>CM057348.1:272341439-273541439 GCA_030015575.1 Agapanthus africanus
TACAGGCTTGCTTGTTGATCTTCTGAGCGCTCAATACCTGGGTGGCTGTTACGTTTAGCTGACCGCTTGCAGCTTGTGGGTGTTTGATATGATCATCACCTACTGCCGGCGTATTGACAATTCATTAGAGTCCTACACAGAGGTTTCTTGGCTCAGGTGAAATGGAGTAGGGGCACATATGTGATATGTGCGGGACCGAGAATAATGCGAAATGAGATACCATATTCTATTCTCGCGATATATGATATCAGCCGGGTCATCGGATCAAGGGTTGATTCGATGAATGGGTACGGATAAATATTAGTCGGTTATATGCGATATAGCCGGATTGTCGGATCAAGTGTTGATTCGATAATTTAATGTATAATAATATATATGATATATTAAATTATATTAACTAATATTAGCTCACTAAAAGATTCTTTTTCTCACTCGGGTAATACATTGATATATATGCGATATATGTTAATTGTATTATTTTATTTGCTTACAATAAATATTATATATTTGATATATAATATTGTAACATGATATGATAACTAATGCAGCATGTTTAGTGAAGATTAATCAAGATTAGGGTTTGATTTGGGTTAATGACTTCTAGTAGATTCTAGAAGGTTTTCTTTTTGTTTTGGAAAAGATATTTTCAAGTGACTCATTCTTAACCTAACCCAAACCCTAGCCTTGGTTAATTCTCTACAAAGGTTAAGTTAACCATGGTTGCATTATTGATCATTATCTTCTTTGCATTATTCATCACAAAAGGAATTCTATCATATTGTTCATCTTCTTCCTTGCTCTTTCTTCATGCAAAATGCTTACTAGTTTTTTCCAAGTGATGAATAAATGTGAGAAAAAGATAAATAAAGAGAGCAAAAATCCTACTTCATCATCCTCATCTTCCCTTGCCCTTTAGATGAGAGTGTTCACTCAATTTTAGTGAGTGTTGGCTTGTGTTAATGAAACTTCAAGGTAGATCATCTTTGTATCGAAGATCGGAAGCAAGACTGCATCTTTCTCTTCGTGAAACCTCTCGAGAGTCCGGAACCCGATGATCGCAGCGAAGGGACCACAACACGGAGCTTATGAAGTGAAGGACCGGATCTACAAAGGTTGTAATCCCTCTCACTTAGTGTTAAAGTGTTTAGCATGTTAGTTTTCGCCTAATCTCATGTTTAAAGATCCGGCTTCGGGTTGTTCGGCACGGCTAATTTTTAAATCGGGCATGGTTGATGCCTCGTAGACCCTTGTGCGCGTGCATAGCAACCCTACAGCAATATATACAATAACTAGTTTCTGAATTGATAGAGTTGACTAGATACAACAGAAATAATAATACAAGAGTGGCACGATCCAATAGGTACCACCTACAAAAAAAATCACCCGAAAACAGCTGTGTGCCAAAGATACCGCAACTGATCCATGCGGTCAACCTGCAAGAACTGTGGCATAACGGAGTGAGTTGCCAACTCGTGAATATAAAACATCATCAGATAGAAATCGAAATAAACAACGATTCCTAGGTCAACTATATCATAAAGGTAATACTATGATATCTAGGGTGACCGTACTGCATATATGCCAACACATAATAAATGCCTATCAGCAAGTGGATATCATCCAACAATATAATCAATGCATGTATGCAGTGGATCTCGTCCAATAATATAATCAATGCATGTACGCAGTGGATCTCATCCAACAATATAATCAATGCATGTATGCAGTGGATCTCGTCCACGTGTCAACCACTGACACAACAACTCCAGCATGTAAATATCATAAAAGCATATGCAGGTAAAATGAGGATATAAATCAACGTGTGTCCCTCGCGACACAACAAAATCATGGAACCGAAGTGTCCACATTGACACTCGAAATATCATGAAACCCGTGTCTAGCATCGACACGTAAATCCTCATCTGTCAGGCGGCGTCACCATGACCGGCCCTGATGTCAGTACATCTCATGGAACCTGAGTGTAACATTTCAGAAAATATAAAATGTTATTTTTGGAATTTAATATTAAAATAATATATTTCCCGAAAACTGCCCGATTTGCGAAATTGAAGTTTTCGAAAAAGGGTATAAATATATACCAATATTTCTGAAATAAATAGAAATTAAAATGATTTATTCATTTAAAAATATATTTTAAGGATTTGGCATTTTAAAAATTATTATACGCAGTTTTGATAAAAATCCGATTAGTGCACTGCTAATCGCGATTAAGCCAAATCCGTGTTTGTACAGTTTTCATGGTTAGTGCATCATAACATGTTTCATTTGATTACATGTTATTTCTTTGTAGTTTTATATGGGTGTTTGTGTTTTTGGTGATAAAAAGAAAAAGGAAAAAAGAAAAGGTCAAAGGGGACATAATGAGTGGGTTAGGTATACTTGGAGAGAGAGAGAAGGTGTGAGTATGTGAGAGAGAGGGAGGGGGCTGCTGCCACTTTGAATCCCCCATCGTTTTAAGAAGGTTCGATCAATTTGGTCACTGAGTCATAGTCAAGGGTCGGGTCATGGTCGCTGCCAAAGAGAGAGAGAAAAGAAACACTCAGCATGCACTCTAATCTAGATCAGAATGGTTGTCACTTTATCTAATCAGGAAACCTCCTATTGTAATCTTAAATTCTCCTCCAAACCTGAAAGAAGAATTAGTCGGGATCACCCGAGGAGTAAACCAACTCATCAGTGGGAATCGGGATCCAACTATCATCGCATGACAACATGACGGAATCCACTCACGTTATCACACTCCAGAAGATATGCGCATATCTGGCAAGTTTCAGTTTCTTTAGAAACTCCCGATGTGATTTTTACCCCAAACGGCTTATGACCTTGACCAGGTCAACAAACCATAAACCGCCAGTCAAGTTCAACCCGCCATTATTCTGGATTGCATTAAACCCACCCGTACGTGCCCTTGACTAGGTCAACAAGGCCGCACGACTGTCCTAACCAATCCCATTTATGCAACAAACAAGTACCACTTAGCTACTGAACACTACGTCTTGACTAGGTCAACAAACGCAGCACGAATACTAAATAATACCCGTAGGAAATGACGGAGGGCTACGGATGGTTTTTGGCGAAAAACCTTTAACGTAATGAACTTGATATCGTTGAAGGAACTGCATAGCTTTTTATAATAATATATTGGCGAAAACCTTTGCTAAAGAGGTCACTCCCGGTGGAGGGATCTCGGCTCTTTCCCCGTAGAATGAGGTGCAGGATATTCCAACTGAATACCACGATGCAAAGAAAAATGTAATCGGCTATAGTGAAGTTATTACCCTGACGCAAACTTCTATCCAAGGGGTCACTCCCGGTAAAGGGATCTCGGCCCTTGCCTCGTCGACTGAGGTGCTGGATATTCATAACCGAATACCACTGTGCAAAAAAAAAAGAACACGTCTTTGCAATAACAGCTTTTTTTGAAAATTGTTCCAACAACATCAGAATAGGTTTGTTTAGCTTGTATTGATCCGAATCAATGCAGTCCCATCAATTGATCACACCACAAAGGAACGAAAATACGATGTACGTATATGCCATCCGCATTCTCCACTGGGTCCCGTCATCACCCGTTAGATTACTTAACTAACGACAGAGAGGGGACTGGACTAGCGTGGATGCAAAACATATACAACATCTACTAGTATATATATCAATATATAATAATCGCTCAAGGCATGATAAAATGCAACATCACAGAGAGTAATAAGCATCACAGAACAATACAGATAATCTGGGATCCCCGGGTTTCATAGTGCCGCTACTGAAACCTGACGTTCCCCTGGTAGTGTGGATAGCCTGTGCAATGAAATCCTAGACCTCTACGGGCGCGGCAAGTTACCCGCCAAAACCTGAAGCGAGGCAGCCCCCTTCAAAAACGTGAATGGACCACCCAGCACTTCACGAAATCCGGTAACTTGAGCACCCCTCCTTGGGTCAACCTGTACCCCTATGAGTGCGGCGAATAGCCCGCCAATTCTAGAGTAAAGCCCCCTCCGTCTCAAAGCCATAAGATGCGGGCTCGTTGCCCTCTAGAACTCGGCTACCCGTGCACCCCTCCGTGGGGTAATCCTAGTACAGAAAGTAAAATATATACAACGGGTACATCGACCTCAGCCCGGTCGTGCCCCAAAAGAATAATATACAAACAGGGAGTGACGGCAGTCCACATGTCGGACGCTCGCCCCACAATATCAAATGTACATATACAACCAAACTGTACTACCATTGCATCCAGGCTATCCACCACGACAAATCCGCAACATCACAGCACAACACAGAATATCAACGTGAATGTCACGTTTGCAAATCCGTCTAAAAGAACTATAGCAATTAGACAGGATTTACCGATCAAATGGCAATCACGGTCGCAGATATAATGTAAATACTGTTAACTAACATGTTTAAAATTTTTGATCGACAAAGTTTCCCGAAGTGGGCCCCTAGCACAATACCCAGTACTCAAAATAATCTGGGCCCAAACAAAAAATACCAGAAACCCCATTTCCAACTCAGAGAGCACTGTGCAAAATTTGGTGCAGTGAAGAGACTTTCCTGCGGCGGAACCGCGGCCAAAACAAGAGTATGGCCGCGGTTCTGCGGCGTCACTGTAGCTACGTGCTACCAAATTTTGTCAGAACTCCTAAAAAAACCCTGCCTGATTTTCTGCAATACACCAAATATTTTTTTGACAACAGAAAAATTTCGACAGAAACTGAACAATTGGAAAGGAGGTTTTTGGAAATTTCGTCCGATCGAAGTTCTAAACACGTTAGAGCAAGCTGGTAAAGGTTAATGCGTGGCGCTGATACCATGTAAGACTACGGTAGCGCCCCGGCCGTCTTTCCGAGGCCAAAATGCGGAAACGAAAATTTTTCTTAACTTGAAAACCGGCGCTATCGTATGCTTAAAACTCGGATCAAACCATTAACCTACAACTAGCTATCTAGAGAAGGGATAGAATGCTATACTGATCGATCCGTGTCCTTTGTTCTTTGGCCACCATCCCAAGGTTCCCGCGTCAACTCCGGTCTTGATCTCCTCATCGGAAAGGGCACCACATCTACGAGTCTTTTTACGGGCTCCCTCTTCATCCGAAGCAACTCAGGCACGAAGTGTGCTAGCCGACGTATCCAAGGTGTTGTAGAGAATGTTTGTGATCACTTTGCCTCTTGCATCCATGAGATGGATAGAGGTTGAAGGTGTTGTCATTGAAGGAGAATGTAAGCTAGAAGAAGAAGATGAAGAAGAGAAGGCTTTCTCTTCTTTTCTTTTCTTGTGATGCTATGAATAATGAGACTGAGAGAGCGAAGAATAATGTGAGAGCTAACCATAACCCTTGGCTGCCCCTCTCTCTCCTCTCATCAAATCAAGCCACAAATCAATCCACTAATGTGACATTTTTGCTAAAAAAGAGACCATGAGTCATGATATATGTCTATGTCACTTTAATGCATCTCATGATGAAATTCTAGCTTATTATTTCCACCATCAAAACATAAATCCAAATGTTTGGTCGAACAAAGAAGAAATCCGGCAACATCTAAAGTAAACTCGTGACGGATCACAAGGATACCCCTCACCTGTATATACATACCTGCATCCGCATTCCGACTGAATGTGAATGCGATGAGACTAAAGTAATCCAACAAATCTAATACTAGGATCCGGCTTATTCCAAAGCCCACTAGTATGATCCGTCCGATCATGATCCGTGCAATACCGCACGTATATGATCGAACCCTGCCATATATCATACGGCCTCTACAACGTTTCGTCCGAAACTTGAGAAACTGTCTGTGGGGGATTATAAAGACTCGTCAATACTTTGGCTGTGGATTTAACCACTAGCACATCAAAGGTATTAGCCGTACGTAACGAGCTACCAGGTATTGACCAAAAGAGAGGTCGATGAGCGAACTCATCCTGACACCCTTCTGAGCCTGTCAGTGACAATATCCGTACAGTCCGGTCCGTTCGTCTATGAGCATCGCATGGAGGGCCTAGGGGGTTGGTTAAAGTCAGACCCCCAAAAGCGGTACAAGTCGTGTCGGAGTGTATCCCAGAACACCCTGAGATACTACTGGATTACCTACCAGTAAATCTCCTGCCTCGGCCGAGGGCTTTGTGTAATGGCTCTCCTAGACACAGCGTGATCTCACCCCCAATACCGGGAGAGACGAAACCCCTGCCGATCCTCTCACTTGCCTCCATATGGCTCGGGACTGTACCCAACTAAAACCTGTTTGCACGACTCCTTTGAGCCGTGGTAGAGTAGTAATCAAAGTACAGTGGGGACTCACACGAGAAAAATTTCGACCTCAGGTCGATGAACTAACCTGTACACTTGTCACCAGGGAACTGCTATCTGACTTCAGGTATAATACCAACTAGCAGGTTCCCGGCGAGTCCTGCCCGGTGCACTCATAACCCAATGAGCACCTGTATCATCTTAGGTGAACCAACTGACACCGGTGGCTTGTGAGACCGGCCACCGCCCCTCGTCGGGGTCTCGACTGTATACACTAGTCTACTCCGGAGTATCGATGTGCTGTCTCGAAAACTCCCACGACTAGGGACCTTTTAAGGATGTGCTTATAGACCCCAGCTCCCACGTATATGATCGCCATCATACAACTGGTGTAACAACTCCAATTTTTGTATACTTAAATTTGAATTAAATTTGAAGTATACTTGGAGTATTAATGTTGCTGATAACACTTTAAGTATCTATCTCTCTACAATAATTACAAGAAGGAGCTTGTAGCTCATTGGTAATACCTTGCACTGCTGAACCAAGCCACTAGAGTTCAAATCCCATACCCCACATTATTTTTAATATTGATTTTTTTAAAACCTTTAGAATACCAAGAGTTCACAAGTGCATATCTCACAAAAATCCCACTACACCCAAACATGTAACACTTGCAGGAGTTAGATGAACCATCGGGGGGGGGATCCAGGCCACCGGACTCGGTCGGGAATCGGCCAACTCGGCCTTGACTCGGCCGACTCAGTGATCCGACCGAGTCACGGCCGAGTCACCCCCGATTCGGCCGATTCCAGCGATGGTCACAACATGAAAGTTGTGTCTTTTCATATTCCCTAGGCACCTGCAAAGTTTTAGCCTCATACCACTTCCAGAGCTCTTTAAAAATCTCAATTACTCCACTTTAAATACATTTTTTTATTACATTTTATCACATTTTTATTTTTAACTTTTCATCTACCCTAACCCTAGCCTAACCCTATAAATACCAACCCTACACACTACCCTCTCACCCCCAAAATCTTGAGCCACTCTCTCAAAAGTTTTCCAAGAAGTGTGTGCTTTGAAAACAAGTTCGCGGCGAAACTCCGACGAGATTCTGATGGAATTCCGGCGACGTGCTTTGAAGCAACCGGCGACGAAACCGCCCCTCGGTCTTTCTCCCTAGTTCTCTTTACTCTTTAGAAGAGCTTAAAACCCGTAAGTCCCATCCCTCTCTCTCTTTTCTATTTCTTAAAATACGGAAATATGAAACCCGACGGAAATCGGAACAAACCGATTTCCGATTCGGTTTTTCCACAAAATTCCACTTGTCACCTAATCCATGATACCTACCCATATACATGATGACTATTAATCACATAGAAACCAATTTATACAAAGTTTCTCACATGAAATGATAGCTTTCTTGTAAAACTGTATTCTTTTCATAAAAATACCATAAAGTTTGTTTTTATTGTTCAAAATAAATCCCTCACTCCTAAATATGTTTATCTTGATCACTAAACTTGTAGAAATCAATTTCAATGAAATTTCACACATAAAATGATAACGTTTTCAAATACCGTATTCTTGCGCTTTAATACCTTTAAGTTTAATATATCATGTTTTACCTCTAAATTTCATCAGAACTTAAAATAAGTCACGAGGTAATGACCTACCTCTACACACACACAAATATAACCTTAATTGATAAACGTCAAAACATAGAATACGAAAATACAAGACTTTTCACTAAAATACCCTTTTCTTTATAAACCTTTTCTAAAAAGTTCTAAGTTGTTTACAATTTTTAAAACAATATCTTTTAATAGGAAAATACGATATGTCATGGACAACGATCGTTTATCTAAACTGACTTTGTGGTGTCTAGGCTAGGCAAGTGAGCTTGGGTAATTTAAAAGGCCCGTCTCACGATTCGTGAGCGGATCCCTCCCTCCTCACTTGTACTTACCTGGCCACAATTGGCGGTGAAGAGGCGATTTGAGGCTTCTAATGACTTGTCGTTTAGACCCTTAGAAATAGGCTAGTTGGCTTAGGAAACCCTAGAAACTAAAATACAGAAAACTATACTCTTTTACAAATAAATACCTTTTATTTATAAAACCGTTTTCCTAAATGAATAGTATTTGTTAAACCTAAGCAAAGTGCCACTACAACCCACTTTGGGGAACCCGTTAGAGATAGTACGGTTCAGCGTGCACCCGCGGGCTAGTAGTGCGAGATTCAGACCTCCGCAAGGAGCATTCGGTCTCGAAAGGTTTAAAATACGGCATTTAAGAAAAATGAGATTTTGGGAAAATAAAATATTTATTTAAAATTATTCATGTGTTAATATATATATATAATTATCATTTAAACACCTATTTTATCATAAGATAAAGTTTCCACTTTTTTCTAAAAATTACAAGATTAAAAGTTACATTAAAATACCATGAATTTCAAATAAATAAATTAATACTTTTATTAGGATATATTCACTAGAATAACACAAATAAAATTTACACTCATTATAACTATAAAGACGAATAATAATTACTTGAGGTGTATTTTGAAAACTATACAATATTACTTTTTACAATAAACCCCCTCAAGTTTTATAAATTACAATAAGGCCCCTAACAAATATAGAACTTCAAATTATCTTTCTTTTAGTCTGACTCGGGTTAGAGTCTGACTATTTCTGACTTGAATATGATTCAAGTCAATCTATATTCTGTATATTTCAACTCAAGATGAATACATGAATCCCAGGATCCAGTTAACAATCTATATAACCTGACTGAACCGAACCATGGACATATTCCTTTTACATGTTTCCCAGTATTCCAGTTACACGACTCTACGGTTATAACCGTTTCCTGATATCATGGTTTCGGACAGTCGGTTAATCAATCTTACAATCAATACAATTTTACAAGATAACAATACTGTTAAAAACACTACGGGGTTTAAGGGGTATATTGGTACGGAAGATGTTAAAGGTGGCACGAGCTGGTCAGATTAATACACCTAACCTGAATCCCGTTGCTGTTGTACCGTGGCATAACGGTTCCTTGTACTACACGTGCCTTAGTCTCTGGCAAGTGAGACTCCCCTCGTATACACTGGCATTCTTCTGTACCAAGCTACAAACAACAGCGTTACATAACATTACAACAATAGTTTACACTGTAAAAATGTATCTTCTTATTCTGTCTTCTCTACTTCCCTCTTACCTTTGGGACTTACCGAGCGATCTGTTCGCTGACGACATTCTGTTCTTTCTTCTTTGAATGTCGTCAGGTGACTTGGACTCGGCAGAAGTAGAGCCAACAGAAGAAGACTTGGAGCAATTTGCCGACGACCCAGCAGTATAATTTCATTGTACACTTTTTTTTCAGTACTTTCCTTTTCCTGTTATGCCACTGTTTAGGCATCTTTATTTCAGTTGTATTTTCCTTTCAATGTATTGTACAAAGAATGTTAATAAATAAAAGTTGCTGTTCTTTTTATACTCTTGTCTCTTGTGTATTTATATTGCTTAGCTACGCTTAGCGTATGTACTTCTGAGTACATACGTAGCGGACCTCGTCGCGTCCACTTCGCCGTACACTGGGAAGCGGGGCGTGACAGGTTTTGTTGGTGGCCCATGCAGGTCAGAGCTGTATAAATCCCTGTCATGCAGTTCTGGTCTGCGTGAACAACTTAAGCAATATAACACAAGAACCATCAACAAAAACATTCTTTACAATTCATATTCCTTGAATCTTGCAAATCTCTATTCTTTGAATCTTATCATTTCATATATTTGAATCTGTCCTAACCTAAATTTTTTTTCAAGGTCATGGATTCCCCAAACAATACCAGCACTAACGTCAACAACACCCCTCCAGCACTACCTCTCACACCAGTTGTTCCTGCACCACCCACTGAGCAAACGATGCTATTTGAGGCGATCCGCAGTCTTCTCGAGGGACAACAACAACTTTTGAATCGTCCTGAGACCGATGCACCGGGAGTAAAGCAATTCAGAGCTTTGCACCCAAAGCAGTTCTCTGGTAAAGGAAGCCCTCTTGAAGAGGAAGAATGGGCACAAAGCATCGAAGGCGATCTGGCAGCTGCTCAAGTGCCAGACCATGCTTGGCTCCGAGTAGCGAAGCTACAGCTCACGGATAATGCTCGCAATTGGTGGAAGGCGGAAGAAACCCGTCTGGTACAGCCAATTGAATGGAAGACATTTAGCGAGAAGTTCGACGCGAAATATTTCCCTATGACTGCCAGGTTTGCAATGGAGAAGCAGTTTATTCATCTACAGCAAGGATCAATGTGGGACAAATCGGTAGATGAATACGACGCTGAATTCACCATGTTGAGCCGGTAAGATATGTCACAATAATTCCATTTTAATTATCACATACTACACAGCTAACACAATCTTTAAACAGATTCGCGGCACACCTGATACCGACGGACGAGATCAGAGCCCGTCGCTTTCAGCAAGGTTTGGACACAGAGATTAAGGCTGCTCTAGCCACAGGAAAGTTTTTGACTCATGAGGAAGCCTTAGAAGCTGCCCGCAGTTATGAGGCAGTGATAAAAGAGAGGGGCAGACCTCAGTCTGCTGGAGTCAAACGCCCTGCCAATCAGATGGCAGGTGGAGCCTCGTCCAGACCTCCTTTCGTGCCAAGGCGACCTGGAGTACCAACCCATCGTCCTAGCCCAGCCTTTTACACCTACTGCAAGAGAACTGGACATATGATGAAGGACTACCGTCGAGCCAACCGCCTCTGCTTAATCTGCGGTTCAGCTACTCATTGTATTGGGTCTTGTCCCCAAAGACAGAACCCAGTTGCTGCACCCAGGCCAGCAAATACTTATCAGCAGCGACCAGCTCTTCAGGCACCTGCTCCAGACTTGCACTGCCTGCACCACCCAGGGGACCACAAGCTGCACCACCTCCTCGACAGTTCCATCAAGCTCAAAGGAACGTTCCGAGGAATGCTCCTCAGGCCAGGAGGAATGTGCCAAAGCGCTAGGCTTTCATGATGTCTGTGGAAGAAGCTGAGGCCACCGGCCAAGTCATTACTGGTAAACTTTCCTTCTCAAACTTATCTTTTAGTCTTGTTTATCTACACACTTTCCCTATACCTAAAACCTATCCCATATACCTTAGGTACAATCCTAGTAGCTTCACTACCTGCACTTGCACTGTTTGATACTGGAGCATCCTATTGCTTTATGTCGCAACGGTTTGTCCGAACCCATGCGATTCCAGTCTCACCGCTTGTATCCAGCTGGAACGTCAGTTCCGGAAATGGTGTTCTAAAGGCAACTATGGGATACAGCATGTGTCCAGTCGTCGTCTGCAGTCGAGAGTTTTATGCTGACTTCAAGGTACTGGACATACCGAACTTCGATGTGGTTCTAGGAATGGATTGGCTTGGAACCTTTTATGCTACCATCGACTGTCGTCAAAGGAGGGTAGTATTTGAGATTCCAGATCCTCCGGTCTTCTATTTCAAGAGTGGAGATCGTACACTAGAACCAAGTACTTACAAGGCGAAGCCAAGAGAAGCAATAGTTGAAGCAGCTCAAGCAGAGGAAGAATCAAGACCGGAGGTAGTTCGAGAGTTCGATGATGTATTCCCTGACGATATATCAGGTTTGCCTCCCGATCGAGCGCTTGAATTCTGTATTGACTTAGTACCAGGAGCACAACCAGTGATCAAAGCACCTTATAGACTAAGTCCGGAAGGTTTGAAGGAATTTCGAACACAGTTGGACGAATTACTGGCGAAAGGATGGATTCGTCCCAGCACTTCAAGTTGGGGAGCACCTGTACTACTGGTAAAGAAGAAGGAAGGTTCATACAGAATGTGCATCGATTATAGGGCCTTGAACGAAGTTACTATAAAGAACAAATATCCACTTCCGCGCATCGACGATTTATTCGATCAGCTAAGTGGATCTTGTGTCTTCTCTAAACTAGATCTTCGTTCAGGTTATCATCAAGTGAAGGTCAAGGAAGCTGATATTCACAAAACAGCTTTCAGAACTCGCTATGGACATTATGAATTTCTAGTAATGCCATTTGGAGTGACCAATGCACCAGCAATCTTCATGAATCTTATGAACCAAGTTTTCCGGGAATATTTAGACAGGTTCGTTGTCATCTTCATCGACGACATCCTGGTATATTCTAAGAATCGGAAAGATCATGCGGAGCACCTACGAATTGTCCTGGAAACTCTTCGACAACATAAGCTTTATGCCAAGTACAGCAAGTGCGAGTTTTGGCTAAATCAAGTTGGTTTTCTTGGACATATTGTATCAGGAGAAGGAATTTCTGTGGATCCAGCAAAGGTTTCAGCAGTCAGCGAATGGCCTACGCCAAAATCAGTGAAGGATATTCGGAGTTTCTTGGGATTAGCTGGATATTACAGAAGATTCATTGAAGGCTTTTCGAAGATAGCAACACCGCTGACCAAGCTCACACGAAAAGATGAAGAATTTGTATGGTCAGAAGCACGCGAGCAAGCTTTCGTAGAACTCAAGTCAAGACTGACATCTGCACCTATTCTTGTAATACCGGATCAATCTGGAGGATTCGAAGTGCATTGCGATGCATCCGGTAAGGGACTAGGATGTGTTCTACATCAGCACGGTAAGGTTGTAGCTTATGCTTCAAGACAACTGAAGACTCATGAGCGCAATTATCCGATGCATGATCTGGAGTTGGCAGCCGTCATTTTTGCTCTCAAAATTTGGCGCCACTACTTACTTGGTGAACGAGTGAACATCTACACAGATCATAAAAGTCTGAAGTATGTGTTTACTCAGAAGGAGTTGAATATGCGGCAGAGAAGATTGTTAGAACTCATGGCGGACTTTGAGATCAATTTGCAATATCATCCAGGAAAGGTGAAGGTAGTACCTGATACTCTTAGTCGCCAACCATTAGCAACGAATCTCACCGCCCAGTGGAAGCTTCAGCAAGACCTACACCAGATGGAGATCGAACTAGTCATACCAGGTGATGATTCAAGTTTGATGAATCTACAAGTTCAATCAACCATTGTCAATCAGATCAAGGCAGCACAAGCCAGCGATGCTAAGTTGCAAAACATCAGAGAACAAGTGGAGAATGGACTCAGAACAGATTTCATCATCCATGAAGACGGATCTTTGAGATACGGCAGCAGATTGTGTGTACCAAAGGGTCCTGTTCGGGAAGAGTTAATGAAAGAAGCTCACAGCTCTCCCTATTCAGTACATCCTGGAGGTACCAAAATGTACAAAGATCTACGTCAGAATTATTGGTGGCATGGAATGAAGCGTGAAGTAGCCAGAAGTGTCGCAAAATGCTTGTGTGTCAGCGAGTAAAGGCTGAACATCACAGGACAGCTGGACTACTTCAACCGTTACCAATAACAGAATGGAAGTAGCAGCATATCACGATGGACTTTGTAACTGCCCTTCCTCGCAGCACAAAGGGTAACGATGCGATTTGCGTCATTGTGGATTGACTAACAAAGTCGGCTCACTTCATCCCATTTCGAGTTGGCCAATCAACTGAGACACTAGCGAAGAAGTATATGGAGCTAATAATCTAATTTAGATTTAAAAACTCTTCATAATGTACTATCTCTGATACCCATGAACTCATACAGGAAATTGTGAGACTTCATGGAGTACCGGTTTGCATTGTCTCCGATCGTGACACCAGGTTCCGATCGCAATTTTGGCAGAGTCTGCAAGCTAGCTTGGGAACAAGTCTGAACTTCAGCACGGCTTATCATCCATAAACAGATGGTCAGTCAGAACGAACTATTCAGATCTTGGAGGATATGCTCAGAGCATGTATGCTCGACTTCAAAGGATCGTGGGAAGATCACCTGCACCTTGTGGAGTTCGCATACAACAACAGATACCAAGCAAGTATAGGAATGGCACCTTTTGCAGCATTATATGGAAGGAAGTGTCGATCACCATTAAGTTGGGACGACATCGGAGATAGGGAACTCCTTGGACCAGAGATGATAGTAGCGACCGTTGATGTGGTTCGTACTATCAAGGAAAGAATGCGCATAGCCCAAGATAGACAGAAACGTTGGGCTGATGCAAAGAGATGACACTTGGAGTTTCAGCCAGGAGACCATGTATTCGTGAAGATATCTCCGAACCGCGGAGTGATCCGATTTGGAAGACGGGGTAAGCTAAGTCCGAGATACATTGGACCGTTCGACATACTCGAACGAGTTGGTGAAGTGGCGTACCGTTTAGCGCTTCCACCCTCATTGGAAGGAGTGCATAACGTGTTCCACATATCCCAACTCAGAAGGTATGTGAGTGACCCCAGCCATGTACTTGATCATTCCGAGCTCACTATACAGCCCGACTTGTCTTGTGAGCAACAACCTGTGGAAATTCTGGATAGAAAAGTGAAGACACTTCGGAACAAGGAAGTTAACTTAGTCCGGGTAATGTGGAGAAAAGACACTCCAGAAGAATCCACGTGGGAAAGGGAAGATGAGATGCGTGCAAGATATCCGCACCTTTTTGTAAACTAGTCCTCAAATAAAAGTTGTAAATTTCGAGGACGAAATTTTTGTAAGGAGGGTAGATTGTAACAACTCTAATTTTTGTATACTTAAATTTGAATTAAATTAGAAGTATACTTAGAGTATTAATGTTGCTGATAACACTTTAAGTATCTATCTCTCTACAATAATTACAAGAAGGAGCTTGTAGCTCATTGGTAATACCTTGCACTGCTGAACCAAGCCACCAGAGTTCAAATCCCATACCCCACATAATTTTTAATATTGATTTTTTTAAAACCTTTAGAATACCAAGAGTTTACATGTGCATATCTCACAAAAACCCCACTACACCCAAACATGTAACACTTGCAGGAGTTAGATGAACCGTTGGGGGGGATCCAGGCCACCGGACTCGGTCGGGAATCGGCCAACTCGGCCTTGACTCGGCCGACTCAGTGATCCGACCGAGTCACGGCCGAGTCACCCCCGATTCGGCCGATTCCGGCGATGGTCACAACATGTAAGTTGTGTCTTTTCATATTCCCTACGCACCTGCAAAGTTTCAGCCTCATACCACTTCCAGAGCTCTTTAAAAACCTCAATTTCTCCACTTTTAATACATTTTTTATTACATTTTATCACATTTTTATTTTTAACTTTTCATCTACCCTAACCCTAGCCTAACCCTATAAATACCAACCCTACACACTACCCTCTCACCCCCAAAATCTTGAGCCACTCTCTCAAAAGTTTTCCAAGAAGTGTGTGCTTTGAAAACAAGTTCGCGGCGAAACTCCAACGAGATTCTGACGGAATTCCGGCGACGTGCTTTGAAGCAACCGACGACGAAACCACCCCTCGGTCGTTCTCCCTAGTTCTCTTTACTCTTTAGAAGAGCTTAAAACCCGTAAGTCCCATCCCTCTCTATCTTTTCTATTTCTTAAAATACAGAAATATGAAACCCGAAGGAAATCGGAACAAACCGATTTCCGATTCTGTTTTTCTACAAAATTCCACTTGTCACCTAATCCATGATACCTACCCATATACATGATGACTATTAATCACATAGAAACCAATTTAAACAAAGTTTCTCACATGAAATGATAGCTTTCTTGTAAAACCGTATTCTTTTCATAAAAATACCATAAAGTTTGTTTTTATTGTTCTAAATAAATCCCTCGCTCCTAAATATGTTTATCTTGATCACTAAACTTGTAGAAATCAATTTCAATGAAACTTCACATATAAAATGATAACGTTTTCAAATACCGTATTCTTGCGCTTTAATACCTTTAAGTTTAATATATCATGTTTTAGCTCTAAACTTCATCAGAACTTAAAATAAGTCACGAGATAATGACCTACCTCTACACACACACAAATATAACCTTAATTGATAAACGTCAAAACATAGAATACGAAAATACAAGACTTTTCACTAAAGTACCCTTTTCTTTATAAACCTTTTCTAAAAAGTTCTAAGTTGTTTACAATTTTTAAAACAATATTTTTTAATAGGAAAATACGATATGTCATGGACATCGATCGTTTATCTAAATTGACTTTGTGGTGTTTAGGCTAGGCAAGTGAGCTTGGGTAACTTTAAAAGGCCCGTCTCACGATTCGTGAGCGGATCCCTCCCTCCTCACTTGTACTTACCTGGCCACAATTGTCGGTGAAGAGGCGATTTGAAGCTTCTAATGACTTGTCGTTTAGACCCTTAGAAATAGGCTAGTTAGCTTAGGAAACCCTAGAAACTAAAATACAGAAAACTATACTCTTTTACAAATAAATACCTTTTATTTATAAAACCGTTTTCCTAAATGAATAGTATTTGTTAAACCTAAGCAAAGTGCCACTACAACCCACATTGGGGAACCCGTTAGAGATAGTACGGTTCATCGTGCACCCACGGGCTAGTAGTGCGAGATTCAGACCTCCGCAAGGAGCATTCGGTCTCGAAACGTTTAAAATACGGCATTTAAGAAAAATAAGATTTTGGGAAAATAAAATATTTATTTAAAATTATTCATGTGTTAATATATATATAATTATCATTTAAACACCTATTTTGTCATAAGATAAAGTTTCCACTTTTTTCTAAAAATTACAAGATTAAAAGTTACATTAAAATACCATGAATTTCAAATAAATAAATTAATACTTTTATTAGGATATATTCACTAGAATAACACAAATAAAATTTACACTCATTATAACTATAAAGACGAATAATAATTACTTGAGGTGTATTTTGAAAACTATACAATATTACTTTTTACAATAAACCGCCTCAAGTTTTATAAATTACAATAAGGCCCCTAACAAATATAGAACTTCAAATTATCTTTCTTTTAGTCTGACTCGGGTTAGAGTCTGACTATTTCTGACTTGAATATGATTCAAGTCAATCTATATTCTGTATATTTCAACTCAAGATGAATACATGAATCCCAGGATCCAGTTAACAATCTATATAACCTGACTGAACCGAACCATGGACATATTCCTTTTACATGTTTCCCAGTATTCCAGTTACATGACTCTACGGTTATAACCGTTTCCTGATATCATGGTTTCGGACAGTCGGTTAATCAATCTTACAATCAATACAATTTTACAAGATAACAATACTGTTAAAAACACTACGGGGTTTAAGGGGTAGATTGGTACGGAAGATGTTAAATGTGGCACGAGCTGGTCAGATTAATACACCTAACCTGAATCCTGTTGCTGTTGTACCGTGGCATAACGGTTCCTTGTACTACACGTGCCTTAGTCTCTGGCAAGTAAGACTCCCCTCGTATACACAGGCATTCTTCTGTACCAAACTACAAACAACAGCGTTACATAACATTACAACAATAGTTTACACTGTAAAAATGTATCTTCTTATTCTGTCTTCTCTACTTCCCTTTTACCTTTGGGACTTACCGAGCGATCTGTTCGCTGACGACATTCTGTTCTCTCTTCTTTGAATGTCGTCAGGTGACTTGGACCCGGCAGAAGTAGAGCCAACAGAAGAAGACTTGGAGCAATTTGCCGACGACCTAGCAGTATAATTTCATTGTACACTTTTCTTTTCAGTACTTTCCTTTTCCTGTTATGCGACTGTTTAGGCATCTTTATTTCAATTGTATTTTCCTTTCCATGTATTGTACAAAGAATGTTAATAAATAAAAGTTGATGTTCTTTTTATACTCTTGTCTCTTGTGTATTTATATTGCTTAGCTACGCTTAGCGTATATACTTCTGAGTACATACGTAGCAGACCTCGTCGCGTCCACTTCACCGTACACTGGGAAGCGGGGTGTAACAACTGGTAGTCAAGCAAGAATCCTAAGGGCTCTATCAACGTGTAATAGCGACCTGTAAGGTCACCTAAAGCAGTACCCAATGATAAAGACAAACTATGGTAGCATACTATTCTCTATCAACGTGTAATAGTGAACCACAATGTCACCTAAAGCATGTATACGATGATAGTGACAAACTAGATAGTATACAGTCATCTCGAGTAAGACTGTCCAACCGGTATAGGTCCTCCCTCAATCATTGCAATCACGTGCCTGCAATCCAATAATTGACTCTGAGGACACTATATCCAACAATCTCCCACTTGCACTCATGGCTAATTATTGCGATGTCGCATACTCACAGCCCGTGTGATACCGAACACCCAACTCCTCTACTAATCAGTCTCACAAAGCTCGTTTGCGAAACTATTGCGTTCGAGAAATAGCCTCAGCTAGTGGATCCGCCCTGATATTTCTTTCTATGTATATCTTTATCTCAAGTTCGCGGAGAAAACCATCTCCCGAAATGAGCAATACCTGTCTTAGAATATGTTTGGATATTTGATGGGATCTAGTTCCTAAATGAACTCCAAATCCAAACTTCTTAAACTGTATCGTCAACTGAACTTAATCAGTATCCTGCGCCACACCTCCCTCGGTATTCTCTTGGAACACCTGTCCAAAATACTGCCCCTCTTCAGAGGGAAAACAATAACTCTGACAGCCACTCTGTCAACCAGGTCACCTTGGAAGCCTGGAATGATAACTGTCTCTTAAAAGAGGTTGTCGTTATCATGTCCCTAGAACATCCACTTAAGTTCTAAAACTGCTTCCGAATATTTCTCCAGGATAGGATTAATATCACAACATATTGAATCTTGTGCAAAAACAATATCTGGTGTGTACTTGACTTCTCATGATTGACTCAATTGCCTAAGCAAGTGATCTGCCAATCATGCACATCCCTCTCACCTTTAGTCTGTAAGACACCTTTAGAGAAGGTGACTCCATCACCTGCAGATACACCACCATGTCAGGAGTCGTCCATTCTAAAGCACTTTTAGAATGCTGTCTAAGTACCCTGATTGGGAAACTACACAAATCTATATCTAAAACCATAGATCTAGCAACCAGAAAGTCTGATATAATATCCAAGTCCTATGTTGAGAAACCACTGTATGACAACCAAAGTATAACCGATCGTAGTATAGGAATTTCACTTCCTACTCTGTGTATGTCATCCAAATACCAGGACAACACACCCTACTACCTTCTTAACAGATCTATCCCCTATTCTGATGAAGTCAAACCTATGATTGTCACATCAGAAATAGATGATCTATCTCCGCTATATCAGCTTTAGTCTATAAATAGACATAAGCTACTTGTCCACTATGCTTCCGCTGCTCCCACTGACTACGACAACCCTCTGATAGAGTCATATACACGTGTACTTCTAAAGATAGTTTAGAACGACGCTATACTCATCCTCCTGCCGGGTCTCATATCCTGGAACAACAGCAATGGCAAGTCTGGATAAACAAGAACCTCCCTTTCACCGTCTTTGAGCATACCGAAGTACCTCTCGAGTGCCTGAGGTTACCCACCATATCTGCGGAGTGGCCAATGGAATGTCAAACTAGATTGAATCTTTAGGCTCTTATCAAATTTTCAATAATCGTTTGCGGTTCTGGAATCACTTCCAGTTCTACCATACTCTCACTACTGTTTTCTGAAAAAAAATCCATTTTACTAAAACTGTGGCGAGTCAAGAACAATATCACTATTGATCTTCCAGATGGTAGAAAGTCAACCCTCGTCATAACCCGGGTCAACCCACAAACAGCCATTACAGAAACGTGTTTTGAGTTATCCAGAGTCTGGTTGTAAGCATAAGTCGGATAACTCCCCGTACCTTAACATCGTTAAGATATGAACCGTTCTATATCCAATATAGAAACAGAGGCACTGATTTGATTGGAACCAGATTCAAATTATGCAACTGTCTCCAGTGCATGTCAACTAAATGGAAGGAGGCCGATCAGCGTTACTCAACTTAGGAATGCATCCAGATATGAGTAACCTGAAAGAGAAACAAGTTTCTCAAAATCATTACTATCAACTGAATACCATACACAAGTATCTATATCTTTGATCACCTTGAAGAATCCTAATACTTGCAATACCTGGTTCTCTACTTTATTCATATTCCTATATCTTCTCAAAACTTGAACCTTGTGTTTCTACGAACACTTGTCTAAAAACTAGAGAAATCATAAGTAAACCGAATATAGTACGAGGACCAACCCCTCTGTCCATAATGGACACTGGACAACATACAATACTCTGTATAAGTCCCTTGAGTCTAATAACTCATTCCCTGTGTGTCGTAGGTTGAAAACTGTACTTATGGTTAAGAAGAATTACACCGCTGTTTAAAGCTCCTTAACTAACCATCCACTGATATAGGTAAATGTCATAGACATAATTTCAAAAAGTTATATCTCACTTTATAAAAATAAACGTACAGTATATCAATTTGAAATTGGTGCATAACAATGGATATTCAAAACCAAATATCTGCCGTCCGGCAAACAGCGCAGGTGATTTCCTCAAATATCACCAATTACAACGAATCCCGATATAATGAGGATGATCACCCAATTCCCAATAACTTACTCCCACTCATCATCTGTAAAACCATAATGATGTGAGAATCAAACCTTGTAAATACATACCCTGGAGCAAGGACTAATTGGGAAATCGGTTTTCTGTTAACAACGCGCAGTGAGACTGAAACATGAAAATGTTTCGAAGGGGTATCCGGGTATTCCTAGTAATGCCTCTTCCATTATCAGATTCATAACTGTAACCGTATATTTCTTTGCCATCTCTTCAAATCCTTTTATTTGCCATTAGTCACTACCTTCTGTACACCCCTTTAGGCCAAATGGTTTTCTTCCTTCCCTACCGTTCGGCACCAGCCTATGGTTTGGAAGAAGACTATCCAATAGGCGTAATAGGTGTACTGTCCTAATCCTAGGAGCACTCGCAATTGGAGAGAAGGTAATGATAAAGGACAACTGAATAAACCTTATTCCTATTTCTCCTGAACCAGAATCCATCCCCGAACTGGAACAAGTTCCTTTCGAGTTCGTATATAACCATACGATGGAATATCCAAAATAACTGTGGATCTTCGTAGTGATATGGAGTGTTCTGGAGAAATACAATGGTGAAGTAGGAGTGGTGATGAAATACCTGGTTTGGTCGTGAATAGCAGTCGCAATTTACTTTGCCTTCTTTCTAATCCCTTTATTTGTCTTTACTTAATACCTTCTGTACACCACACTTAGGCTAATCGGCTTTCTTCATTCCCTACCATTCGGCACCAGCCTAAGGTTTGGAAGAAGACTACCCAATAAGCGTAACGGGTGTACTATCTCCTAATCCAAGGAGCACTCGCAAGCAGAGAGAAGGTAAAAGGAAAAGACAACTGAATAGTCTTATTCGTTTTCTCCAGAACCGGAAACCATCCTCGAATCCGGAACAAGTTCCTTCGAGTTCGTATATAACCATACGATGGTTTTATCCAATGGAAGTGGACGTTCGTAGTAATACGGGGTGTTTTGGAGAAAATGGTAAAAGAAGGAGTGGCAATGAGGTATGCAACTCAGACAATCCAAAAGCCAGTGTTTTAAGAAGGTTCGGTCAACTTGGTCACTGAGTCATAGTCAAGGGTCGGGTCATGGTCGCTGCCAAAGAGAGAGAGAGAAAAGAAACACTCAGTGTGCACTCTAACCTAGATCAGAATGGTTATCACTTTGTCTAATCAGGAAACCTCCCACTGTAACCTCAAATTCTCCTCCAAACCTGAAAGAAGAATTAGTCGGGATCACCCGAGGAGTAAACCAACTCATCAGTGGGAATCGAGATCCAACTATCATCGCATAACAATGTGACGGAATCCACTCATGTTATCACATTCCAGAAGGTATGCGCATATCTGGCAAGTTTCAGTTTCTTTAGAAACTCCC
Organism: Agapanthus africanus; assembly: GCA_030015575.1. Taxonomy (NCBI): domain Eukaryota; kingdom Viridiplantae; phylum Streptophyta; class Magnoliopsida; order Asparagales; family Amaryllidaceae; genus Agapanthus; species Agapanthus africanus. The sequence continues at coordinate 272,363,590 of CM057348.1, forward strand.
GATGTCATTTTTACCCCAAGCGGCTTATGACCTTGACCAGGTCAACAAACCATAAACCGCCAGTCAAGTTCAACCCGTCATTATTCTGGATTACATTAAATCCACCCGTACGTGCCCTTGACTAGGTCAACAAAGCCACACGACTGTCCTAACCAATCCCATTTATGCAACAAACAAGTACCACTTAGCTACCGAACACTACGTCTTGACCAGGTCAGAAAACGCAGCACGAATACTAAATAATACCCGTAGGAAATGACGGAGGGCTACTGATGGTTTTTGGCGAAAAACCTTTAAAGTAATGAACTTGATATCGTTGAAGGAACTACATAGCTTTTAATAAAAATATAGTGGCGAAAACCTTTGCTAAAGAGGTCACTCCCGGTGAAGGGATCTCGGCTCTTTCCCCATAGAATGAGGTGCAGGATATTCCAACTGAATACCACGATGCAAAGTAAAAAGTAATCGGCTATAGTGAAGTTATTACCCTGATGCAAACTTCTGTCCAAGGGGTCACTCCCGGTAAAGGGATCTCGGCCCTTGCCTCGTCGACTGAGGTGCCGGATATTCATAACCAAATACCACTGTGCAAAACAAAAGAGAACGTCCTTACAATAACAGCTTTTTTTGAAAATTGTTCCAACAACATCAGAATAGGTTTGTTTAGCTTGCATTGATCCGAATCAACGCAGTCCCATCAATTGATCACACCACAAAAAAATGAAAATACGATTTACGTATATGCCATCCGCATTCGCCACTGGGTCCCGTCATCACCCGTTAGGTTACTTAACTAACGACAGAGCGGGGACTGGACTAGCGCAGATGCAAAACATATACAACATCTACTAGTATATATATCAATATTTAATAATTGCTCAAGGCCTGATAAAATGCAACATCACAGAGAGTAATAAGCATCACAGAACAATACAGATAATCTGGGATCCCCGGGTTTCATAGAGCCGCTACTGAAACCCGACGTTCTCCTGGTCGTGTGGATAGCCTGTGCAATGAAATCCTAGACCCCTACGGGCGCGGAAAGTTACCCGCCAAAACCTGAAGCGAGGCAGCCGCCTTCAACAACATGAATGGACCACCCAACACTTCACGGAATCCGGTAACTTGAGCACCCCTCCTTGGGTCAACCTGTACCCCCTACGAGTGCGGCGAATAGCCTGCCAATTCTAGAGTAAAGCCCCCTCTGTCTCAAAGTCATGAGATGCGGGCCCGTCGCCCTCTAGAACCCGGCTACCCGTGCACCCCTCCGCGGGGTAATCCTAGTACAGAAAGTAAAATATGTACAACGGGTACATCGACCTCTGCCTGGTCGTGCCCCAAAAGAATAATATACAAATAGGCAGTGACGGCAATCCATATGTCGGACGCTCGCCCCACAATATCAAATGTACATATACAACCAAACTGTACTACCATTGCATCCAGGCTATCCACCACGACAAATCCGCAATATCACAGCACAACACAGAACATCAACGTAAATGTCACGTTCGCAAATCCGTCTAAAAGAACTATAGCAATTAGACAGGATTTACCAATCAAATGACATTCACGGTCGCAGATATAATGTAAATACTGTGAACTAACATGTTTAAAATTTTCGATCGACAAAGTTTCCCAAAGTGGGCCCCAAGCACAATACCCAGTACTCAAAATAATCTGGGCCCAAACAAAAAATACCAGAAACCCCATTTCCAACTCAGAGAGCACTGTGCAAAATTTGGTGCAGTGAAGAGACTTTCCTGCGGCGGAACCGCGGCCAAAACAAGGGTATGGCCGCGATTCGGCGGCGTCACTGTAGCCACGTGCTACAAAATTTTGTCAGAACTCCTAAAAAACCCTGCCTGATTTTCTGCAATACACCAAATAATTTTTTGACAACAGAAAAATTTTGACAGAAACTGAACAATTGGAAACACGGTTTTTGGAAATTTCGTCCGATCGAAGTTCAGAACACGTTAGAGCAAGCTAGTAAAGGTTAATGGCGTGGCTTTGATACCATGTAAGACTACGGTAGCGCCCCGGCCGTCTTTCCGAGGCCAAAATGCGGAAACGAAAATTTTTCTTAACTTGAAAACCGGCGCTATCGTATGCTTAAAACCCGGATCGAACCATTAACCTACAACTAGCTATCTAGTGAAGGGATAGAATACTATACCGATCGATCCGTGTCCTTCGGTTTTTGGCCACCATCCCAAGCTCCCCGCAGCAATTCCGGTCTTGATCTCCTCGTCGGAATAGGCACCACATCTATGAGTTTTTTTACGGGCTCCCGCTTCATCCGAAGAAACTCGGGCACGAAGTGTGCTAGCCGACATGTCCAAGGTGTTGTAGAGAATGTTTGTGATCACTTGACCTCTTGCATCCATGAGATGGATGGAGGTTGAAGGTGTTGCCATTGATGGAGAATGTAAGCTAGAGGAAGAAGAAGAAGAAGAGAAGGCTTTCTCTTCTTTTCTTTTCTTGTGATGCTATGAATAATGAGAGTGAGAGAGTGAAGAATAATGTGAGAGCTAACCATAACCCTTGGCTGCCCCTCTCTCTTCTCTCATCAAATCAAGCCACAAATCAATCCATTAATGTGACATTTTTGCTAAAAAAGAGACCATGAGTCATGGTATATGTCTATGTCACATTAATGCATCTCATGATGAAATTCTAGCTTATTATTTCGACCATCCAATCATAAATCCAAATGTTTGGTCCAACAAAGAAAAAATCCGGCAACATCTAAAGTAAACTCATGACGGATCACATGGATACCCGATCAGTCGAAAATACTGCATTTCTAACACGGCAATTTCCCTACCTTTTGCAGTCAAGTAGAGGTATCCGGTATTCATATCACACATATTTGCAAAACACATGTAAAATACTGAATTACTTGTACTGTGTACTAAAAACGGCACTTTTAGGGAAATTATGTGTTTTTCATGGCATCGCATCATCCTTGTATTGCGCAACTCTTGTCTGGGGACTAATGCAGGAAATCACAGAAGCAGAGCCCATAATTGGGAAAAGATCTGATAAAAGATGCGCCAACTCAAAGGCTGAAGATCTGGTAGTGATACAGAAGGCCAAATAAAAATCTATACATCAGAAAGAGGCCCATATAACAGCCCAAGACCACACCAGAAAATTCAACTTCCAAAACCCCAAAAGGACCGCGGATCCGCGGTCCAAACCCCCTTGGCGCCGCGGATCCGTGGCCATATGATGAGATCAAGAGCCCAGATTTCTTCCACGTGTTAACTCTAACTGCCAAAGCTTCCAGAAGACCCCAGAAGCTCCACGTGGCACATCTAGAAGGCTCGGCTTAACAAACTCTTGGAGGGAAATTCAAATTTTTGGGATTAACTAACTTTTGGAGGGAAATTTAAATCTTTTGGCTAACAAACTTGTGGAAGGAATTCAAATTTCAATCCTAGATCTATAATTTGGAGGTCTATATAAAGGAGCCTAGATCTAGGGTGCAAATTGCTCAAAAATTCATTCATCTCTCCCTCTTCCCCCCACAAGTTTAGTGACAAAAACTTGTGCCTCTAATTCAAACCCCAATTCAAAATCAAGATCAAGATCCCGAGATCAATTCAAGTAAGAGAGCCTTCAACCTTTAGAAACGACGCCGGATTTCAACGGAGCAAGAGATCCACGCCGATCCGTGACTCAAGGAGCCGAGCAAAGCCGAAATCGACGATCTAGTTCCTTCCTTTTGTAAATTCAAGAGAGTTGTAACGAAAATTGTCGATAAATAAAGGTGAAATTTCTATATCTTGCTTATCTTTGATTTAACATTATGATTCGATCTCAATTTGTGAGTGCGTTTGATATCATGATGTTTGAGTAATCTCCGCTCGTGTAGGAGTTGTGATGATCTTTAGATGATGATGATTTATATACTTGTACAATTCTTAAATCCTATAATGTTTTGAAATTTTAGTGCATCAAATGATTACTGACCTAGTTTCGGGATGATCCTTTCTTGATTGTGTTCACTCGAAACTAGAGAACAACGATTGATCATTTGATTGACTAGAAGCTAGAATTTGAATGAGATTCATTGAAAGGGTAAAGGATAAGACGAGGAAACCTTAGCTTCTTCGCAAAAATCCTTAACCTCGATGAATTATCATCGATCTAGTATCAATTCGTTAATGGATAAGAATGAGTAATCATTAGATCTCATCACATCTATAGATCCGATCTACTCCTACGAGCCATACTTCTAATCTTGATTGTTGGTTGGAAATTATCTCATCTCAATTCTTGTTTTTAACGTTTCTTTTAGATCTAGATTTTTCTTACTCTTGATCTTCAATTACAAATCATGAATTGTTTTCTTTTCTTTGCCTTAAATTTTCAACTCATCTAATTTAAGAATTGAACGGATTACACTTTACCTGTGGACGATCCGCACTCGCTAACGCGCTACATCCGACACCGTTATTGATTGCGGTCAAAATATTTTTGGTTGTGATTTCGATATTCAATTTTCTAAAAACCGACACAATCGGAAATCGTATTCAATCAAATGGTGCTGTTGCCGGGGATCGTGTGCTATTTGTTCGTTTTTTGAAATTTAAGTTGAAAAGTTTATTCCATCAATATTTTTTAGATCAAAACTCGCGCAAAATACTAATATGTGTTGTTGTGGTTAATTGCATGGAGATCTGGAGCTTGCTGTGAAATTGGAAAATTATTTGGAGAATTCCAGAGAGCTCAGGAGCTAAAGAGGAACAGTACCAAAAATTTCAGAGAAGTGATCTCTTCATATGACCGCGATTCCGCGGCATTAGCAAGCAATTGCCGCGGATCCGCCGCGTGTATACTTCTTCACTGTACCAAATTTTCTCAGGTAATCTCTAACTTTCTTAGCTCTCTCTTCATCTGCTCCAAATAACATTTTGTGCAGGATTCTTTGCAAATATCGCAGCGCCGCGCAAAAAGCAAAATTAAATTGTGTTTGTTTTGATTTTGTGGTTGTTTGCATAATTAATACGGAAATTAAGGGGCACGACCAAATCCAGATTAGGTGGGGAGTTCATTACCCTTCCTAAGCCCAAAAATCACAAACCTGCATCCGCATTACCCTCATTAACTAAAAAATATCTAGAGATGACTCTAAGGACCGTCGCGCTCACTTAGGACAGAAAAAGGCCGTGGGTAATTCATTGCTTATCCGCGTTTCTTTTTGTGGTGTCTAAGGAAAGTGTGTCGAAGGCTAGTGGTTACTTAATTAGGCCCACTACTTACGTAGTGGAGAACCTCCCACTTACCTGGCACTTACCTGGCCACAAGAGAAATAAAGAGACAGTGGAGGATTTTATCCTGCGACTTGTCTTTTGGAAGTTAGGAGCGGTCTAGAGCTTTGACCTAGGTGACCATAGATTTTTAGGGTATTGCTTGTTTCATTTGTTGTGATCGCATCATATTTTCAAAATCCATATCATTTTTCAAAACAAACACCGCATTCACTTCATTTCCCCTAATTATAAATCACGCTGCCACTTGTACTAACCCTTTTTAGTGCAAGATAGGCTGGACACGGGATTCTAGTGCCCGACTTGTCCGTGTCCCCTCGATCGACTCCGAAGTCGGTATTTCTCCATTTACCTTTCTTTTACCCCCCACCACACCCAGACCGATGGATCAGTGTCCATCAAACCACTTTACCGCTGCTCTGCCGCCGTCCGTTGGTGCGCAGAATCCTCCCCGCATCTCTCTCTAAGAGTGGTGCTACCCTTTGCGAGGTCCTCTCTCAACCTGCTTATCCATTTCACCAGCCAACGGGGATAACTTTGAGATTAAGCCCCAGTACATCAACCTTCTACCCAAATTCCACGGTCTCGAGACTGAAGACGCATACGTTTTTATTACCAAATTTGAAAACGTATGCGCAATGATGGGTACATCACAACTTTCTGTGGATGCCATGCGTCTACGACTTCTTCCATTTACTTTGTGCGATACAGCCGAGAAGTGGCTGTATAACACCACCGCACACTCCATCACGAATTGGGAAGAATTCGTTGCGGCATTCCTTAAGAAATTCTACCCTATGCAAAAGACAGCTCGAATCCGTAGCGAACTATATCAATTCTCCCAGCTTCCAGCTGAACCATTCTCAAAATACTTTGACCGATTCAAGGATCTTTTGGTTCAATGCCCACATCACGGCATCCCGAGATGGGATCTTTGCCGAATCATATATGAGGGCAGTAACCCTACCACTAAACAAAACCTTGAAAACATGTGTCAAGGCACCTTTATGACCAAGGATGATGGGGAAGCATGGAAATTTTTAGAAGAGTTCGCTGAAAAGTCACTACAGTGGGAGACTGGAACCCAGCCATCGAGTAGGGGTGGCATACACCAAATAGACGTGTCCATAGGTGTTCGAGCTGAGATGGTAGCAATGCAAAAGAAGCTCGATGCTATGGAACACAAATTCTTAGCAGCCTCCCTAAACCCAATGTCGCTCCCCAAAACTGTTTGTGGGTGCTGTTCTGATCCGTCTCACTTGACGGAAGAATGTCCATTAAACTCTCAGTTTCGAGGTCTCGAGCATACCAATGCCGCATTTCAAAGACCTGGAAACGACCCTTTTTCTTCCACATATAATTAGGGTTGGAGGAATCATCCAAATTTTGCTTGGAACCAATCCCAAAACACGGTTCCAAACCCTAATCAATTCCAAAGGGCTCTTCCACCACAACAGCAACCACTTCAACTCACCCAGCACCCCTACCAGTCACAAAATTTCCAAAACCAGGTCAACACTCCTGCACCGTCTAATCCTATGCAGTCGACCTGTTCTGACGAGTTCTCTTAATTCACTCAAACCATGAAATCACTTTTGTCAAATTTCTCGGAAATGTCGGCCGAGGTTAGGTCTTCCGTTGGTGAGATAAAGAAAAACTCAGCGTCTCAAGCTGAGAGTATCAAAACGATGGAAGCTGAGATTGCACGACTTAAGGCCGAAATGAGTACGAGAGAAAAAGGGAAACTCCCAGCTCAACCTCTACCCAATCCTGGCTATTCACATCATGTGAATGCAATCACCATGTTAAGATCTGGGAGAGTGCTGGATAACCATGTTAGGGAAGAAGTTGATGATATTGAAAATCCTATCAACACCCCGGCTGAGACCTTTCCTCACACACACACTTCTGCTTCTGATTCTTGTTCTTCTTGTAAGTGCACGGCGGCGCCCCGGCCGTCAATCCGACGCCGGAATGCGGAAGCGGTGATAAACTTAAATTTTTGCGGACTTTGCAAACCGGCACCACCGCGCACTAAACTCGGATCGAACCATTAACTAGTCTAAGCTTACTAGAATACGGGTTAGAGATATACCGACTGATCCGAGTCCTCCGGTCTTCATCTCCACTCCGATCTCCTCGCGGGATCTCCGTCCGTCTCCTCCTCGTCGGAAAGGGCACCACATCGCCTGTAGCTTTTACGGGCTCCCACCTCAATACCGAGGCAACTCGGGCGCGAAGCTGGCGAATCGACGCGTCCAAGATTTGCTGTAGGAAGTGTAGTGTAGAGGCTACTTGTCTCTTTGGGGTTTGTTGCCTTTGGATGGAGGAATGAAGATTGAACTTTGGAGGGAAATGAAGCTACCAATTTTTGCAAGCCAAATGAGATGAACAAATGAAGCACATAAATCAATCTTTCATTTTTCTTCTCCACCATGAAGTGGACGGCCAAAATCATCAAGGAAATTGGTGGAGGAAAGAATGGATATATATGATGAAGGGAGGTGAGTGTAGGAGTGAAGAAGGGGTGACCACAACCAAGACAAAGAAACATGCAAGCATGCTTCAACTCACATCAAACCCATACCCTTATCAAATCACAAATAAAGAAAGTCATGGTGTAAGAAAAGAAAGCTATCATAATAGATCTTTATGCAAGAAAACCCCTCCACAAATGTAATTTGCAAAACTGCAAATTACCCCCTCCATCGGAAAAGTCCGGCCGGGAAAGAACAAAGGAAAACCGGCCGGAACGGAAAGCAAACTGGCAACTCCAGAAAACTGGTCCCGTAATAAATTACAGGAAAACCCCGACACTGTGCATACACACCCGCATCTGTATTCCGTCCGGATACAAATGCAAAGAGACAAAATCTACACTGTACTAAACTAGGACCGGCTTAAACCAAAGCCGGCTAGTAATATCCGTTCGATCCTGATCCGTGCAATACCGCACGTATCTGATCGAACCCTGCCATATACCTATACGGCTACTAGTACAAACCGTCCGATCCTGATCCGTGCAATACCGCACGTATCTGATCGGACCCTGCCATATCTCCATACGGCCTCTACAGCCTTTCGCCCGAAACTTGAGTAACTGAAAGTGTGGCGGACTCTAAAGACTCGTCAATACTATGGCTGTGGATTTAACCACTAGCACGTCAGAGGTATAAGCCAATACGTAACGGGCCACCAGCTATTGACTAAAAGGGACGTCGATGAGTGAACTCATCCTGACACCCTACTGAGCCTGTCAGTGACAATATCCGTGCAGTCCGGTCCGTTCGTCTATGAGTATCGCATGGCGGGCCTAGGGGGTTGGTAAAAGTCAGACCCCCAAAAGCGGTACAAGTCGTGTCGGAGTGTAGCCCAGAACACCCTGAGATACTACTGGAATACCTACCAGTAAATCTCCTTGCCTTGGCCAAGGACTTTGTGTAATGGCTCTCCTAGACACAGCACGACCTCACCCCCAATACCGGGAGAGACGAACCCCTGAAGATACGCTCACTGCCTCCATGTGGCTCGAGACTGTACCCAACTAAAACCTGTTTGCACGACTCCTTTGAGCCGTGGTAGGGTAGTAATCAAAGTACAGTGGGAACTCACACGAGACAAATGACGATCCCCAGGTCGATGAACTAACCTGCACACATGTCACCAGGGAACTGCCATCTGACGTCTGGTATATGACCAACTAGCAGGTTCCCGGCGAGTCCTGTCCGGTGTACTCATAACCCAATGAGCACCTGTATACATCTTAGGTGATCCAACAGACACCAGTGGCTTGTGAGACCGGCCACCGCCCCTCGTCGGGGTCTCGACTGTATACACTAGTCTACTAATGGAGTATCGATGCCCAGTCTCGAAACTCCCACGACTAGGGACCTTTTAAGGATATGCTTGTAGACCCCCAGCTCCCACTTATATGATCGCCCTCATACTGCTGGTGGTCAAGCAAGAATCCTAGGGGCTCTATCAACGTGTAATAGCGACGTGTCATGTCACCTAAAGCAGTACACGATGATAAAGGTAAACCAGATAGCATACTATCATCTCGAGTAAGACTGTCCTACCGGGATAGGTCCTCCCTCAATCATTACAATCACGTACCTGTGACCTAATAATTGACTCTGAGGGCACTATCTCCAACAATCTCCCACTTGCACTCAAGGCTAATTATTGCGATGTCGCATACTCACAGCCCGTGTGATACCGAACATCCAACTCCTCTACTAGTCAGTCTCACAAAGCTCGTTTGCGGAACTATTGCGTTCGAGGAATAGTCTCAGTGAGTGGATCCGCTTAGTTGTTTCTTTCTATGTCTCTCTATATCTCAAGTTCGCGGAGAAACCCATCTCCCGAAATGAGCAATACCTGTCTTAGAATGTGTCTGGATGTCTGATGGGACATAGCTCATAAATGAACTCCAAATCCAAACTTCTTAGACTGTATCGTCAACTGAACTCAATCAGTATCCTGCGCGCCATGCTTCCCTCAGTATTGCCTTGGATCACCTGTCCAAAATACTGCCCCTCATCAGAAGGAAAACTATAACTCTGACAACCTGCTTGTCGTCCATGTCACCTTGGAAGCCTGGAATGATAACTGTCTCCTAAATGAGGCTGTCGTTATCATATCCCTAGAACATCCACTTATGTTCTAAAACTGCTTCCGACTGTTTCTCCAGGATTGGATTAATGTCAACTTATTGCATCTAGTGCAAGAACAACATCTGGTGTGGTACTTGACATCTCACGATTGACTCAATTGCCTTAGCAAGTGATCTGCCAATCATGCACGTCCCTCTCCACTTTAGTCTGTAAGACACCTTTGGAGAGGGTGACTCCATTACCTGCAGGTACAATACCGTGCCAGGAGTCGTCCATCCTAAATACTCTTAGAATGCTGTCAAGTACCCTGATTGGGAAACCACCCAAATCTAGATCTAAAACCATAGATCCAGTAACCAGTATGTCAGTTATAAAATCCATTTCCTTTGTGGAGAAACCACTGTATGACGACCAAAGTATAACCGATCGTAGTATAGGAGTTTCTTTTCCTACTTTGTGTATGTCATCCAAATACCATGACATCACATCCTACTACCTTCTCAACAGATCCATCTCCTATTCTGATGAAGTCAAACCTATGACTGTCACGTCAGAAATAGATGATCTATCTCCGCTACATCTGCTTTAGTCTATAAATAGACATAAGCTACCTGTCCACCAATGCTTCCGCTGCTCCCACTGACTACGACAACCCTCTGGCAGAGTCATATACACGTACACTTCTAAAACTAGTTTTAGAACGACGCTATACTCATCCTCCCGCCGGGTCTCGTAACCTGGAACAACAGCAATGGCAATTGTGGGTAAACAAGAACTTCCCTGTCACCGTCCTTGAGGCCACCGTAGTGCCTCTCGGGTGCCTGAAGTTACCCACCTTATCTGCGGAGTGGCCAATGGAATGTCAAATCAGATTGAATCTTTAGGTTCCTTATCAAATCTTCAGTAATCGTTTGCGGTTCTGGAATCACTTCCAGTTCTACCATACTCCCACTACTGTTTTTCTGAAAAAATCCATTTTTTTATAAAACTGTGGCGAGTCTAGAACAATATCGCTATTGTTCATCCAGATGGTAGAAAGTCAACCCTCGTCATAGCCTGGGTCAACCCACAAACAGCCATTACAGAAACGTGCCTTGAGTTGTCCAGTGTCTGGTTTTAATCATAAACCGGACAACTCCCCGTACCTTAACATCGTTAAGATATGAATTGTTCTATATCCAATATATAAACAGAGGCACTGATTTAATTGAACCAGATTCAAATCATGCAGCTGTCCCCAGCGCATGTCAACTAAATGGAAGAAGGCCGATCAGCGTTACTCAACTTAGGAAGCATTTCCAATTATAAGTAACCTGAAAGAGAAGCAAGATCTCTTTATCAACTGAATACCATACACAAGTATCTACATCTTCGATCACCTTGAAGAATCCCGATACTTGCTACACTTGGTTCTCTACTCTATTCAAATACCTATAACTCCTCAAAACTTAGACCCTGTGTTTCAACGAAACACATGTCTAAGAACTAGAGAAGTTAAAAGTAAACAGAATATAGTATGAGGACCAACCCCTCTGTCCTAATGGACACTGGACAACATACAATACCTTGTATAAGTCCCTTGAGTCTGATAACTCTTTCACTGTGTGTCGTAGGTTGAAAACTGTACTTATGGTTAAGAAGAATTACACCGCTGTTTAATGCTCCTTACCTAACCATCCACTGATATAGGTAAATGTCGTAGACATAATTTCAGAAAGGTATATCTCACTCTATGAAAATAGACGTACAGATACATCGATTTGAAATTGGTGCATAACGGCGGATATTCAAAACCAAATACTTGCCGTCCGGCAAATAACCCAGGTGACTTCCTCAAATATCACCGATTACAACGAATCCCGATATAATGAGGACAATCACCTAATTCCCAATAGCTTACTCCCACTCATCATCTGTAAAATCATACAGATGTGAGAATCGTACCTGGTAAACACATACCCTGGAGTAAGTACCTAATCGGGAAATCAGTTTTCCTTTAACATTACACAGTGAAACTGAAACATTGAAATGTTCCGATGGGGTATTCTGGTATTCCTAGTAATGCCTCTTCCAGATTCACGACTGTAACCGTATAGTTCTTTGCCACCTCTCCAAGTCCCTTCATATGTCTTTAGTCTTTACCTTCTGCACACCCTTTTAGGCCAAATGGTTTTCTTCCTTCCCTACCGTTCGGCACCAGCCTATGGTTTGGAAGAAGACTATCCAATAAGCATAATGGGTGTACTGTCCCAATCCTAGGAACACTCGCAATGCGAGAGAAGGTGAAGATAAAAGACACCCGAATAAACCTTATTCCTATTTCTCCTGAACCAGAATCCATCCCCGAACTGGAACCAGTTCCATTCGAGTTCGTATATAACCATACGATGGAGTATCCAAATAAACTGTGGATCTTCGTAGTGATACGGAGTGTCCTGGAGAAATGCAAAGGTGATGTGGGAGTGGTAACGAAATATTTGGTTTGGTCGTGAATATCTGTTGCAATTTACTTTGCCCTCTTACTAATCCCTTGCTGTGTCTGAACTTAATACCTTCTGCACACCATCGTTATGCTAATTGGTTTTCTTCATTCCCTACCGGTCGGCACCAGCCTAAGGTTTGGAAGAAGACAATCCAATTTGCGTAATAGGTGTACTACCCCTAAACCAAGGAGTGCTCGTAACCTGAGAGAGGGTAAAAGGAAAAGACAACTGAATAATCCTATCCGTTTTCTCCAGAACCGGAAACCATCCTCGAATAAATTCTTTCGAGTTCGTATCTAACCATACGATGGTTTTGTCCAATGGAAGTGGACGTTCGTAGTAAAACGGGGTGTCCTGGAGAAAAGGGTAAAAGTAGGAGTGGCAATGAGGTTTGCAACTCTGACAATCCAAAAGCCGGTGTTTAAGAAGGTTCGGTCAACTTGGTCACTGAGTCAAAGTCTTAGGGTCGGGTCAATGGTCGCTGCCAAAGAGAGAGAGAAAAGAAACACTCAGCGTGCACTCTAACCTAGATCAGAATGGTTACCAATTTATCTAATCTGGAAACCTCCCACTGTACCTCAAATTCTCCTCCAAACCTGAAAGAAGAATTAGTCGGGGTCACCCGAGGAGTAAACCAACTCATCAGTGGGAATCGGGATCCAACTCTCATCATATGATAACGTGACGGAATCCGCTCATGGTATCACACTCCAGAAGGTATGCGCATATCTGGCAAGTTTCAGTACTTTTGAAACTCCCGATGTGATTTCTGCCCCATGCTCTTATGACCTTGACTTTGGCCAACAAATCATAAGTCACATGTCAAGTTCTGCCCGTCATTCTCCAGGTTAATTTGAATCCACCTGTACATACCCTTGACTTTGGCCAACAAGGCAGTACGACTGTTCCAAACCAACGCATCTATCTATGCTGCATATGAATAACCAACAGCTACCAAACACTGTGCCTTGACTTTGGCCAACAAACACAGCTTGAATACTATTGACTACCCATATGAAACGACGGAGGGCTACGAATGGTTTCTGGCGAAAACCTTTAACGTAATGAACTTGATATCGTTGAAGGAACTGATAGCCTTTTAGAAAATATAGTGACGAAAACCTTTACTAAAGAGGTCACTCCCGGTGAAGGGATCTCGGCTCTTTCCCCGTAGAATGAGGTGCAGGATATTCCAACTGAATACCACGGTGCAAAGCAAAAGTAATCGGCTATAGTGAAGTTAATGCCCTGACGCAAACTTCTGTCCAAGGGGTCACTCCCGGTGAAGGGATCTCGGCCCTTGCCTCGTCGACTGAGGAGCAGGATATTCCAAATGAATACCACGATGCAAAACAGAAATGAACGTCCTTGCAATAACAGCTTTTTGAAAAGTGTTCCAACAACATCAGATTAGGTTTGTTTTAACTTGCATTGATCCAAATCAACGCAGTCCCATCAATTGATCACACCACAAAGAACGAAAATATACTGACGTACGTATATGCCATCCGCATTCGCCACTGGGTCCCGTCATTACCCGTTAGGTTAGCTAACTAACGACAGAGCGGGGACTGGACTAGCGCGGATGCAAAATATATACAACATCTACTAATATATATACCAATATATTATATTCGCTCAAGGCGTGAATAAAATGCAACATCACAGAGAATGAACAGCATCACAGAAACAATACAGATATCTGGGATCCCCGGGTTTCACAGAGCCGCTGAAACCCGACGTTCCCCTGGTCGTGTGGATAGCCTGTGCAATGAAAAACTAGACCCCTACGGGCGCGGCAAGTCACCCGCCAAAACCTGAAGCGAGGCAGCCCCCTTCAGCACCGTGAATGGACCACCCAGCACTTCACGGAATCCGGTCACTTGGGCACCCCTCCTGGGTCAACCTGTACCCCCTACGAGTGCGGCGAATAGTCCGCCAATCCTGGAGTGAAGCCCCCTCCGTCCCAATGCCATGAGATGCGGGCTTGTTGCCCTCCAGAACCCGGCTATCCGTGCACCCCTCCGCGGGGCAATCCTAGTACAGAAAGTAAAATATACATACACCGGGTACATCGACCGCAACCAGGTCGTGCCCCAAAAGAATAATACAAACAGGCAGTGACGGCAGTCCACATGTCGGACGCTCGCCCCGCAATATCAAATGTACATGATACAACAGCACAGTACTAGCATTGCATCCAGGCTATCCCCCACGACCGATCCGCAACATCACAGCAAATACATAGAACATCAACGTGAAAGTCACGTTCGCAAATCCGTCTAACCGGGCTATAGCAGTTAGACCGGATTTACCGATCGAGTGACATTCACGGTCGCAGATATAATGTAAATACTGTGAAAAATGTGTTTAAAAAATTTCCGATTGATCAAACAATTAACAAGTGGGCCCCAAAGAAAACTGTAGCACTCACAGAAACAATTGGCCTAACTTTAATATTCCAAAGCCCATATTTTAAGCCCAGAAGGCCTCTGTAAAAAAATGGTGAAGTGATGTGAATAGTGCGCGGCGGAAGGGCCGCACAAAGGTGGTTTTCGCGGCGGTTCCGCGCTCCAACTGTGGAGTTACTTCGTCAAATTTTTACAGAACTCTTAGATTTTCCAGTACATCAATATTTTACAACCTGAAAAATTTTTCGAGACTGAAAAATTTCAACAGAAACTGTCGTGGGTAAAATGCAGTTTTGGAACTTTTTGATCGATCGGAAATGCAAACACATTACACAAAGCTAGACCTAGTTAATGGTGAGGCTCTGATACCACTGTAAGTGCACGGCGGCGCCCCGGCCGTCAATCCGACGCCGGAATGCGGAAGCGGTGATAAACTTAAATTTTTGCGGACTTTGCAAACCGGCACCACCGCGCACTAAACTCGGATCGAACCATTAACTAGTCTAAGCTTACTAGAATACGGGTTAGAGATATACCGACTGATCCGAGTCCTCCGGTCTTCATCTCCACTCCGATCTCCTCGCGGGATCTCCGTCCGTCTCCTCCTCGTCGGAAAGGGCACCACATCGCCTGTAGCTTTTACGGGCTCCCACCTCAATACCGAGGCAACTCGGGCGCGAAGCTGGCGAATCGACGCGTCCAAGATTTGCTGTAGGAAGTGTAGTGTAGAGGCTACTTGTCTCTTTGGGGTTTGTTGCCTTTGGATGGAGGAATGAAGATTGAACTTTGGAGGGAAATGAAGCTACCAATTTTTGCAAGCCAAATGAGATGAACAAATGAAGCACATAAATCAATCTTTCATTTTTCTTCTCCACCATGAAGTGGCCGGCCAAAATCATCAAGGAAATTGGTGGAGGAAAGAATGGATATATATGATGAAGGGAGGTGAGTGTAGGAGTGAAGAAGGGGTGACCACAACCAAGACAAAGAAACATGCAAGCATGCTTCAACTCACATCAAACCCATACCCTTATCAAATCACAAATAAAGAAAGTCATGGTGCAAGAAAAGAAAGCTATCATAATAGATCTTTATGCAAGAAAACCCCTCCACAAATGTAATTTGCAAAACTGCAAATTACCCCCTCCATCGGAAAAGTCCGGCCGGGAAAGAACAAAGGAAAACCGGCCGGAACGGAAAGCAAACTGGCAACTCCAGAAAACTGGTCCCGTAATAAATTACAGGAAAACCCCGACACTGTGCATACACACCCGCATCTGTATTCCGTCCGGATACAAATGCAAAGAGACAAAATCTACACTGTACTAAACTAGGACCGGCTTAAACCAAAGCCGGCTAGTAATATCCGTTCGATCCTGATCCGTGCAATACCGCACGTATCTGATCGAACCCTGCCATATACCTATACGGCTACTAGTACAAACCGTCCGATCCTGATCCGTGCAATACCGCACGTATCTGATCGGACCCTGCCATATCTCCATACGGCCTCTACAGCCTTTCGCCCGAAACTTGAGTAACTGAAAGTGTGGCGGACTCTAAAGACTCGTCAATACTATGGCTGTGGATTTAACCACTAGCACGTCAGAGGTATAAGCCAATACGTAACGGGCCACCAGCTATTGACTAAAAGGGACGTCGATGAGTGAACTCATCCTGACACCCTACTGAGCCTGTCAGTGACAATATCCGTGCAGTCCGGTCCGTTCGTCTATGAGTATCGCATGGCGGGCCTAGGGGGTTGGTAAAAGTCAGACCCCCAAAAGCGGTACAAGTCGTGTCGGAGTGTAGCCCAGAACACCCTGAGATACTACTGGAATACCTACCAGTAAATCTCCTTGCCTTGGCCAAGGACTTTGTGTAATGGCTCTCCTAGACACAGCACGACCTCACCCCCAATACCGGGAGAGACGAACCCCTGAAGATACGCTCACTGCCTCCATGTGGCTCGGGACTGTACCCAACTAAAACCTGTTTGCACGACTCCTTTGAGCCGTGGTAGGGTAGTAATCAAAGTACAGTGGGAACTCACACGAGACAAATGACGATCCCCAGGTCGATGAACTAACCTGCACACATGTCACCAGGGAACTGCCATCTGACGTCTGGTATATGACCAACTAGCAGGTTCCCGGCGAGTCCTGTCCGGTGTACTCATAACCCAATGAGCACCTGTATACATCTTAGGTGATCCAACAGACACCAGTGGCTTGTGAGACCGGCCACCGCCCCTCGTCGGGGTCTCGACTGTATACACTAGTCTACTAATGGAGTATCGATGCCCAGTCTCGAAACTCCCACGACTAGGGACCTTTTAAGGATATGCTTGTAGACCCCCAGCTCCCACTTATATGATCGCCCTCATACTGCTGGTGGTCAAGCAAGAATCCTAGGGGCTCTATCAACGTGTAATAGCGACGTGTCATGTCACCTAAAGCAGTACACGATGATAAAGGTAAACCAGATAGCATACTATCATCTCGAGTAAGACTGTCCTACCGGGATAGGTCCTCCCTCAATCATTACAATCACGTACCTGTGACCTAATAATTGACTCTGAGGGCACTATCTCCAACACTTCTACCCCACCGCCTTCTCGCGAGCCTATTCTCCATTTCCCTCTAGGCTCGACACCTCAGCCCACCTCTTCTACTCCTCCACAGACGATCCCCACTTCTATTTTAGGATCGAGGCCACACATACTTCCTTCTCCTATGATGGACCCAGCGCTTATTGCTAAAGCACCTTATCCTAATCGGTTAAGGGCTAACACATCGAGTCCACATATGGAGAAGATTATGGACATGTTTAAGCAAGTTAACATCAACATCCCTCTCCTAGATGCCATCCAACAAGTTCCGTCCTATGCGAAAACTCTTAAGAACTTGTGTACTAGGAAGAGGAAGACTCAAGTGCCCAAGAAGATATTCATAGCAAAAACAGTAAACACGGCCTTTCCCCAGCAATTACCGAGGAAACGTAAGGATCCTGGATATCCTACTATTTCCATTTCTATCGGGGAAAAACACATCAACCGTGCTCTACTAGACCTTGGCGCCAGTGTTAACCTGCTTCCATACTCAGTCTATGAGCAGTTAGGAATCGGAGAGTTGAAGCCAACCAATTGCACTATCCAGATGGCTGACCGATCAATCACCAAACCTAGGGGTGAATTGGAGGATGTGTTACTAAAAATCGGGGAATTCGTATTCCCTGTGGATTTTATTGTACTTGATACACAGCCTATAGCGAACCCACGGAATCAAATTCCGGTGATTTTTGGTCGCTCCTTTTTGGCCACTTCCAACGCTATCATCAACTGTCGTAATGGTTCTATGACCCTATCCTTCGGGAATAGGTCAATAGAGCTGAACATTTACAAGTTGGGAAGTATACCCTCCGAACCTACTGCTCAGGTTTGTTCTGTCGACTTAATGGATGTCGACAGCAGCGAATTTGATGATCCTCTTGATATCGATCTTGACTCTTTTCATACGATGTTGTTTGACCCTACTATGTATCATACACATACGGACTCTTCCACCGAGATGTCCGGGTCAACAACTAACACCGATTATGAATTGCTTTTGGAGTCTGAAGATCACCCCGCACTTTGTGATGACATTATTCATCGGGGTATTGATGAAACTTTTGAGGAGATCTTCGCTGATGAACTCGCATTTCTGAATAACACGGGTGTTGAGATGAATCATGTCCCAATCAATGAAATTGAACCTCCACCCCTTCTTCTGAAGTGTAAAAAGAATGCGAGTAATCCATCACAATCACTGCATCATCTCTCCAAAATGAGACGCACACACATTCTATTCCACCACTTACCCTTTCCCCACTTCTTCTTCCACCAACCAGAGCACTGCATTGATAAAATTTTCGAATGGTTGGTGTTAACTTTCGGTATTTGCAAAGCTTGGCATGGACCAATGATTTTTGACCCCCTCATGTGATTTTCAAAGCTTAACATTGCATAACTCAAGTTTGGGGGGGGCATTTCATTAATCGGGCTCTTGAAAAGAAATTTTTACAAAATTTTGAGCCAAAAATAAGTTTGGGGGAGGTTTTTCACTTATATATTTTGCCCCCACTAATAAATTCCTCCCAGGCTTACAGGTTTTGTAGATATAGCGGTTGGCAACAGTGAGGACACTGTTGAAAACAAATTTGGGGGAGGTTTGTGTTTAGTTTTGCATCATGTGCATATCATTTGCATAAGCACAAAACATTTCTTTAAAAACCATAAAAATTTAAAAATTTTCAAAACCCATAAAAATTATGTGTACATATTTTTGGCTCATCATTTTTTTGTAAATAATTTTTCAAAATCCATTAAAACCTATAAAAATTTAAAAAATTTCAAAATCCATAAAAATTCAAAATTTTCAAAACTCATAAAAATTTAAAAAAATTTCAAAATATAAAAATATTTAATATTTATGATAATAAAAGATTAGATAGTGAACAATTACATCTATGAGATTAGAAAAATTTAAAAAAACTAAGAAAATTAGAAATTTTCTTATACGAACTAGTAATAAGTAGTTATGAGCCGTTGTCCCAAGGGTTAGTAAGATGAAAGACGTCACTAATCTGAGGATAAAAATAAGTCTGAAAAATAGTTTCTATTCTGGAAAACCAAACATTTTGAACGTTGATACCCTGCTATTCGCACTTACACACGTCTTAAAGCCCGGGATAGTAGAGGATACCTTGAAATGCTCTTGTCTTAAAGCTAATGTATGAAGGAAATAAAAAAAATGAATAAGTATAAAGTGGTGAGAAAAATGGACACTGGTCTTTGTTATCACCAAGGGCAATAAAAAATTTATAGCGAGGGTGCCTCTTAACCTAGTGCCCTAAGGCCAACTGGTCTGGGAGTCACTGCTATGCCTGAGGTGGTGCAAGACGAGGAAAATATACCAAATAAGCAAAGTACATGGTTAATCGGTCGGTTAGTACCTCAAGAAGTATTAACGGTCGCATGAAAGTGTGTGAGCAAATTCGTCTAAATATTCATTAATTAAAAAGTACCGAGGCTGATGGGCAAGAGTATGATAGCTTGAATTGAATTCTCCGGGTGTAGGGATGTCCTTTACACACACGCAGGGTGATATGATCGATGTTTGGAAGAAAGATAGGAATGAAGAATAAGACGATGTTTTATTGAGGGAGGACGTGATTTCTAGCATCTTTTCATGACCATTAAGATAGGGCTCATAACAACCGAAAAGCTAGCTTAGTTGGAAACCCTAATTTTCAAGGCTTTTGTTTTACAATTCTTCTCTTTAAATGTAATATTCATGATTTTTCTTTTATTATTGGATTTTGTGGGTGCAATCCGCTGAAAACCCTCAGGAGACAACACTCCTCCTACTAGGGACACCTAGAGGTTTAAAGGCTTATTGCACGTGCTCAGTGCAATCGTGTTGCCTACGAAAGTGTGCTTTTCTTTTTCTTTATTTTCTCCTTCTCTTTTTAATAAAACAATTCGATCGAGACGATCGAAAATAAGTTTGGGGGAATTTGATCAGTCGAAAATACTGCATTTCTAACACGGCAATTTCCCTACCTTTTGCAGTCAAGTAGAGGTATCCGGTATTCATATCACACATATTTGCAAAACACATGTAAAATACTGAATTACTTGTACTGTGTACTAAAACCGGCACTTTTAGGGAAATTATGTGTTTTTCATAGTATCGCATC
The DNA here is from genome assembly GCA_030015575.1 of Agapanthus africanus. Classification (NCBI taxonomy): domain Eukaryota; kingdom Viridiplantae; phylum Streptophyta; class Magnoliopsida; order Asparagales; family Amaryllidaceae; genus Agapanthus; species Agapanthus africanus. The sequence continues at coordinate 272,384,124 of CM057348.1, forward strand.
ATCCCTGTATTGCGCAACTCTTGTCTGGGGACTAATGCAGGAAATCACAGAAGCAGAGCCCAAAATTGGGAAAAGATCTGATAAAAGATGCGCCAACTCAAAGGCTGAAGATCTGGTAGTGATACAGAAGGCCAAATAAAAATCTATACATCAGAAAGAGGCCCATATAACAGCCCAAGACCAAACCAGAAAATTCAACTTCCAAAACCCCAAAAGGACCGCGGATACGCGGCCCAAACCCCCGTGGCGCCGCGGATCCACGGCCATATGATGAGATCAAGAGCCCAGATTTCTTCCACGTGTTAACTCTAACTGCCAAAGCTTCCAGAAGACCCCAGAAGCTCCACGTGGCACATCTAGAAGGCTCGGCTTAACAAACTCTTGGAGGGAAATTCAAATTTTTGGGCTTAACTAACTTTTGGAGGGAAATTTAAATCTTTTGGCTAACAAACTTGTGGAGGGAATTCAAATTTCAATCTTAGATCTAGAATTTGGAGGTCTATATAAAGGAGCCTAGATCTAGGGTGCAAATTGTTCAAAAATTCATTCATCTCTCCCTCTTCCCCCACAAGTTTAGTGACAAAATCTTGTGCCTCTAATTCAAACCCCAATTCAAAATCAAGATCAAGATCCCGAGATCAATTCAAGCAAGAGAGCCTTCAATCTTTAGAAGCGACGCCGGATTTCAACGGAGCAAGAGATCCACGCCGATCCGCGACTCAAGGAGCCGAGCGAAGCCGAAATCGACGATCTAGTTCCTTCCTTTTGTAAATTCAAGAGAGTTGTAACGAAAATTGTCGATAAATAAAGGTGAAATTTCTATATCTTGCTTTTCTTTGATTCAACATTATGATTCGATCTCAATTTGTGAGTGCGTTTGATATCATGATGTTTGAGTAATCTCCGCTCGTGTAGGAGTTGCGACGATCTTTAGATGATGATGATTTATATACTTGTACAATTCTTAAATCCTATAATGTTTTGAAATTCTAGTGCATCAAATGATTAATGACCTAGTTTCGGGATGATCCTTTCTTGATTGTGTTCACTCGAAACTAGGGAACAACGATTGATCATTTGATTGACTAGAAACTAGAATTTGAATGAGATTCATTGAAAGGGTAAAGGATAAGACGAGGAAACCTTAGCTTCTTCGCAAAAATCCTTAACCTCGATGAATTATCATCGATCTAGTATCAATTCGTTAATGGATAAGAATGAGTAATCATTAGATCTCATCACATCTATAGATCCGATCTACTCCTACGAGCCATACTTCTAATCTTGATTGTTGGTTGGAAATTATCTCATCTCAATTCTTGTTTTTAACGTTTCTTTTAGATCTAGATTTTTCTTACTCTTGATCTTCAATTACAAATCATGAATTGTTTTCTTTTCTTTGCCTTAAATTTTCAACTCATCTAATTCAAGAATTGAACGGATTACACTTTCCCTGTGGACGATCCGCACTCACAAACGCGCTACATCCGACACCGTTATTGATTGCGGTCAAAATATTTTTGGTTGTGATTTCTATATTCAATTTTCTAAAAACCGACACAATCGGAAATCGTATTCAATCAATACCCCTCACCTGTATATACATACCTGCATCCGCATTCCGACTGAATGCGAATGCGATGAGACTAAAGTAATCCAACAAATCTAATACTAGGATCCGGTTTAAACCAAAGCCCACTAGTATGATCCATCTGATCATGATCCGTGCAATACCGCACGTATATGATCGAACCCTGCCATATATCATACGGCCTCTACAACGTTTCGCCCGAAACTTGGGAAACTGTTTGTGGGGGACTCTAAAGAATCGTCAATACTTTGGCTGTGGATTTAACCACTAGCACGTCAGAGGTATTAGCCGTACGTAACGAGCTACCGGGTATTGACCAAAAGGGAGGTCGATGAGCGAAATCATCCTGACACCCTATTAAGCCTGTCAGTGACAATATCCGTACAGTCCGGTCCGTTCGTCTATGAGCATCGCATGGCGGGCCTAGGGGGTTGGTAAAAGTCAGACCCCCAAAAGCGGTACAAGTCGTGTCAGAGTGTAGCCTAGAACACCCTGAGATACTACTGGAACACCTACCAGTAAATCTCCTGCCTCGGCCGAGGGCTTTGTGTAATGGCTCTCCTAGACACAACACGATCTCACCCCCAATACCGGGAGAGACGAAACCCCTGCCGATCCGCTCACTTGCCTCCATGTGGCTCAGGACTGTACCCAACTAAAACCTGTTTGCACGACTCCTTTGAGCCGTGGTAGGGTAGTAATCAAAGCACAGTGGGAACTTACACGAGACAAATGACAGCCTCAGGTCGATGAACTAACCTGTACACATGTCACCAGGGAACTGCTATCTGACGTCAGGTATAATACCAACTAGCAGGTTCCCGGCGAGTCCTGTCCGGTGTACTCATAACCCAATGAGCACCTGTATACATCTTAGGTGAACCAACTGACACCAGTGGCTTGTGAGACCGGCCACCGCCCCTCGTCTGGGTCTCGACTGTATACACTAGTCTACTCCGGAGTATCGATGCCTTGTCTCGAAAACTCCCATGACTAGGGACCTTTTAAGGATGTGCTTATAGACCCCAGCTCCCACTTATATGATCGCCATCATACTGCTGGTAGTCAAGAAAGAATCCTAAGGGCTCTATCAACGTGTAATAGCGACCTGTAAGGTCATCTAAAGCAGTACACGATGATAAAGACAAACCATGGTAGCATACTATTCTCCATCAACGTGTAATAGTGAACCACAATGTCACCTAAAGCATGTACACGATGATAGAGACAAACCAGATAGTATACAGTCATCTCAAGTAAGACTGTCCTACCGGTATAGGTCCTCCCTCAATCATTGTAATCATGTACCTGCGATCCAATAATTGACTCTGAGGGCACTATATCCAACATCTTCATCTTCTCAACTCCACAACCCTCCACTTAAACCCTTGATCTACCTCCAATAAATCCCCAAAACCTTACACTCTCTTTACAAAAATTAGTCCCCATCTCTTCCTCTATGCGTAGAACCGAGCAAAGTGGGATTTTGACGACGTTGGGAAGTTAGTGCTGCCTAGAGTGGACTAGATGAGGTATAATTTCTTCCCTTTAGATTAGTTTTGTAAGATATCGTGTTTTAGATGTCGTTTTGTGATGTCGCTGACCTGCTGTGACCCCGAGCGTCCACTGGGAAAACAAATAGTGTGCTATTGTTGTGCTCGAGACCTGGAGTGTTCACCTGGAACCCTAACCCTTTCCCACTGGTTTCGGCCGGCGACCTTGTGGCCAAATCCGGTGACCTTGGCCCTGTAGGGGACTGGGGGGCTGTAATTGTTAGGGTAGCTGTTTGAAGTGGTTTTGTGATGTTTGGTCCTACTGGATTTTTAGGTAAGGGCCATAGGTGAAATCTGGGAGCAGTTAGGAGTGTTTACATGACCATGGTAACACGATTCATGACCTGAGCCATAGAGCCGAACCCGTTGCACGAACTCAGGAATTGACCTGTATCAGTTTAGTGACTTTGGGAGTTCCTAGCTAGGGTTTGAAGGGATTCTTGAGTTGCGGTTGTGCTTATAAGACCTAGTGGTGACCTTAAACCCCTTGGTGCTAGAATCTCAGACCCAACACAAATAGAAAAGCTGAAACCCCAAAACAGAACTATCCATGTCGGTTTGTGAAGGAATTAGAGTGTGAAGGGAAATCTAGAGCAACCATGGGAATTTCTGAGATAACCAAACAATACCAGGGGCCTAGATACACCACCAGGAGACCACCCTATAAAGACAAAGCCCAGGGGAGCCAGTAAAACCGGCCTGGCCGGAATTTTAGGGGTAGTGGCCGGTTTTGTAGTGGGAGTTGGGGTCTAGGTTTGTCACGACCCGAAAGTACGGAACGTGACCGGCACTTAGATTACGAAACGTCTAGAGGCGCAACGTAACCTAAGTAAGCCGAAGCCCAGAAATCTAAACCATCAAAGAAGAAGAAGAAGTAAAAGAAACATGAAGGAAACAAGTTTAAAATCATCAGCAAATTTTCTCAAAAATTTCGGCAGAGTCTCCTCTATAAAAACTGGCCCCCAAACGGGTACAACAAGTATAATATACATAAACAATAAAAAGCATCCCCAAACGGGAGCTAGCATCAAGGCCAATAGGCGGAAACAACCATAACAAGCACAATAATATACAACGCCAAAAGGCGAGGCTCAAACTAAAAAGAAAACAAAACCACCAGATCAGAATAATACATGCGCGACTCTAAGGTCGAAATAAAAGACTGGTCCAATAAACTTATTAAGTAATACAAGTATGGTTGATGGAGATTACTAGATACAACGAATGAATAAAATACAATGGTGGTTCAGATACAAGTGAACCAACCTACCGTGCAAATCACCCTAAAATAAAAGATGTGCCAGCAAGCTGCCCGGGAAACCTGTACATCGAACCTGTAATAAAATTTGGCACAACGGGGGTGAGTTGCCAACTCGTGAGTAGAAGACATCTACAAAAAGAAATCGAATGCACGACGCTATCCTAGGTCATAATAATACACTACTAAGTCTCAAACCTCAAGTAATAGCAGGGTAATAATACGTGTAAGTGCAGATACTCCGTACTCGTGTCAGTGCCTCATATAGTACTATGTCATATGAATGGATATGCATGCACCATGAATGTAAAATAAGCAATCCTGAAATCCAGGTATATCTGTATAAGAAATCTTTAGCTGTTATCATAGTAAAATGTGTATAAGAATCTGAAATCTCAACAATGAAATTCATGGAAATCCGTGTCAAGCATCGACACAAATATGTAAATCTCAAGTCTCATAGTCTCAATACCTCGGGCTCCGTCAGTCCGGATCTGCCCATATCATCAAATCTCACGACAACGGTCGGTATCCTCCGGATATCCGCCGCGCCAGACAACACCGGTAGGTAGCCTTCCCCTGCCAGGCTCATCGTCTACAACTCGATCTTCTTGCCCCGAGGTACCATACCGGGCCCACCATGTACCCGAGACGGTTCATCCACTCCTCGAATCGGGTCTCAAAATCCAACAGAAAACATGAAATACTCATGGCGGACGACACATACATCACGAGAAAACAGCATCTTATTTTAAAAAGAGAAGAGGAGAGAGAGAGAAGTTTTTATATATTTTTGCGGTTTTCCCCAAAAATCCAGAAATCTCATAGAAATCCAAATCTCAAAATCATGAGTAAGTATATGATAAGTGTCGGCATATGCCCATACTACTGTGCGATAACATGAAAATATGAATGCATAGATGTCTAAGTAATAAATATCATGTCTTATACTAACATCAGAGAGTAATCACAATATTATATCGGTTTAGTTGTTAACTGATTCTATCAATAAAAGATAATATGATCTAAAGTGTACATGACATAGCAATTACCGATGATGATGTGTGTGAGCTGGCAAATAAGTGTCGTGGAATATGCGCATCATCGGTAATGGTGCTGGTGTCCTAACAGGTAAGGTTTATACTGATTATAGCAACATATGTAAGAACATGCACCATGATGATTACAGTATGAATGTAAATACAGATGTGCATTATCCACTCCTCTGCGAACTACGAGTACAACTACCACTATGTGAGTCGAACCTAAACTAGTGTCCATCTAATATCCTAAGGAACTAACCTAAGAAACTAGTCAATAAGAAACAAGCATCTACCTAAGGTCTGAACCAATATCTCTAATAGTCGGCGATCCCGCCTCAATAGCGTCACGTACGTAGTACGGCTTCCTCGAATCAAGAGTGCGGATCAATCATCATATCTAAGCCTCGTACGGTAAAATCCATTGTACGGCATCCCAATATCGGGGTACGGGTCAAGTATCTCCTAGGTGTCTCATTATTCGTAATGTGTCATCATCAACACATCTCATGATCAAGGTGCTAAACTATAATCGCATACATCAATCATATATCATTGCCATCATGGAATAATCATTTGTTTATCCTCAGAAATATCATGTCACATGTATCATATTGTGATTAAGTCATACCGATATCTTATCGTCATCAAGTCACAAGCTACAGCCCAGGTACTATTTTAGCGTCCCATGTACCTCAATATCACCACCGCCCTTCATAATTTATATATTCATGTTCATTATCTCTTTCTCTAATGATCCGCTAACACTTTAATACGACTGTATAGTCAAGAATCACGGCATCAAGCCCAGTTATACTGTTTCATCATACCTCAGATATCATATCACATCAATGAATCCCATATACGTGTTGTATATATATACACACATATACGTATACTCCATGTCAAGTTTTAGTGTGTGCGTGTGTGTTTCAATCAGAAACCTACGAACCTCTCCCAAAGTATTCATCCTCAGGTATGGTTTTCCTAAATCAGTCTAGTCCCGCCTAGGGTCATTACTAGGGTCCTGCTTAGTAAGAATCTAGGGTCACATCGGGTTTCCTAATGTCAATAAGTACTATTCCTATTCTACGTTGCGGGGGTGCTAAACGCCATCCACCCGACTTCCCCCCGTAGATATGCATCTACTCACCTGGTCCATGTCTGCCGACGACGGTGTCGCCATCCTCCTCTTCATCGCCCGCAGTCCACTTGAAGGGTACCTAAACGCAAACATATAAATAGCATCGTAAACCGAATCACATACAAAAGTCAAACGATACAAGGAACAAGTATAGGTTAAAACCTATGTCCCGTCCACGCAAAAGAACCAAATATCGCTCGATATCGACGTACAAACTCCGATGGATTGAGATAAACATCAACAGATAACTCGTAGTTTTAAAACACATTACTTATATTGTAAAACATGATCAAATTCATAGAAACACTAAAATCGATCAAATCGTCCGTTTTCGAAAAACCCGAAAAAGCCAATTTACCGTTTTTCATCAAAACTTGACATTTAAATGAAACCAAAGGTCATAAAACTCATTAAATAGCATAACTAGACTATACAAACTATTACTATATTTTTATTACACATATTTGTAGTAATTTGAAATTTCTAGTTTGCACCCTTTAACAATTTTCAACATTTTTCAAGAAAAATACCACAATTCCACCTCAAAACATGATTTTGCATAAATTAATGACTTAAACCACAATTCATGATGATAATGATATAATGAAACCATAATTATATTTTTAATCTCATTTATATAGGAATTTCTAAAATCTAGTTTACAAAATTAGCAATTTTTATCACAATTTATCAATTAACCATAGAAACTAGCAATCAAACTAAGTTTTTCTTTCCATTAATATGCTAATATTTCCACTAAAACTATAATCCAATGATAACAACCCAAATTAGAATTTTATATTAACCACAACCACATTTTGCAAAAACCTAGTAAACTAAATTCCTAATTTAAAACAATTTTTGAATAACAATTTGTTAAACAATAACCATGCAAGATTTCCTAATACTAAAAGTGTTAAACTAACTACTATAACCCTAATTAATTATTAAAAATCATAACTTGAATTTAGAACCCTAGCTTGCATTTTAAAAAAAAGAACATAGAATTAATTCATTAAATCTAATTAAGCTTAATATGAACATCTAATAACAATAAATCAAAAGAAAGAAAATTATACCTTCAAAATGTGAAATCCAAACAAGAATTGAGCCTCCAAAATGTATGCTTTCCATCTCCAAATTGCATATAAAAATGAGCAAGGAATAAAGAGTATGGAATAAATAGGATTTTGTGGAATTTTAATTGAATTTTTGATGTGTTTTTGATGAATTTTGAATAAAAATGAGGTGGAAAATGGGGGGGGGGGGGCAGCCATGGGGGGTTTGTGGCCGGCCCTAGAGAGGTGAGGGAGAGAAAGAAGAGAGTGGGAAAAGTGTGTAGAAGTTTCAAGAGAAGAAACATCAATAAAAGTCTTTTCATGCTTTATTTATTTATTTATTTATTTCTTTACTATAGCAACTCAAGAAAGATCTAGAAAATAGGAAAAATTTGCAAATAAATTTTGCATGATACACACTAATTTCTAATATGCCATGGTTCATTTTTATAAATTAAAACCATTTAAATTTGTAATTTACACTAATTTAGTGTAAAAATAAAGCTTATGTTAATATTTAAATTAATTAATTTAGGAAAAAAAATTTATTAAACTAAAAATTTATAAGTGGCTAAATAAACACCATTTACTAGTAATTTCATAATTAAAATAGATATTTTAAAAATTATAATGAAAACAATCACGGTTTGGTTTTACGAAAAATACATTTTATTTTACCGAAAATCCTAAAATTCACTTAAACACTTTTATTCATTTAATTATTTATTTAATCATTTTTAACACGTTACAAGGTTGGTCCAGTATGTCTTATACACCTTCTACATCACCCTATACTTGTTTGCTTGGCTTTATTTGACCTGAGTCAAAATCTGGGAACACTTGTGTGTGTTTTAGGATATGTTTCCGTATTTTGTATGTTGAGTTTTGATATTTGGATTCGTTTTTGGTTTTCGCATGTTGTACATCGACAACAAAAGTTGTTTGGTTGATTTTGTACGCATATGCTATAGGTTCTAATCTACGAGCAATGCGCGTGCCATTTTGGATTTTAGAACTTGCTTTTAATATCATTACATTTTGTGTTGTTATTGTAGGTACCTTCGTGTGGATTCCGAGGTGACGGAGTGTGGCATCATCGACTTCGGCGAGCGAAGACTACGGTGAGTCGATCTATATCCATGGGGGAAGTCGGGTGGATGGCGTATTGCACCCCCGCAATGTATTGATGGAAAACTGATTATAGAATATGGTTAGGAAAACCTAGATTAGGAAACTAGGGTTAGAATGAAGATAGCTATGAAACCATATTAGAAACTAGAGGATAGTTAGAAGTGATATGTTACGACTATCATAGGATTTCGTTTAGCGATATTGCCGTGTAGGGTACTGTAAGACTAGATAGTCGATGTAGATGCGTCATCCGAACCATACCTTTTTCTAAACCGAAGAATCGTATGTATCTTTTAAATATGTACCTTGAGGGATGTTATGGATTTTCAAATGATTTCTTTTCCTTAAAACACCGTAACCCCTATTTTCAAAACTACGATTCGCTTCTTTTAAAATCTGCTTGTATGGTTCAGGTGTGTATGCTAGATTAGATACCTATACTTAGTAGTGATAGAATGTTTATGTAATTCGGTTTGATATACCATATAAATGCGATGAAAGAATACAAGACTGGTATGATGATATGATGATATGATGGTATACGGATGCGAGTCGATCGAGATGATTTATACCCTGCCGGTCCCCTGATATGAGATTATTGCGGATGTGACCTGGGATATAGGTATATAGGGATATATATATATATAGAATGTTGTGAATCATGGATGATAGGCTGTAGGTGATATTAGGCCATACCCTCATTTGTTTTATAGGATAATAGGATCCCTATTAGCTCAATGCCGCCGTACGATGATTTTCCGTGCATGATGAGTTTGAATTGATGATTGATCCTTACCCTTGACTAGAGAATGCTATACGATGGATCATACCGTACGTGATGCTGTGAGGCTAGATGCCGATTGATAGATTCACCGACTCGGACATATGATAGTTACGTATACATAGCTTTTAGCTTTTAACTGATGATTTACCTTGCTGCATTCATATTATTTCCATCGCATTGCTTATACCTGTGCTAGACACTTGCACCATTATCGATGATGCGTATGTTACACGAACACAGATTTGCCGGCTTACACACTTCATCATCGATAATTGCCATGTCACTACACAATAGGGTTGCTGCATCATGACATATACATTGATACATTCATACTTGCGGATATACACATTTGTATATCCATATTCGTGCACATATACATTGATACATTCATACTTGCGGATATACACATTTGTATATCCATATTCGTGCATATATAGATTAATACATTCATACTTGCGGATATACACATTTGTATATCCATATTCGTGCACATATACATCGATATATTCATACTTGCGGATATACACATTTGTATATCCATATTCGTGCACATATACATCGATACATTCATACTTGCGGATATACACATTTGTATATCCATATTCGTGCACATATATATTGATACATTCATACTTGCGGATATACACATTTGTATATCCATATTCGTGCACATATACATTGATACATTCATACTTGTGGATATACACACTTGTACATCCATATTTGTGCACACATACATTGGTACATCTATACTTGCGTATATACATATTGTACCTACATAGATCACTGGTTTTATTGGAAGATTGGGAACCGCATGTTATATTTTAAAAAACTGGAATCATTTTAAAAGTGCGGTTTCCCCTTAATATGTCATATCACTGTTCCAGGTTGCATGATATATTGATATGCTTACAATTCTGTTATATGTCGCATACATCATGTTCTATGCATTTTACGCATTGAGATATGCTGTTTTTATGAGATTTCTGGATTTGAGAACCGCGGCTATTTCAAAAGAAAGCATATACTGTTTTAAAAACCCGGTTTCTCTTGAGATGATATTTCAGTGCGTCAACCATGCGTTTTCTCGGTTCTGAAAGTGGCACGTCAAACCCGATTCGAGAAGTGGTAGGCACCGATTGTGGGTACATGGTGGACCCGGTGAGATACCCCGGGGCAAGAAGACTCGTATATGTTAGACGGTGAGCCTAGCAGGGGAGCACTACCTACCGTTGATAGTTTTTGGGCTCGGCGTATATCCGGAGGATACCGACCGGAGTCGAGAGATGATATGGGCCGATCAGGACTGACAGAGCCCGTGGGCCGATCCGGACTGACGGAGCCCGATATATGAGGATTTACGTGCCGATGCTAGGCACGGTTTTCATGATGTTTTCGATTGTCGATGCTAGGCACTCAGGTTCCATGATTTTGATGTGTCGGGAGGGACACCGTTGATATATATATCCTCAGACCTTCATGCACACTCCTTTTATGATATTTACTCACATGATATTGTTGCGTCAATGGTTGACCCGTGGACTGGATCCACATACATACATACACTGATTTTACTATTGGAGGTTACACACATGCTTATAGACATTGATTTTGGTGGACGAGATCCATGTACTTACATACCTTGATTATGAGTGGACGAGATCCACATGCATACATGCATTGATTATTACTGTTGGATGTTATTCGCATGCATATAGGTAGTGACTACCTTGTTGGCACATATACGACCCGGTCACCCTAGATATCATAGTATTACCTTTTGATATAGTTGACCTAGGAGTCGTTGTTTATTCGATTTCTATCTGTTGATATTTTTCTACTCACGAGTTGGCAACTCACCCCCGTTGTGCCACAGTTCTTGCAGGTTGACCGCTTGGATCAGTAGCGGCATCGCTGGCATACAGCTTCATTTGGGTGTTTTGCATTGGTAGGTGGGACATTTGTATCATACCCACTCTTGTGTTATATTTCATATTGTATCTAGTTAACTCCATCAATCAATCAAAAGTTGTAAATTGTATAAGTGATGAGAGTTAGTGAGACTTCTGGTTGCGAGACTTAGAGCGAGGAGTATTTAGCTTCTTGTGGTTTTGATTTCTCGCTTTACTCTTTATTCTTTTTGTGGTGAACTTTGCCGTTGTGCGTCGTATGCTTATTTATGCTATATTGCGTGGTTGTGATCCGCTGTTTGGTGAAGAGCTAGCTCCCGCTTGGGGATGCCATTATTCATTATTATGTATTTGTGTTTTTGGATCAAAATATACAAAGGAGGTGCTGCCAAAATTTTTAAAAGACGAAACATGTTTTCAAACTAGTAAACTTCACTTGCATCATTCATGTTTCTTTTCTATGCATTAAGAAAACTTGATTTCATTATACCTTTATTTCAAAACCTCACCTCCTTTATTTTCTTAAAAGGTTTAGATTTTTGGGTTTCAGCTTACTTGAATTCCGTTACGCCTTTAGACGTTGCGTGATTCAAGTCTGGTCACGAGCTAATATTTCGGGTCATGACAAAGTTGGTATTAGAGCGTTAGGTTTAACCTTTGTTCGAGTCTATATTTGACTATGCGGAGTCTAGGGCGGGAGTGTATTTTGGAACCTAGGCTTGACCTTACGGAACTTAGACTTGAACTGGGGGGTATTAGACCCGAACTTTCATTTCATAGGCTGACCCTGATTGATGGAGTGGTAGCTTGAGTAGAGTGACGTATTTTACGTATATTCCACGGCATATTTACGATACGATACTCCACTTAAGAAACCTTAGGATGTACATATTTTTGAGACTTATGATTCTTTTTATACCCATGATTATACATCCATTGGAGATCCTCGATTCTATTAGTTCATGATCATACTTTCATTGATGCTGTTCCTTCTTATGATCATGTATCCATTCTGGATTTGTCGTTTCCTCTCCTGCCGTTGATCTGCTTTCTTCGATACTCGATTGAGGTTCCTGTTACCATAGTTTGAGCGCAGATTGAGCTGCTGCTAGTGTTGCGGTCAGGGCGAGCTCATCTGGTACGAGGACCGACCAGTGTGTTTTTTTGGTGACATGAGAACGTCTCGATGTAGTGTTGTGTTGTGACCTCCTGATGAAGCGAGTGTTTGGTTTTACATCGGAGGATCGGGCCATCGATAGAGCCGCCAGTTACGAGAGGACTGTTGATGTACAGCCTACCTCAGAGATTATGATGTCGCCTACCGTGCAGACAGATAACCCAGCGGTTGCTGAGATTGATAGGACGTCGCTTCCTGAGCTTACAAGCTGAGATCGCCGGAGCTTCCGGGCAAAGTGCGACAGATGATAGCTAGTCTATCTCGAGTTGAGAGACGAAGGTGATTCGTCAGATTGATGTGCCGACGTAGGCCCAGTTGAGTTAAAGATTTTCAGTGTGGAGAGTCATACTCAGATCTAGAGCAGACCGATCCGGAGATGACCGCCGATGTATTGGCTTTCCTGGAGGATTGAGGCATTGTTTAGCATGCGGGCGAAGAATATTCACATGTTGTATAGGCGAAGCTAAAAGGTTCAAACGAGTGTCAGGAAACCATATTTCCCAAGTTTAAAGTGTTCGGAGGAACATGCAGGTAATTCTGTGGACCCTCTAGAAGAATGAAACCCTAACTCGACATGATGACCATGGAACCGTTTTGAACCTTAGGGTTTGTGGCAGTTTAGCGGTGCCATCAGTGAGGCTTGGGTTTGCCCTTCTACGGCTGGTCCAGAGGTGCTGTAGTATGTACCAGATATTTTTAGACTGCGCTCAGGTGTTGAGCCTTCGGGAAATTTTGGGACCTCGATGACTCGATCGAAAAGTTTGACGTTGTCCAGATACCATGTGATAAGAGATCAGCAAGCTGACCAGCTTCGGATAGAGGACCTCACCCAGATGCGTTGTGAGTGATCGAGAGCGGGCGAGTATAGAGTATTCCTCCGATGGTTGGGGCGAGTTCCCGAGGACATGTTCGGCCAGATATCTTCTACAGAGCGATGAAGATACATAATACGTGATTTCGAGTCCGTGTGAGAGACTTCGGATTGACCGTGGCCGAGAACCGTTGCAGTACATAGATAGCATGACGTGACGTCGAAGCAGACGATGACAAAGGCGAGTGGAGCCAGAGGATCATGCGCGATGCTGACGAGCTGTTGCTACTCCCCGTCGAGATTAGAGATCTGATATGTACACAGAGGCGTTGGGATACGGCCTGTTCCCGAGGGAAGGTGTGCAGAACACGTAGATGTCCAGAAAACGAGAGAAGATTATGCAAGAGTACCAGCCTCCGTACAGTTCTGAAAGGTTCCTAGGCACCCTAGTGAGGTCTCACAAGGCATCGAACATGCCAATTTCAAAAATTATGGAAGCCGAGAAACCCTAACACGGATCGTTTACTAGATCCGGATACCCACTTCCTTAGCTCCACGAGGGCGTCCTCTCGCTGTCCATCTTGAACCTTGGACTCTCGTGACGGCTTCATCGGAGAAACGTGCGGAATAGGTCGTCGGCTTCGTGTCAAATACGATCTACGTTGAGGTTGCACAAGCTCAAGCTCCGACTTCACAAAGTTGTGAAACTTGTGAAGAAAACACCCAAAACAACTTGGCAAGAGGTAGAGGGTGAAGAAATAGGAGGTGGGTTCACTTTAGAATTGGATTTATCTCACTAGATCTCAAGTTGCCATTAAAGTAGCAAGCTTGAAGAAGAAGAAGAAGATGAAGATGAAGCAAGAATGATAAGTCTTTTCTTTTAAAAAATAAAACTAATATGAATACTTATCATATCTTGACCATGGTCAAGTGTAGAGATTAAACCAAGGTTAGTTAGAGTGGTTAGGGTTAAGGATGAGATAAGGATGGTGGACTTTGTCAAAGCTTCAAGAAGCTTCAACATAGCTCCAAAATAAGCCACCATTCTCAACTTAATCCTTTCCAAATAAATAAACAAATAAATAAATGAAAAACCCGAACCCTAATCATCACTTAACCATGGTTTAACCCTCTACACTTAACCACATTATCAAGTATCATCAAACATGATACAAAGTAGTGCACTAAAGCATATCACATATACAATGTGCATCAAGTGAGAAAAATCCGTTTAAAGTGAACCAATACTAGTTAATGCAATGCAATATATCAAATATATAATTATGCATTAAATCATTAAATCAACATTTGATTCAATGATCCAGTCATGTCGCACATAACCGACTAGAATCCAATGTATCGATTTATCGAATCAATGATTCGATAACTAGGTCATATCGAATATAACCAATCGAAACATATATCGCGAGAATGAAATGCGGTATCACATACACGCATTATTCTCGGTCCTGCACATATCTCATATGCGCTCCTATTTCGTTTCGCTTGAGCCAGGAAACCTCTGTGTAGGACTCTAAAGACTCGTCAATACGCCGGTAGCAGATGATGATCATATCAAGCACCCACAAGCCGCAAGCGGTCTGCTAAATGTAACGGCCACCCGGGTATTGAGCGATCAGAAGATCGATGAGCTAGCCCGCTCACACTCCTGCGAATCCGACCAGTAACACTTACCGTACAGTCCGGTCTGTTCGTCTGATATGTCGCTATTCTAGTCTAGGGGTGGTATACGTCAGACCCCAATAACCGATAAGTCGTGCCGATGTGAGGCTCATAACGGGTCGAGAAACTACTGGTAACACATACCAGCAAATCTCTGATCAGCCCTGGCCAGGGACTTCCCTGTTACGGCCAATCGAGCACTGCGCAACATCAACTCCCAATACCGGGAGAGACGAAACCCCTCCTATCGCTCATTGCCTCCATGTGACTCGGGACTGTGCCCAAAGACCACCATTTTGCATGCCCTCATGGACGTGGTAAGGTGGAGATCAAAGCACAGTGGGAATCACACAAGACTCTATGACGATCTCGGGTCTACAGACTAACCTGTACAAGTGTCACCTGAGAACTGCCATCTGACGTGAGGTATAATACCATCTGGGAGTTCTCGGCGAGTCCGTCCAGTGTACCCAGTCTCCACTGAGCACCCGTATACCATCTCTGATGTCAAACACCAATGGATATGGGATCATCCATCGCCCATCACATGGGTCGAGAAGCGTATACGCTAGTCTACACTGGTATATCGATGCCCCGTCTCGATACACCCACGACTAGGGACCTTGAAGGATGTACTTATGGACTACCATGTCCCCACTAGTATGATCTGCATCATAGTCCAGGTAGTCAAGTACACATCCTAAGGGCTTTACCAACATGTAACTATAAGACAGTATAAAGAGACTAGTGTACATGTTAAGATAAAGAGCAACCAGATAGCATACTATCATGTCGAGCAAGAAAGTCATCTCTATATATGTCCAAGCATCCAATATAATATACATCATCTGTACAATACTGGCCTCTAGGGCATACATACAACTAACAATCTCCCACTTGCACTAGGGCCAGCTGCTGTAGTATCGCATACCGAGCATCCCGAAGAGTCTCTCAAACTGTATCTGGGGAATGGCCTTCGTGAGTGGATCCGCAGTGTTGTCCTTCGTGTCAACCCTCCTGACCTCGATCTCCCGGCGATCAACTATCTCCCGGATCAGGTGATACCGCCTCAGAATATGCCTGGATCGCTGATGGGACCTGGGTTCCTTGGCCAAAGCCACTGCTCCATTGTTATCGCAATACAAAGGTATTGGATGCTCAATGGATGGAACCACACCAAGTTCAGTAATGAACTTCTTGACCCAGACAGCTTCTTTAGCAGCATCGTTGGCAGCGATGTATTCAGCCTCCATCGTCGAGTCTGCCACGGTTTCCTGTTTGGAACTCTTCCAGCTAACCGCCCCTCCGTAAAGGGTAAAGACAAAACCCGACTGCGACTTAGAGTCGTCCTTATCACTCTGGAAGCTGGAATCGGTAAAGGACTCCACTTGGAGTTCTCCGTTACCATACACCAAGAACATATCTCTAGTCCTTCGTAAGTACTTGAGAATGCTCTTCACAGCTGTCCAGTGACTCTCTCCAGGATCAGCTTGATACCTGCTCACTATACTTAGTGAGTATGCTACATCGGGTCTGGTACATAGCATCGCATACATGATAGAGCCTACTGCCGAAGCATAGGGTATCCCTTGCATGCGAGCTCTCTCCAAATCAGTCTTGGGAGACATCTCTTTGGAGAGAGTGACTCCAGAGATCGTGGGAAAATTCCCACGCTTGGACTCTTCCATACTAAACCTCTTTAGTATGGTGTCAATGTACCTGGATTGGGACAATCCCAAAATCCGTTTGGATCTATCTCTATAGATCCTAATTCCCAATATGCAGGAGGCATCACCAAGATCTTTCATTGAGAATCTTTGTGATAAGAAGAGCTTAACCGCTTGCAGCATAGGAATATCATTTCCTATCAAGAGTATGTCGTCCACGTACAATACGAGGAAGACAACCTTACTCTCTGCCACCTTCTTGTAGATACAAGGTTCATCTGGATTTTTGACGAAATCAAACTCTTTGATAATGACATTAAAGCAGATGTTCCAACTCCGCGATGCTTGCTTTAATCCATAAATGGATTTAAGCAGCTTGCACACCTTCCCGCTACTCCCACTGTCTACGAAGCCCTCTGGCTGAGTCATGTACACGCACTCTTCCAAATCGCCATTTAGAAAGGCGGTCTTAACATCCATTTGCCAGATTTCGTAGTCATGAAAGGCAGCAATGGCAAGCATGATCCGGATGGATTTAAGCATAGCCACTGGAGAAAAGGTTTCGTCATAGTCCACACCTGGTCTTTGACGAAAACCCTTTGCTACAAGTCTAGCTTTGAAAGTCTCCACTTTCCCATCTACACCAAGTTTCTTCTTGAAGATCCACTTGCTCCCAATGGGTTTTACCCCTTCAGGAGCAACTTCCAAAGTCCATACTTTGTTGGTGTACATGGATTCCATCTCGCACCGCATAGCATCCAGCCATTTCACTGAGTCCCTACTCGTGATGGCCTGCTCGAAGCTAGTTGGGTCATCATCCGTCATGATGCAATCCTCGCTCCCTCCATCCATGAGAAAACCGTAGTATCTCTCAGGTTGGCGAGGAACCCTACTAGATCGGCGGAGTGGCTGGGGTTCATCGGGAACTACGGAATCCTCTGGTTCAACCAAATCTTCTGTTGTAGTCTGTGTCGCTGGAACCTCTTCCAGTTCTACCTCAATGCCACTTATCTGTTTCATAAGAAAACTTTTTTCTAAGAAAGTGGCATGTCGAGAAACAAACACCTTTTGTTCCTCTGGGTGGTAGAAGATATACCCTTGTGAATTTTTGGGATATCCTACAAACTTACATAAGACATATCTTGCCTCGAGTTTGTCCGGATTTTGTCTTTTGACATAGGCTGGACAACCCCATATCTTAATATAATTAAGATGTGGTCTCTTCCCTTTCCATATCTCATATAGAGTGGTAGACACTGATTTGGTAGGAACTTTATTCAATAGGTCCATGGCTGTCTCAAGCGCATATCCCCAGAAGGAAATAGGTAACTCAGCTGTACTCATCATTGAGCGCACCATATCTAATAGGGTGCGGTTTCTCCGTTCAGATACACCGTTGTGCTGTGGTGTATAAGGAGGAGTCAGCTGAGAGAGAATCCCATTCTCTTTTAGGAAGTCCAGGAATTCATTGCTCAAGTATTCACCTCCTCGATCAGATCGAAGGATTTTAATACTTTTTCCGGTTTGGTTCTCAACTTCTTGTTTATATTCCCTAAATTTCTCAAAAGCTTCTGATTTGTGTTTCATCAGGAACACATACCCGAACCTAGAGAGATCGTCAGTGAATGTAATGAAGTATGAAGAACCATCCCTGGCATGTGTAGACATGGGACCGCATACATCACTATGTATCAGTCCCAAGAGTTCTGTAACTCTTTCTCCGTGTCCCGTAAACGGAGCTTTGGTCATCTTGCCTTTGAGACATGACTGGCAAGTGTCATAGGATGAAAATTCAAACGGATTTAAATATCCATCCTTATGCAACTTAGCCAGTCGTGTCGCATTGATGTGACCCAGTCTACAATGCCACAAGAAGGATTCGTTCAGTTCAGAACTCTTCCTCTTGTGTGTGTTTGTTATGCTCAGAACTGTTGATTGGTTTAGAACATAAATGCCATTGCACAACGTGCCTGATCCAACCAACTTTTGGTTACGGAAAATGTTCATAACATTATCCTGTAATACAAAATTATATCCCTCTTTACTTAGTAAAGAAACCGATATAATGTTGCATATCAGGTTCGGCATGTAATAGCATTCGTTCAGAACCAATGTATTACCAGTTGGTAATGAAAGGTGATATTCCCCGACAGTCTTAGCTGCAACAATTGCACCATTTCCGACTCTAATGTCTTTATCACCTTCTCCAAGTTCTCTACCTTTCCTAAGCCCATGTAACTGATTACATATATGGGATCCTGACCCGGTATCTAATACCCAGGACGTGGAGCAAATGGAGAAACAGTTCTCTGTAACGAACACACCCGAAGAAAATGCATCAACATGTACTTTCTTCATTCGGGTGGCATGGGAATCCTGGTATTCCCCTATTTCCCGTTCATTCCTATAACTCTTATAAGAATGAACGGAACCAACGTTCCCCAGCACAGTATAACATGCGGGTTCGGTCAATACATCCATATTATTATCTTGATTAAGGCATGAAATGGTCGCTACCTGGAGAGAGAGAGAAGAAAACACTTTAGCGTAAGCTCGTGCAAGATCAGATTGGTTATTATCTTATCTAATCAGGATGGCTCCCACTGCTTTTTATCAAATCTTCCTCCAAACCCTAAAAGGAAAGACTAGCCGGGATTAATTACACACTACAAGTTCGCCAATCTTTCAGCCAGGCCAGTGTCGGTACTTTGAGGGAGGTCCCCCGTGCTTTCGCACGAACCTAATTAATGTAAACCTCGTTTTTCCAGAGGCGTAACCTCGTTAACATCTTTCTAGACACCTACTTGATCGGCTAATTGTAATGTGTAAAACTCTCCCAGGAGTAACTCTTACTCGCAGTGGGTATCGGGATCCAACTATCTCATAGAAGGTATGCAATCTCATTGCAAATTTCAACACTTGAAATTCCCAATAATCTTTTGCCCCTAGCGTGCTATGACCTTGACGCATGCCAAACAACCCATAGTCCGCTAGTCAAGTTCAACCCGTCATTTCCCGATTGAATTAAACCCACCCGCACGACCCTTGACGCATGCCAAACAACGCCGTGCGAATACCCTAATCCAATCTGCATCATATGCATAAACAGATAAATACTAGTTAGCTACCGTACACTACGCCTTGACGCATGCCAAACAACCGCAGCACGAATACTAAATAGTACTTATCTGAAATGACGGAGGGCTACGACAGGTTTTTCTGAAAACCTATTGCGTAATGAACTTGATATCGTTGTAGAATCGAATGAAGTTTTAAAAATGGAGTGATTTTGAGGCTTTTCTAGTTTTGCTAAAGGAGTCACTCCCGGTGAAGGGATCTCGGTCCTTTCCTCGTCGAATGAGGTGCGGGATATATCATATATATCGCTGTGCAAAGCAAAAACGCAAAAGCAGTCAAAAGCAAACCGAGTGTGTAGCATCTGCCAGTTATTGCTAAAGGAGTCATTCCCGGTGAAGGGATCTCGGTCCTTTCCTCATCGAATAAGGTGCAGGGTATATCATATATACCGCTGTGCAAAGCAAGAACTGTAGCTACCTTTTTATTTTAAAATTCGATTCCACAACATCTTAGGTTTCTTATCTTTCATTAATCACATTAATGAAGTCCCATCATTTAAATACCTAAACATCACAGATAGATATGACGTACACTTATGCCATCCGCATTCGCCTCGATGTCCCCTCGTGCACCGTTAGGTTAGGTAACTAACGACAGAGCAGGGCAGGGCTAGCACGGGTGTAAAACATAAGTAACGTCTATATAATATATCATATATGCTATTTATTATATCCATCACAGAAACACATCACAGATATCGCAGCAGAATAAACATATGAAATATTGGATATACTAGGACGTCCGTGTTTTCAATACGAGCCAGTATAAAACACGGATTCCACGGTCGTGATGAATAGCCAATCCCACACCCCTAGACCCCTACGAGAGCGGCAAGTAACCATACCAATCCTAGGGTTAGGAGACCCGGACTCGACTCCTCGAGTTGGTCTCCCACTGGACCCTAGAACCCGGTTACTTGTGCTCCCCTCTTTGGGTCTATCCTAGTGCAGAAAAGTAAATAATATACTAAGGGTGAAAACTCCCGCAACCTGGAAGTGCCCCGAATAAAAGAATATTACATACAAGTTTTTACATGAATGAAAATGAAAAACACTCATCTCACATAAAAACCCCTGGCTATTCGAACACGACGATCCAATATAACATATCCAGCAACACATAACATCACATGTCATCAACGTAAGTAAATATGCGCATCCCAATTGTCGTTGACATATAGCAACGAAACCGGCGATTCACATATTACACTTACGGTCACAGAAAAGAAAGTGTAAAACTACAACAATTGGAATCCGCAACTTCTTTAGACATCACATGCCTAACAGTTACAAACCCCGCATTTTAGTCTCATTATCAAAAACTCTTTTCAATATCGTATGGGACTAAACTGCTAGATTTATAACATTCATCCAGTTATCTCATAACTGTTTGTGAGTTCCAATTATTGTATCCAATTCCGGATAAATAGAATATATCAAACTTTCCGATCGAACATTCGAACACCCAAGTTTTCCCGACACCGATCAACACATGAAATAGGTTCAAAGACATTCACTTCATACCTCAGTACCAACGGTCCAGCCGTAGAAGGGTCAAGCCAACGCCTCACATGTGGCACGCCGTACTGCCCCAAATCCGAAGGTTCAAAGGGCAGTTCAAGACGGTCACATAATCGAGTTAAGGTTTGTTGTCTTCTAGAGGGACCATCGCGTTACTTGCACTACTCAGAACGTCTTTTAACCACAGAAAAATCCAACACTTGGAATTATTCCGGCAGGGGAAAACTTGGGTATTTATATCCGGTCGAACTCTTTAACATATTCTACAGTTATCTGGAAAAACACTTAGATAAAGTTTGATATTCCGATCGAATCGTCGATTCCCAATTTAACCCCAGAGCACTCAATCTTAGAGTCAATTTAAAAATACCCAGAAAACTCAGTAGAATTTATCAGGAATTACTGTGCAATTAATTATGGCTGACGTCACCTTTTGAGCACGGAACAGCGGCAGAAGCCATGCTTCTGCCGCGGTTCCGCGGCTTAAGGAACTGTTCATGTGAAATATTTTGCATCGTAATTCTTATAATTCTTTACTGAATTTTTTAGACATTTTTAATATTAAAAAATCCCAGATTTTAGAAAATTTCCAGAGAGCTCATGGGTATATGGGTTTCGGGTTCGTCCGGACTTCAAACTCCGTCTAGACTTCGCCTAAGGCTCTAGCTAGGCTCTGATACCACTGTAGGTCAGGCAGCCACCCCATCGAATGGGGTCGCCGTGGCACCAACGGGTCCCTCAGCCGCTACTTTTTACGCATGCCCCCTCGCGAGGACTACAACCCGCGACTAGGGACCTTGAAGGATGTACTTATGGACTACCATGTCCCCACTAGTATGATCTGCATCATAGTCCAGGTAGTCAAGTACACATCCTAAGGGCTTTACCAACATGTAACTATAAGACAGTATAAAGAGACTAGTGTACATGTTAAGATAAAGAGCAACCAGATAGCATACTATCATGTCGAGCAAGAAAGTCATCTCTATATATGTCCAAGCATCCAATATAATATACATCATCTGTACAATACTGGCCTCTAGGGCATACATACAACTAACAAGTTCGGCATAGGCGAGATCGGAAGAGATCTTGAGCAGGATTCCTTCCAGGACACGGATGCAATGAGATTTGCACCCAGGATCAGTTGTGTTGCGAGTATTCAGAGGGCCAGAGGCTGACGCCAGCGACGTGCTGCCTTACGAGTGGTCGTGATGATTGACCGAGAGAGGACCAGAGAAGTGCCAGAACGGAATCGTCCCCGTTAGCACACCTGACAGGGCCGATGAGCCGATGGATTGCAAGAGTAGTAATCCACAGAGAAAAAGAAGACCCAGAGACAGAAGGTGCCATACCGTGAGCTAGAGGCGAGCGGATATTCTTGTTCCGCCGGTTCTAGGCGCACCGATTCATTTTTCGACATTGGAGGAGGTGTACCTCAATGTCCTTTGTTGCGATTTGCGTTTGTGATCGGAGTATCATGCTTATATCGCTTGGATTTGAGTTTTGATGACGTGTTTCCTGATATTGATTCCGTGCACCATGGCTGCACCTACCGGGTATTTACATTTTGTGCATAGTTATTGCACTTAAGATATGTTTTTATACACCATTGTATTGGTTTTTGATTTGTGCATATTTATTGCACTTGATATCTGTTTTGTGCCTTGGCTGCACATGTCTATGATTTCATGGATTTCATACGGTGATTTGATTTTGTGTGTGCGGTACGCACTCGAGTTGATTTTTGCACTCGGTATAGCTTATATGTGCTTGTAGTGCATTGATATGCGTTTTGTGCACGTAGTTGCACACGTTTATGATTCTTTACACCTTGGTACACTCAGTGTTGCTGTTTATGCATTTGAGTTATGGATCGGTATTTTGTGCACTGGATGCACTGTATTTGTATTTCGTGCACTGGATGCACTGTATTTGAATTTTGTGCACTGGATGCCCCAGATTAGCACTTCATGCACTTGTTGCACTGGGTTTTCATTTCGTGCAATTGTCGCACCAGATTTGTATTTTGTGCGTTTGCTGCACTAGATTGCATTCTTGCATTTATTGCACCGGACGGGTATTTATGCGTTGTCGCACTGGATTTATACCTCGTACCTTGGTTGCACCCGATTTATATACTTGGGCATTCTTTTTACCAGATTTGTATTTTCGTGCGCGTTGGCACTTACCGTTCGTTTTCGTGCATGTTACTGCACTATATGCTTTTACGGACCCGACGCGTTTTGGTTGGATTTTGCGCATATTAGGCGCTTGATTTGGATTTTGTGCGCATCGGATGCACTTGAGTGAGATTTTACTCGTGCATGTTGGATACTCTTGATTTAGATTTCTTCCGTGCATATTGGATGCGATTTCAATCGTGTGGGACATATGTTAGTGTATATGCCCTAGAGGCCATTACTGTATCATACTAGTTTGTATATTACTTGATGGAAGCTTGGGATATTCACAGTTGTATAGACAATCTTGCTCGAAATGGTAGTATGCTACTTGGTTTGTTCCTACTTTAATGTGTGCATGTGTTTCTTTTAGCATATTGCCTATACACATTAGTGGAGCCCTTAGGATCTTTGCTTGATTACCAGCGTTGTGATGGCAGTCACACTAGTGGGGGCTGGGTAATCTACAAGCACATCCTTGTACAAGTCCCTAGTCGTAGGATTATCGAGACGGGGCATCGATACTCCGGAGTAGACTAGCGTATGCGCTTCTCATCCCAGCAGGGGAGATGGTCTGTCCCACAGCCGTCAGTACGTCGTACTTGAGATAGTATGCGGGTGCTCGTTAGGTTATGAGTACACTGGACAGGACTCATTGGGAACTGTTGGTTGGTATTATACCTATCGTCAGTTATCAGTTCCCAGGTGACATGAGTACATCTTAGTCCGCTGACTTGACACCGTCACTTCGCCTCGAGTGTGTTCCCACTGTTCTTTGATTACTACCCTACCATGGCTCAAAGGAGTCATGCAAACAGGTAGTAGTTGGGTGCAATCCCGAAGCACTTGGAGGCAGTGACGGTTAGACAGGATTCGTCTCTCCTGGTATTGGGGGTTGATATTGCGCTGTGTCTAGGAGAGCCATTACACAAAGTCCCTGGCCAGGGCAAGCGAGTTATACTGGTAGGTTTCCAGTGTTATCTCAGGGTATTCTGCGCTACACTCCGACACGACTTGTACCGTTATTATGGGACTGATGTTTACCACCCCCTAGGCCCACCATACGATATTCTCAGACGAACAGACTGGACTGTACGGAGATTGTCACATTCAGGCTCAATAGGAGTTCGGATGGGTTTACCTCATCGGCCTTCTTATCGATATCTACCTAGGGACCGTCACGTACAGCTAGTGCCGCTTGCGGTTTGTGGTTAAACCCACTGCCAGCGTAGTGTTGAGTCTTTAGAGTCCCACACAGAGAGTTTCCCTGTACTGAGCGAAAGGTGTAGAGGCCGTATGGTTTTTTGGCAAGGCTACGATCACTTACGTACACTTGTGCGCGTATGCTGTTCGGGAAGACAATACTAGTGGGTTTTGGTTTAAGCCAGATCCTAGTATTGTATGGATGGATTAGTTTTGTCTTCTGTGCAATCACATTCTATGGAATGCAGATGCGGGTGTGTATGCACAGTTGTGAGGAGAGAAGAAGAAGGAGGTGCCTCATTAGGGTTTTGACAGTTGATTCGGTCAAAACCATTATGAGGCCGGCTCATTAGGGTTTTGACAGTTGGTTCGGTCAAAACCATTATGAGCCGGGGACATTATTTACTAATCTTTTTAGTGATAATTATGTTATGGCTAATTGCTTTGACCATTTGACCATACTTGACTTTGTTGACTGTTTGACTAAAGTTGACTAGGATCTTCATGAGAGGTCTAGAGTCTTCTTTTGGTTTTGGTTTTATTTTGTGATGAAAATGGTCAAGTCAAGGGAGCCATCTACTTTATCATGAAAACATTAGTAATGATGATGTTTATGTATTCTTATTCCATGGTTCATTTTCTTTGGTTCATAATTCTTTTCTCATTCTCTCTCTTGATATGAGAAGCTCCATGGTTGCTCTTTCATCTTCCTCCTCTTGATTTTTCCTTTGATCTCATGTGTTGAGAAAATAAGGAAGTAAATTGACAAACACATCCATCTTCTTCTTCTACACAACCTATTACATCAAGCTTAGCAACCTTGTTGCCCTAGTTATCTCGGCTTGAGGTGGAGCTCGGAACACAAACTCTCGGGTGGATCGTCTTCGACTCAAGGAGGCCGCGGAGGTGACCAAGATCCGGATCGATCCTCGGAGCTTGGATGGACGAGCAGGACAGCGGAGAGAAGACTCGAAGGACCGATTTCGTGAGGTATAATCTCTATGACATAGTAGATAGAACCTCATGTAGTTTGCTAGGTTTTTGTTTAGCAAAGATCCTCCTTTTATTCCATGTTGCCTTGTGTCAAAAAAAATCGTTTTTTACCGTTTCCGCTTCCCCGTAAGAACCGGGGTGAGCAACGTGGACTTACAGTGGTATCAGAGCCTAGCTAAACAACAACTAGCATGTTAGCAAAGTTTTTAGAATTTCGATCCGAGAAAAAATCGCGAAACATGTCCGGAAAATCAACGTTTTGCCGATTTTTAAAACTGCTCTAAAAATAATTTGACATACCTTAAAAATCGGCTCAGGGTTTTCTAAAAACACACAGCAAAAATGAGCCAGTGACTCGGTTAACTCACCGCGGAACCGCGGCCAATCCATGCGTTTGGCCGTGGATCCGCGGCCGAGTTGACTCGGCTGTGACTCGGTTTTGCTGCAGTGTGTTCAGTGTTCTGTTTTGGGATTTTTAATGTATTTTGTTTCTACCCAGAATTTCCAGAGAACAAAGTTGTGTTTGGGGTAGTTGCAAATCCGTATTTTTGATCGAAATTCTGTAGACTTTAGCTAATGGATTATATCTGTGATGTGACATATGTATTGAACGTCTGCTAATCGCTATACGTCGATTAGTGGGGGTTATACATATCTGTGATATGTAATGTTGATGGTTTGTGTATATGAACTCGTTGGATTGTCTCAGATGAATAGCCGGGGTTTGTGAGATGAGAGTTTCTTTTTCTTTCATTTGATGTAATATGTAAATTAATGTAATATTATTTTTATGGCCGCACATCCGGGATGAGGTTGTAGCCGCCATTGTATATTATTTCTTTTATTGTTTTTGCTCCTAGGATGGACCCAAGGTGGGGTGCATAAACTACCGGGTATCTCGAAGTGCCGAGTTGCCTACTCACGTTGTTGAGGGAGGTTGCTTCACTTCGGGTACTTGGCAGGTAGTTTGCTGCACCCGTAGGGGTCTAGGGTGGGGTTTGGCTATTCATCGCGACCGTGTAATCTGTCTTTCGTTGCAGGCTCGAACGAAGCACAGATTCCTAGTATATCCAAAGTGTTCATCTGTGATCTGGAATGGCTATCATTGCATCTGACGAATGTATATATCTATATATGATATCTAGTAGGCGTTGCTTATGTTTTGCATCCGCGCTAGTCCAGCCCCTGCTCTGTCGTTAGTTAAGTAACCTAACGGGTGATGACGGGGCCCCGTGGCGAATGCGGATGGCATAAGCGTATGTCATATTTTCGTTGTTTTCTATAATGGTAGGATTAAATGATGGGACGCATTAAATTAATGCAAGAAAATAAACCAAAGTAAAGTCGTTGGAATAATTTCAAAACCACTCGGTTTCTTTTCAAAACAGAAAACTTTTAAAAATACGGAGCTTAAACCACTCCTTTTAAAAGCTATCAGGTTCCTTCGATTATATCAAGTTCACTACGTTCACGGTTTCGCCAAAACCATTCGTAGCCCTCCATCATTTCAGTTAAATATTCAGTAGTATTAAAGCTATGTATTTGAACCTTCGCCAAGGTATAGTGATTGGTAGCTGCTGAATATTTATCTGTAGCATAGATAGATGCGTTGGTTTGGGACAGCCGTACTACTATTTTGGCCTTCGTCAAGGGTATGTACGGGTGTGTTCAAATTAACCTGGATAATGACGGGTAGAACTTGACATGTGACTTATGATATGTTGGCCTTCGTCAAGGTCATAAAAGCATGGGGCAAAAATCCACATCGGGAGTTTCTAAAGAAACCGAAACTTGCTAGCGCTGCATACCATTTGGAGTGTGATGATTCTGGTAGGATTCCTTCAGTTTTAGCACACGATGATATTTGGATCCCGATCCTACTGTGAGTATATGCTACTCCTCGGGAACTTTCTCACTTAACGATTAATGCTATAAACCAAGTAGGTGTCTAGAAAGGTGTTAGCGGGGCTACGCCCACAGGGAAAAGAGGTTACTTAATTAAGGAACTTCGCGAAAGCATTGGAAAACCTCCCTTGAAGTACCAACACTGGCCTGGCTGAACGGTTAAGCAAGTATTGTACGGTGAGATTGATCCCGACTAATTCTTCCTTTTTGATTTGAGGAGGGATTCGAGAAACAGTGGGAGCCATCCTGTTTACATAAATTAAAAACCAATCTAAACTTGCAAGAGTATCATGCTGAGTGTTTTCTTCTCTCTCTCTTAATTGCAGCGACCTAGTGACCACACATAGGTTACATCTAGATAATAAAATGACTGAATCTGACTGTTATGATTGGCAAAGGTCTGTCCAGATGTCCATTACCCATGACAAGCTGGGAAAGCTCTTAACTAATCAAACCCCTACCGTCTCAGGACCAGTTTCCCCTGTCACGGATATTGATATCCGTAAGACATCGGAAAAAGACTATGCGAAAGCCAAGTGCCTCGTGTTAGCCTCAGTTGATGGTGCATACCAGAGGCAGCACGAGAAGATGGACTTAGTTTCTGAAAGGTTCCTAGGCACTCTAGTGAGGTCTCACAAGGCATCGAACATGCCAATTTAAAAAAAATGGTGCCGAGAAACCCTAGACTATGGATCTTTAGACTAGAATTCTAGGCGAAATATAAATCTAGTTAACAATTTAACTAAAGGTCGGAAGCTATAACCTTTGTAGATCCGGATTTCCACCTCCTTAGCTCCACGTGGTCATGCCCTCGCTGTCCATCATCAATCTTGGACTCTCGTGATGGCTTCATCGGAGAAACGTGCAGAATAGGTCGTCGGCTTCGTGTCAAAGACGATCTACGTCGAGGTTGCACAAGCTCAAGCTCCGACTTCACAAAGTTGTGAAACTTGTGAAGAAAACACCCAAAACAACTTGGCAAGAGGTAGAGGGTGAAGAAATAGGAGATGGGTTCACTTTAGAATTGGATTTCACTCACATATGCTCAAGTTGCCATTGATGGCATCTTTTTTCTCTCTTGAAGAAGAAGGAGATGAAGAAGAAAGAATATGATAAGTATTAAGATTTAATAAAATTAAATCAATACTTATCATCAAGAGAACCATAGTTAAGTGTAGAGAGTTAACTAAGGTTAGAACAATGGTTAGGGTTTAATGTGAAGACAAAATGGTCACAAAGTCAAAGCTTCATGAAGCTTCAACAATGTTCAAGAAAGAAAGCAACCATTTTGTATTCTTATGCCATTCTTTTTCCAAAAAAGAATAAATAAAAGAATGGATAAATAAAAACCCTAATCACTTTCTTAACCTAGGTTTAATTCTATACACTTAACCTAATGAGCAAGCATCATCAAACATGATACTAACATGTGCACAAAAAATATATCATATATACAATTTGCACATCAAGTGAGAATATCCATTTAAAGTAAACCAATACTAGTTAATGCAAAGTAGTATATCAAATATATAATTATACATTAAATCATTAAATCAACATTTGATTCAACGATCCGGTCATGTCGCACATAACCGACTAGAATTCAATGTATCGATTTATCGAATCAATGATTCAATAACTAGGTCATATCGGATACAACCAATCGAAACATTTAACGTGAGAATGAAATGCGGTATCACATACACGCATTATTCTCGCTCCCGCACATATCTCGTATGCGCTCCTATTTCGTTTCGCTTGAGCCAGGAAACCTCTGTGTAGGACTCTAAAGACTCGTCAATACGCCGGTAGCAGATGATGATCATATCAAGCACCCACAAGCCGCAAGCGGTCTGCTAAACGTAACGGCCACCCGGGTATTGAGCGATCAGAAGATCGACGAGCTAGCCCGCTCACACTCCTGCGAATCCGACCAGTAACACTTACCATACAGTCCGGTCTCTTTGTCTGATATGTCGCATATCAAGTCTAGGGGTGGTAAACGTCAGACCCCAATAACCCGATAAGTCGTGCCGATGTGAGGCTCATAACGGGTCGAGAAACTACTGGTAACACTTACCAGCAAATCTCTGATCAGCCCTGGCCAGGGACTTCCCTGCTACGGCCAATCGAGCACTGCGCAACATCAACCCCCAATACCGGGAGAGACGAAACCCCTCCTATCGCTCATTGCCTCCATGTGACTCGGGACTGTGCCCAAAGACCACCGTTTTGCACGCCCTCATGGACGTGGTAAGGTGGAGATCAAAGCACAGTGGGAATCACACAAGACTCTATGACGATCTCGGGTCTACAGACTAACCTGTACAAGTGTCACCTGAGAACTGCCATCTGACGTGAGGTATAATACCATCTGGGAGTTCTCGGTGAGTCCGTCCAGTGTACCCAGTCTCCACTGAGCACCCGTATATCATCTCTGATGTCAAACATCAATGGATATGGGATCATCCATCGCCCATCACATGGGTCGAGAAGCGTATACGCTAGTCTACTCTGGTATATCGATGCCCCGTCTCGATACACCCACGACTAGGGATCTTGAAGGATGTACTTATGGACTACCATGTCCCCACTAGTATGATCTGCATCATAGTCTAGGTAGTCAAGTACACATCCTAAGGGCTTTACCAACATGTAACTATAAGACAGTATTAAGAGACTAGTGTACATGTTAAGATAAAGAGTAACCAGATAGCATACTATCATATCGAGCAAGAAAGTCATCTCTATATATGTCCAAGCATCCAATATAATATACATCATCTGTACAATACTGGCCTCTAGGGCATACATACAACTAACAATCTCCCACTTGCACTAGGGCCAGCTGCTGTAGTATCGCATACCGAGCATCCCGAAGAGTCTCTCAAACTGTATCTGGGGAATGGCCTTCGTGAGTGGATCCGCCGTGTTGTTCTTCGTGTCAACCCTCCTGACCTCGATCTCCCGGCGATCAACTATCTCCCGGATCAGGTGATACCGCCTCAGAATATGCCTGGATCGCTGATGGGACCTGGGTTCCATGGCCAAAGCCACCGCTCCATTGTTATCGCAATACAAAGGTATTGGATGCTCAATGGATGGAACCACTCCAAGTTCAGTAATGAACTTCTTGATCCAGACAGCCTCTTTAGCAGCATCGTTGGCAGTGATGTATTCAGCCTCCATCGTCGAGTCTGCCACGGTTTCCTGCTTGGAACTCTTCCAGCTAACCGGCCCTCCGTAAAGGGTAAAGACAAAGCCCGACTGCGACTTAGAGTCGTCCTTATCACTCTGGAAGCTCGAATCGGTAAAGGACTCCACTTGGAGTTCTCCGTTACCATACACCAAGAACATGTCTCTAGTCCTTCGTAAGTACTTGAGAATGCTCTTCACAGCTGTCCAGTGACTCTCTCCAGGATCAGCTTAATACCTGCTCACTATACTTAGTGAGTATGCTACATCGGGTCTGGTACATAGCATCGCATACATGATAGAGCCTACTGCCGAAGCATAGGGTATCCCTTGCATGCGAGCTCTCTCCAAATCAGTCTTGGGAGACATCTCTTTGGAGAGAGTGACTCCAGAGATCGTGGGCATATTCCCACGCTTGGACTCTTCCATACTAAACCTTTTTAGTATGGTGTCAATGTACCTGGATTGGAACAATCCCAAAATCCGTTTGGATCTATCTCTATAGATCCTGATCCCCAATATGCAGGAGGCATCACCAAGATCTTTCATTGAGAATCTTTGTGATAAGAAGAGCTTGACCGATTGCAGCATAGGAATATCATTTCCTATCAAGAGTATGTCGTCCACGTACAATACGAGGAAGACAACCTTACTCTCTGCCACCTTCTTGTAGATACAAGGTTCATCTGGATTTTTGACGAAATCAAACTCTTTGATAACGACGTCAAAGAAGATGTTCCAACTCCGCGATGCTTTCTTTAATCCATAAATGGATTTAAGCAGCTTGCACACCTTCCCGCTGCTCCCACTGTCTACGAAACCCTCTGGCTGAGTCATGTACACGCACTCTTCTAAATCACCATTTAGAAAGGCGGTCTTAACATCCATTTGCCAGATTTCGTAGTCATGAAAGGCAGCAATGGCAAGCATGATTCGGATGGATTTAAGCATAGCCACTGGAGAAAAGGTCTCGTCATAGTCCACACCTGGTCTTTGACGAAAACCCTTTGCTACAAGTCTAGCTTAGAAAGTCTCCACTTTCCCATCTACACCAAGTTTCTTCTTGAATATCCACTTGCTCCCAATGGGTTTTACCCCTTCAGGAGCAATTTCCAAAGTCCATACTTTGTTGGTGTACATGGATTCCATCTCGGACCGCATAGCATCCAGCCATTTCACTGAGTCCCTACTCGTGATGGCCTGCTCGAAGCTAGTTGGGTCATCATCATCCATGATGCAATCCTCGCTTCCACCGTCCATGAGAAAATCGTAGTATCTCTCAGGTTGGCGAGGAACCCTACTAGATCGGCGGAGTGGCTGGGGTTCATCGGGAACTACGGAATCCTCTGGTTCCACTAAATCTTCTGTTGTGTTTTGTTCAGCTGGAACCTCTTCCAGTTCTACCTCAGAGCCACTAATCTCTTTTGCAAGAAATTCCTTTTCTAAAAA
Source organism: Agapanthus africanus (assembly GCA_030015575.1). Classification (NCBI taxonomy): domain Eukaryota; kingdom Viridiplantae; phylum Streptophyta; class Magnoliopsida; order Asparagales; family Amaryllidaceae; genus Agapanthus; species Agapanthus africanus. Next base: position 272,416,517 of record CM057348.1, read on the forward strand.
GGTGGCATGTTGAGCAACAAATACTCTTTGTTCCTCACTGTGGTAGAAGATATACCCTCGCGAATGCTTGGGATATCCAACAAATTTACACAAAACAGACCTTGCCTCGAGTTTGTCCGGTTTTTGTCTTTTGACATAAGCCGGGCAACCCCATATCTTTATAAAATTTAGATATGGTCTCTTCCCCTCCCATATCTCATATGGGGTGGTAGGCACTGATTTGGTAGGAACTCTATTCAGTAGATATGCTGCTGTTTCCAGTGCATATCCCCAGAAGGAAATAGGTAACTCAGCTGTGCTCATCATAGAGCGCACCATATCTAATAGGGTGCGGTTCCTCCGTTCTGATATACCGTTGTGCTGTGGTGTATATGGAGGAGTCAGCTGAGAGAGAATCCCATTCTCTTTTAGGAAGTCCAGGAATTCAATGCTCAAGTATTCACCTCCTCGATCAGATCGAAGGATTTTAATACTTTTTCCGGTTTGGTTTTCGACTTCTTGTTTATATTCTCTAAATTTCTCAAAAGCTTCTGATTTGTGTTTCATCAGGAACACATATCCGAATCTAGAGAGATCGTCAGTGAATGTAATGAAGTACGAAGAACCATCCCTGGCATGTGTAGACATTGGACCGCATACATCACTATGTATCAGTCCTAAGAGTTCGGTAACTCTTTCTCCGTGTCCCGTAAACGGAATTTTGGTCATCTTTCCTTTGAGACATGACTGGCAAGTGTCATAAGATGAAAATTCAAACGGATTTAAATATCCATCTTTATGCAACTTAGCTAGTCGTGTCGCATTGATGTGACCCAGTCTACAATGCCACAAGAAGGATTCGTTGAGTTCAGGACTCTTCCTCTTGTGTGTGTTTGTTATGCTCAGAACTGTTGATTGATTTAGAACATAAATGCCATTGCATAACGTGCCTGATCCAACCAACTTTTGGTTATGGAAAATGTTCATAACATTGTCCTGTAATACAAAATTATATCCTTCTTTACTTAGCAAAGAAACCGATATAATGTTGCATATCAGGTTCGGCATGTAATAGCATTCGTTCAGAACCAATGTATTACCAGTTGGTAATACAAGGTGATATTCCCCGACAGTCTTAGCTGCAACAATTGCACCATTTCCAACTCTAATGTCTTTATCACCTTCTCCAAGTTCTCTACCTTTCCTAAGCCCATGTAACTGATTACATATATGGGATCCTGACCCGGTATCCAATACCCAGGACGTAGAGCAAATGGAGAAACAGTTCTCAGTAACGAACACACTCGAAGAAAATGCATCAACATGTACTTTCTTCATTCGGGTGGCATGGGAATCCTGGTATTCCCCTATTTCCTGTTCATTCCTATAACTTTTATAAGAAAGAACGGAACCAACGTTCCCCAGCACAGTATAACATGCGGGTTCGGTCAATACATCCATATTATTATCTTTATTAAGGCATGAAATGGTCGCTACCTGGAGAGAGAGAGAAGAAAACACTTTAGCGTAAGCTCGTGCAAGATCAGATTGGTTATTATCTTATCTAATCAGGATGGCTCCCACTGCTTTTTATCAAATCTTCCTTCAAACCCTAAAAGGAATGACTAGCCGGGATTAATTACACACTACAAGTTCGCCAATCTTTCAGCCAGGCCAGTGTCGGTACTTTGAGGGAGGTCCCCCGTGCTTTCGCACGAACCTAATTGCTGTAAACCTCGTTTTCCCAGAGGCTTAACCTCGTTAACACCTTTCTAGACACCTACTTGATCGGCTAATTGTAATGTGTAAAACTCTCCAAGGAGTAACTCTTACTCGCAGTGGGTATAGGGATCCAACTATCTCATAGAAGGTATGCAATCTCATTGCAAATTTCAACACTTGAAATCCCCGATAATATTTTGCCCCAAGCATCCTATGACCTTGACGGAGGTCAACAAACCACAGGGTGCAAGTCAAGTTCAACCCGTCATTTCTTGATTGAATCAAACCCACCCGCACGACCCTTGACGGAGGTCAACAAGGTCGTACGACTACCCTAATCCAATCTGCATCATATGCATAAGCAGACAAATACTAGTTAGCTACCGCACACTACGCCTTGACGGAGGTCAACAAACGTAGCACGAATACTAAGTAGGATCTATCTGAAATGACGGAGGGCTACGCCAGGTTTTTCTGAAAACCATGAGCGTAATGAACTTGATATCGTTGTAGAATCAAATGAAGTTTTAAAATGGAGTGATTTTGAGGCTTTTCTTGTTTTGCTAAAGGGGTCACTCCCGGTGAAGGGATCGTCGGCCCTTTCCTCGTCGAATGAGGTGCGGGATATATCATATATATCACTGTGCAAAGCAAAAAACCCAAAAGCAGTCAAAAGCAAACCGAGTGTGTAGCATCTGTCAGTTATTGCTAAAGGAGTCACTCCCGGTGAAGGGATCTCGGTCCTTTCCTCATCGAATAAGGTGCAGGGTATATCATATATACCGCTGTGCAAAGCAAGAACTGTAGCTACCTGTTTTATTTTAAAATTCGATTCTACAACATCTTAGGTTTCTTATCTTTCATTAATCACATTAATGAAGTCCCATCATTTAAATACCTAAATATCACAGATAGATATGACGTACACTTATGCCATCCGCATTCGCCTCGATGTCCCCTCGTGCACCGTTAGGTTAGGTAACTAACGACAGAGCAGGGCAGGGCTAGCGCGGGTGTAAAACATAAGTAACGTCTATATAATATATCATATATACTATATACTATATCCATCACAGAGTCACAATGCAGATATCGCAGCAGAATAAACATATGAAATATTGGATATACTAGGACGTCCGTGTTTTCAATACGAGCCAGTATAAAACACGGATTCCACGGTCGTGATGAATAGCCAATCCCACACCCCTAGACCCCTACAAGAGCGGCAAGCAACCCTGCCAATTCTAGGGTTAGGAGACCCGGACTCGACTCCTCGAGTTGGTCTCCCACTGGACCCCAGAACCCGGTTACTTGTGCTCCCCTCCTTGGGTCTATCCTAATGCGGAAAAGTAAATAATATACAACGGGTGACAACTTCCGCTACCTGGAAGCGCCCCAAATGAAAGAATATTACATACAAGTTTTTACATGAATGAAAATGAAAAACACTCATCTCACATAAGAACCCCCGGCTATTCGAATACGACGATCCAATATAACATATCCAGCAACACATAACATCACATGTCATCAACGTAAGTAAGTATGCATACCCCAATTGTCGTTGACGTATAGCAACGAAACCGGCGATATGAACATACTACACTTACGGTCACAGAAAAGAAAGTGTAAAACTACAACAATTGGAATCCGCAACTACTTCAGACATCGCATGCCTAATCAAATGAAATACTTAGACATCACATGCCTAACAGATATAAATCCCGCATTTTAGTCTCATTATCGAAAACTCTTTTCAATATCATATGGGACTAAACTGCTAAATTTATAACATTCATTCAGTTATCTCATAACTGTTTATGAATTCCAATTATTGTATCACATTCCAGATAAACAGAAAATGTTAAACTTTCCGATCGAACAGTCGAATACCCAAGTTTTCCCGATACAGTCCAACACATGAAATAAGTCTAACAACATTCAGTTCGTGCCTCAGTACCGACGGTCCAGCCGTAGAAGGGTCAAGCCAACGCCTCACATGTGGCACGCCGTACTGCCCCAAACCCGAAGGTTCAAAGGGCAGTTCAAGACGGTCACATAATCGAGTTAAGGTTTGTTGTCTTCTAGAGGGTCCATCGCGTTACTTGCACTACTTAGAACGTCGTTAAACTACGGAAAAATCCAACACTTGGAAATTTCCCGACAGGGGAAAAATTGGATATTTATATCCGGTCGAACTTTTTAACATATTGTAAAATATCCGGAAAGCCACATAGACGAAACTTGATAATTCGATCGAACCATCGACCTCCCAATAAACCCCAGAAAATTCAACTCTTGAATAAATTTTAAAAATTCCCAGAAAACTCAGAAGAATTTATCAGGAATTACTGTGCAGAGAAATAGGGCTGACGTCACCAGAGCGCCGCGGAACCGCCGCAGAAGCTAGGCTTCTGCCGCGGTTCCGCCGCACTAATCACTGTTCACCAGAAAATTTTTGCACCGTAATTCTTATTTTTCTATGCTGAATTTTTTAGCAATTTTTAATTCACAAAAATCCAGATATTTCAAAAATGTCCAGAGAGCATTCTCGGGTGTGGGTTTCGGGTTCGTTCGAGTTTCAAATTCCGTCTGGACTTCGCCTAAGGCTCTAGCTAGGCTCTGATACCACTGAAAGGTTCCTAGGCACTCTAGTGAGGTCTCACAAGGCATCGAACATGCCAATTTAAAAAAAATTGTGCCGAGAAACCCTAGACTATGGATCTTTAGACTAGAATTCTAGGCGAAATATAAATCTAGTTAACAATTTAACTAAAGGTCGGAGGCTACAACCTTTGTAGATCCGGATTTCCACCTCCTTAGCTCCACGTGGTCATGCCCCCGCTGTCCATCATCAATCTTGGACTCTCGTGACGGCTTCATCGGAGAAACGTGCGGAATAGGTCGTCGGCTTCGTGTCAAAGACGATCTACGTCGAGGTTGCACAAGCTCAAGCTCCGACTTCACAAAGTTGTGAAACTTGTGAAGAAAACACCCAAAACAACTTGGCAAGAGGTAGAGGGTGAAGAAATAGGAGATGGGTTCACTTTAGAATTGGATTTCACTCACTTATGCTCAAGTTGCCATTGATGGCATCTTTTTTCTCTCTTGAAGAAGAAGGAGATGAAGAAGAAAGAATATGATAAGTATTAAGATTTAATAAAATTAAATCAATACTTATCATCAAGAGAACCATAGTTAAGTGTAGAGAGTTAACTAAGGTTAGAACAATGGTTAGGGTTTAATGTGAAGACAAAATGGTCACAAAGTCAAAGCTTCATGAAGCTTCAACAATGTTCAAGAAAGAAAGCAACCATTTTGTATTCTTATGCCATTCTTTTTCCAAAAAAGAATAAATAAAAGAATGGATAAATAAAAACCCTAATCACTTTCTTAACCTAGGTTTAATTCTATACACTTAACCTAATGAGCAAGCATCATCAAACATGATACTAACATGTGCACAAAAAATATATCATATATACAATTTGCACATCAAGTGAGAATATCCATTTAAAGTAAACCAATACTAGTTAATGCAAAGTAATATATCAAATATATAATTATACATTAAATCATTAAATCAACATTTGATTCAACGATCCGGTCATGTCGCACATAACCGACTAGAATTCAATGTATCGATTTATCGAATCAATGATTCGATAACTAGGTCATATCGGATACAACCAATCGAAACATTTAACGTGAGAATGAAATGCGGTATCACATACACGCATTATTCTCGCTCCCGCACATATCTCGTATGCGCTCCTATTTCGTTTCTCTTGAGCCAGGAAACCTCTGTGTAGGACTCTAAAGACTCGTCAATACGCCGGTAGCAGATGATGATCATATCAAGCACCCACAAGCCGCAAGCGGTCTGCTAAACGTAACGGCCACCCGGGTATTGAGTGATCAGAAGATCGACGAGCTAGCCCGCTCACACTCCTGCGAATCCGACCAGTAACACTTACCATACAGTCCGGTCTCTTTGTCTGATATGTCGCATATCAAGTCTAGGGGTGGTAAACGTCAGACCCCAATAACCCGATAAGTCGTGCCGATGTGAGGCTCATAACGGGTCGAGAAACTACTGGTAACACTTACCAGCAAATCTCTGATCAGCTCTGGCCAGGGACTTCCCTGCTACGGCCAATCGAGCACTGCGCAACATCAACCCCCAATACCGGGAAAGACGAAACCCCTCCTATCGCTCATTGCCTCCATGTGACTCGGGACTGTGCCCAAAGACCACTGTTTTGCACGCCCTCATGGACGTGGTAAGGTGGAGATCAAAGCACAGTGGGAATCACACAAGACTCTATGACGATCTCGGGTCTACAGACTAACCTGTACAAGTGTCACCTGAGAACTGCCATCTGACGTGAGGTATAATACCATCTGGGAGTTCTCGGTGAGTCCGTCCAGTGTACCCAATCTCCACTAAGCACCCGTATACCATCTCTGATGTCAAACATCAATGGATATGGGATCATCCAACGCCCATCACATGGGTCGAGAAGCGTATACGCTAGTCTACTCTGGTATATCGATGCCCCGTCTCGATACACCCACGACTAGGGATCTTGAAGGATGTACTTATGGACTACCATGTCCCTACTAGTATGATTTGCATCATAGTCCAGGTAGTCAAGTACACATCCTAAGGGCTTTACCAGCATGTAACTATAAGACAGTATTAAGAGACTAGTGTACATGTTAAGATAAAGAGTAACCAGATAGCATACTATCATATCGAGCAAGAAAGTCATCTCTATATATGTCCAAGCATCCAATATAATATACATCTTCTGTACAATACTGGTCTCTAAGGCATACATACAACTAACAGTTTCTATCTTCCTTCATAACAAAGATTTATATGGAGAGCAATCTCGTATCGCAAGATATGAGACCTCGAACGAATTGCTTCTAGCGAGGTTGGCTATCGGGTCATCTGTAGGGGGCAACGTCCTTACAGAGACCAACTATCTTGAGCTTACGGACCTGAAGACCACGTTGAAGAACGGGTCAAATACTGACTTGATTCTACAGTCTCTACCCTCTGCTTATACCCGGAAGGAAACCAGGAAAGTAGAAGGAAAGGGAAGGGCAAAAGTTTTGGGACTGGATGTAGTAAAAGAGAGATGTTCCTATTGTTACGGGAATGAACATTGGCAGAAGGATTGCAGGGCTAGCAAAGCCAGTAGCCAGGATTCGAAGCATGTTGTGGCTTCGTCTTCGGGTGTGTTTGTAATAGAGAACTGTATGTCAGTTAACACTACTTCCTGGGTATTGGATACCGGATCAGGATCTCATATCTGTGATTCGTTACAGGCTCTGAGAAACCGTAGGGTTATCAAGATAGGTGATATGACTCTCAGGGTTGCTAACGGAATGAGCATGAACACTGAATCCGTAGGGGAATATCATCTTGGACTGACAACTGGGCAGATATTGATTCTGCGAAACTGTTTGTATGTACCAGGTGCGACTTGTAATATCATATCTGTATCCTTACTTTCTAAGGAAGGATATGATTTTACTTTTGTAAGCGATGTGGTCCACATCCACCTAAATCAAGTTCTGATTGGGTCTGGTACATTAGAAAACGGGATATACGTATTGAATCAAGCTCAGATTTTCAGTGTCCAGAACACACTTAAAATAAAGTCTCCGGAATTAAATCAGGCTTTCTTATGGCATTGTAGACTGGGTCACATTAATGAGACATGGTTAACAAAGTTACATAAAGAGGGATACTTGAATCCATTCGAGTATCAGTCTTATGCCACTTGTGAATCTTGTCTCATGGGAAAGATGACAAAGACTCCGTTCACTGGACACGGAGTAAGAGCAAGCGAGCTCTTGGGACTCATACACAGTGACGTGTGTGGTCCAATGTCTACACTTGCACGAAGTGGTTATTCATACTTCATTACTTTCACAGATGATTTCTCTAGGTATGGACATGTCTTCCTGATGAAGCACAAATCCGATGCCTTTGACAAATTTTGGGAATACAAGAATGAAGTTGAAAAACAAACAGGAAAAAGTATCAAGACACTGAGATCTGATCAAGGTGGTGAATATTTGAGTGCCGAGTTTCTGGACTACTTAAAAGAGAATGGAATTCTCTCTCAGCTTACTCCTCCATACACACCACAGCACAACGGTGTATCGGAAAGGCGGAATCGAACCCTATTGGCTATAGTTCGTTCCATGATGAGTAAGGCAGAGTTACCGCGATCATTCTGGGGTTATGCACTAGAATCAGGTGCATATCTTTTGAACAAGGTTCCCTCCAAGACTGTACCTACCACACCATATCAGATGTGGTGTGGGAAGAAACCCCATCTTCAATATCTGAAGATATGGGGATGTCCAGTTTTTGTTAAAAAGCAGCATGCAGACAAACTCGAGGCACGCTCAGTACTGTGTAAGTTTGTGGGATACCCAAAGAACTCCAGGAGGTATCTTTTCTATTACGCAGAGGAACAAAAGGTTTTTGTTTCTCGTCATGCCCACTTTCTGGAACATTAGTTTTTAGAAAAAGGAACAAGTGGGAGCAGAATAGAACTGGAAGAAATTCCAGAACCACAAGCTATTACTGAAAGCTTGGAAGAACCAGAAGCTTCAGGAGAAACGGACATTCCTGTGCCACTCCGCAGGAGTAGTAGGCAGTCTCAACCGCCCGAGAGATAGTACGGTTTTCTCATAGACGGGGATAGAGAGGATTGCACCATTGATTATGATGAGCCTACTAGCTTCCAGCAAGCCATTCTGAGCGGTGACTCGGTAAAATGGCTGGATGCAATGCGGACCGAGATGGAGTCCATGTACACCAACAAAGTTTGGACTTTGGACTTTGCTCCAGAAGGGGTAAAACCCATAGGATGCAAATGGATCTTCAGAAAGAAGATTGGTGTAGATGGGCAGGTTGAAACCTATAAAGCTAGACTTGTTGCAAAGGGTTTTCGTCAAAGACCTGGTTTGGACTATGACGAGACCTTTTCTCCTGTGGCTTTGCTCAAATCCATTCGGATCCTTCTTGCCATTGCTGCCTTCCACGATTATGAGATCTGGCAGATGGACCTAAAGATGACTTTCCTAAATGGAAATTTGGAAGAGTGCGTCTATATGGATCAGCCGGAGGGATTCATTCAGAGTGGGAGAAGCGGTAAAGTATGCAAGTTGCTCAAGTCCATTTATGGACTGAAGCAGGCATCGCGGAGTAGCAGGCATCGCGGAGTTGGAACATCTGCTTTGATGATACTGTCAAAGAATTCGACTTTATCAAAAACCCAGATGAACCATGCATTTACAGTAAGATTGTAGGGAGAACTGTGGTATTCCTCGTCTTGTACGTGGATGACATTCTCCTAATAGGAAATGATATTCCTATGCTACAGTCAGTAAAAGGATTCTTGTCACAGAGGTTCTCCATGAAGGACCTGGGCGATGCCAACTACATTCTGGGGATCCAGATCTATCGTGATAGATCTAAGAGGATGTTGGGACTTTCGCAGTCCAGGTACATCGACACCATACTGAAACGATTCAGTATGGAAGATTCAAAGCACGGTAATCTACCGGCTTGTCACGGAATCACCCTCTCCAAAGAGATGTCTCCCAAGTCTGATTTGGAAAGGGCTCGCATGTCATCTATACCCTACGCATCTGCGGTAGGCTCTATAATGTATGCGATGTTGTGTACCAGACCAGATGTAGCATACGCATTGAGCGTTGTAAGCCGGTATCAGTCGGACCCAGGGGAGAAACACTGGATAGCAGTAAAGAACATTCTCAAGTACCTGAGAAGGACTAAGGAGATGTTCTTGGTATATGGCGGAAAAGACCTCCAGATCGAGGCCTTTACTGACTCCAGCTTCCAGAGTGACAAGGATGACTCCAAGTCCATGTCGGGTTATGTCTTTACCCTCAATGGAGGGGCGGTTTGCTGGAAGAGTTCCAAGAAGGAAACCGTTGCTGACTCAACTATGGAAGCGGAGTACATAGCTGCTTGCGATGCCGCAAAGGAAGCTGTCTGGATGAAGAAGTTCCTCACGGAGCTTCAGGTGGTTCCTACCATTGTTGATCCAATACCGCTGTATTGTGACAACAACGACGCTATAGTTTTAGCGAAGGAACCCAGGTCCCGTCAGAAGTCCAGGCACATTTTGAGGCGGTACCACCTGATCAGGGAGATTGTAAATCGCCGGGAGATCGAGGTGAAGAGAGTAAATTCGGAGAATAACACTGCAGATCCATTCACGAAGGCCATACCCCAGACTCAATTCGAGCGGCTGATCGAGATGATAGGTCTTCGATACGCCAGTACATGGCCTTAGTGCAAGTGGGAGATTGTTAGTGTATATGCCCTAGAGGCCATTACTGTATCATATTAGTTTGTATATTACTTGATGGAAGCTTGGGATATCCACAGTTGTATAGACAATCTTGCTCAAAAAGGTAGTATGCTACTTGGTTTGTTTCTACTTTAATGTGTGCATGTGTTTCTTTTAGCATATCGCCTATACACATTAGTGGAGCCCTTCGGATCTTTGCTTGAATACCAGTGTTGTGATGGCAGTCACACTAGTGGAGGCTGGGTAATCTACAAGCACATCCTTATACAGGTCCCTAGTCGTAGGATTATCGAGACGGGGCATCGATACTCCGGAGTAGACTAGCGTATGTGCTTCTCATCCCAGCAGGGAAGATGGTCTGTCCCACAGCCGTCAGTACGTCGTACTTGAGATAGTATGCGGGTGCTCGTTAGGTTACGAGTACACTGGACAGGACTCGTCGGGAACTGTTGGTTGGTATTATACCTATCGTCGGTTATCAGTTCCCAGGTGACATGAGTACAGCTTAGTCCGCTGACTTGACACCGTCACTTCGCCTCGAGTGTGTTCCCACTGTTCTTTGATTACTACCCTACCATGGCTCAAAGGAGTCGTGCAAACAGGTAGTAGTTGGGTGCAGTCCCGAAGCACTTGGATGCAGTGACGGTTAGACAGGATTCGTCTCTCCCGGTATTGGTGGTTGATATCGCGCTGTGTCTAGGAGAGCCATTACACAAAGTCCCTGGCAAGCGAGATATACTGGTAGGTTTCCAGTGTTATCTCAGGGTGTTCTGCGCTACACTCCGACACGACTTGTACCGCTATTAGGGGACTGACGTTTAGTAGCCCCCTAGGCCCACCATGCGATATTCTCAGACGAACAGACCGAACTGTACGGAGATTGTCACATTCAGGCTCAGAAGCAGTTCGGATGGGTTTACCTCATCGGCATTCTTATCGATATCTACCTAGGGACCGTTACGTACAGCTAATGCCGCTTGCGGTCTGTGGTTAAACCCACTGCCAGCGTAGTGTCGAGTCTTTAGAGTCCCACACAGAGAGTTTCCCTGCACTGAGCGAAAGGTGTAGAGGCCGTATGGTTTTTCGGCAAGGCTACGATCACTTACGTACACTTGTGCGCGTATGCTGTTTGGGCAGACAATACTAGTGGGCTTTGGTTTAAGCCAGATCCTAGTATTGTATGGATGGATTAGTTTTGTCTTCTGTGCATTCGCATTCTACGGAATGCGGATACGGGTGTATATGCACAGTTGTGAGGAGCAAAGAAGAAGGAGGTGCCTCATTAGGGTTTTGACAGTTGATTCGGTCTAAACCATTATGAGGCCGGCTCATTAGGGTTTTGACAGTTGGTTCGTTCAAAACCATTATGAGCCGGGGACATTATTTACTAATCTTTTTAGTGATAATTATGTTATGGCTAATTGCTTTGACCATTTGACCATACTTAACTTTGTTGATCGTTTGACCAAAGTTGACTAGGATCTTCATGACAGGTCTAGAGTCTTCTTTTGGTTTTGATTTTATTTTGTGATGAAAATGGTCAAGTCAAGGTAGCCATCTACTTTATCATGAAAGATTAGTAATGATGATGTTTATGTATTATTATTCCATGGTTCATTTTGTTTGGTTCATAATTCTTTTCTCATTCTCTCTTTTGATATGAGAAGCTCCATGGTTGCTCCTTCATCTTCCTCATCTTGATTTTTCCTTTGATCTCATGTGTTGAAAAAATAAGGAAATAAATTGACAAACACATCCATCTTCTTCTTCTACACAACCTAGGACATCAAGCTTAGCAACCTTGTTGCCCTAGTTACCTCGGCTTGAGGTGGAGCTTGGAACACAAACTCTCGGGTGGATCGTCTTCGACTCAAGGAGGTCGCGGAGGTGACCAAGATCCGGATCGATCCTCGGAGCTTGGATGGACGAGCAGGACAACGGAGAGAAGACCCGAAGGACCGGTTTCGTGAGGTATAATCTCTATGACATAGTAGATAGAACCTCATGTAGTTTGCTAGGTTTTTGTTTAGGAAAGATCCTCTTTTTAGTCCATGTTGCCTTGTGTAAAAAAAAATCGTTTTTTACCGTTTCCGCCTCCCCGTAAGAACCGGGGTGAGCAACGTGGATGATTGGTAAGAAAAAGTGTGTTTGTAATTAACCGCTATCAGAACGGTGTCGCGCGTAGCTAGACCGAGGTGAGTACGGTTCGTCCTCTGGGAAACGTGGAACCTTTTATTTTTACTTTAGATGTGTTGAGAAAGAGAGGAGGAATAAAGAATTTTGTGAAAAGTTTCTAGATTTACTTTAAACAAGAATGTAAAATATAGATCTAGATTATTTTAGAGATTTAAATAATATAATAATATGGCTTGTAGGGTTCGTTAGGATTTAGTAGTTATGGACGATTAATTAAAGTTACCCTTTTTATCCATTAATAGATTTAGAACTAGAACGACGGTGATGCGTGTAGATTAGGGTTTCCGGAGGGAAAAGGAATCCCACTCTTAACCCTTATCTCGACACGGAACTCCGTTCATATCTAGCCTTTACCAAAACAATCATTAATCTAATCTCTAATCGCGGTCGGAACTAGCAAAGAATTGCTAGCGCGCCCGATTAGGATGTTAATGATTCTTTTGATAAAGTTCCTAAACTTTATAGGACTTAAAAAGGGTTTAATTATTTTCATCGTCCATTAGCCTACCCTAATCCTACGAACCCTAACAAGCGGAGAATTACTCGCGCATGTTGGGAGAAAAAGATGAAAAGAAAGAGAGCGAAAACATAATGTAAATGCAAAGACAATTAAATAAAATAACTACCTTTATTAATCGACTTGAACAATCTACACTTTTAATCCATAGAAAATGATTACAACTAGTTGCTTCTCGATCTTTCCTAAGGAGGTAGTCGAACAGTCGATGATCAGCCTGGATGCGTGAGCGTCGGGAGCTTCGTGATCTCTTCGGCTTGATGGCTTTTCCAAGAGGCCCTCGGTGCCTTTTTATAGTGCAAAGCCAGAATATTATTGTTGAAAATTTGGTAAAATATAGATTTGATTTACCCCAAAAATCCTCAGTTCCCAAATCCATATAAGTGCGGCGGATCCGCGGCAAATGGTGGCTAGGGCCGCGGATCCGCGGCCATGTAATCTCTGCCGTTCATCAAACTTCAGGGGCTCTGTTCTTGTGGCATGTGGGCTCCTCTGAAATCTTTGTATCTTTGAAATATTCTCTCGGTTGCTTCCAGACTTGGTCTCCAAGTTTGCTTCTTAATTTGGCAAGATTTCTTCAACAACTTGATTTCTTTGATATATTCTGCATAACAACTTGGAAAATTCTGCACAACAACTCAAATAAGATTTTAGTAGACTTTGTTCTACTAGGATTAGGTCAATAATATTTGCATACATTTTCCTACCAAAATGATAATTAAAATAAATTAACATATGGGAAATAATGTTTTTACACATAAACCCTCATATGTATAATATATTATAATAAAGTCCTTTTTTAATATAAAAATGGTAGGAAAAATGTACTTCAAATGTGCAGTTTTATCGACTGAACAGTGGACTTACAACATATGCCCTGATTTGGATTTTCGCGCATGTTAGGCGCATGATACGAGATGCGATTTTGGTGCACACCAGATGCACTAAATCCGGATTCTTGCGCATATCAGATGCACCCGATATTGTTGTCATGCACACCCGTTGCACTGGACAGATGCTTTCGTGCATAACCGTTGCACGTAGTTTTGGCTTTTGTGCATATTGTGGCACCTGTGTTTGGATTTGATTTCCGTGCGCACCAGACGCATGTGGTGGTCGGATATGCCTTTTGAGGCTGATTTTACTTTTGAGCACTTTGTTTTCATATTGGGCACTATATTATGTAGTAGCCAAACATGACTGATTCGAGGACAGTATCTGAGTACTTTGCATGCATTAAGAGTTTACCAAGGGATTTTTGAAAAAGAGGAGCTATAGTCTCGCTATTGTCTACATGTCCGTGAGCGACACAAACGTTTATAAAGGAAAACCTTTTGGGATATTTTGAAAATGACGGAACGTGTATTTAAGAAAACATATATGGACATATATTATTATTTTAAAATGAGCGTCCGTCAGTTATGCCGTGAATTACACATTCCCGTGGCGATTTAGAAAGGATTTTGCATGAATTTTATTGGTTCTTGAAAGCTTTCCAAGATGCGTACTATACACATATTATAGTAATTGAATAGTGTACATTGGATTTCAGCAGAGGGTTTCGAGATCTGCATCTCTATTGTAACTCCGAGGATATGCGTGCAAATCCGATGATTTGCATGACTCTTGACGGAGTTTGATTTTGAGTTTTGTACTCGTTTTATGCGCACTTAGCGTGTTGTGTTATTTCTGCGTTTTCCATGATTTCGGAGCCCCGTGATTTGAGCTGATTATTGAAATGATTTAGATTTTGGGGTTTAAATTTAAATTCGGGGACCGAATTTATTTAAGAGGGAAGACTGTAACATTTCAGAAAATATAAAATATTATTTTTGGAATTTAATATTAAAATAATATTGTCACGACCCGAAAGTACGGAACGTGACCGGCACTTAGATTACGAAGCGTCTAGAGGCGCCACGTGACCTAAGTAAGCCGAAGCCCAGAAATCTAAACCATAAAAGAAGAAAAAGAAGAAAAGAAAAGAAAACAAGTATAAAAACATCAGCAAATTTTACCAAAAATTTCGGCAGAGTCTCCTCTGTAAAAACTGGCCCCCAAACGGGTACAACAAGTATAATATACATAAACAATAAAAAGCATCCCCAACGGGAGCTAGCTCAACGCCAACAGGCGGAGACAACCACAACAATCACAATAATATACAACGCCAAAGGGCGAGGCTCAAAACTCAAAAGAAAACAAAAAACCACCAGATCAGAATAACACATGCGCGACTCTAAGGTCGAAATAAAAGACTGGTCCAATAAACTTATCAATTAATACAAGTATGGTTGATGGAGCTTACTAGATACAAATGAATGAATAAAAGTACAATGGTGGTTCGGATACAAGTGAACCAACCTACCGTGCAAATCACCCTGAAAGAATAGATGTGCCAGCAAGCTGCCAGGGAAACCTGTACACCGAATCTGTAATAAAATTTGGCACAACGGGGGTGAGTTGCCAACTCGTGAGTAGAAGACATCTACGAAAATAAATCGAATGCACGACGCTATCCTAGGTCATAATAATAATACACTACTAAGTCTCAAACCTCAAGTAATAGCAGGGTAATAATACGTGTAAGTGCCGATACTCCGTGCTCGTGTCAGTGCCTCATATAGTACTATGTCATATAAATGGATATGCATGCACCATGAATGTAAAATAAGCAATCCTGAAATCCAGGTATATCTGTATAAGAAATCTTTGGCTGTTATCATAGTAAAATGTGTATAAGAATCTGAAATCTCAACAATGAAATCCATGGAAATCTGAGTCAAGCATCGACACAAATATGTAAATCTCAAGTCTCAATATGTCAGGCTCCGTCAGTCCGGATCGGCCCATATCATCAAATCCCACGACAACGGTCGGTATCCTCCGGATATCCGCCGCGCCAGACATCACCGGTAGGTAGTCTTCCCCTGCCAGGCTCATCGTCTACAACTCGATCTTCTTGCCCCGGGGTACCATACCGGGCCCACCATGTACCCGAGACGGTTCATCCACTCCTCGAATCGGGTCTCGAAATCCAACAGAAAACATGAAATACTCATGGTGGACGACACATACATCACGAGAAAACCACATCTTATTTTAAAAAAGAGAAGAGGAGAGAGAGAAGTTTTTATATATTTTTGCGGTTTTCCCCAAAATTCCAGAAATCTCATAGAAATCCAAATCTCAAAATCATGAGTAAGTATATGATAAGTGTCGGCATATGCCCATACTACTATGCGATAACATGAAAATATGAATGCATGAATGTCTAAGTAATAAATATCATGTCTATACTAAAGCCAGAGAATAATCACAATATATATTGGTCAAGTTGTTAACTGATTCTATCAATGAAAGATAATATAATCTAAAGTGTACGTGACATAGCAATTACCGATGATGATGTGTGTGAGCCGGCAAATAAGTGTGCGTGGAATATGCGCATCATCGGTAATAGTGCTGGTGTCCTAACAGGTAAAGTTTATACTGATTATAGCAACATATAAAAGAACATGCACCATGATGATTACAGTATGAATGTAAATACAAGTGTGCATTATCCACTCCTCTGCGAGATACGAGTACAACTACCACTATGTGAGTCGAACCTAAACTAGTGTCCATCTAACATCCTAAGGAACTAAACCTAATAGACTAGTCAGTAAGAAACTAGAGTCTACCTAGGGTCTAAATCAATATCTCTAATAGTCGGCGATCCTTCCTCAATAGCGTCACGTACGTAGTACGGCTTCCTCGAATCAAGAGTGCGGATCAATCATCAAATCTAAGCCTCGTACGGTAAAATCCATCGTACGGCATCCCAATATCGGGGTACGGTCAAGTATCTCCTAGGTGTCTCATTATTCGTATAATATCATCACCAACACATCTCATGATCAAGGTGTTAAACTGTAATCGCCTACATCGATCATATATCATTGCCATCATAATATGCATCATTAGTTTATCCTCAAAAGTATCATGTCATATGTATCATATTGTGATTAAGTCATACCGATATCTTATCGTCATCAAGTCACAAGCTACAGCCCAGGTACTATTTTAGCGTCCCATGTACCTCAATATCACCACCACCCTTCATAATTTATATATTCATGTTCATTATCTCATTCTCTAATGATCCGCTAACACTTTAATACGACTGTATAGTCAAGAATCACGGCATCAAGCCCAGTTATACTGTTTCATCATACCACAGATATCATATCACATCAATGAATCCCATATACGTGTTGTGTATATATATACACCTATACCTAGTTTTATATATATACACACATATACGTATACGCCATGTCAAGTTTCAGTGTGTGCGTGTGTGTTTCTACCTGAAACCTAAGAACTTTTCCAAGGTACTCATCCCCTGATAAGGTTTTCCTAAATCAGTCTAGTTCAGCCTAGGGTTATTACTAGGGTCCTACGCGTTAAGTATCTAGGGTCACATCTGGTTTTCTACTGACAATAAATACTATTCCTATTCTACGTTGCGGGGGTGCTAAACGCCATCCACCCGACTTCCCCCCGTAGATATGCATCTACTCACCTGGTCCATGTCTGCCGAAGACAGTGTCGCCATCATCCTCTTCATCGCCCGCAGTCCACGTGGGGGGTCCCTAGACGCAAACATATAAATAGCATCGTAAACTGAATCACATACGAAAGTCAAACGATCTAAAGGAACAAGCATAGGTTAAAACCTATGTCCCGCTCACGCAAAAGAACCAAATACCGCTCGATATCGGCGTACGAACTCCGATGGATCAAGATAACATCATCAACAACTTGTAGTTTTAAAACACATTACTTATACCATAAAACACGATTAAATCCATCGAAACCCTAAAATCCATCAAACCGTCCAATTTCGTAAAACCCGAAAATGCCAGTATACCGTTTTTCATCAAAACTTGACATTTAAATGAAACTAATGGTCATAAAACTCATTAAATAGCATTACTAGACTATACAAACCATTACTATATTTTTATTACACAATTTTGCATTTATTTGAAATTTCTAGTTTGCAACTTTCAACAATTTTTAACATTTTTCAAGCAAAATACCACAATTCCACCACAAAACATGATTTTGCATGAATTAATGTATTAAACCACAATTCATGATGATAATGATTTAATGAAACCATAAATTATATTTTTTTATCTCATTTATTTAGGAATTTTCAAAATCTAGTTTACAAAATAATAGCATTTTATTAGTATTTTCCAATTCTCAAAGTAATCTAGTGATCAAACTAAGTTTTTCTTTCCATTTACATGCTAATATTCTCAGTAAAACTACAATCTAATGATAGCAACTTTAATTGGAATTTTATATTACCCACAAACACATTTTAGAAAAATCTAGTTAGCTAATTTCCTTATTTAAAACAATTTTAAATGAAAATTTTACAATTTAACAACCATGCAATATTTTCCAATTCTAAAAGTGTTAAACTAACTATTATAACCCTAATTAATTATTAAAAACCCTAACTTGAATTTACAACCCTAACTTGCATTTTTTTAAAAAAAACATAGAATTAATTCATTAAATCTAATTAAGCTTAAATGAACATCTAAAACAATAAATCAAAAGAAAGAAATTATACCTCCCAAAATATGAAATCTAAACAAGAAATGAGCCTCCAAAATGCATGCTTTCCATCTCCAAATTTCATATAAAAATGAGCAAGGAATAAAGAGTATGGAATAAATAGGATTTTGTGGAATTTTAATTGAATTTTTGATGTGTTTTTAATGAATTTTGGATAAAAATGAGGTGGGAAAAGGGGAGGGGCAGCCATGGGGGGTTGTGGCCGGCCTTGATGAGGTGAGGGAGAGAAAGAAGTGAGTGTGAAAGTGTGTAGAAGTTTCAAGAGGAGAAATATCACTTAAAGGTCTTTTCATGGTTTATTTAATTATTTATTTATTTGTTTACTATAGCAACTCAACAAAGCTCTAGAAAATAGGAAAAATTTGCAAATAAATTTTGCATGATACACACTAATTTCTAATATGCCATGGTTCATTTTTACAAATTAAAACCATTTAAATTTGTAATTTACACTAATTTAGTGTAAAAATAAAGCTTATGTTAATATTTAAAATAATTAATTTAGGAAAAATATTTTATTAAACTAAAAATTTATAAGTGGCTAAATAAACACCATTTACTAGTAATTTCATAATTAAAATAGATATTTTAAAATTTATAATGAAAACAATCACGGTTTGGTTTTACGAAAAATACATTTTACTTTACCGAAAATCCTAAAATTCACTTAAACACTTTTATTCATTTAATTATTTATTTAATCATTTTTAAAACGTTACAAATATATTTCCCGAAAACTGCCCGATTTGCAAAATTGGAGTTTTCGAAAAAAGGTATAAATATATACCAATATTTGTGAAATAAATAGAAATTAAAATGATTTATTCATTTAAAAATATATTATAAGGATTTGGCATTTTAAAAATTATTATACGCAATTTTGATAAAAACTCGATTAGTGCACTGCTAATCGCGATTAAGCCAAATCCGTGTTTCTACAGTTTTCATGGTTAGTGCACCATGACATGTTTCATTTGGTTACATGTTATTTCTTTGTGGTTTTATATGGGTGTATGTATTTTTGGTGAGAAAAAGAAAAAGGAAAAAAGAAAAGGTCAAAGGGGACATAATGAGTGGGTTAGGTATACTTGGAGAGAGAGAGAGAGAAGGTGTGAGTATGTGAGAGAGAGGGACGGGGCTGCTGCCACTTTGAATCCCCCATCTTTTTTTCATCCCCCTCTTCATCTTCTCAACTCTACAACCCTCCACTTAAACCCTTGATCTACCTCCAATAAATCCCCAAAACCTTACACTCCCTTCACAAAAATTAGTCCCCATCTCTTCCTCTACGCGTAGAACCGAGCAAAGTGGGATTTTGATGATGTTGGGAAGTTAGTGCTGGCTAGAGTGGACTAGATGAGGTATAATTTATTCCCTTTAGATTAGTTTTATGAGATATCGTGTTTTAGATGTCGTTTTGTGATGTCGCTGATCTTCTGTGACCCCGAGCATCCACTGGGAAAACAAACAGTGTGCTAGTGTTGTGCTCGAGACCTGGAGTGTTCACCTGGAACCCTAACCCTTTCCCACCAGTTTCGGCCGGCGACCTTGTGGCTAAATCCGGCGACCTCGGCCCTGTAGGGGACTGGGGGGCTGTAATTGTTAGGGTAGCTGTTTGAAGTGGTTTTGTGATGTTTGGTCCTACTGGATTTTTAGGTAAGGGCCATAGGTGAAATATGGGAGCAGTTAGGAGTGTTTACATGACCATGGTAACACGATTCATGACCTGAGCCATAGAGCTGAACCCGTTGCACGAACTCAGGAATTGACCCGTATCAGTTTAGTGACTTTGGGAATTCCTAGCTAGGGTTTGAAGGGATTCTTAAGTTGCGGTTGTGCTTATAAGACCTAGTGGTGACCTTAAACCCCTTGGTGCTAGAAACCCAAACCCAACACAAATACAAAACCTGAAACCCCAAAACAGAACTATCCATGTCGGTTTGTGAGGGAATTAGAGTGTGTAGGGAAATCTGGAGCAACCATGGGAATTTC
Source organism: Agapanthus africanus (assembly GCA_030015575.1). Classification (NCBI taxonomy): domain Eukaryota; kingdom Viridiplantae; phylum Streptophyta; class Magnoliopsida; order Asparagales; family Amaryllidaceae; genus Agapanthus; species Agapanthus africanus. The sequence goes on from CM057348.1 coordinate 272,436,938, forward strand.
TGAGACAACCAAACAATACCAGGGGCCTAGATACACCACCAGGAGACTACCTTACAAAGACAAAGCCCAGGGGAGCCAGTAAAACCGGCCTGGCCAGAATTTTAGGGATAGTGGCCGGTTTTGTAGTGGGAGTTGGGGTCTAGGTTGGTCTAGTATGTCTTATACACCTTCTACATCACCCTATACTTGTTTGCTTGGCTTTATTTGATCTGAGTCAAAATCTGGGAACACTTGTGTGTGTTTTAGGATATGTTTCCGTATTTTGAATGTTGAGTTTTGATATTTGGATTCATTTTTGGTTGTCGCATGTTGTACATCGACAACAAATGTTGTTTTGTTGATTTTGTACGCATATGCTATAGGTTTTAACCAACGAGCAATGCGCATGCCATTTTGGATTTTAGAACTTGCTTTTAATATCATTACGATATGTGTTGTTATTGTAGGTACCTTCGCGTGGATTCCGAGGCGACGGAGCGTGGCGTCATCGACTTCGGCAAGCGAAGACTACGGTGAGTGGATCTATATCCACGGGGGAAGTCGGGTGGATGGCGTATAGCACCCCCGCAATGTATTGATGGAAAACTGATTATAGAATATGGTTAGGAAAACCTAGATTAGGAAACTAGGGTTAGAATGAAGATAGATATGAAACCATATTAGAAACTAGAGGATAGTTAGAAGTGATATGTTACGGCTATCATAGGATTTCGTTTAGCGATATTGCCGTGTAGGGTACTGTAGGACTAGATAGCCGATGTAGATGCGTCATCCGAACCATACCTTTTTCTAAACCGAAGAATTGTATGTATCTTTTAAATATGTACCTTGAGGGATGTTACAGATTTTCAAATAATATCTTTTCCTTAAAACACCGTAACCCCTATTTTCAAAACTACGATTCGCTTCTTTTAAAATCTGCTTCTATGGTTCGGGTGTGTATTCTAGATTAGATACCTATACTTGTAAGTCCGCGGCGGCGCCCCGGCCATCGAACCAACGCCGAAAACGCGGAAACAAAAACTTTCAAAAACTATTGAACCGGTACACCGCGCACTTTTCACCCGGATCGGGCAATTAACTTAGCAACTAGAAAACAAGAAAAGAGTAGAGAAGCTATACCAAGCGATCCGTGTCCTTCGGTCTTCATCTCCACTCCGATCTCCCGCGAAAACTCCGTCCATCACCTCCTCGTCGGAAAGGGCACCACGTAGCCGGAATCTTTTACGAGCTCCCACCTCTTGACCGAGGCAACTCGAGCGCGAAGTTGGCAAGCCGACGCGTCCAAGGGTTGCTGTAGACCAGTGTAGAATCGTTGTCTCATTTGGGGTATGTGAAGTTGCCTTTGATGGAGGTAAAAAGAGAAAAGGCTATGAAGGAAAAAGGTGCTCTCAAATTTGCAAGGAAGATGAGATGAAGAATAAAACCACATAACAAAATGAACCTCTCTCTCTCTTCTCAATCAAGTGGCCGGCCCTTCAATATGGTGGTGGGAATTAATTAATCAAGAGAAGAAAGAGAATAAGCTAAAAAGAAAAAAAAATGGTCACAACCATTTCTTTTCCAAATCAACTCCATACCCATCTCATGAAAAGCAATGAAAAGACCATAATGGAATCTCATGATGATAAGAGCACTCATGATGCCTCACTTAAGCAAGAAAACCCCTCCACAAATGTTATTTGCAAATGTGCAAATAACCCCCTCCATCGAAAGTCCGGTCGAGAAGGAATAAAAGAAAACCGGCCGGAACGGAATGCAAACTGGCAACTTCAGAAAACTGATCCCGTAATAAATTACAGGAAAACCCCGCTAATGCAAATACATGCCCGCATTTTTATTCCCACTGAACACAAATGCAAAGAGACAAAATCTACACTGTCTAATACTAGAATCCGGCTTAAGCCAAAGCCGGCTAGTAATAACCGTCCGATCACGATCCGTGCAATACCGCACGTATCTGATCGAACCCTGCCATATCTCCATTCGGCCTCTATAGCGTTTCGCCCGAAACCTGAGTAACTGAGTGTGGTGGACTCTAAAGACTCGTCAATACTATGGCTGTGGATTTAACCACTAGCACGTCAGATGTATCAGCCAATACGTAACGGGCCACCAGCTATTGATAAAAAGGGACGTCGATGAGCGAACTCATCCTGACACCCTACTGAGCCTGTCAGTGACAATATCCATACAGTCCGGTCCGTTCGTCTATGAGCATCGCATGGCGGGCCTAGGGGGTTAGTAAAAGTCAGACCCCCAAAAGCGGTACAAGTCGTGTCGGAGTGTAGCCCAAAACACCCTGAGATACTACTGGAATACCTACCAGCAAATCTCCTGCCTTGGCCAAGGACTTTTCATGTTCTGGCTCTCCTAGACACAGCGCGACCTCACCCCCAATACCGGGAGAGACGAACCCCTGCAGATCCGCACACTGCCTCCATGTGGCTCGGGACTATACCCAACTGAAACCTGTTTGCACGACTCCTTTGAGCCGTGGTAGGGTAGTAATCAAAGCACAGTGGGAACTCACACGATACAAATGACGATCTCAGGTCGATGAACTAACCTGTACACATGTCACCAGGGAACTGCTATCTGACATCAGGTATAATCCCAACTAGCAGGTTCCCGGCGAGTCCTGTCCGGTGTACTCATAACCCAATGAGCACCTGCATACATCTTAGGTGAACCAACTGACACCAGTGGCTTGTGAGACCGGCCACCGCCCCTCGTCGGGGTCTCGACTGTATACACTAGTCTACTCCGGAGTATCGATGCCCTGTCTCGAAACTCCCACGACTAGGGACCTTTTAAGGATGTGCTTATAGACTCCAGCTCTCACGTATATGATCGCCCTCATACTGCTGGTAGTCAAGCAAGAATCTTAGGGGCTCTATCAACGTGTAATAGTGACTCGTAAGGTCATCTAAAACAGTACACGATGATAAAGATAAACCAGATAGCATACTATCATCTCGAGTAAGACTGTCCTACTGGGACAGGTCCTCCCTCAATCATTGCAATCACGTGCCTGTGATCCAATAATTGACTCTGAGGGCACTATATCCAACAATCTGCCACTTGCACTCAAGGCTAATTATTGCGATGTCGCATACTCACAGCCCGTGTGATACCGAACACCCAACTCCTCTACTCGTCAGTCTTACAAAGCTCGTTTGCGGAACTATTGCGTTCGAGGAATAGCCTCAGTGAGTGGATCCGCTCTGGTGTTTCTTTCTATGTCTCTCTTTATCTTAAGTTCGCGGGGAAAACCATCTCCCGAAATGAGCAATACCTGTCTTAGAATGTCTGGATGTCTGATGGGACCCAGCTCATAAATGAACTCCAAATCCAAACTTCTCAGACTGTATCGTCAACTGAACTTAATCAGTATCCTGCGCCATGCCTTCCCTCAGTATCCACCTGGACCATCTGTCCAAAATACCGCCCCTCGTCAGAGGGAAAACTCTAACTCTGACAGTCACTCTGTCATCCATGTCACCTTGGAAGCCTGGAATGATAACCGTCTCCTAAAGGAGGCTGCCGTTATCATTTCCCTAGAACATCCACTTATGTTCTAAAACTGCTTCCGACTATTTCCCCGGGATTGGATCAATATCAACTTATTGCACTTACTGTAAGAACAACATCTGGTGTGGTACTTGACATCTCATGATTGACTCAATTGCCTAAGCAAGTGATCTGTCAATCATGCACATCCCTCTCCTCTTTAGTCTGTAAGTCACCTTTAGAGAGGGTGACTCCATTACCTGCAGGTACACCACCATGCCAGGAGTCGTCCATTCTAAATACTCATAGAATGCTGTCTAAGTACCCAGATTGGGAAACTACCCAAATCTAGATCTAAAACCATAGATCTAGTGACCAGAATGTCTGATATAATATCCAAGTCCTATGTGGAGAAACCACTGTGTGACGACCAAAGTATAACCGATTGTAGTATAGGAATATCACTTCCTACTCTGTGTATGTCATCAAATACCAGGACATCACACCCTACTACCTTCTTAACAGATCCATCCCCTATTCTGATGAAATCAAACCTATGACTGTCACATCAGAAATAGATGGTCTATCTCCGCTATATCTGCTTTAGTCTATAAATAGACATAAGCCTGATGTCCACCAATGCTTCCGCTGCTCCCACTGACTACGACAACCCTCTGGCAGAGTCATATACACGTGCACTTCTAAAGTCAGTTTAGAACGACGCTATACTCATCCTCCTGCCGGGTCTCACAGTCTGGAGCAACAGCAATGGCAAGTCTGGGTAAACAAGAACCTCTCTGTCACCGTCCTTGAGGCTACCGGAGTATCTCTCGAGTGCCTGAGGTTACCCACTTTATCTGCGGAGTGGCCAATGGAATGTCAAATCAGATTGAATCTTTAGGTTCTTATCAAATCTTCAGTAATCGTTTGCGGTTCTGGAATCACTTCCAGTTCTACCATACTCCCACTACTGTTTTCTGAAAAAATCCATTTTTATTAAAACTGTGGTGAGTCAAGAACAATATCACTATTGATCTTCCAGATGGTAGAAAGTCAACCCTCGTCATAGCCCGGGTCAACCCACAAACAGCTACTACTGAAACGTGCCTTGAGTTATCCGGAGTCTGGTTTTAAGCATAAGCCGGACAACTCCCCGTATCTTAACAATGTCAAGACATGAACTGTTCTATATCCAAGAAACAGAAGCACTGATTTAATTGAACCAGATTCAAATCATGTAGCTGTCTCCAGTGCATGTCAACTAAATGGAAGGAGGCCGATCTACGTTACTCAACTTAGGAGTACTTCCAATTATGAGTAATCTGAAAGAGAAGCAAGTTCTCTTAATCATTACTATCAACTGAATGCCATACACAAGTATCTACATCTTCGATCACCTTGAAGAATCCCGATACTTGTAATATCTGGTTCTCTACTTTATTCATATACCTATAACTTCTCAAAACTTAAACCCTGTGTTTCTACGAAACACCTGTCTACGAACTAGAGAAATCACAAGTAAACAGAATATAGTACGAGGACCAACCCCTCTGTCCTAATGGACACTGGACAATATACAATACTCTGTATAAGTCCCCTGAGTCTAATAACTCATTCACTGTGTGTCGTAGGTTGAAAACTGTACTTATGGTTAAGAAGAATTACACCGCTGTTCAATGCCCCTTACCTAACCATCCACTGATATAGGTAAATGTCATAGACATAATTTCAAAAAGGTATATCTCACTCTATAAAAATAGACGTACAGATATATCAATTTGAAATTGGTGCATAACAACGGATAGTCAAAACCAAATATTTGCCGTCTGGCAAACAACCCAGGTGACTTCCTCAAATATCATCAATTACAACGAATTCCGATATAATGAGGATGATCACCTAATTCCCAATAACTTACTCCCACTCATCATCTGTAAAACCATACAGATGTGAGAATCAAACCTGATAAATACATACCCTGGAGCAAGTGTCTAATTGGGAAATCAGTTTTCTTTTAACAGTACACAGTGAAACTGAAACGTTGAAATGTTTCGATGTGGTATCCTTGTATTCCTAGTAATGCCTCTACCATTATCCAGATTCACAACTGTAACCGTATATCTCTTTGCCATTTCACCAAATCCCTTTATATGTCTTTAGTCATTACCTTCTGTACACCCCTTTAGGCCAAATGGTTTTCTTCCTTCCGTACCATTCGGCACCAGCTTATGGTTTGGAAGAAGACTATCCAATAAGCATAATGGGTGTACTGTCCTAATTCTAGGAGTACTCGCAATGCGAGAGAAGGTGAAGATAAAAGACAACCGAATGAACCTTATTCCTATTTCTCCCGAACCAGGATCCATCCCCGAACTGGAACAAGTTCCTTTCGAGTTCGTATATAACCATACGATGGATTATCCAATAAACTTGGGATCTTCGTAGTGATACGGAGTGTCCTGGAGAAATACAAAGGTGATTTAGGATTGGCGAAGAAATATTTGGTTTGGTCGTGAATAGCAGTCGCAATTTACTTTGCCCTCTTACTAATCCCTTTCTTTGTCTTAACTTAATACCTTCTGTACACTGTTTAGGCTAATTGGGTTTCTTCATTCCCTACCGGTCGGCACCAGCCTAAGGTTTGGAAGAAGACTATCCAATTTGCGTAATAGGTGTACTATCTCCTAAACCAAGGAGTACTCGCAACCTGAAAGAAGGTAAAAGGAAAAGACAACTGAATAGTCCTATTCGTTTTCTCCAAAACCAGAAACCATCCTCGAATAAATTCCTTCGAGTTCGTATATAAGCATACGGTGGTTTTGTCCAATGGAAGTGGACGTTCGCAGTAATACGGGGTGTCCTGGAGAAAAGGGTAAAAGTAGGAGTGGCAAAGAGGTTTGCAACTCAGACAATCCAAAAACCAGTGTTAAGAAGGTTCGGTCAACTTGGTCACTGAGTCATAGTCTAGGGTCGGGTCAACGGTCGCTGCCAAAGAGAGAGAGAAAAGAAACACTCAGCGTGCACTCTAACCTAGATCAGAATGGTTATCACTTTATCTAATCTGGAAACCTCCCACTGTAACGTCAAATTCTTCCCCAAACCTGAAAGAAGAATTAGCCGGGATCACCCGAGGAGTAAACCAACTCATCAGTGGGAATCGGGATCCAACTATCATCGCATGATAACGTGATGGAATCCGCTCACGCTATCACACTCCAGAAGGTATGCGCATATCTGGCAAGTTTCAGTTCTTTTGAAACTCCCGATGTGGATTTTTGCCCCATGCTCTTATGACCTTGGCGTGAGGTCAAAATATCATAAGTCACATGTCAAGTTCTACCCGTTATTGTCCTGGTTAATTTGAACCCACCCGTACATACCCTTGACGTAGGCCAAAATAGTAGTACGACTGTCCCAAACCAACGCATCTATCTATGCAACAGATAAATACCCGGCAGCTACCAAACACTATGCCTTGGCGTGAGGTCAAAATATATAGCTTGAATACTACCGAATATTTAACTGAAATGACGGAGGGCTACGAATGGTTTCTGGCGAAAACCTTTAACGTAATGAACTTGATATCATTGAAGGAACCGGATAGGTTTTAAAAATATAGTGACGAAAACCTTTGCTAAAGAGGTCACTCCCGGTGAAGGGATCTCGGCTCTTTCCCCGTAGAATGAGGTGCAGGATATTCCAACTGAATACCACGATGCAAAGCAAAAGTAATCGGCTATAGTGAAGTTATTGCCCTGACGCAAACTTTTGTCCAATGGGTCACTCCCGGTGAAAAGATCTCGGCCCTTGCCTCGTCGACTGAGGAGCAGGATATTCCAACTGAATACCACTGTGCAAAACAAAAGAGAACGCGCTTGCAATAACAGATTTTTGAAAAATGTTCCAACAACATCAGAATAGGTTTGTTTATCTTGCATTGATCCGAATCAACGCAGTCCCATCAATTGATCACACCACAAAGAACGAAAATAATGACGTACGTATATGCCATCCGCATTCGCCACTGGGTCCCGTCATCACCCGTTAGGTTAGCTTACTATCGACAGAGCGGGGACTGGACTAGCGCGGATGCAAAACATATACAACATCTACTATTATATATATAATATATAATTTTCGCTCAAGGCGTGATAAAATGCAACAGCACAGAAATGTACAGCATCACAGAACAATACAGATATCTGGGATCCCCTGGTTTCATAGAGCCGCTACTGAAACCCGACGTTCCCCTGGTCGTGTGGATAGCCTGTGCAATGTAAAACCCTAGACCCCTACGGGCGCGGCAAGTTACCCGCCAAAACCTGAAGCGAGGCAGCCCCCTTCAGCAACGCGAATGGACCACCCTGCACTTCAAGGAATCCGGTAACTTGGGCACCCCTCCTGGGTCAACCTATACCCCCTACGAGTGCGGCGAATAGCCCGCCAATTCTAGAGTAAAGCCCCCTCCGTCTCAATTCCATGAGATGCGGGCCCGTTGCCCTCTAGAACCCGGCTATCCGTGCACCCCTCCGCGGGGTAATCCTAGTACAGAAAGTAAAATATACATACAACGGGTACATCGACCGCAACCTGGTCGTGCCCCAAAATAATAATACAAACAGGCAGTGACGGCAGTCCACATGTCGGACGCTCGCCCCGCAAAATCAAATGTACATATAAAACAGAACTGTACTAACATTGCATCCAGGCTATCCCCACCGACCAATCCGCAACAACACAGCAATAAACAGAACATCAACGTGAATGTCAAGTTCGCAAATCCGTCTAAAAGGGATATAGCAGATAGACTGGATTTACCGATCGAGTGACATTCACGGTCGCAGATATAATGTAAATACTCTGAACTAGCATGTTTAAAATATTCGATCGAACAAATTTATCAAAGTGGGCCCCAAGCAGTACTGTAGCAGTTACAGAAAATCTGGGCCCAAAAATAATATCCCAAAACCCCTATTTCCTATTCAAAAGCCCACTGGAAAAATTTGGTTCAGTGATTCCACTTAACCACCGCGGAACCGCGGCCAAACCAGAGGTTTGGCCGCGTTTCCGCGGTCATAGTAAGGAATCAGTGAATCGTAGAATTTCTTGCATGTCTTTCTGCAATGTACTGAAAAATTTTTGGAGCCAAAAAAATTTCGACAGAAAACTGTGCAAATGAAAATGGGTTTTCGGAAGATCCGTTCGATCGAACATGTAAACACACTAGAACAAGCTAGGCAAGGTTAATGGCGTGGCTCTGATACCAATGTAAGTCCACAGCGGCGCCCCGGCCGTCGAACCGACGCCGGAAACACGGAAACAAAAACTTTCAAAAACTATTGAACCGGCACCACCGCGCACTTTTCACCCGGATCGGGCCATTAACCTAGCAACTAGCAAACAAGAAAAGAGTAAAGAAGCTATACCAAGCGATCCGTGTCCTTCGGTCTTCGTCTCCACTCCGATCTCCCGCGGAAACTCTGTCCATCACCTCCTCGTCGGAAAGGGCACCACGTAGCCGGAATCTTTTACGGGCTCCCACCTCTTGACCGAGGCAACTCGAGCGCGAAGTTGGCAAGCCGACGCGTCCAAGGGTTGCTGTAGACCAGTGTAGAATCGTTGTCTCATTTGGGGTATGTGAAGTAGCTTTTGATGGAGGTAAAGAGAGAAAAGGCTATGAAGGAAAAAGGTGCTCTCAAATTTGCAAGGAAGATGAGATGAAGAATAAAACCACATAACAAAATGAACCACTCTCTCTCTTCTCAATCAAGTGGCCGGCCCTTCAATATGGTGGTAGGAATTAATTAATCAAGAGAAGAAAGAGAATAAGCGAAAAAGAAAAAAAAATGGTCACAACCATTTCTTTTCCAAATCAACTCCATACCCATCTCATGAAAAGTAATGAAAAGACCATAATGGAATCTCATGATGATAAGAGAACTCATGATGCCTCACTTAAGCAAGAAAACCCCTCCACAAATGTTATTTGCAAATGTGCAAATAACCCCCTCCATCGAATGTCCGGTCGAGAAGGAATAAAAGAAAACCGGCCGGAACGGAATGCAAACTGGCAACTTCAGAAAACTGATCCCGTAATAAATTACAGGAAAACCCCGCTAATGCAAATACATGCCCGCATTTGTATTCCCACTGAACACAAATGCAAAGAGACAAAATCTACACTGTCTAATACTAGAATCCGGCTTAAGCCAAAGCCGGCTAGTAATAACCGTCCGATCACGATCCGTGCAATACCGCACGTATCTGAACGAACCCTGCCATATCTCCATACGGCCTCTACAGCGTTTCGCCCGAAACCTGAGTAACTGAGTGTGGTGGACTCTAAAGACTCGTCAATACTATGGCTGTGGATTTAACCACTAGCACGTCAGAGGTATCAGCCAATACGTAACGGGCCACCAGCTATTGACAAAAAGGGACGTCGATGAGCGAACTCATCCTGACACCCTACTGAGCCTGTCAGTGATAATATCCGTACAGTCCGGTCCGTTCGTCTATGAGCATCGCATGGCGTGCCTATGGGGTTGGTAAAAGTCAGACCCCCAAAAGCGGTACAAGTCGTGTCGGAGTGTAGCCCAGAACACCCTGAGATACTACTGGAATACCTACCAGCAAATCTCCTGCCTTGGCCAAGGACTTTTCATGTTCTGGCTCTCCTAGACACAGTGCGACCTCACCCCCAATACCGGGAGAGACGAACCCCTGCAGATCCGCTCACTGCCTCCATGTGGCTCGGGACTGTACCCAACTAAAACCTGTTTGCACGACTCCTTTGAGCCGTGGTAGGGTAGTAATCAAAGCATAGTAGGAACTCACACGAGACAAATAACGATCTCAGGTCGATGAACTAACCTGTACACATGTCACCAGGAAACTGCTATCTGACATCAGGTATAATCCCAACTAGCAGGTTCCCGGCGAGTCCTGTCCGGTGTACTCATAACCCAATGAGCACCTGCATACATCTTAGGTGAACCAACTGACACCAGTGGCTTGTGAGACCGGCCACCGCCCCTCGTCGGGGTCTCGACTGTATACACTAGTCTACTCCGGAATATCGATGCCCTGTCTCGAAACTCCCACGACTAGGGACCTTTTAAGGATGTGCTTATAGACTCCAGCTCTCACGTATATGATCGCCCTCATACTGCTGGTAGTCAAGCAATAATCTTAGGGGCTCTATCAACGTGTAATAGTGACTCGTAAGGTCACCTAAAGCAGTACACGATGATAAAGTTAAACCAGATAGCATACTATCATCTCGAGTAAGACTGTCCTACTGGGACAGGTCTTCCCTCAATCATAGCAATCACGTGCCTGTGATCCAATAATTGACTCTGAGGGCACTATATCCAACAATACTTAGTAGTGAAAGAATGTTTATGTAATTCGGTTTGATATACGATATAAATGTGATGAAAGAATACAAAACTAGTATGATGATATGATGGTATACGGATGCGAGTCAATCGAGATGATTTATACCCTACCGGTCCCCTGATATGAGATTATTGCGGATGTGACCTGAGACATAGGTATATATGGATATATATATATATATATATATATATATATATATATATATATATTGAGAGAGAGAGAGAGAGAATGTTGTGAATCATGGATGATAGGCCGTAGGTGATATTAGGCCGTACCCTCATTTGTCTTATAGGATGATAGGATCCCTATTAGCTCAATGCCGCCGTACGATGATTTTCCGTGCGTGATGAGTTTGACTTGATGATTGATCCTTTCCCTTGACTAGAGGATACCGTATGATGGATCATACCGTACGTGATGCTGTGAGGCTAGATGCCGATAGATAGATTCACCGACTCAGACGTATGATAGTTACGTATACCTTATAGCTTTTAGCTTTTAACCGATGATTTACCTTGCTGCATTCATATTATTTCCATCGCATTGCTTATACCTGTGCTAGTACACTTGCACCATTATCGATAATGTGTATGTTACACGAACACAGATTTGCCGGCTCACACACTTCATCATCGATAATTTCCATGTCACTACACAGTAGGGTTGCTGCATCATGACATATATATTGATACATTCATACTTGAGGATATACACATTTGTATATACATATTCATGCACATATACATTGATACATTCATACTTGCGGATATACACATTTGTATATCCATATTCGTGCACATATATATTGATACATTCATACTTGCGGATATACACATTTGTATATCCATATTCGTGCACATATACATTGATACATTCATACTTGCGGATATACAGATTTGTATATCCATATTCGTGCACATATACTTGATACATTCATACTTGCGGATATACACATTTGTATATCCATATTCGTGCACATATACATTGATACATTCATACTTGCGGATATACACATTTGTATATCCATATTCATGCACATATACATTGATAAATTCATACTTGCGGATATACACACTTGTACATCCATATTTGTGCACACATACATTGGTACATCTATATTTGCGCATATACATATTGTACCTGCATAGATCACTGGTTTTATTGGGAGATTGGGAACTGCATATTATATTTTAAAAAACTGGAATCATTTTAAAAGAGCGGTTTCCACTTAATATGTCATATCACTGTTCCAGGTTGCATGATATATTGATATGCTTACAATTCTGTTATATGTCGCATACATCATGCTCTACGCATTTTACGCATTGAGATATGCTGTTTTTATGAGATTTCTGGATTTGAGAACCGTGGCTATTTCAAAAGAAAGCATGTACTATTTTAAAACCCGGTTCCTCTTGATATGATATTTTAGTGCGTCCACCATGCGTTTTCTCGGTTCTGAGGGTGGCATGTGAAACACGATTCGAGGAGTGGTAGGCACCGATTGTGGGTACATGGTGGACCCGGTTAAATACCCCAGGGTAAGAAGACTCGTATATGTTAAACGGTGAACCCGGCAGGGGAGCACTACCTACCAGTGATATTTTTTGAGCTCGACGGATATATGGAGGATACCGACCGGAGTCGAGAGATGATATGGGCCGATCCGGACTGACGGATCCCGTGGGCCGATCCGGACTGACGGAGCCCGATATATGAGGATTTATGTGCCGATGCTGGGCACGGTTTTCATGATGTTCTCGAGTGTCGATGCTAGGCACTCAGGTTCCATGATTTTGATGTGTCGGGAGGGACACCGTTGATATATATATCCTCATACCTTCATGCACACTCCTTTTATGATATTTACTCGCATGATATTGTTGCGTCAGTGGTTGACCCGTGGACTGGATCCACATACATACGTACACCGATTTTACTATTGGAGGTTACACACATGCTTATAGACATTGATTTTGGTAGACGAGATCCACGTACTTACATACCTTGATTATGAGTGGACGAGATCCGCATGCATACATGCATTGATTATTACTGTTGGATGTTATCCGCATGCATATTGGTAGTGACTACCTTGTTGGCACATATACGACTCGGTCACCATAGATATCATAGTATTACCTTTTGATATAGTTGACCTAGGTGTCGTTGTTTATTCGATTTCTATCTGTTGATATTTTTCTACTCACGAGTTGGCAACTCACCCCCGTTGTGCCACAGTTCTTGCAGATTGACCGCTTGGATCAGTATCGGCATTGCTGGCACACAGATTCATTTGGGTGTTTTGCATTGGCAGGTGGGACATTTGTATCGTACCCACTCTTGTATTATATTTCATATTGTATCTAGTTAACTCCATCAATCAATAAAAAGTTGTAAATTGTATAAGTGATGAGAGTTAGTGAGACTTGTGGTTGCGAGACTTAGAGCGAGGAGAATTTAGCTTCTTGTGGTTTTGATTTCTCACTTTACTCTTTATTCTTTTTGTGGTGAACTTCGCCGTTGGGCGTCGTATACTTATTTATGCTATATTGCGTGGTTGTGATCCGCCGTTTGGCAAAGTGCTAGCTCCCGCTTGGGGATGCCATTATTCATTATTATGTATTTGTGGTTTTGGATCAAAATATACAAAGGAGGTGCTGCCAAAATTTTTAAAAGACGAAACATGTTTTCAAACTAGTAAACATCACTTGCATCATTCATGTTTCTTTTCTATGCATTAAGAAAACTTGATTTCATTATACCTTTATTTCAAAACCTCACCTCCTTTATTTTTCTTAAAAGCTTTAGATTTCTGGGTTTCCGCTTACTTGAATTCCGTTACGCCTTTAGACGTTGCGTGATTCAAGTGCTGGTCACGAGCTAATATTTCGGGTCGTGACACTGAGTGTCCACATCGACACCCGAAATCCACATAGCATGTCTTAACATGACTCCGGTCGGTATCCACAGATATCCGCCGAGTCCAAATAATATCACCGGTAGGTAGTGGTCCGTCTGCCTGGCTTATCGTCTACACCACGAAATCACCACTCGCCCCGGGGTACCATTCCGGTTCCACCATGTACCCACAGATGGTGCCTCCCACTCCTTGAATCAGGTATCACATGCCAATCTCATAACCGAGAAATCACATGGTAGACAGACTGAACTATCATATCAAGAGAAACCAGGATTTCAAAGAATACAAAAATTTCTTGAAACACCCCTACGGTTCTCAAATCCATAAGTCACATGAAATCCATGTCTCAATGCGTAAATCCATAAAAATCCGATATATGCAACATAAAACCGTAATATGAGCATATTAAGGGAAAAACGCTCTTTTAAATAAATCCAGCCTTTAAAATATATCATGCGGTTCCCAAATCCTCCGAAAGCAAGCGCAGCATCATGTGAGGTGTACATGTAACTGTAGCAAGATATAAGTATCTAGATGTAAGCAAGTATGTATGATGCATTTCATAAGCGCAATAGCACAAAAATCAAAGTCTCTAAATCACATGTCAATACAATACCTCTTAGGGGCATATGCAGCTATAGTAAGATATGTGAGTGTACATGTCAGTATGCATGCATGATGTACATGTAGCTGTAACAAGGTATGTGGGTGTACATGTCAGTATATCATGCAACCTAGCATAGTAGTGAACATGGCAAGTATATCATACCATGATGTAGCAATTTTACTGTGTAAGTGACATACTAATTATCGATGATGAAGTGTGTGAGCCGGCAATCGGTGTAAGTGTAACATACGCATTATCGATAATGGTGTAGGTGTACTAGCACAGGTATGTGAATTGCAATGAGAATAACATGAAAGCTGCTTAAAGTACCTCGTGAACTAAATGCTATAAGGTATACGTGTCTACAATATGTATCCGAGTCGGTGAATCTAGCAATCGGCATCCAGCCTCATAATATCACGTACGGTACAATCCATCGTACGGCATCCTCTAAACAAGAGTATGGATAAATCAACAGGTAAAACTCATCGCGTACGGAAATCTATCGTACGGCAGCATTAACAAATAGGGATTCTATCAACCTATACAACATCGGGGTACGGATCTAAGTCTCGTACGGCCTATCACTCAATATGCAAAACATTATCCATATATATACCTATCCCTCAGGTCACATCCATGTCCAACTCGTATCAGGAGACCGACAAAGGTATCAATAATCTCATATCGACTCGAATCCATAAAATGACATATCATACTAAGTCATCATATCACACCGTATACTCGTTTATCATATTAATATCTCGCATCATATTATATAAACGTCACACTTGTTCTCTTTCAATTCATACCCATCATGATTCACTTATCATTTCATATTCTCATATGTCAATATGTTCATTAGCATCAACTTCTATCATATTATCATTTTTAAATTCGACAATCATGTCCGTCGCATATCATTTATCATGATAAAATAATCAAACGATATTCCATATCAATATTTGCGAGGGTGCTATACGCCATCCACCCGACTTCCCCCGTAGATATAAATCTACTCACCTGCTAAACTCCTCGCTTAGCCGTAGTTGATGTGCTTCGTCATCTCGAAATCCACGCGAAGGTACCTATAATCAACATGAAATCGCAAAGCTATTAACATCAAATTCCTAAATACAAATACGGCACACGGTGCGCTCATAGGTTAGAACCTATAGCCTATGCATGCAAAACAACCAAACAACCCCCGTCATTGACGTACATGTATGTCTACGGTAGTGCCCCGGCCGTCATTCTGACGCCAAACGCGGAACAAAAACTTTTATAACTGGCGCTATCGCATACTATAACCAGGATCTTGCCATTAATGCTAAACTAACAAACAGTAAAGAGGTAGAAAGGCTATACCAATTGATCCGAGTCCTTCGGTCTTTAGCCATCATCCCACGCTCCTCGCGGCAACTCCGATCTCCTGTCTCCTCATCGAGGTGGCACCACGTCAACGGATCTTTAAACGGGCTCCCGCCTCTATACCGAGGCAACTCGGACATGAAGTATGCTAACCGACATGTCCAAGATGAAGTAGAGAATGAGTGGAATACTTTGCCTCAAACACCCTAGGGTTCTCATCACATGAGAGCGTTAGGGTGGAGGTTGAAGAAGATGCTTAGAGATGGAAATTGTGAACTCAAGAAAACTATCAAGAGAGCAAGAACTCAAGCATAATTCCTTGTGATGATCTTTTCTTTTGTGAGTAGATATATATAAGGTTGTGTAAAGAAAATATCTCATGAAAAAAATATCTTTCAAAAATATCCACAAACCCTAAAATATCTATACCCAAAAGAAACTATCATTAATTCTATCATGACTCACTTAGTGACTCATTAGCATGAGTCACTAATGAACATGCTAGAAGAAATGTGTCACCAAGAATGAGTCACACTTTCCAAAATCCATTTAATCATTTAAACCAAAATGATTAACCAAAATAAATGTATCTTCTAGAATATTCTCGTAACGGATTACGAGAATACCCCTCACCTGTATATACATACCTGTATCCGTATTCCAACTGATTACGAATACGAGAGACTAAAATATTCTTACTCAATATAATACTTGGATCCGGCTTAAACCAAAGCCCACCAGTATTATCTGTCCGAAATATGATACGTGCATAAGTGCACGTGCATTTTCGAACCCTGCCATAAAACCATACGGCCTCTACAACGTTTCGTCCGAACTTGGGAAACTATCTGTGGGGGACTCTAAAGAATCGTCAGTACCCTGGCAGTGGGTTTAACCACAAGCACGTCAGCGGCACTAACTGTACGTAACGGCTGCCTATGTACTGACCGAAAGGGAAGCCGATGAGCGAACTCATCCTGGAACCCTACTGAGCCTATCAGTGACAATATACGTACAGTCCGGTCTGTTCGTCTATGAGCGTCGCATATTCGGCCTAGGGGCTGGTAACATCAGACCCTCAATAGCGGTATAAGTCGTGTCGGAGAGTAGCCCTGAGCACCCCAAGAAACTACTGGAATACTTACCAGTAATTCTCACCTGCCTTGGCCAAGGACTTGGTGTAATGGCTCTCCTAGACACAGCATGATCTTACCCCCAATACCGGGAGAGACGAATCCTCTGCCGATCCACTCACTGCTCCTATGTGGCTCGGGACTGTACCCAACTAAAACCTGTTTGCACGACTCCTTTGAACCGCGGTAGGGTAATAATCAAAGCACGGTGGGAACTCACACGAGAAAAATGACGACCTCAGGTCGATGAACTAACCTGTACACATGTCACCAGGGAACTGCTATCTGACGCTAGGTATAAAACCAACAAGCAGGTTCCCGGTGAGTCCTGTCTGGTGCACTCATAACCCAATGAGCACCTGTATACATCTTAGGTGATCCAACTGACACCAATGTCTTGTAAGACCGGCCATCGCCCCTCATCGGGGTCTCGACTGTATACACTAGTCTACTCCGGAGTATCGATGCCCTGTCTCGAAACTCCCACGACTAGGGACCACTTTTAAGGATGTACTTATAGACTACCCAACTCTCACGTATATGATCACCATCATACTGTTGGTAGTCAAGCAGGATCCTAAGGGCTCTATCAACGTGTAATAGTGAACAGTAATGTCACCTATAGCTGTACACGACTGATAAAGGCAATCCAGATAGCATACTATCATCTCGAGTATGACTGTCTTACCGGTATAGGTCCTCCCTCAATCATTGCAATCACGTACCTGCGATCCAATAATTGACTTTGAGGGCACTAAATCCAACAATCTCCCACTTGCACTTAAGGCTAATTATTGCAATGTCGCATACTCACAGCTCGTGTGATACCGAACACCCAACTCCTCTACTAATCAGCTTCACAAAGCTCGTTTGTAAAACTCTTGTGTTTGAGAAATAGCCTTAGTGAGTGGATCCGCCCTAATGATCCTTTCTATATCTCTCTTAATCTCATGTTCGCGGAGAAAGCCATCTCCCGAATTGAGTAATGCCTGTCTTAGAATATGTCTGGATATCTAATGGGACCTAGTTCATAAATGAACTCCAAATCCAAACTTCTTAGACTGTATCGACAACTGAAACTAATCAGTATCCAGCACCATGCCTCCCACGGTATCCTCTTGGACCACCTGTCCATAATACTGCCCCCTTTGTCAGAGGGAAAACTATAACTCTGACAATCACTCTGTCATCCATGTCACCTTTGCAATCCTGGAATGATAACCGTCTCCCGAAGGAGGCTACCGTCATCAAATCTCTAGAACATGCACTTATGTTCTAAAACTGCTTCTGTATGTTTCTTCAGGATTGGATTAATATAAACTTATTGCATCTAGTGCAAAAACAACATCTGGTGTGGTACTTGACATCTCAAAATTGACTCAATTACCTAAGCAAGTGATATGCCAATTGTTTCGCCCAATCAGAGCAAAGCTCTGTTTGAATTCAAAATTTAAATTTTTGAAGCAACGCTTCAAGTCTCAGGCGCAACGCGCCGCGTGTCTGGCGCTAATACATCAGCGCAGCGCCCAAGAAGGTGCACCCAATCAGAGCAAAGCTCTGTTTAAAGGAAGCAACGCTTCAGATCCTTTGCGCTGCGTGCGACGCGCCACGTGTCCAGTGCAGATACATTAGCGCAGCGCACCCAATCAGAGCAAAGCTCTGTTTAAAGGAATCAACGCTTCAGATCCTTTGCGCTAGCGCTCTGCGCCACGTGTCCAGCGCAGATACATTAGCGCA
The DNA here is from genome assembly GCA_030015575.1 of Agapanthus africanus. NCBI lineage: Eukaryota > Viridiplantae > Streptophyta > Magnoliopsida > Asparagales > Amaryllidaceae > Agapanthus > Agapanthus africanus. Next base: position 272,455,623 of record CM057348.1, read on the forward strand.
GCGCACCCAATCAGAGCAAAGCTCTGTTTAAAGGAAGCAACGCTTCTGATCCTTTGCGCTAGCGCTCTGCGCCACGTGTGCAGCGCAGATACATTAGCGCAGCGCGCCCAATTAGAGCAAGGCTCTGTTAAATGAAGCGCCGCGCTGCGCTCTGCGCTGTGCGACACGTGGCAACACAGTTGTGCTGCGCGACACGTGTCAGCGCAGATGCGCTAGCACAGAAAAAGGGGCTAAGTGCCAAAGGCAATTTAGCCATGCAAAATTACATGCACTTGATAACAACAAATTAAAATACGATGCACAAGTACAACAAAGAGTTCAAATAAAAAGAACACTTAACAGATAATAAAATACTTAATCAAAACATTTATTTATTATTAAATCTAAAAAAGATCACCGAATACGGGATCAGAGAGACAAGGGTTCACAAAAAGAAAAAGAAAATTATTCAGCTCCCTCTCCGCCTTCTCCATCGCGTCGAAGCGGCGATCTTCCCGAGGGGTAGCCATCCAACGGTCGACGCCGCATTCCTGGGAGAAAGTGGCGATGACGACTCGACGAGCCCGTATCTGGCTCAGCAAGTGGAAAGAGCAGTCCCTCAAGGGTTTGGTGATCAAGTGCGCTTCGAGAAAGCACTCGATCTTATCTTCGGCGGCATCCAGCATTGCTGAGGACATCTCTGCTGGAGGAGGGGGAATGTCGGCGAGCGCCGAGGCAAGGATCATCCGAAGCCAAATGGAATTCGGAGGGAGAGGAGACCCCACACGAGTCAAAAGCTCGTGCATTGCAGCGTCGCATTGCTCGTCCGAGAGAGAAGGGTCCACCAAACGTGCAGCAAAACAGGGAACGATGTCCCGGATCGGCACCTCCCATGGTTGTCGGCGGGCATGAGGGCGGTTGCAAGCCATGATCGAAGAAGTTCTCTGAAAATGAGAGAAGAAAAGGCTCAGCCTTGAGTTATATATATAGACCCAAGCACAGAAAATTCTGTGCACAATGAAATCATTGCCAAGGCCCGGGAAATCAGAATTTTGGGAATACAAGTTTGACTTGAAAAGAGGAGATGAAGCGGCGCTTCTGATTCTCCAAAATTTAATAAATGAAGCAACGCTTCAGATCCTCTGCGCTGAGCGCAACGCGCCACGTATCAGGCGCAGATGTATCAGCGCTGCGCCCAAGAAGACGCGCCCAATCAGAGCAAAGCTCTGTTTAAAGGAAGCAACGCTTCAGATCCTTCGCGCTAGCGCTCTGCGCTCTGCGCTGCGCGACACGTGTCAGCGCAGATGCGCTAGCGCAGTTGCGCTGCGCTCCGCGCTGCGTGACACGTGTCACGCGCTGGGGAATCTGCGCCAAACTAAATTAAGATTTTTTAAGAAATCTTTTCTGTTCTTGTTGGAACAAGAAGATTTCCTTCTGCAAAGCAGAAGCCCTTGGATCAAAGATCCAACGGTGGGGAAAATTCCCCAAATCACTCAGAGGATGATCTCTTTAACAAATTTAACTAATTTGTGAGCACTATAAAAAGGACCTTAGGCCTCAATTCAAAGGCATGGAGATTTCTCTTGAAAATTCAAGAACTTTAAACAGAAAGAACTCCGAGAAAATTTCAAGAAAAAGGTAAAGAACCTTCATGGATTAGAAGAAATTCCTTCTAAAAAGACCATTAGTCTAAAAAAAAAAATATAAGATCAATGATCTTTATATAAAAAAAAACAGTGCTTTGCACTTCTTGTGAACCTTCGGTTCTTTAAAAACGATAAAAAAAATATAATAATAAAAGAATAGTGCTTTGCACTTTTACGAACCTCTGGTTCTTCGAATAAAGAAGAAATTTATTTTTCTTTGATCTAATTTAGATCAAGAACTTAAACAGTGCTTTGCACTTCCCTTCTTGAATCTAAAAAGATTCTTAGTGCTTTGCACTTCCAAGTTGCGCCGCTGCGCTCTTAAGAGAGCGCCACGTGTCGGCCATAAAACCACTTGCGCTAAGCGCCCTTAAGATAGAGCTTTGCTCTCTGGAATTGGCTCAACTCGCTGAGAGCGCGCCACGTGTCAGCAGCGCAACAGTGCATTGCACTGCGCTAGTGCGCTTGCGCTCATCAGAGCACGACACGTGTCACCACCATATGGACTTGCGCTTATTACTTAGCGCAAAGCGCAGATGCATTAAAAAGGGCCAAGCCCAATTAAGAGAAGGCCTAACAGGCTCAATAAAGCGCAAATGCATTATTTTAAGGGGCAGAGCCCAAACAAGAACAGATGCTTTGCATCATTTATAAATGGGCAGAGCCCAAACAAAATATTCAGAATGCTATGCATTTTAAAAAAAGGGGCAAAGCCTAAACGAAGTAGATGCTTTTGTAAATGGGCAGAGCCCAAGATAAACTGATACTATATATCTTTTGTGAGTAGAGCCTAAATAAAAAATGCAATGCAAATAAAGTGTTGAAATGGACTTAGCCCAATCGTGGCCATAAGTCCTTAAATTAAATCGACTGAGCAAAATGGCTCTCCTAAATCAATTTACATCCGGTTCGAGGGTACATCTCTGAACTCCTCTGACACCCATCGTTGTAATCCTTCAACGACGTCAGAGAGGTGACGGGTCCCGACGACTAAACATTCAAACGGACTGCGGGGTCCTTAAACTCGTGGACCGGAACGTCCTTAAACTAATGTTGGACCGAAACGTCCTTAAACTAATGTTGGACCGGAACGTCCTTAAACTAATGTTGGACCGAAACGTCCTTAAACTAATAACGGACCGAAACGTCCCTAAACTAACATCGGACCGAGACGTCCCTAAACTAATATCGGACCGAGACGTCCTTAAACTAATATCGGACCGAAATGTCCTTAAACTAATGATGGACCACTACGTCCTTAAACTGGCGACGGACCGACACGTCCTTAAACTAATAATGGACCACCACGTCCCTAAACTGGCGACGGACCACCACGTCCCTAAACTGGCGCAATAGAGCCCGAATGCTCTTTCGTCGGATCTAAACGGTCCCGCCTAAGTTGATCTTAGCCCCAAATGTGGTTAATGTGTCCTTAGATATTTAAATAAACAATAAAACTCCAAATTAACTTTGGTTCAAGGGTACATCTCTGAACTCCTCTGACGCCTGTCGTTGTAATCCCTCAACGACGTCAGAGAGGTGACGAGTCCCGACGACCAGATAATTAAATCAATCACTACGTCAAGTCGATCGTAGTCCAAAACAGGACTAACGTATCCTTGACGAACGTTTAAGCTGATCTTAACCGCAACGCGACTAATGCATCCTTAAACTGAAAACACCCAACCCAAATCTAAGCAAACACGGATTTGGACTAATCCACGTCCTACGGGCGACGGCATTACCCAGTCTCCGTATACAATCCACGGGCAACCACAAATAAAACAAACATACACGACACGAAGTGAAATTCTGGAGAAGGAGAAAGTTGTTACCGCGATGCGGTAGCGTAATTAACTGCAGGGGCTTGCGCCTGCAGGGAAGAGTGTCCCCACAATCAAAAACCCCTCATCCTGAGGGGGAATCTGACGAAGTCTGCTACATCGGCCGCATCCGTCTAAACCTCCGATCCACGGTGCCATAAATCAACTTGGCATCTTCGGAGAGATAAACGGATAAAACCAAATAGCATCTGCCCCGAACCTCAGTCACGGACGCGAAGTCCGGGCCGCCTTTCGGAGGGGAACAGATTCTGGCACGCCCGGTGGGACCTTTTCCTCTTTCCACTCCACACTTCGTGTGTCGTCTTCGCGAACCCATCGCGGTTTGTTAAATGGTTGCCTTCGGATTTCAAATTGCTAAGATTTGGTTTCTTGTCTGGCGCAGAACTCAAGCATCCATGGATTCCCACTGCACCAAATGCGCGAAGCACCACTGCAACGGACGCTCCACCTCACCGAGAGGTGTAACATATGGGCCCCAAGCGGCCTCTTTCCTTACTCTGCCGGTAGAGCAGGTGACCCAGGCCACCACCGGCCTATTTTTCGGGACCATGGTCCCACCTACAAGCTTCTCTATGCCGATATCCGTACCTGAAGCTAACAAGAAGTCAGTGTTCGACCGGCTCACTGCCACCACGACCCCTGTCAACGGGTCGCCTGCTACTAAACCGACAGCCTCCTTTTTCACCAGGCTAGGTCAGAACTATAAAGTGGCCGTCCCAAAGAGGGCAACGGCCGCTGCTTTGGAAGTCGTTAAAGCGGCTTCTCCCATCAGAGAGTCGGTCTTCACAAGATTGACGGTTCCCACTCCTCCCCCAGTTGGTCAAAAAGCATCAGTCTTCGATAGGCTGACGTCGACACTTACCCCACACCCAAACAGGGGGCAACAAGAAACTATCTCGATTTCCGAGCCAGTCCCAACGGCTCGTCGTGCGCGACGTCGCCATTGGCAGCGAGTAAGGAAAGCAGGGAGCAACTTCCCCTCAGGGTTAACCCCACCTGCTCCAGCGGTGGAGGTCAATGCTGCTGTTCCAACTGGGAACAGCTTCGAATTGCTGAGGAAGGTGAGAAAGAACTCTCCGGTTGCTACATTGAAAAGGTCTCCTCCGCCCATGGAAAAAGCTCCGGAGACGAAGCAGGAACAGCCCCCTCAACGGCTGTCGTTAAAAATTTATAAAGTTTGGCGGAGGGTTCAAGACTCCGTGATTGACTCAGACCACTTCCGTCGCCAGAAAGGGGCAAAGGTGGAAAAAGACAAGAACCGCCCCATTAAACAGCAGGGGGCAATAAATGCTAGAATGCCCGCTTCAACGGCTCCTTCAACCTCAAAGGTCCATAAAAAGAAGAGGCCAGAAAAAGCTCCCGTGACACTGACAAAGTTTAAAAGCGATGAACCTAAACGCCCTAAGTCAGGGGGCATAACAGTTCATACGGTCTATATGGCTTCGGGAAAGGAAGAAAGTCGTACTTCTACGGGTCACCGACCGCTTACCCGGTCAGTGACCAGGTCTCAGGAGCAGCAACAAAAGCTCCAGGAGATGATGACTACAATGGCTGCACTCACGGGGCCAAAAGAGAATCCTGAGACGTCCTTAGATGAACGCCAAGAGGAAGAGACCGACGCTGAGTTCCTCCGCCGAATACTGGAAAAGAGAGACAAAGAGGGTGCTGAACAAGCAGCCAATATACAGCGTATGGGCCTCCTCTTCCAGGACATGATAGGGATGATGATACAACCAGATCCCCCAACTGAAGAACCCCCGATTGTCCTTGGGGATGATAAGGGAGAAACATCAAACCCTCAGCCCGTTCTATCCACAGCTAAAGAGGATACAATCTCTAAGACTAATCTGGACGAATACATAGCCCAGCAAATAAGGGTTCATCAGGCGGCAGAAGCAGCCGGACACGTTGTGAAAACGGGGCGACCGTATCCAGGCTGGTATGACCAAATCAGGTACCCGCCGGGCTACACAATCCCCAAGTTTCATTTCTACAAAGGGACCGGCAATCCCCATCAACATGTGGCCCAATTCAGGGCTCTTTGCGGTAATACCGGCGGCGACGACAAGCTTTTGCTTCGCCAGTTTGTTGGGAGTTTATCTGATACGGCGTTTGAATGGTATTCTGAGCTTCCCAACGACTCTATAAAAACCTTTGCGGAGATGGAGCTACTCTTCACCCAACGCTTTGCAAGTGCCAGTGAGCGTACCCCGATGACGGCACTGATCAATGCCAGGGTAAAACCCGGCGAGACATGGGTTCAGTACGCTATACGGTAGAGAAATCTATGGTCGAAGTGTGAACAACGCATAGAAGAAGCTCCAGCGGTGGGAATGTTTGTTGGAACCCTTGATCCATAAGCAACCATCTCACAGTTCATGATGTTCTTCAAGCCGACTTCCTTCCAGGCTTTGATCGACAAATTAGCGCAGATGGACCAGATGGGCCATAAACCCCCTCTCCCGAAGCCGGACCCCCGAAACGATAAAGGAAAGGGAAAAGCGATCATCGTCGCTAATGCCCAACAACAACCGAACGACTCGAAGCCGGTTGCGCGTCCAAACAATACGCGCCCATACGTACCCCTTGAGGACAGGATGGGACGTGCTTACTCCTTCCCTCGTGATAAAACAAGGAGGCTATTCGAGCTGGCATTGCGCAACAGGCTCATAAATCTGCCAGATCCAAAACGTCCGTCACAACCGAGTGACGTCAACGAGCCCAATTACTGCCCTTATCATCGAGTGCTAGGCCATCCAATTGAGGATTGCTACGTTTTCAAGAATTGGCTTGAGAACCAATACCGTCAGGGCAAATTTGCGCTATCTGACAAATGGAAGGTGAATCCTCCGCAGCCCCACACCTCTAAGGGGACGAATACGCCGGGGGCAACATGCTCTGTTATAGAAGAAACTCCCTGGGAGGTTGTATTATCAGCTAAAACGAGGAGAATGCTAAATGATCTTCAGACCTGTCCAGCGGTCAAGTGGAAGAACCCCTTGGAACCGCAGGTCATTGAAGGGATGTTGAAGCCACGACCGATTCCGAATACCGATGGTGGCAGTTCAAGCGCTCATAGTCAGCCGTCAAAATCTTCGAAAAAGAAGAAGAAGAAATCTAAGAAGCCCGTTAAGCCTGGTGACAAGCGCACGGACTTACAAAAGCAAATCGATGCGCTGGATGAGTACAACCAAAAAGCGCGGACTCCCATTACGCTCCAAGATTTCCTTGATCACGTCTTCCAAAAAGAAGTTGAGGGAGAAAGTTCATCGGACGAATCCGAGGGGTATGTGGCGAGCTGTCATATGATCTCTCATTCAGTCACGAATGATGAAGAGACCTCTGGCACTGAGACGCTGGGGGCAAATGCCGAATCAGGAACCCCAGGGTTACCAGTTGAAATGATTAGCGCGTTTCTTAATGAAGCTCGGTTGAAAAGCAAGGCTGATCGAGAACGCGAGACGGCTATATTCGAAAGGGCCAAGCGTCAGCGACTTGAGGAAGGAGCCGAAATGATCCCGCTGGAGCAAAATGCCTTCGACGCTGACAAAAGCCAATTCAAGATAAAAAAGAAGTTTGCTAAGGCTATATCGATAGGCATGAAGCTACCACCCTCTGAAGAAAAAGTTACTGGCATAGTAGAAATGCACCCCTCTTATTGCTTATACCACCAGAAGGTCTCGCATTCCACCCAAGATTGCAAAGCTTTCAATGGATGGTGGCAAGGATACGTCGCTAATCGACAACGCTTTAAACGGGAAAAGCGTAAAATTCGTAGGGAGCAAACAAATACGACTAAAGAACTTCAAAGAACTGCCGGCAATTGTCACATGGTTAACACTACCGGGTCACAAGTGCCTAAATTTGGGAGCGACTCCGACGAAGAGCTAGAGCTTGGCCCCCTCTTCGAAGAATCCACTTCGGGAAAAGAAAAAGAACTGAAGGCCTGCGAGAATATACAGCTGCGCAATCGAACATTACCCGAAAAGAACCTCGGACCCTTGAATAAGAAAAACAAAGGGAAAGAGAAGGTCTCTGAAGACATCGCTTTGGATGACCAAGTTGCGGAAGAGTTAACCGCCAAGAATCCCCCAAAAAGGAATAAAGTAGATTACAATATCTTGGCGCATCTGAGAAAGCTACCCTCACAACTCAGCATTCTCGACGCCCTATTGCTATCGAAAGAAGCGAGGGATTCTATGATTAAGGCCCTACAAGATCCGGACCAGTTCCAAGCCTTCTTAGCCGAACAAAAGATGAAGGATGAATTGGAAGAGGTGCACACAGCCGACGTTGCTTTTGGTGATGAAGACCTTCTCCTCGGGACGTGTGAACACAATCGCCCCCTTTATGTCTCAGGATACTGCCATGACATAAAGATAGGAAAAATCTTGGTCGATAACGGATCGTCTGTCAATTTACTCAATGTGCGAGTGTTAAAGGAGATTTGCATGAGTGTCCAACACCTCGTCCGGGACAAAATCACCATCTCCGGTTTCGACTCTCAATCCTCAAAGACTCTTGGATCTGTGATATTGACGCTACGCTTCGGGGTGCTCGTTACAGACATCAAATTCCATGTTATAGACGCCAAGACGTGCTACAATGCTCTGCTCGGCCGACCATGGCTACACGAGTACAATATCATCCCTTCTACACAGCATCAGTGCATGAAGTATTCTAGGGACGGCCTCGAGTACACAGTGGCAGGAGAGTTGAATCCGTTTTCCGTGAACGAAGTTCGCAAGTATGAAGATGCCAAATACTTCTTACCGAGTTTCGAAGACACGGAAAGGTGTCACAAACCGGAGAACAAAACTAACGCAACCATCCCTGTCTTCGGCAGTGACACCGAGGAAGAGGAGGATATAATTTATTCAGGTCCATCCCAATCCACCAGGCCAGGACCATCCGTTCCTTCACTAATCTTCGGCAGTGATTCAGAGGATGAAGTTCATGCTGTATTCCCTGCTCGGCCTGCAATACGGGTTTCCGCTGATGAAGAGCGAAGTCTGCAGATAACCATGGTGCCGCTTAAACATTACAAAGAACTGGATGCACTCAACGCCAACAGCGTAGAAGAATTGCACACATTCTATATTCCTCCCAGACGAAAAGGCGAGAAGGCAATCCTATTCTACCGTTCTGAAGGAAACAAGGTGGAAAAGGAAATTTGGCATGGCGCAGATCCCACGCTCGACGGGCTTCAGCCTATTCGTCTTCCCAGATATTATACCGAAGGTTTGAAGAAACTGCTGAAACGCCAGAGGATGTCCTTCACACAGACCGTTAGAAAAGCCAAATTCTATGACAAGGTCTGGAACGTTCCCGGGACTCAATGCAACTGCCTAACGGGAGAACGGAAACAAAAGGGCTTGGGTACATCCGGCCAAAGAAACGGGAGCTAGTAAACAGCTGTTATGCCATGTATGACTTCGATGAAGAGGCGGACGCTCAATGGGAGGACGCTAATCCTGAATCAGCAAAAGTTCCTGACACAAAACCGCCCAGTCCATCGTCTAAAGACCAGGTGAGCAAACTTATAAAGGATGCGAGTCAAAAAGCCCGAGATGATCACGATCGTGAAATGGCAATCTATGAGAAAGCCAAGACACAGCGTCTCCTTCGACAGGCAGTAAAGAACGAAGATGCTGCCCCACGTCAGCCTGCTACGAAAAGGGTTCGACGCGAAAGCGAAAACAGGTCGAATGGCCGAAAAGGTGCTCGACAACCACAAAGCAGAGCTAAGAAGCCACGCATCCGAGAGTCGAGCGTTATTGACCTAGCCCTCATGAAGAAAATGGGTCGAGCATACTCATTTCCTCGGAACAGAACAAGGAAAATACTTGATCTTGCTCTAAAACATCAAATGCTTACACTGCCAAAGTCTAAACACCCTGAGCAAGCAGGCGAAGTCTCCAACCCAAATTATTGCTCTTACCATCGAGTAGTAGGGCATCCGCTTGAAGATTGTTTCACCTTTAAGAATTGGGTTGAGGACCAATATCAGCTTGGCAAATTTGCGTTGTCTGACAGTTGGAGGGTAGCGCCGCCGCAAAAGCACGAACCCGAAAACACAAGGATAGAACCAACTCCGCATTGGGATTGGCAGAAAATTCGCACCTGCCATGTGATAACAATATTAAAAGAAAGGTCCGAGGATATGAACAACCTCCCTTGGTGCTTTGAAAGCGGCAGCGATGAGGTAATCTCAGAATTTCCTCCAGCTCCGAAAGAACTGGAGGATGGAATCCATACCACTGCAGATAGTCTCAAGAAAATTGAGTTGGGGACGGCAAATGACCCGCGACCGACATTCATCAGCAAGCTGCTATCTGAAGAAAAGGTGGCTGCATTAAAGGATGTGCTTTTACAGCACAAAGATTGCTTTGCGTGGAACTATTCCGAAATGCCGGGACTAGATCCAGAAATTGCTGTACACAAATTGGCGATATCCCCGGACATCAAGCCGGTCAAACAAGCGCCGAGAAGAATGCGACTCGAGCTTGAGATGAGCATCAACGCCGAAGTCAAAAAGCTGATAGACTCTGGCTTCATCCAGGAAGTTCAATACCCTGAATGGATTGCCAACATCGTCCCAGTGATGAAGAAAAATGGGACGGTGCGTATATGCGTGGATTTTCGGGATCTTAATAAAGCCTGCCCGAAAGATGATTTCCCAGTGCCAGTCACTGAACTTATGATAGACAATACATCCACTCATGAGGTTTTCTCCTTCATGGACGGCTCGTCGGGGTATAACCAGATAAAAATGCATCCCGAAGACCAAAAGCACACAGCCTTCAGGACTCCTCTTGGTATATTTTGTTATAAAGTGATGCCCTTCGGTTTGAAGAACGCCGGTACTACTTATCAAAGGGCCATGACAAAGATCTTCGACGACCTTATACACGAAATCGTTGAATGCTATATCGACGATCTCGTGGTTAAAAGCAAATCATACGAAGAACATCTCGAGCATTTGAAGACCGTATTTCAACGCCTTCGGCAATACAATTTGAAGATGAATCCTCTTAAATGTGCGTTCGGGGTTTCCTCGGGCAAGTTCCTGGGATTCATCGTCCGACACCGAGGTATTGAGATAGATCCGTCTAAAATCAAGGCGATCATGGAAATGCCTCCGCCGAGAACTCTTAAACAGCTGCGGTCTCTCCAAGGAAAGCTCGCATACATTCGGCGGTTTATCGCTAATCTTTCAGGAAAGTGCCGTCCTTACAGTCACCTGATGAAGAAGGGAACCCCATTCGCTTGGGATCAAAAATGCCAAGGCGCACTAGACGAGATCAAGCAATACCTGCAGAACCCGCCGGTGTTGGCTGCCCCGGTTAAGGGGAAGCCTCTCATTCTTTATATGACCGCCCTCGAAGGTTCCTTAGGCGCATTATGGGCGCAAGAGAATGATCAAGGGAAAGAAAGAGCACTCTATTACTTAAGTCGGGTTCTGCTGGGGGCAGAACCCGACTACTCTCCCATCGAAAAACACTGCCTGGCGTTGATCTTCGCAATAACAAAGCTTAGACATTACGCATTGGCGCATGAGGTCCGTCTCATTTCAAAGGTGGATCCCCTTAAATACTTAATGTCAAAGGCCATATTGACGGGACGACTCGCTAAATGGGCCCTACTCTTGATGGAGTTTTCGATCACGTATCAACCTCTCAAAGCAGTGAAAGGCCAGGCCATCGCCGACTTCCTCGCTGAACATCCCATACCCGCCGATTCTCCATTAAATTGCGATCTTCCAGACGAACATGCGTTTGATGCAATCGACGGTGGTGATACCCGATGGGAACTCTATTTTGATGGTGCATCTTCCATGAAGAAACGCAAACAAAACACCCCTATAATCAAGTCGGGGGTAGGCCTCATCTTTGTAACTCTACAAGGAGGGATAATGCGCTTCGCATTCTCCTTAACAGAGTCGAGGACAAACAATGAAGCTGAATATGATGCCTTGATAGCAGGTCTTGAGATTGCCATCGACATGGGAATTGAAAATCTCCTCATATACGGGGATTCTCAACTGGTCGTTAGTCAAGTAAACGGCGACTACCAGACGTGCAAGCCGGAGTTGGTGAAGTACGGCGAAAAGGTGCAAAAATTGTTGACCCAAATTCCTTCCTACACTTTGGAAAACATACCGCGCGCGGAAAATAGCAAGGCAGACGCATTGGCCAAACTTGCTAAAGAACTGGCTGACGAGAATCTCGATAGCGTCAGAATCATGGTACAAAGCCGTCGGGTGCTTGCCCCAGCAGAAATATCTCGGGAATCATCCGAAGAAAAAGGAGCAAACGAGCAGACTACCCTGCAAGTAAAAGATTGGGAAAATACTGAGGATTGGAGAGAAGTCTTCATAGATTACTTCAAGTCCCACCGACTGCCTGAAGAAGCGTCAACAAGACATCAGCTCATGAAACGAGCTCTGTCCTTCGCCTTCGTCAATGATACTCTGTACAAAAGGTCATTCGATTCTCTGTGGCTGAGATGCCTAGGACCTGACGAAGCGAGAAGGGTCGTCCAAGAGGTTCACGACGGACTCTGCGGTTCCCACCAAGCAGGCCCTAAGATGAAGTTGAAGATAAAATGAATGGGCTATTACTGGCCCACGATGATTCAAGATTGTCTCGAATATGCGAGGCAATGTCACTCATGCCAAATTCATGGGGACTTCATCCATCAGCACCCAAATCCATTACATCCAACGGTGGCCAGTTGGCCATTTGAAATGTGGGGAACTGACATAGTCGGTCCTATCGAACCAGCATCGTCCAAGGGACATCGTTTCATCTTGGCGACGACTGATTACTTCTCCAAATGGGCAGAGGCGGTACCGTTAAGGGAAGTGAAGACGGAGAATATTCTCCATTTCTTCAAAACGCATGTCATATACCGGTTCGGAACCCCAAGAAGGATCATCTCCGATAATGGGCCAGCCTACCGAAGTCATAAAATTAGCCGCTTCGCACAACAACACAATATAGACTGGAGATACTCCTCAGTTTATAATCCGCGAGCCAATGGATTAGCTGAGGCCTTCAACAAGACACTGACGAAAATCATAAAGAAAACAGTGTCCCGAAATAAGAAAGACTGGCACGAGAGACTGCAAGAAGCTCTTTGGGCGTATCGGACCACGTTCAAGACAGCCACAAACACAACGCCATACGCGTTGGTGTTTGGGACAGAAGCAGTACACCCTCTTGAAATAGAATTACCCTCTCTACGAGTGGCAGTCCGCTACGAGCTGACAGACGAAGAAAATGCTCATCTTCGATTTGAAAAGCTTGACGCTCTTGATGAAATCCGGCTTCTAGCACAACAAAATCTGGAAGCTTATAAAGCAAAGATGACGCGCTCATACGAAAGACTAACCCGACCGAGGATATTTCGTCAAGGCGAACTCGTGCTAGTGGTCAAAAGGCCTATGATCCCCAATCGCGCCAAACGAGGAAAATTCGAGCCAAACTATGAAGGCCCGTACATCATTGATAAGGTCTACCAGGGTGGGGCCTATCTACTCATCGATATGCACGGTGAAAGGCCTTTTAGACCAATAAGCGGTCGCTTATTAAAGAAATACTACGCTTAATGAGCTACGGCCTAGGTTAATAGTAGATGACGACAGCTATGTCCGCTCGCTATCTTCTTAAGCCTGAACTCTATAAGCAGCAAGTGGCCTTCTTTAACGCTGGACCGAAATGTCCTTAAACTAATAGCAGATCGAAACGTCTGTAAACTACTACCGCAGCATCCTTAGGCTGACGGTAAAAAAAAAAAAAAAAAAAAAAAAAGGTATGTCCATAAGCAAAAAGGGCACGGATGAAAACCTGAAAGGGCTCCGTGAGTAAAAACAGCAGGGCTACCGGCGAGTGTTCGTGAAAACCCGAAAGGGCGCAACCTCGTTAAAAGACACTTATAGGGTCTTCTCGACCTTATAAGGAGAAACCACCTGCGTGAGATCCTTACGACTCACAAAGGAACAACACACTTAGGGATCCCCACGATTCCTAAGGAGAAAACACACTTGCGAGATCCTCACGACTCGTAAGGAGAACTCTCTTATGGGACCCTCACGGCTCATAGGATTTGAAAGTCTTAAGTCGCAGAGACCTAAACCTGTGCTTAAGCAAACCCCCACAAACTTTCAATATTGCCCTACAAGTGGTTCAATATTGACCCTTGTATACAATCCACGGGTGCGAATAAACATTTCCCTAGCCAAATTTCATCCGTAATTGAGAATACGTTCGCATGGTGAATAACCCTTATAAATCCCCTCGATTTATGAGGAGAAAACCCTCCTGTAGGATCCTTACGACTTACAGAGGAACAAAACACTTAGGAACCCTCACGATTCCTAAGGAGAAAATACACCTACAAGATCCTCACGAATTGTAGGGAGAAAAGCCTTCACGAGACCCTTACGGCTCATGAAGTCAAAAGCCTTGGCCGACAGGACCCTAACCCTGGTCGCTAAGCCTCCTTTGTTCGACAACGACAGAGGCAAATGATGATTCGCTCCTGGTAATATCCCAGTGGTAGCGGCGCTGATGCCGAAATCGGTGTCCAATTTCAGGTTTACGGCGAGAAGCCAGTAGGCCGCACATGCATACGAAATAGCCGAAATGATGGGGCGACTTGCAATAAAAAAAAAGAGCAGCAAGTAAAATATATGCATGCAAAACAGTCGAAATGATTGGGCAACTCGTAACAAAAAGCAATGAGTAAAAATAAAATAAATAGCCGAAATGATTGGGCACCGCGAAAAATAGCCGAAATGATTGGGCAATCGCGACCTTCGCGATATAAAAGCTGAAACGATAGAGCATCGCGGAAATAAAATAAAATAAAAAAAAAGAAATGACAAAACTTTAGCCCTACAGTTGAGATCACATCGATCCCTGTATACAATCCAAGGGCGTAAACAAAGAAGGAATCATACTTCTCCAGCGGATTCCGTCAAACGACGAAGCCAAACCTCAACGGTTCATTTCAACCAAAGAAGCCCGCGACTTCAACAAAAACTTCTCAACTCACGGATACAAACACTCCTTGACGAGAGCCTCCTGATCCGCGTCGACTCGCAGAGCCACCAGCGCCTCCGCGGGAACCATCGACTCGTTTCAAACCCCAAGGACACAAATAATCCTTGGAGCTTGGGAAACAAATAATCCCTCGCAAAACTTCTCAACTCACGGATACAAACACTCCTTGACGAGAGCCTCCTGATCCGCGTCGACTCGCAGAGCCACCAGCGCTTCCGCGGGAACCATCGACTCGTTTCAAACCCCAAGGACACAAATAATCCTTGGAGCTTGGGAAACAAATAATCCCTCGCAAAACTTCTCAACTCACGGATACAAACACTCCTTGACGAGAGCCTCCTGATCCGCGTCGACTCGCAGAGCCACCAGCGCCTCCGCGGGAACCATCGACTCGTTTCAAACCCCAAGGACACAAATAATCCTTGGAGCTTGGGAAACAAATAATCCCTAGCAAAACTTCTCAACTCACGGATACAAACACTCCTTGACGAGAGCCTCCTGATCCGCGTCGACTCGCAGAGCCACCAGCGCCTCCGCGGGAACCATCGACTCGTTTCAAACCCCAAGGACACAAATAATCCTTGGAGCTTGGGAAACAAATAATCCCTCGCAAAACTTCTCAACTCACGGATACAAACACTCCTTGACGAGAGCCTCCTGATCCGCGTCGACTCGCAGAGCCACCAGCGCCTCCGCGGGAACCATCGATTCGTTTCAAACCCCAAGGACACAAATAATCCTTGGCGCTTGGGAAACAAATAATCCCTCGCAAAACTTCTCAACTCACGGATACAAACACTCCTTGACGAGAGCCTTCTAATCCGCGTCGACTTGTAGAGCCACCAGCGCCTCCGCGGGAACCATCGATTCGTTTCAAACCCCAAGGACACAAATAATCCTTGGAGCTTGGGAAACAAATATCCCTTAGCAAAATACTCAACTCACGGATACAAACACTCCGTGACGAGAGTTTCTTTGACTCACATCTCGGGCAGTAAGGATTAAAAAAAAAAAAAAAACTTACTTCCTGAACAACGGGACCCTGCAAGTCAATCCTAAATGGTCTCTTGCATACTATTCACGGGTCTCACTCTCTGAAGTCGATTCTCGACAAAGAGGGAAACAACCGCCTACGAGCCCTCTCGACTCGTAAGAGGGGCAATGGGATCCTGCAAGTCAATCCTAAATGGTCTCTTGCATACTATTCATGGGTCTCACTCTCCAAAGTCGAATTCCGATGGGGAGGGAAACAACCGCTTATGGGTCCTCTCGACCCGTAAGAGGGAAAAACTCTCTTGTAGGATCCTTACGACTTATAAGAGAAAACCACACTTAGGAATCCTCACGATTCCTAAGGAGAAAACCTACCTACGAGATCCTCTCGATCCGTAGGGAGAAAATTCTCTATGAGACCCTCACGGCTTATGGAGTTGAAAAGTCTTAGGCAGCAGATCTGAACCTGCGACCTAAGCCATCGCCGATTATTAGGAAAGTCAAGATGCGTGCCCTACTATCCGTCAACCATATTCGCTAAGATGATGTGCTGATAATAAAAGAAAGAAAAGACGGAGAAATGACACAAGGAATTACCAAAAAATATGCATCCTTCATTCATAAAATTTGATTGAGTTTAGGATACATCGTACTAAAGAATACAAGATATACATATATGTTACAAATACCAACGATACAAGGAAAATTACTGAGAAGGAAGCGTCTTGCACAGATCCAGCAATTGCTCGCACACTTCCTTCCATGCCTTTTCCCGATTGGCCACCACTGCCAACTCCGCCTCCACTTGGGCCCGCTGCTGTGCGACGGAGGCAAGCTGGTCCCTCATAGCCTGATGAGCAGCCTCACGGCCTGCGATGTCACGCTCGGCAATATCGAGTGCCCGCTTCAGTCTCAGCCCATTTGAGATGCGCTCCAGAAGGCCCTCGAAGACGGCCTTTACCTCAGCGGCGTTCGTCTCAACTTCGGCTCGCAGGCGAGCAGCGTTGCTTAAAGATTCTTGGCACTCCTTCAGCCTCAAAACCACTTCTTGTTCCAGATGACGGAAATGAGAAGCGCTTTGCTCGAGCCACGCTCCCCGTTGAGTGCTCGAGGCCAAAGTCTCAGAGGACAGGCGCATTGACTCTAGCTGATGAAGGCAAGCCTCGATTTCCCGACAATAGTTAACCCAAGAGGCGACAGCACCCTCGTCATGAAAGGTAGCAAATATCGCCAACATCGGGTTAACCGTCGTGGCGAAATCCTCAGCAGACACCGGAGCCTCGATGTCGAATTCCTCGATGTAGTCGCTCAGCATGCGCAAACTATTTGCGGCACCTTTCGAAGACGGACGTCGCTGGGAAGGGCCGCCCGGTACTGTAATACGAGACTCAAAAGGCACTGAGACTGAAACGACAGCTGAAAAAGACAAAATATGATTAGATGATAATCCAATAGATATGGAGAAAATCATTGACAAGATAATTACTATACCGGTGGGAGTAGGTGGCAAGGACGGAAAGGCCGGTAGCGCAACCGATCTGTCTTCTCCCCCTTCGATTTGTAACACTGCAGTCAAGACAAGAGAGAGTTAGAAATAATTCTACCACTGGAAAAACAAAGATATCAATCAGGAACAGTACTCACCGGCGCCACCAGAGGGAGAGGCGAGTTCAGATGAAAAGGAGAAGTGTGGGACCAACACTTGATACAAATGGTCAAAAAGAACTCCTGAAAGACACAACAATGTGAATATAGTATATGGATTATACGTTGGAAAGACGGGTTTAGTAAGTTGCAAACTCATACCTTCCAACATCTTTGATGGTGTAAGAGAGGGCTGAGGGGTAGCCATCGCCAAGACAGTCGTGGAAGGAGCTCCCTCAAGTAGTGGGGCATCAACACTAGCTGCACCTGCATTACGAAAAATGAACTTGTCAGAAAAGATTGTAAAGCAAATAAAAACAAAAACAACAACTTAAGGTGTACCTGAGGAGCTCCCGGCGGAAACAGAGACGACTCCCTCCTCTATCGACATGAGACCACCGCCTGTGGCCTCATCGCCCGATTCAACGGGGACCGTCGTCGTGCTCGCAAGACCGGGAGACGGCGGAGGACCGTAGACGGGAAGAGCTATGACTGGAGTATTGCCAGATTCCAGAGAAGGGGCGGTTGGCTCGTCTTCAGGAATCGTGGCCACCTCGCCCACTACCATCTCAGGCTCAATAATGGCGGTTGTATCGTCCACCATCGCCAGGGGATCACCGGTCTCGAGCGCCTCATTCGCCGCCACTCTGGGCTCAGTTATAATGATCACATCATCTGCCACCACTTCGGGTTCGGCATCCATGACCTTATCGGCTGCAGGCCCCTCAACCTCTACCCCAAGCTCCAAAGCCACAACGACGTTGCCCACCGTCGGCTCGAGTTCGGCAGGTACTGCCCCCTCTGTCCCTTCGAGATTGACGGTTTCCGCCTCCCCCTCGATCGGACTTGGTCCTGCAAGATGAGAGATGTAAGGACAAACGACATTAAGATATTTATAACAAAAACTCCAAGAGAAACGTTACCTGAGGCGGATTTACAATTCGCGCTCCGAGCTGCACGTGCCACCTCTCTGCGGGCAGTGGACAGGGCGACAGAGGCCTCTTCAGAGGGAGTATCAGCTCGAGGAACGGTGCTAGGGCCCGCTCCCATAGCCAAGGCAGCCCTGCGCGCCTTCGCCTCACGCCTCAACCGTTTCCTCTCCTCCCGAGCGGTCACGAGGGACCTCCGTGATGCTTCCTTCAAGGCATCATCGTCTTCATTCAGGGATGCCTCCAGAGCCTTTAAGGCATCTCTCATCGGCTCTCCGAGATGAGCCTCCTGCGGTGTCCCAGAGGAAACAGGAACATCGGCCGCTGGTAGAACATCTGCGTCGCTAGGAGGGAGCGGCATTGAGGTCCCTGCAATTAAAATGGAAAGGTTAGATCGACCATAACGCAAGGAAAATGAAAAATTCGATGAGTCGAAACTTACTAAGGCCCACAGATGCCCTGGCACGTTCCTCCTCCTGAAAAGTCTTCAGAGAAGCGGCAATGGCTTCTTCATCGGTGATGCCTGTTGAAAGAAAAGAAAGAAAAGCGTTAGTCAAAAATAATGAAATAATGAAGAAAATACGTTGCAATAAAGAAAAAGTGACTGGTAGTTACCTGATTGCGCAAGCTTAGCCAGCCACGCGTCACTCTTCACCAGCCATGCCGAAGCTCTGAGAGCAGCCTCCAAGTCTGTATCATCCGGCGGCGGCCTCACCAACCCGGCGTTAGTCCCATATTCGAGCAGACCCTCGGAATAGGGAGCGTGGGGTTCCTGGCCGAATGCAACGTCCGCTGCAAAGAGCGACTTCTTTTTCTTTTGCCCTCCGACCGTGGGCCCGCGAGGGATCGACTTCCGTTTAGCAGCTACTCTGGGACGACGAGTCCCGATGTCCGCACCCACGCCAGACTCCGGCGAGGGTACAACCACTGCTTCCACCTGAGCTCAGGGTGCAGGAGGTACATCCGCGATATCAGGAAGTGATAGTTCACGTGGAGGACTTTGCGCACGTGAGAGTCTGCCCCCGGCATCTTTTAAAGGAGCGATTACTGGGGTCCTAGGAGCCAGGGGAGCAGTGCGATCGGTACCTGGAGGTGCACCCTTACGATCGACCAACAGTCGCCTTTCCTCCTTTATGACTGCTCCTGTCGCATGATTGTACCAGTCTTTGTACACATTAAGGAGTCTCGGAGCGTAAGTCGGCGCATTAATAAAAAAACGAGAGGTCGTATTCACGCGCATGAAATGGTGCAAGGCGTTCTCCATCCCCTCTTCAGTGGCAGCTGGTTCCACCAAAAAGGCTTCCAAGGGGACCCCTTGATCGTAGCCCAGTTGTTGAGCAAAACGATGTGGGTTATACCGCATAAAAATTGCCATATCATTCTGCCTAAAAACTAAAAAGCCCGGTCTAATGGAATATAAATGGAGGGTCTCCCGGGCCGTTAAAACAGAAGCTCCATCCTTAAAGATATCCTGTAATGGCCGCGTCACGATGGTAGACACCTTTCCAACGGTCAACACCTTATCGACAAAGGACATCCCGGCTTCGACGGTATGGGGGCGAAGGAGCAAGCCCCTAGCGTTCCGTTGTGAGGGGTTTACAATTGATGCACCAATCAGCTGTATAATGCGAGGAAAACCGCTCTTGTCAAAGAACGAAGGCCTCTTATGCATTCCGAAGACACCCGCTGTGAGTAACTCGAGCCACGATGCGAAGTAATGCATCGGGAAGACCACATGCAACACCCCGGGCTCACTGGCATCCGCCGCTCGACTGAGACCGTGGTATAAGTGTGCCAGGCCGGCGATCCCAACAGCTACCTTCACCCCGATGACCATCCGATGTGCTGGATAGAAGACAGAGGGTCGCATTCGATGAGAGTGCATTGGGATAGCGAACCAACTCAACCATAACCCGAGAAACCCCAAGAAAAAGGCTTCCTCATCCATCCCAGGGGCCGCTACTTCTGCAAGAGACACGGTTGGAAAGTTAGGAAGAAAGAAATTCTTTTGACCTATTTCATTCGCCGGCAGGTTATCCAAACCTAAACCGAAAGGGTCCTCGAGGGTGGCAGACTTGGCAGTGGCCGCAGAGAGGGCGTTAGGGTGAAGGAACCGAGCAATGAAATCCTCAAAGCTTAATTAAAGTGTTGAACACCAATCATGCACATCCCTTTCCCTTTTAGTCTGTAAGACACCTTGAGAGAGGGAGACTCCATCACCTGCAGGTACACCACCATGCCAGGAGTCGTCCATTCTAAAATACTATTAGAATACTGTCAAAGTACCCACATTGGGAAACTATCCAAATCTAGATCTAAAACCATAGATCTAGTAACCAGAATGTCTGATATTATATCCATATCCTGTGTGGAGAAACAACTGTGTGACAACCAAAGTATAACCGATCATAGTATAGGAATTTTACTTCCTACTCTGTGTATGTCATCCAAATACCAGGACATCACACCCTACTACCTTCTTAAAAGATCCATCCCTTATTCTGATGAAGTCAAACCCATGACTGTCACATCAAAAATAGATGATCTTTTCTCCGCTATATTTGCTCGAGTCTATAAATAGACATAAGCTACTTATCCATTATGCTTCCGCTGCTCCCACTGACCACAACTACCCTCTGGCAGAATAATATATACGTGCACTTCTAAAGCTAGTTTAGACTGATGCTATACATAACCTCCTGCCGGGTTTCATAGTCTGGAACAGTAGCAATGGCAAGTCTGGGCAAACAAGAACCTCCCTGTCACCGTCGTTGAGCTTACCGAAGTACCTCTCGGGTGCCTGAGGTTACCCACCATATCTGTGGAGTGACTAATAGAATGTCAAACATGATTGAAGTTTTAGGTCCTATTAAATTTTCCGTAATCGTTTGCGGTTTTGGAATTACTTCCAGTTCTACCATACTCCCACTACTGTTTTCTGAAAAAATCCATTTTACTAAAACTGTGGCGAGTCAAGAACAATATCACCATTGATCTTCCAGATGGTAGAAAGTCAACCCTCGTCACAGCCTGGGCCAACCCATAAACTGCCATTACAGAAACGTGCCTTGAGTTATCCAGAGTCTGGTTTTAAGAATAAGCCGGACAACTCCACATACTTTAACATCGTTAAGATATGAACTATTCTATATCCAATATAGAAATTTTGGCACTAATTTAATTGGAACCAGATTCAAATCATGCAGCTGTCTCCAGTGCATATCAACTTAATGGAAAGAGGCTAATCAGCATTACTCAACTTACGAATGCATCCAATTATGAGTAACCTGAAAGAGAAACAAGTTTCTCAGAACCATTACTATCAACTGAATACCAATCACAAATATCTACATCTTCGATCTCTTTGAAGAATCCCGATACTTGCGACACCTGGTTCTCTATTTTATTCTTATACCTATAACTTCTCAAAACTTAGACATTGTATTTCTACGAAACACTTGTCTAAAAACTAGAGAAGTCACAAGTAAACAGAACATAGTACGAGGACCAACCCCTTTTTCCTTATGGACACTGGACAACATACAATACTCTGTATAAGTCCGCTGAGTTGAATAACTCAAAATCATGTGCATCGTAGGTTGAAAACTGTACTTATGGTTAAGAAATACTCTGTTGTTCAATGCTCCTTACCTAATCGTCAACTGATATAGGAAAATGTCATGGAAATAATTTCAAAAAGTTATATCTCACTTTATTAAAATAAACGTACAGATATATCAGTTTGAAATTGGTGCATAACAACGGATACTCAAAACCAAATACTTGCCGTCCGGCAAAAACCCAGGCGATTTCCTCAAATATCACCAATTACAACGAATTCTGATATAATGAGGACGATCACCTAATTCCCAATAACTTACTCCCACTCATCAACTGTAAAACCATACAGATGTAAGAATCATACCTGGTAAATACATACCCTGGAGTAAGTATCTAATCGGGAAATCAGTTTTCCTTTAATAATGCACAGAGAAACTGAAACATGAAAATGTTTTGTAGGGGTATCCTGGTATTCCTAGTAATTCCTCTTCTATAATCAAATTCATGACGATAACCGTATATTTCTTTGCCATCTCTCCAAATCCCTTTTTGTCTTTATTTATTACTTTCTGTACACCCTACTTAGGCTAATTGGTTTTCTTCATTCCCTACCTTTCGGCACCTGCCTATGGTTTGGAAGAAGACAATCCAATAAGCGTAATAGGTGTACTCTCCTAAACCAAGGAGCCCTCGCAACCTGAAAGAAGGTGATGATAAAAGACAACTGAATAAACCAATTCAATTTCTCCTGAACCTAGATCCATCCTCGAAGATGTCCCTTCGAGTTCGTATATAACCATACGATGGATCTATCCAATGGAAGTGGATGTTCGTAGTGATACGAGGTGTTCTGAGAAATGTAAAGGGTAAAATAAGGAGCGGTAATGACTTGTGCAACTTAGACAATTCAAAAGCCAGTATTTTAAGAAGGTTCGATCAACTTGGTCACTGAGTCATAGTCTAGGGTCGGTCAATGGTCGCTGCCAAAGAGAAAGAAAAGAAACACTCTGCGTGCACTCTAACCTAGATCAGAATGGTTATCACTTTATCTAATCAGGAAACCTCCCACTGTACTGTCTAATTCTCCTCCAAACCTGATATAAGAATCAATCAGGATCATCCGAAGAGTAAACCAACTCATCAGTAGGAATCGGGATCCAACTATCATCGCATGATAACGTGAAGGAATCCACTCATGTTATCACACTCCAGAAGGTATGCGCATAACTGGCAAGTTTCAGTTTCTTTAGAAACTCCCGATAAAGATTTTTTCCCCAAGCTCTTATGACCTTGACTAAGGGCCAACAAATCATAAGTCACATGTCAAGTTCTTCCCGTCATTATCATGTTAATTTGAACCCACCAGTACATACCCCCGACGTTGGCTAAATGGCAGAACGACTGTCCCAAACCAACTCAACTATCTATGCAACGTGTGAACACACCAGCAGCCACCAATCACTATGTCTTGACTAAGGGCCAAACAAACATAGCTTGAATACTACTGACCATTCATATGAAATGACGGAGGGCTACGGCTGGTTTTTGGCGAAAAAACCCTTAACGTAACGAACTTGATATCGCTGAAGGAACCTGATAGCTTTTTACAAAATATAGTGGCGAAAACCTTCGCTAAAGAGGTCACTCCCGGTGAAGGGTGTAAGTGCACGGCGGCGCCCCGGCCATCAATCCGAGGCCAAAATGCGGAAATGGTACTTTTCAAAAACTTGTAAACCGGCACTACCGCGCACTATAAAACCCGGATCGGGCTATTAACCTAATGCTAGCTAACTAGAGAATGGGTAGGAAGCTATACCGAGCGATCCGTGTCCTTCGGTCTTCGGCCTCCACTCCGATCTCCTCGCGGAATCTCCGGTCTTCATCTCCTCATCGGAACGGGCACCACATCGCCGGGTTCTTTTAGGGGCTCCCACCTCTGGACCGAGGCAACTCGGGTACGAAGTTGGCGAGCCGACGTGCCCAAGAATGCTGTAGGCTAAACGTAGAAACTTTTGTCTCAAAGGGGTTGTGAAGTTGCCATGATGAAATGGAGAAGGAGATGAGCTTTGGAGAGGGGTTGGAAATTTTGTAGCAAGCAAAGAATGTGAGATGAACATTTTTCCACCATCAAAAATTTCACACCCTCTAGTGTGGCCGGCCATGAATAATTAGAGGAGGAAATATACAAGGGGGGTGAGCACAAGAGGAGTGAGGAGGTAACCATAAGAGAAAGATGATAATGAGGAAATAATCTCACTTCAAAATCCTTTCACTTCCTAATCAAATCCCATCACCATAAATGCAAAGGAAAAGATCCAAAAAGGAATCTAATAATGCTATACCCATCATAATGCCTCAATATACAAGAAACCCCCTCCACAATTGCTAATTTGCAAACTTGCAAATTAGCCCCTCCCATCAAAAAAATCCGGCCGTGAAGGAACAAAGGAAAACTGGCCGAAACGGAATGCAAACTGGCAACTTCAGAAAACCGATCCTGTAATAAATTACAGGAAAACCCCGCGACTGATATACATACCCGCATTTGTATTCCGACCGAATACAAATGCAAAGAGACAAAATCTACACTGTACAATACTAGGATCCGGCTTAAACCAAAGCCCGCTAGTATTATCCGTCCGATCATGATCCGTGCAATACCGCACGTATCTGATCGAACCCTGCCATATCTCCATACGGCCACTACAGCGTTTCACCCGAAACTTGAGAAAACGGTCTGTGGGGGACTCTAAAGACTTATCAATACTTTGGTTGTGGATTTAACCACTAGCACGTCAGAGGGATAAGCCATACGTAACGAGCTACCAGGTATTGACCAAAAGGGACGCCTGTGAGCGAACTCATCCTGACACCCTACTGAGCCTGTCAGTGACAATATCCGTACAGTCTGGTCCGTTCGTCTATGAGCATCGCATGGCGGGCCTAGGGGGTTGGTAAAAGTCAGACCCCCAAAAGCGGTACAAGTCGTGTCGGAGTGTTGGCCAGAACACCCTGAGAAACTACTGGAATACCTACCAGTAAATCTCCTGCCTTGGCCAAGGACTTCGTGTAATGGCTCTCCTAGACACAGCGCGACCTCACCCCCAATACCGGGAGAGACGAACCCCTGAAGATCTGCTCACTGCCTCCATGTGGTTCGGGACTGTACCCAACTAAAACCTGTTTGCACGACTCCTTTGAGCGTGGTAGGGTAGTAATCAAAGCACAGTGGGAACTCATACGAGACAAATGACGATCTCACGTCGATGAACTAACCTGTACACATGTCACCAGGGAATTGCTATCTGACGTCTGGTATAAGACCAACTAGCATGTTCCAGGCGAGTCCTGTCCGATGTACTCATAACCCAATGAGCACCTCTATACATCTTAGATGAACCAACTGACACCAGTGGCTTGTGAGACCGGCCACCGCCCCTCGTCGGGGTCTCGACTGTATACACTAGTCTACTCTGGAGTATCGATGCCCTGTCTCGAAACTCCCACGACTAGGGACCTTTTAAGGATGTGCTTATAGACCCAAGCTCCCACGTATATGATCGCCCTCATACTGCTGGTAGTCAAGTAAGAATCCTAGGGGCTCTATCAACATGCAATAGTGACTTGTAAGGTCACCTAAAGCAGTACACGATGATAAAGATAAACCAGATAGCATACTATCATCTTGAGTAAGACTGTCCTATCGGCATAGGTCCTCTCTCAATCATTGCAATCACATGCCTGTGATCCAATAATTGACTCTGAGGGCACTATCTCCAACAAAGGGTGTAAGTCGACGTTGTACACCCCACGAGTTGTGGGGAGGCGGAATAGGTAAAACAATCATTTATCTTTAAACAAACATCGACTAACTTACGGATCTTTGCCAAACCCTAACTAACAATATCATAGGAGGGATTAGCTACTATGAAAGAAGATTATACCTAATGAACCAAGTCCTTCTTCTTCTCGTTGACCACCTCCTCGTCGGCCTCCTCTTTGCGATAGAAGATCCACCCGAGAGCTACTACTCCAAGCTTGACCTCTAACTTGAGGTAACTAGGTTACTCAATGTGCTAATCAAAGCAACCTAGGGAATATAAAGTAGGATTAAGGATTAATAAGTCTTGCTAACCCTTGATCTCAACACATGAGAGGTTAGGGTTAGGGTTTGAAGAGAGAGAGCTTGAGGAGAGAGAAGGTGAGAGTGAGAATCCTTTTGGAATAATGATATCATTGTGAATATATGAAGCATATGATATTATTAAATGAATAACAAATAATAATGTGTCATCATGCTTCATTAACTCACATAGTGATTCATCTCATGAAACATTTAAATCATAAATTCATCATTAACTCCATGGATGAATCACACCATGACTCATTAATCCAATAAATGCAAATGCCACCTTAGCCTCTATGTCATCATCCTTCTAGAAGCTTCTCGACAATTTACGAGAACGCCCCTCCTATCCGTGAAAACAGGGAAATACTTTAGACTGTATAAATCCAATAATCCGATACTAGAATCTGGCTTAAACCAAAGCCCACTAGTAAAAACTGTCCGAACAACGTACGTGCGTAAAAACACGTATGTGTCCGTGTTGGATATAGTGCCCTCAGAGTCAATTATTGGATCACAGGCACGTGATTACAATGATTGAGGGAGGACCTATACCGGTAGGATAGTCTTACTCAAGATGATAGTATGCTATCTGGTTTATCTTTATCATTGTGTATTGCTTTAGGTGACCTTACAGGTCACTATTACATATTGATAGAGCCCTTAGGATTCTTGCTTGACGGCCAGCAGTATGATGGCGATCATATACGTGGGAGCTAGGGTCTATAAGCACATCCTTAAAAGGTCCCTAGTCGTGGGAGTTTTCGAGATAGGGCATCGATACTCTAGAGTAGACTAGTGTATATAGTCGAGACCCCAACGAGGGGCGATGGCTGGTCTCACAAGCCACTGGTGTCAGTTGGTTCACCTAAGATGTATAGAGGTGCTCATTGGGTTATGTGTACACCGGACAGGACTCGCCGGGAACATGCTAGTTGGTCTTATACCTGACGTCAGATAGCAGTTCCCTGGTGACATGTGTACAGGTTAGTTCATCGACCTGAGATCGTCATTTGTCTCGTGTGAGTTCCCACTGTACTTTGATTACTACCCTACCATGGCTCAAAGGAGTCGTGCAAACAGATTTTAGTTGGGTACAGTCCCGAGCCACATGGAGGCAGTGAGCGGATCTGCAGGGGTTCGTCTCTCCCGGTATTGGGGGTGAGGTCGCGCTGTGTCTAGGAGAGCCATTACACGAAGTCCTTGGCCAAGGCAGGAGATTTACTGGTAGGTATTCCAGTAGTATCTCAGGGTGTTCTGGGCTACACTCCGACACGACTTGTACCGCTTTTGGGGGTCTGACTTTTATCAACCCCCTAGGCCCGCCATGCCATGCTCATAGACGAACGGAACGGACTGTATAGATATTGTCACCGATAGGCTCAGTAGGGTGTCAGGATGAGTTCGCTCATCGACATCCCTTTTGGTCAATACCTGGTAGCCCATTACGTATGGTTAATACCTCCGACGTGCTAGTGGTTAAATCCACAGCCAAAGTATTGACGAGTCTTTAGAGTCCCCCACAGACAGTTTCTCAAGTTTCGGGCAAAATGCTGTAGAGGCCGTATGGATATATGGCAGGGTTCGATCACACACGTGCGGTATTGCACGGATCATGATCGTACGGATAATACTAGCGGGCTTTGGTTGAAGCCGGATCCTAGTATTGTACAGTGTAGATTTTGTCTCATTGCATTTGTATTCGGTCGGAATACAAATGCGGGTATGTATATACAGCCTCGGGGTTTTCCTGTAATTTATTACGGGATCAATTTTTTGAAGTTGCCAGTTTACTTTCCGTTTCAGCCATTTTCCTTTGTTTCTTTCTTTGGCTGAAAAATTGATGGAAGAGGGCTTATTTGCAAATGTGCAATTAATAATGGAGAAGACTTTTTGTGGCGCATGGTTGGTTCAGGATGGTTCTAGCTTCCATTGACTTCTTTTTGTTCATCATTGTTTACTTTATATGATGGGATTATGATGAGACTTTGGGTTAATGATTATTTATCATCATCACCCTTTTCTCTCTCTTGGATTATTGCTCACTCCCTCTCTCACTCTCCTAGCATGGCCGGCCACACAAAAGGGGAAGGGGGCTGTCCAAATTTTGGTGTGGGAAATTACTCTCATTTGCTTTGCACAAAATCCTTTTTGGTTCATCTAAAAAGCTTTCTCCTTCACCTCCACTCTAAATGGCAACTTCTAATAACCCCATGAGACATAGTGATCTATATATATATTCTACAGCAATCTTGGACACGTCGGCTAGCCAACTTCGTGTCCGAGTTGCCTCGGTCCAGAGGTGGGAGCCCGTAAAAAGACTCGTTGATGTAGTGCCCTTCCGACGAGAAGACCGGAGATCAGTGATTCCGCCAGGAGCTTGGGATGGTGGCTGAAGACCGAAGGACACAGATCGCTCGGTATAGCGTTCTATCCCTCCTCTAGATAGCTAGTAGTTGGTTAATGGTCCGATCTGGGTTTATAGTCCGCGGTAGCGCCGGTTTCCAAGTTGAGAAAAGTTTTTGTTTCCGCATTTTGGCCTCGTACAGACGGCCGGGGCGCTGCCGTGCACTTACATGGTATCAGAGCCACGCCATTAACCTAGTCTAGCTTCCTCTAACGTGTTTACAAGTTCGATCGAACGGATTTTCTAAAAACCGCATTTTCAAGTCCAGTTTCTGTCGATTTTATTTTGTGCTCTAAAATTTTTTCTGGGCATGTCAAAAAATCGTGCAGGCTGTTATACGAATACTGTAGAAATTTGTTTGCATGAAGTCACTGTATCGCCGTGGAACCGCGGCCGTAACCCCCTTTTTGCCGCGGTTCCGCCGCAGAACAGTGAAGTCACTGCACCATTTTTCTTGTAGTGATTCCTAAGTTTAAAATGGGGTTTTTGGTGTATTCTGTTTAGGCCCAGATTTATTTTGAGTGCTCCAGTTGTGCTTGGGGCCCACTTCGGGAAATTTAGTCGATCGAAACTTTTAAACATGTTAGTTCACAGTATTTACATTAAATCTACGACCGTGAGTGTCACTTGATCGGTAAATCCTGTCTAACTGCAATAGCCCTTTTAGACGGATTTGCGAACGTGGCATTCACGTTGATGTTCTGTGTTGTGCTGTGATGTTGCGGATTTGTCGTGGTGGATAGCCTGGATGCAATGGTAGTACAGTTTGGTAGTATTTGTATATTTGATATTGCGGGGCGAGCATCCGACATGAGGACTGCCGTTACTGCCTGTTTGTATATTATTCTTTTGGGGCACGACCGGGCTGAGGTCGATGTACCCGTTGTATTTATATTTTACTTTCTGTACTAGGATTACCCCGCGGAGGGGTGCACGGATAGCCGGGTTCTAGAGGGCAACGGGCCCGCATCTCATGACTTTGAGACGGAGGGGGCTTCACTCTAGAATTGGCGGGCTATTCGCCGTACTCGTAGGGGTTACAGGTTGACCCAGGAGGGGTGCCCAAGTTACCAGATTCCATGAAGTGCTGGGTGGTCCATTCACGTTGTTGAAGAGGGCTGCCTCGCTTCAGGTTTTGGCGGGTAACTTGCCGCCCCCGTAGGGGTCTAGGATTTCATTGCACAGGCTATCCACACGACTAGGGGAACGTCGGGTTTCAGTAGCGGCTCTATGAAACCCGGGGATTCCAGATATCTGTATTGTTCTGTGATGCTTATTACATTTCTGTGATGTTGCATTTTATCACGCCTTGAGCGATTATTATATATTGATATATATACTAGTAGATGTTGTATATGTTTTGCATCCGCGCTAGTCCAGTCCCCGCTCTGTCGTTAGTTAAGTAACCTAACAGGTGATGACGGGACCCAGTGGCGAATGCGGATGGCATATACGTACATCATATTTTCGTTCTTTTGTGGTGTGATCAATTGATGGGACTGCGTTGATTCGGTTCAATGCAAGCTAAACAAACCTATTCTAATGTTGTTGGAACATTTTTCAAAAAGCTGTTATGGCAAGGACGTTCTCTTTTATTTTGCATAGTGGTATTCGGTTTTGAATATCCAGCACCTCAGTCGACGAGGCAAGGGCCGAGATCCCTTCACCGGGAGTGACCCCTTGGACAGAAGTTTGCGTCAGGGCAATAACTTCACTATAGTCGATTACTTTGGCTTTGCATCGTGGTATTCAGTTGGAATATCCTGCACCTCATTCTACGGGGAAAGAGCCGAGATCCCTTCACTGGGAGTGACCTCTTTAGCAAAGGTTTTCGTCACTATATTTTTATAAAAAGCTATCTGGTTCCTTCAACGATATCAAGTTCATTACGTTAAAGGTTTTTTGCCAAAAACCATTCGTAGCCCTCCGTCATTTCAGACGGGTAGCACGTAGTATTCATGGTATGTTTGTTGACCTTCGTCAAAGCATAGTGAATGGTAGCTGCTTGTTACCTTTCTGCTGCATAGATAGATGCGTTGGTTTGGGACAGTCGTATAGCCTTGTTGACCTTCGTCAAGGGCTTGTACGGGTGGGTTCAAATTAACCTGGACAATGACGGGTAGAACTTGACATGTGACTTATGATTTGTTGACCTTCGTCAAGGTCATAAGAGCATGGGGTAAAAATCACATCGGGAGTTTCTAAACAAACTGAAACTTGCCAGATATGCACATACCTTCTGGAGTATGATAACGTGAGTGGATTCCATCACGTTATCATACGATGATAGTTGGATCCCGATTCCCACTGATGAGTTGGTTTACTCCTCGGGTGATCCTGACTAATTCTTCTTTCAGGTTTGGAGAAGAATTTGACGTTACGGTGGGAGGTTTCCTGATTAGATAAATTGATAACCATTCTGGTCTAGGTTAGAGTGCATGCTGAGTGTTTATTTTCTCTCTCTCTTTGGCAGCGACCATGGCCTGACCCTTGACTATGACTCAGTGACCAAAATTAACCGAACCTTCTTAAACACTGGCTTTTGGATTGTCAGAGTTGCATACCTCATTGCCACTCCTACTTTTACCCTTTTCTCCAGAACACCCCGTATTACTACGAACGTCCACTTCCATAGGATAAAACCATCGTATGGTTATATACGAACTCAAAGGAACTTGTTCCAGATTCGAGGATGGTTTCCGGTTCTGGAGAAAACGAATAGGACTATTCAGTTATCTTTTTCTTTTACCTTCTTTCAGGTTGCGAGTGTTCCTTAGATTAGGACAGTACACCTATTATACTTATTGGATAGTCTTCTTCCAAACCGTAGGCAGGTGCCGAACGGTAGGGAATGAAGAAAACCAATTAGCCTAACGATGGTTTACAGAAGGTAATAAGTTAAGACAAATAAAGGGATTAGTAAGAGGGCAAAGTAAATTGGGACTGCTATTCACGACCAAACCAAGTATTTTATTACCACTCCTACTTCACCTTTGTATTTCTCCAGAACACTCCGTATCACTACAAAGATCCACAGTTTATTAGATACTCCATCGTATGGTTATATACGAACTCGAAAGGAACTTGTTCCAGTTCGCGGATGGATTCTGGTTCAGGAGAAATAGGAATAAGGTTTATTCAGTTGTCTTTTATCTTCACCTTCTCTCGCATTGCGAGTGCTCCTAGGATTAGGACAGTACACCCATTATGCTTATTGGATAGTCTTCTTCCAAACCATAGGCTGGTGCCGAACGGTAGGGAAGGAAGAAAACCATTTAGCCTAAGAGGGTGTACAGAAGGTAATGACTAAAGACATATATAGGGATTTGGAGAGATGGCAAAGAAATATACGGTTACAGTTGTGAATCTGGATAATGGAAGAGGCATTACTAGGAATACCCGGATACCCCTACGAAACATTTCAATGTTTCAGTTTCACTGTGTACTGTTAAAAGAAAACTGATTTCCCAATTAGCCCTTTCTCCAGGGTATGTATTTTCCAGGTATGATTCTCACATCTGTATGGTTTTACAGATGATGAGTGGGAGTAAGTTATTGGGAATTGGGTGATCATCCTCATTATATCGGAATTCGTTGTAATTGGTGATATTTGAGGAAATCGCCTGGGCTGTTTGACGGACGGCAAACATTTGGTTTTGAATATCCGTTGTTATGCACCAATTTCAAATTGATATATCTGTACGTCTATATTTATAGAATGAGATATAACTTTTTGAAATTATATCGATGACATTTACCTATATCAGTGGATGGTTAGGTAAGAAGCATTAAACAGCGGTGTAATTCTTCATAACCATAGTACAGTTTTCAACCTACGACACACAGCGAATGAATTATTAGACTCAGAGGACTTATACAGAGTGTTGTATGTTGTCCAGTGTCCATTAGGACAGAGGGGTTAGTCCTCGTACTATATTTGGTTTACTTATGACTTCTCTAGTTTTTAAAAAAGTGTTTCATGGAAACAGAAGGTCCAAGTTTTGAGAAGTTATAGGTATATGAATAAAGTAGAGAACCAGATGTTGCAAGTATTGTGATTCTTCAAGGTGATCGAAGATGTAGATACTTATGCTATTCAGTAGATAGTAATGGTTAAGAGAACTTGCTTCTCTTTCAGGTTACTCATATCTGGATGTATTCCTAAGTTGAGTAATGTTGATCAGCCTCTCTCCATTTAGTTAACATGCACTGGAGACAGCTGCATGATTTGAATCTGGTTCAATTAAATCAGTGCCTCTGTTTCTGTATTGGATACAGAACAGTTCATATCTTGACATTGTTAAGGTACGGGGAGTTGTCCGGCTTATGCTTAAAACCAGACTCTGGATAACTCAATGCACGTTTCTGTAATGGCTGTTTGTGGGTTGACCCGGGCTATGACGTGGGTTGACTTTCTACCATCTGAAAGATCAATAGTGATATTGTTCTAGACTCGCCACAGTTTTAATAAAAATGGATTTTTTCATAAAACTGTAGTGGGAGTATGGTAGAACTGGAAGTGATTCCAGAACCGCAAACGATTACTGAAAATTTGATAAGAACCTAAAGATTCAATCTGGTTTAACATTCCATTGGCCACTCCGCAGATAAGGTGGGTAACCTCAGGCACCCGAGAGGTACTCCGGTAGCTTCAAGGACAGTGGCATGGAGGTTCTTGTTTACCCAGACTTGCCATTGCTGTTGTTCCAGACTATGAGACCCGGCAGGAGGATGAGTATAGCGTCGTTCTGAACTGGCTTTAGAAGCGTACGAGTATATGACTCTGCCAGAGGGTTGTCGTAGTCAGTGGGAGCAGCGGAAGCATAGTGGACAGGTAGCTTATGTCTATTTATGGACTAAAGCAGATATAGCGGAGATAGATCATCTATTTCTGATGTGACAGTCATAGGTTTGACTTCATCAGAATAGGGGATGGATCTGTTAAGAAGGTAATAGGGTGTGATGTCCTGGTATCTTGATGACATACACAGAGTAGGAAGTGATATTCCTATACTACGATCGGTTATACTTTGGTTGTCACACAGTGGTTTCTCCACATAGGAATTGGGTATTATATCAGACATTCTGGTTACTAGATCTATGGTTTTAGATCTAGATTTAGGAAGTGTCCCAATCAGTGTACTTAGACAGCATTCTAAAGGTGTTTTAGAATGGACGACTCCAGGCACGGTAGTATACCTGCAGGTGATGGAGTCACCCTCTCTAAAGGTGTCTTATAGACTAAAGGGGAGAGGGATGTGCATGATCGGCAGATCACTTGCTTAGGCAATTGAGTTGATCATGAGATGTCAAGTACCACACCAGATGTTGTTTTTGCAGTAGATGCAATAAGTTGATATTGATCCAATCCTGGAGGAGCATTCGGAAGCAGTTTTAGAAAATAAGTGGATGTTCTAGGGATATGATAACGACAGCCTCATTCTGGAGACAGTTATCATTCCTGTCTTCCAAGGTGACCTGGATGACAGAGTGACTGTCAGAGTTATAGTTTTTCCCTCTGACGAGGGGCAGTGTTTTGGACAGATGATCCAAGTGGACACTAAGGGAGGCATGACGTAGGATACTCATTAAGTTCAGTTGACGATACAGTCTAAGAAGTTTGGATTTGGAGTTCATTTATGAACTAGGTCCCATCAGATATCCAGACATATTCTAAGACAGATATTGCTCATTTCGGGAGATGGCTTTCTTCGCGAACTTGAGATAAAGAGAGACATAAAAGGAAACATCAGAGCGGATCCACTCACTGAGGCTATTCCTCGAACGCAATAGTTTCGCAAACGGGTTTTGTGAGACTGATTAGTAGAGGAGTTGGGTGTTCGGTATCACACGGGCTGTGAG
This sequence comes from Agapanthus africanus, assembly GCA_030015575.1. Taxonomy (NCBI): domain Eukaryota; kingdom Viridiplantae; phylum Streptophyta; class Magnoliopsida; order Asparagales; family Amaryllidaceae; genus Agapanthus; species Agapanthus africanus. The sequence continues at coordinate 272,489,683 of CM057348.1, forward strand.
TATGCGAGATCGCAATAATTAGCCTTGAGTGCAAGTGGGAGATTGTTGGATATAGTGCCCTCAGAGTCAATTATTGGATCACAGGCACGTGATTGCAATGATTGAGTGAGGACCTATACCGGTAGGACAGTCTTACTCAAGATGATAGTATGCTATCTGGTTTATCTTTATCATCGTGTATTGCTTTAGGTGACCTTACAGGTCACTATTACACATTGATAGATCCCTTAGGATTCTTGCTTGACGGCCAGCAGTATGATGGCGATCATATACATAGGAGCTGGGGTCTATAAGCACATCCTTAAAAGGTCCCTAGTCATGGGAGTTTTCGAGACAGGGTATCGATACTCCAGAGTAGACTAGTGTATACAGTTGAGACCCCGACGAGGGGCGGTGGCTGGTCTCACAAGCCACTGGTGTCAGTTGGTTCACCTAAGATGTATAGAGGTGCTCATTGGGTTATGAGTACACCGGACAGGACTCGCCGGGAACATGCTAGTTGGTCTTATACCTGACGTCAGATAGCAGTTCCCTGGTGACATGTGTACAGGTTAGTTCATCGACCTGAGATCGTCATTTGTCTCGTGTGAGTTCCCACTGTACTTTGATTAATACCCTACCACGGCTCAAAGGAGTCGTGCAAACAGGTTTTAGTTGGGTACAGTCCCGAGCCACATGGAGGCAGTGAGCGGATCTGCAGGGGTTCGTCTCTCCCGGTATTGGGGATAAGGTCGTGCTGTGTCTAGGAGAGCCATTACACGAAGTCCTTGGCCAAGGCAGGAGATTTACTGGTAGGTATTCCAGTAGTATCTCAGGGTGTTCTGGGCTACACTCCGACACGACTTGTACCGCTTTTGGGGGTCTGATTTTTACCAACCCCCTAGGCCCGCCATGCGATGCTCATAGACGAACAGACCGGACTGTACGGATATTGTCACTAACAGGCTCAGTAGGGTGTCAGGATGAGTTCGCTCATCGACGTCCCTTTTGGTCAATACCTGGTAGCCCGTTACGTATGGCTAATACCTCTGACGTGCTAGTGGTTAAATCCACAGCCAAAGTAGTGACGAGTTTTTAGAGTCCCCCACAGACAGTTTCTCAAGTTTCGGGTGAAACGCTGTAGAGGCTGTATGGATATATGGCAGGGTTCGATCATAGACGTGCGGTATTGCACGGATCATGATCGGACGGATAATACTAGCGGGCTTTGGTTTAAGCCGGATCCTAGTATTGTACAGTGTAGATTTTGTCTCATTGCATTTGTATTCGGTCGGAATACAAATGCGGGTATGTATATACAGTTGTGGGGTTTTCCTGTAATTTATTACGGGATCGATTTTTTGAAGTTGCCAGTTTGCTTTCCGTTTCGGCCATTTTCCTTTGTTTCTTTCTTTGGCTGAAAAATTGATGGAGGAGGGCTTATTTGCAAATGTGCAATTAATAATGGAGAAGACTTTTTGTGGCACATGGTTGGTTCATGATGGTTCTAGCTTCCATTGACTTCTTTTTGTTCATCATTGTTTACTTTATATGATGGGATTATGATGAGACTTTGGGGTAATGATTATTTATCATCATCACCCTTTTTCTCTCTCTTGGATTATTGCTCACTCCCTCTCTCACTCTCCTAGCATGGCCGGCCACACAAAAGGGGAAGGGGGCTGTCCAAATTTTGGTGTGGGAAATTACTCTCATTTACTTTGCACAAAATCCTTTTTGGTTCATCTAAAAAGCTTTCTCCTTCACCTCCACTCCAAATGGCAACTTCTAATAACCCCATGAGACATAGTGATCTACATTTATATTCTACAGCAATCTTGGACACGTCGGCTAGCCAACTTCGTGTTCGAGCTGCCTCGTTCCAGAGGTGGGAGCCCGTAAAAAGACTCGATGATGTGGTGCCTTTCCGACGAGAAGACCGGAGATCAGTGATTCCGCCAGGAGCTTGGGATGGTGGCCGAAGACCGAAGGACACGGATCGCTCGGTATAGCATTCTATCCCTCCTCTAGATAGCTAGTAGTAGGTTAATGGTCCGATCCGGGTTTATAGTCCATGGTAGCGCCGGTTTCCATGTTGAGAAAAGTTTTTGTTTCCGCATTTTGGCCTCGTACAGACGGCCGGGGCGCTGCCGTGCACTTACAGTCCGAACCCTGTCGTAAAACCATACGACCTTTATATCATTTCGCCCGAAGCTGGGAAACTCTCTGTGTGGGACTTTAAAGACTCGACTACTACGCTGGCAGTGGGTTTAACCACAGACCGCAAGCGGCACTAGCTGTACGTAATGGTCCCCAGGTAGATGTCGATAAGAAGGCCGATGAGGAAACCCATCCGAACTCCTACTGAGCCTGATGTGACAATCTCCGTTTAGTCCGGTCTGTTCGTCTAGGACTATCGCATATCGGGCCTAGGGGGCGGCAAGCATCAGTCCCCTAAAAGCGTGATAAGTTGTGTCGGAGCGAAGCCCATTACACCTTGAAAAACTACTAGAAAAGCTACCAGTAAATCTCGCTTGCCCTGGCCAGGGACTTTGCGTAATGGCTCTCCAGACACAGCGCGATATCAACTCCCTATACCGGGAGAGACGAATCCTGTCTAACCGCAACTGCCTCCAAGTGCTTTGGGACTGCACCCAACTGCTACCTGTTTGTATGACTCTTTTGAGCCGTGGTAGGGTAGCAATCTAAGAACAGTGGGAACACACTCGAGGCGAAGCAGCAGTGTCAAGTCTGCGGACTATGCTTGACTCATGTCACCTGGAAACTGTTAACTGACGACGGGTATAATACCAACCAACAGTTCCCTGCGAGTCCTGTCCGGTGTACCCGTAACCCAACGAGCACCTGTATAGTATCTCCAGTATGACGTACTGATGACTGTGGGACAGACCATCTCCCCAACTGGGATGAGAAGCGTACACACTAGTCTACTCCGGAGTATCGATGCCCTATCTCGATAATCCTACAACTAGATACCTGAAAACGGATGTGCTTGTAGACTACCCAGCCCCTACTAGTGTGACTGCCATCACAACGCTAGTAGTCAAGCAAGATCCTAAGGGCTCTATCAATACGTATACACATATTAAGATAGATACAAACCAAGTAGCATACTACCATGTTTAGCAAGACTGTTAATATAACTGTGAATATCCTAAGCTTCCATTAAGTAATATACAAGCTAGTATAATACAATAATGGCCCCTAGGGCATATACACTAACAATCTCCCACTTGCACTAGGGCCATGTACTGCCATATCGAAGACCAATCATCTCAAGTAGCCTCTCGAACTGAATCTGAGGTAAGGACTTTGTGAATGGATCAGCAGTGTTCTCCTCTATAGCAACTCTCCGGACCTCGATCTCTCGGCGATCTATGATCTCCCTGATCAGGTGATACCGCCTTAAGATGTGTCTGGACTTCTGATGGGACCTGGGTTCCTTTACTGAAGCTATAGCTCCGTTGTTGTCGTAATACTGCGGTATTGGATCAACAATGGTAGGAACCACCTGAAGTTCTGTTAGGAACTTCTTCATCCAGACCGCTTCTTTTGCGGCATCGCAAGCAGCAATATACTCCGCTTCCATCGTCGAGTCAGCAACGGTGTCCTGCTTGGAACTCTTCCAGCACACCCCCCCTCCATTGAGAGTAAAGACATAACCTGACATGGACTTGGACTCATCCTTGTCACTCTGGAAGCTGGAATCAGCAAAGGCCTCGATCTTGAGGTCTTTTCCGCCATAAACTAAGAACATCTTCTTAGTCCTTCTCAAGTACTTGATAATGTTCTTTACTGCTATCCAGCTCTTCTCCCCTGGGTCTGACTGATACCTTCTTACCACGCCCAGTGCGTAAGCTACATCTGGTCTGGTGCACAACATCGCATACACTATAGAGTCTACCGCAGAAGCGTAGGGTATAATAGACATGTGTTCCCTTTCCAAATTGGTCCTGGGAGACATCTCTTTGGATAGGGTGATTCCGTGACAAGCCGGTAAACTACCGCGCTTAGAATCTTCCATACTGAATCTTTTCAGTATAGTGTTGATATACCTGGACTGCGAAAGTCCCAACATCCTCTTGGATCTATCACGATAGATCTGGATCCCCAGAATGTAAGAGTCATCACCCAGGTCTTTCATGGAGAACCTGTGTGATAAGAATCCTTTGACAGATTGTAGTATAGGAATGTCATTTTCTATCAATAGAATATCATCCACGTACAAGACGAGGAATACGACAGTTCGTGCTACAATTTTACTATATATACATGGTTCATCTGGATTTTTGATAAATTCATATTCTTTGACCGTTTCATCAAAACAGATGTTCCAACTCCGTGATGCCTGCTTCAGTCCATAAATGGACTTAAGCAACTTGCATACTTTTCCACTGCTCCCACTCTGATTGAAACCTTCTGGCTGATCAATATAGACGCACTCTTCTAAATTACCATTCAGAAAATCCGTCTTCACGTCCATCTGCCAGATTTCATAATCATGGAAGGAAGCAATGGCAAGAAGGATCTGAATGGATTTGAGTATAGCCACTGGAGAAAAAGTTTCGTTATAGTCCAAACCAGGTCTTTGACGAAAACCCTTTGCAACAAGTCTAGCCTTATAGGTTTCCATCTGTCCATCTACACCAATCTTTTCTTGAAGATCCATTTGCATCCTATGGGTTTTACCCCATCTGGAGCAAAGTCCAAAGTCCATACTTTGTTGGTGTACATGGACTCCATTTCGGTCCGCATTGCATCTAGCTATCGTACCGAGTCACCGCTCTGGATGGCCTGCTGGAAGCTAGTAGGTTCATCATCATCAATGATGCAATCCTCTCTATCCCTATCTATGAGAAAACCGTAGTATCTCTCAGGCAGATGAGACGGCCTACTACTCCTGCGGAAGGGTGCGGGAATGTCCTGTTCTTTTTGAACTACTAGTTCTACCAAACTTTCAGTAGTAGTTTGTGGTTCTGGATTTCTTCCAGTTCAATTTCGCTCCCACTTGTTTCCTTTTCTAAAAACTGCTGTTCTAGAAAATGGGCATGACGAGAAACAAAAACCTTTTGTTCCTCTGCGTGATAGAAGAAATACCCCTTGGAGTTCTTTGGATATCCCACAAACTTACACTGTACTGATCGTGCTTCGAGTTTGTCCGCATGCTGCTTTTTAACAAAAGCTGGACATCCCCATATCTTCATATGCTAAAGATAGGGTTTCTTCCCACTCCACATCTGATATGGAGTGGTAGGCACAGTCTTGGTAGGAGCCCTGTTCAAAAGATATGCCGCTGATTCTAGTGCATAACCCCAGAAAGATCGCGGTAACTCAGCATTACTCATCATGGAACGTACCATATCCAATAGGGTTCGATTCCGTCTCTCCGATACACCGTTGTGCTGTGGATTGTATGGAGGAGTAAGCTGAGAGAGAATTCTTTTCTCTTTTAGGTAACCTAGGAACTCGGCACTTAAGTATTCACCATCTCGATCAGATCTCAGTGTCTTGATACTTTTGCCGGTTTGGTTTTCTACTTCATTCTTATAGTCTTAGAATTTCTCAAAAGCCTCGGATTTATGTTTCATCAAGAAAATGAATTCGTACCTAGAGTAATCATCCGTAAAAGTAATTAAATAGGAAAAACCACCTCTTGCATGTATAGACATTGGACCACATACATTGCTGTGTATGAGTCCTAAGAGTTCGCTCGTTCTTACTCCATATCCAGTGAATGGAGTCTTTGTCATCTTTCCTTTGAGACATGATTAACAAGTGGCATAAGATTGATATTCGAACGAATCCAAATATCTTTCTCCATGTAACTTAGTTAACCATGTCTCATTGATGTGACCTAGTCTACAATACCATAAGAAAGCATTATTTAAATCTGGAGACTTGATTTTTAGTGTGTTCTGGACATTGAAAATCTGTAATTGGTTTAAGACATATATATCGTTATCCAGTGTACCAGACCCAATCAAACCATGATTAAGGTAGATGTTAACAACATCGCTTACAAACGTGAAATCATAACCTTCTTTCGATAATAAGGAAACTGATATGATATTACACGTTAAACTAGGTACACAAAAACAGTTATGCAAAACCAAAATATGTCCACTCATCAATCCATGGTGATAATCCCCTACGGACACAGCTCCCACGCTAGCTCCGTTAACAACCTTCAGGGTCATATCACCAACCTTCAGCACTCTACGGTTTCTCAGTGCCAGCAATGAATTGCATATATGAGATCCTGATCCGGTATCCAATACCCAGGAAGTAGAGTTGATTGACAGACAATTCTCAATTACAAACACACCTGAAGTCGAAGCCATAGCTAGCGTCGGTTCCTGGTTCTTGCCAATCCAAGACTTGCAATCTTTCTTCCAGTGCCCTTTCCTATGACAGTGGAAGCACTCATCCTTTGCCACTACTGGCACCGCAGTCTTTTTCTTTCCCTTCACTCCCACCTTACTAACACCTCCTCTAGGTTTGGTAGCGACCTTATTCTTCCTTCCTTTGGCCCTAGCCTTGGACCCGGAAGAAGAAGCACCGCGAACAAACATAGCGGGTGTTTCCCTTGCCTTCTGCAAGGTGCCCTCTGCACTCCTCAACATGTTAAGGAGTTCTTGAAGTTCAACTTCTTTACTTTGAATGTTGAAATTCAGAATAAACTGGGCGTAGGTGGAAGGAAGGGACTGGAGAATCAAGTCTATATAGAGCTCGTTCTCCAAAGTCGTCCCGAGGTCTGCGAGCTTTTCTATATAGACAATCATCTTTAGGACATGTTCTCCTACAGATGATCCGACGGCCAAACTCGCCTGTAACAAGTTTTTCAAGGTCTCGTATCTTGCTATACGAGATTGCTTTCCATACAGATCCTTTGTATGGAGAAATATGGATTCAAGATCCATATCCTCGTGCCTCCTCTGATGTTCATTATTCATCGAGGCAAGCACGATGCACTTAGCCTTCGCACAATCTGTTAGCTATATGTATGCCCTAGAAGCCATTACTGTACATACGATGTATATTGTAATGGATGCTTGGACATATATAGAGAGGACTTTCTTGATCGATATGATACTATGCTATCTGGTTGTACTTTATCTTAACATGTACTCTGATTGTCTCTATGTTACATGTTGATAAAGCCCTTAGGATATGTACTCGACTACTGGGACTATGATGAGATCATACTAGTGGGGCCACGGTAGTCGACGAGTACATCCTATAACTGTTCCTAGTCGAGGGTGTATCGAGACAGGGCATCGATGCACCAGAGTAGGCTAGCGTATATGCATCTTGACCCATATGATGGGCGATGGATGATCCCATATCCATCGGTGTTTGACATCAAGGATGGTGTACGGGTGCTCAGTAGAGACTGGGTACACCGGACGGACTCGCCGAGAACTCCCAGATGGTATTATACCTCACGTCAGATGGCAGTTCTCCGGTGACACTGGTACAGAGTAGTCTGTTGACCCGAGATCGTCATAGAGTCTTGTGTGATTCTTACTGTGCTTTGATTTCCATCATACCACGTCCAAGAAGGCGTGCAAAAAGGTGGCTTTTGGGTACAGTGCCGAATCGCATGGAGTCAATGAGCGATAGGAGGGTATTCGTCTCTCCTGGTATAGGGAGTTGATGTTGCGCTGTGTTCGATTGGCTATAACTGGAAATCCCTGGCCAGGGTTGCTGGGATTTACTGGTAAGTGTTATCAGTAGTTTCTCGAACTGTTATAGACCTCATATCGACACGACTTATCAAGCTACTGGGGTCTGACGTTTACCACCCCTAGGCGAGATATGCGACATATCAGACGAAGAGACCGGACTGTACGGGAGTGTTACTGATTGGATTCGTAGGAGAATGTACAGGCTTACTTGTTGACCTTCTGATTGCTCAATACCTGGGTGGCTGTTACGTTTAGCTGACCGCTTGCAGCTTGTGGGTCTTTAATATGATCATCACCTACTGCCGACGTATTGACGATTCTTTAGAGTCCTACACAGAAGTTTCTTGACTCAGGCAAAATGGAGTAGGGGCACATATGTGATATGTGCAGGACTGAGGATAATGCGATATGAGATACCGTATTATATTCTCACGTTATTTTGATATGAGCCGGATCATCGGATCAAGTGTTGATTCGATAAATCGGTACATGATATATTAGTCGGTTATATTCGATATAGCCGGATTGTCGGATCAAGTGTTGATTCGATAATTTAATTTATAATAATATATATGATATATTAAATTACATTAACTAATATTAGCTCACTAAAAGATTCATTTTCTCACTCGGGTAATACATTGATATATATGCGATATATGTTAATTGTATTATTTTATTTTGTTACAATAAATATTATATATGTGATATATAATATTGTAACATGATATGGTTATTAATGCAACATGATTAGTGGAGTTAAACATGGTTAGGGTTTGATTTGGGTTAAGCTATTCTAGAAGTTTCTAGAAGGTTTTGTTTTGTTTTGTGTAAGATATTTCGTGAAGATATTTGCTTAACCAAACCCAAACCCTTGACCGTGGTTGTTTCTCTACAAGGGTTAAGGATTCATTCTTAACTATGGTTGCATTTCTAACCTCGCATATGAGTTATTCATTATTCATCACAAAAGGATTCCTTCTTCTTCTTCCTTCTTTTTTCATGGAAAAGCTTTCTTGCTTTGATTTTGTGATGAAAGTGAGTGAGAATAAGAAAATAAATGAGAGCAAAAATCTTACTTCATCATCCTCATCTATCCTTGCCATTTAGATGAGGGTGTTCACTTCATTTAGTGAGTGAGAGCTTGTGTTAATGAAACTTCAAGGTAGATCATCTTTGTTATCGAAGATCGGAAGCAAGCTTGCATCTTTCTCTTCGTGGAGCCTCTCGAGAGTCCGGAACTTGATGATCGCAGCGAAGGGACCACAATACGGAGCTTATAAAGTGAAGGACCGAATCTACAAAGGTTGTAATCCCTCTCACTTAGTGTTAAAGTGTTTAACATGCTTGTTTTCGCCTAATCTCTAGTTTAAAGATCTTGTTAAGGGTTGTTCGGCACGTCTAAATTTTTAATCGGGCATGGTTGATGCCTTGTTGTCACGACCCGAAAGAGCACGTGACTGGCCCTTGAACCATATGAAGTCTATAAGACTCCATCTGATCCAAGTAAGCCAAAAACCCAGCAATCTAAAACCATTTTAAGAGTAAATAAAGAAAACTGGTTTAAAGAAGTGAAGAAAAACATGTTTGAAAGTCAAGGTTTTTAAATTACTATGCCGAATATGCATTTTAAAAATGTACGGTCTTTTCTAAAAATTTCGGTAGAATTTCTTTTGTAAATACTGACCCCGAACGGGGTACAACAAGAACAATATATATATGCAATGATAAAAGGCATCCCCAAGCGGGAGCTAGCTCTTCGTCAATCGACGGTCACAACCATGCAAGCAATATAATATACAACGCCAAATGGCAAGGATCAAAACTCAACAGAAACCCAATAAGCATGAAAACCGTAATACTGCTAAGCGCGACTCTAAGGTCGAATAATACATCACTAGTGTCTAAGTCTGAAAAAATATACAAGTTTTGGTTGATGGAATTCTAGATACAATGAATAATACAAGTACAATGGTGGTTCTTGATGCAAAAGAACCCACCTACCAAATGCAATTCACCCGCAAGGAAGCAGTGTGCCAGAAATGCCGCAATGGAACCTGTACGACAAAACCTGCAAGAACTGTGGCACAACGGGGGTGAGTTGCCAACTCGTGAATAGAAATATCTACAAGAAGAAACCGAATGCAAGACATAATCCTAGGTCAATACGATCAGTATAATATAAACCACAAGAGTACGTCTGAAGCATGATAAGGTGGCAATGTAACATCTAAACATGTATGTAGTGCCAAGTACTCAGGTAATAACATGTCATAAGTATAAGGTATGTCTGCATGAAGTAAATATGAAGAAGTATCAAATGGATATCAATACACATATATTAGCGTCCCATTCCACTAATATTGGTGTAAGGGTATATATAGCAGCGCCCTCATACCCTGTTATATATACAAATGAAGTATGATCAATGTAAATCCAGTCTGTATGTGATCAAGTCTGTAAAAACGTGGAACCCGTCCACCCGTCACTCAATGACAATAAGCGTGGAACCCGTCCACCCGTCACCCAATGACAATAAACATCATGAATGTAAATATGAGGATATAAACAAAATCATGGAAAACATCACGAAACCTGTGCCTAGCATCGGCACGAAAATCCTCATCTATCAGGCATTGTCACCAAGACTAGCCCTGATAGGTACGTATCATACGCTATATCGAAACCCGAGTGCCCAGCTTCGACCATCGAATTGCGACGTATGCATACGTACAAGCTCCGGTCGGTATCCCCAAGATAACCGCCGAGTAAAAGGTAATATCACCGGACAGTATGGTTCCCCAGCCGGGCTCATCGGCTCATAGAACATCGACATCCCTTTCTTGCCCCGGGGTACTCCGGGCCCCACCATGTACCCTCATACGGCCTCGACGCCTCCTCGTAGGGGTATATAAATCAGTACCGATAAAACTCATGGTGGAAGCTGAAATATCATATCAAGGGTAACCAGGTTTTAAAACATTTACATAATCTCTTGAAATACCCACGGTTCCCCAAATCCAGAAATATCATGAAAACAAATATCCCAATGCGCATAATCAGAAAGCATGATGTATGTGACATATAGATGAAATGCAAGTAAAACAGCATATCATGCAACATAGAATAATGGTATGCACATACAAGGTCATATCCTGATGCAATAATATTACTGTGTAGTGATATGGCAATTATCGATGATGAAGTGTGTGAGCCGTCAAGCAGTGTACGTGGAACATATGTATCATCGATAATAGTGCTGGTGTCCTAACAGCATGATGGTAATATAGCAATAAACACATGCAAAGCGATGTGAATAGCATGAATATGCGGAAATTGAATAATCAACACAACAGTAAAGAATCTACAGATCTAAGTATCAAGTAAACCGGGAGGGATATGGAAACCACCTAAGTCTGAGTCGAATTGTTTATATATAGTAGTCGGTGATCCCGCCTCAGTAGTATCGCGTACTGTACAGTAAATCATATGATATCCTCAAGTCATGAGTGCGGATCTATCATCAATATAAAGCTCGTACGGTAAATCGTCATACGGCATCCCAATAGCTGGGTACGGGTCAGTATCACATTCCTCTCATCAAATATCAGGTATCATTATCATCATATCACATAATCTGGGGTACTGATCTATGTCTAGTACAAATCGATACCATCTATAAAGTATGAATGCGGGTGTAAACACACATCCAAAGCCCGCAAGAATCACATGTCATATCCCAAATACGAATCATATCAATCACCGATCTTACGGCACAATGCCCAAAACCATCGACTCATCTCCAACGTCATCCAATATCATCATCGACACTGTGTAAATATAAGGAATATGCAAGTGTGTGCGTATGGGTGTAAACCTATCCTAGGGTTCGCAACTAGGAAATATTCTAGCTTACTTCTAACCCTATCACATCTAACACATCTCAAATAATCCACGACACTATACTATCATATATAAACACATAAGGTATACCAACTACGGACTGCGGGGGTGCTATACGCCATCCACCCGACTTCCCCCTGTAGATATAATCTACTCACCTTGTGTCTTTATTTGTGGACATCGCCACACGCTTCCTTGTCGTCCCGAAGTCTTCATGGGTACCTACATATCAAAACATCGTATATGCGCATTAAAACCAAATCAAAGCTAAAACGGCACGCGAAACCCAAAACGATACGATAAGGGGCCTATAGGTTAGAACCTATGGGCACGCCTTCAAAACCATCAATCAATCTTCGATATCGTCGTATAAACGCCAATTAGTCGAGGTAAACACAAGACACAAATTCAGAATTAAAAATACGGAATACGGAAACACGAATCCAAAACAGCAACTAAGAAAATATGCTCCAGATTTCACCCTAGGTCAAATTAGACAAATCTATATATACCAGGGGTCTAATCTATGCATGTAGGGGCTACAGAACCAAAACGAGCAAGTTTGGTGCAGGTATGGTCACAAATTGCGGCCAATGGGAATAAATTGGCGGCCTGGAAATAGAAGTGGGGGCTGGGGTCTTGTGTGGTGGTTCCTGGGTGCCTGCACATCTCACTGTCCAATCAATTTTATTTTAGGATGTCTCGGGTGATAGCAGATTCCAAAATACAATCCCAGAATTGCAGTTTTTCCCGACATCGTCTCATAAATCCGTATTCTGGGTTAAAGCTTCAGGTTAGGGTCCAATATAACATCACACCAAGATTCTAAGGTCACAACAAGTCTTAGTTTCACCTCACAACTCAATTTTTCCTAAACCCTAACTAGGTTATCCTCAAATCCACAAAACACACAATATCGATATGAAACTTGAATCGAAGCTTAAGCACAAGAAATACCACTCTAATTATGGAGGAATTACCTCATAAGTCCCATATGAATCCTCAATAGCGCCAAAATGAAAACTTTCTTGGTCCATCCTATAGCTTGCAAGCTTGTGCACATTTTTTGTGAAATGAGAGTGGGGTTTTAGTGAAGTTTGTGAGATGATTTGGGGCTTGAAGTGGGGAGGATGAAGAGGGGTTCAGCAGGAGATGGAGGAAGAGGGAGAGAGAAGATGAGAGGAGAAATGAAGAGATGGCTAAGTCCAAGGTCAAAGAGGGCCATACCTCTCTCTCTCACACCATGCTTCATATTTTATTCTCTTTTCCATTTTCTTTTCCTTTTCTTTTTTCCATTTTCTCCAAAACCTTCTCACTAGAATAGTAACCCCAAATAACCTGATAGAAAATGCACAAGTGTGAAAAAAGTTATATGTGCATGTTTTGCACAAAATTGCTAAAAAACCGATTATCGATTTTTAATCGCGATTAGCACTAAATTAGCATATAACTAATCATAAAAACTTTAAAATGGCATAATTCTATAAATTACCCTATTTTAGAATTTTCCATAATTTTTCTCAAATTTTTCCCATTTATTTGTATTTAATAATACCAAAATATTAAAATATTCTATAAAATAATATTAAATTATAAAAATTCCCAAAATAATATTTTATTTTTTTGAAATGTTACAATCTACCCCCTTAAATAAATTCGGTCCCCGAATTTAAATTTAAACCCCCAAATACCAAAACATTTCAGTAAAAATCCAAATTGTCGGGGTTCCGAAAACATCAATACGTAGCGAATATCATAAAAAATGTACTGCTATATAAGAAATCAATCCCCAAAAATGTATATAAGAATATCCGGTGCTTCTGGTGCACACGGAAATCAATATCCATATATGTGTCCTACAGGTATACAAAACAACATCTAGGTGCAACTGGTGTGCACGAAACATCTGTCATAGGCAACATGTGTGCCTGACAGCAAAATCAGGTGCATTTGTCATGCACGAAGAATCCCGATTCAGTGCATCTGGCGTGCACCAGAATCGTGTATCAAAACACTAAAGGTGCATGAAACTATGCTGGAAACGTAAATCACATCACTGGCATAAAATAGGCGTGAAATCACAATCAATACCTCAAATGTAATAACTATGCGCAGAATATAAATACCCAGTGGGTGCATAAAACAAATATCATGAAACTCAGTCATCAAAACTAAATCATGCAATAGAACGCCCAAAATACCAAAATCGAAGATGACGGATACGTGATAATCGAATCACAAAATCACAAATCATAAATACCGTCGTCGGTAGTTCCTCCTTCAAAGTCGAGAAGGAGTCGGTGCATCCAATGCTAGCAGTGCAAGATATCCAACTCTTGCTCACGGTCTGGCGTCCTCTGCCTCTGGGTCCTTATCTTCTCTAAGGATTACCTATCTCGCAATCAATCGGCTCATCGGCCCTGTCAGGTGTGCTAACGGGGACAATTCCGTTCTGGTACTTCTCTGGTCATCTCTTGGTCAATCATCATGACCACTCATAAAGCAGAATATCACTGACGTCGGCCTCTGGCTCTCCGAATGCACATCACACATCTGATGCTGGGTGCAACCATCTTTGCAGCAATGTCCTGGAAGGAATCCTGTTCAAGGTCTCTGCCGATCATGCCTATGCCGATCTATACAGAAGCTGGTACTCTTGCATAATCTCTTCTCGCTCAATGGACATCTGCGTCCTCAGCACAGCATTTCTCGGAAATTGGTCGCATCCCAACGCCTCTGTAAGCATATCAGGGCTCTGGTCTCGACGGAAAGTCATGACAGCTCGTCAGCGTCTCGCACGAACCTCTGGTTCCACTTGTCTGTATCATCGTCCACTTCGACGTCACGCCTTTATCTGCGTACTGCAACGTTCTCGGCTACGGTCCATCCAAAATCTCTTGCATATCTCTTTTCTGCCGAATTGCCCGGAAGTCATCGTCCTTTGCCGAAGCTAATTCTTGTTCCGGAATGGCTGCATACTCATCGCGCCTCTTTCTGAAAGCTATATCCATATACCATGCCTCTGCGTGCGTATCGCATCACTGATGTCGGCGGAGTGGGACGTCATCTCGTCAAAATCTCTAGCGAACTCTTTACTTCACTCTGCTTCAATGTCGACTGATTCGGACTCGTCTCATCGTGGCTGCATGGACTGTGCTCCAACGTCTATACTCGTATCTGGAGTCTCCCAAGCAAAGAATCCCATCACATGATATCCGAATGATGTCGAAACATTCGATCGACTCGTCAGAACCTCATAATCCCCCAAGAGATCAACATCTTGAGTACAGTTTAATAGTATCGAGTACATGCCACAGCGTCGGTGGTCCAGCCGTAGAAGGGCAAACCCAAGCCTCACTAATGGCGCCGCGGAACTGCCGCAAACCCTAAGTTTCAAAGGCTTTCACACGGTCATTAAGTCGAGTTAGGGTTTCATTCTTCTAGAGGGTCCATAGAATCGCCTGCATGTCTTTCCGTATACTTTAAACTTGGAAAATGGGCTCCTGACATTCGATCGTCTCTGTCGACTCTCAACGTCTCCGCGTGAAGTCGTCTCTAGCTGGAAGCAATCTATCTGATGACCTCGCATCGGTAAGCGAACGAACCACACGCCCTAGTCATCCACCGTCGGTGACTAGCGACCGTCTATCATATCTCCTAGTATGTACTCATGCTGCAGTAGCTCCAATCGTCTGGGCAATATCTCGTTATTGGCAGCAACAACTGGCTCATTCGCTGTACGCCGAACAGCGCCTCAATCATTCTGAATAAGCGGTATATCAATGGCCATCACATCCTGGCTGGCCTCTAGCAGTAGCCTGCTCCTCTGGTACCCATCGGCATGTCCGAGAAATCTCGTGAAAGCGATCTATCAAACGCTCATGGCACGAAAACACAAAAAGACGATGCCTCTCAATGCGATCGTAAGTCTCTGGAATCACATCCTGGTCAGTCCTCGTCCACGAAGAGCTCATGTTGACGCAACTCGAGCCGTAGCTCTCTCTGCCCGTGTGATCGCGGCAGCAAAATCATAAACAGTATCGATGAAGATAGATCAAGAATGAATATAATACTGTGCAAGGAAATGTACATCCTAAGGCTCCTTAAGCGGAGTAGCATATCGTTAGTATGCCGCGGAACATACACACGGTACGTCACTCTACTGCAGTCACCTACTCCATCAACCAAGGGTCATCCTACGCGACGAAAGTTCGGGTATAATACCCCCTCGACTAAGTCTAAGTTCCGTAAGGTCAAGCCTAAGTTCCGTATATATATAGACGCCCTAGGCTCCACATAGTCAAACTTAGACTCGAACCAAGGTCAACCTAGCGCTCTGATACCAACTTTATCACGACCCGAAAGAGCACGTGACTGGCCCTTGAACCATATGAAGTCTATAGGACTCCATCTGATCCAAGTAAGTCAAAAGCCCAGCAATCAAAAACCATTTTAAGAGTAAATAAAGAAAACTGGTTTAAAGAAGTGAAGAAAAACATGTTTGAAAGTCAAGGTTTTTAAATAACTATGCCGAATATGCATTTTAAAAATGTACGGTCTTTTCTAAAAATTTCGGCAGAGTTTCTTTTGTAAATACTATCCCCGAACGGGGTACAACAAGAACAATATAAATATGCAATGATAAAAGGCATCCCCAAGCGGGAGCTAGCTCTTCGTCAATCGACGGTCACAACCACGCAAGCAATATAATATACAACGCTAAATGGCGAGGATCAAAACTCAACAGAAACCCAATAAGCATGAAAACCGTAATACTGCTAAGCACGACTCTAAGGTCGAATAATACATCACTAGTGTCTAAGTCTGAAACAATATACAAGTTTTGGTTGATGGAATTATAGATACAATGAATAATACAAGTATAATGGTGGTTCTTGAAGCAAAAGAACCCACCTACCAAATGCAATTCACCCGCAAGGAAGCAGTGTGCCAGAAATGCCGCAATGGAACCTGTACGGCAAAACCTGCAAGAACTGTGGCACAACGGGGGTGAGTTGCCAACTCGTGAATAGAAATATCTACAAGAAGAAACCGAATGCAAGACATAATCCTAGGTCAATACGATCAGTATAATATAAACCACAAGAGTACGTCTGAAGCATGATAAGGTGGCAATGTAATATCTAAACATGTATGTAGTGCCAAGTACTCAGGTAATAACATGTCATAAGTATAAGGTATGTCTGCATGAAGTAAATATGAAGAAGTATCAAATGGATATCAATACACATATATTAGCGTCCCATTCCACTAATATTGGTGTAAGGGTATATATAGCAGCGCCCTCATACCCTGTTATATATACAAATGAAGTATGATCAATGTAAATCCAGTCTGTATGTGATCAAGTCTGTAAAAATGTGGAACCCGTCCACCCGTCACCCAATGACAATAAACATCATGTATGTAAATATGAGGATATAAACAAAATCATGGAAAACATCACGAAACCTGTGCCTAGCATCGGCACGAAAATCCTCATCTATCAGGCACTGTCACCAAGACTAGCCCTGATAGGTACGTATCATACGCTATATCGAAACCCGAGTGCCCAGCTTCGACCCTCGAATTGCGACGTATGCATACGTACAAGCTCCGGTCGGTATCCCCAAGATAACCGCCGAGTAAAAGGTAATATCACCGAACAGTATGGTTCCCCAGCCGGGGTCATCGGCTCATAGCACATCGACATCCCTTTCTTGCCCCGGGGTACTCCGGGCCCCACCATGTACCCTCATACGGCCTCGACGCCTCCTCGTAGGGGTATATAAATCAGAACCGATAAAACTCATGGTGGAAGCCGAAATATCATATCAAGGGGAACCGGGTTTTAAAACATTTACATAATCTCTTGAAATACCCACGGTTCCCCAAATCCAGAAATATCATGAAAACAAATATCCTAATGTGCATAATCAGAAAGTATGATGTATGTGACATATAGATGAAATGCAAGTATAACAGCATATCATGCAACATAGAATAATGGTATGCACATACAAGGTCATATCCTGATGCAATAATAATACTGTGTAGTGACATGGCAATTATCGATGATGAAGTGTGTGAGCCGGCAAGCAGTGTACGTGGAACATATGTATCATCGATAATGGTGCTGGTGTCCTAACAGCATGATGGTAATATAGCAATAAACACATGCAAAGCGATGTGAATAGCATGAATATGTGGAAATTGAATAATCAACGCAACAGTAAAGAATCTACAGATCTAAGTATCAAGTAAACCGGGAGGGATATGGAAACCACCTAAGTCTGAGTCGATATGTATATATATAGTAGTCGGTGATCCCGCCTCAGTAGTATCGCGTACTATACAGTAAATCATATGAAATCCTCAAGTCATGAGTGCGGATCTTTCATCAATATAAAGCTCGTACGGTAAATCGTCGTACGGCATCCCAATAGCTGGGTACGGGTCAGTATCACATTCCTCTCATCAAATATCAGGTATCATTATCATCATATCACATAATCTGGGGTACTGATCTAAGTCTAGTACAAATCGATACCATCTATAAAGTATGAATGCGGGGGTAAACACACATCCAAAGCCCGCAAGAATCACATGTCGTATCCCAAATACGAATCATATCAATCACCGATCTCACGGCACAATGCCCAAAACCATCGACTCATCTCCAACGTCATCCAATATCATCATCGACACAGTGTAAATATAAGGAATATGCAAGTGTGTGCGTATGGGTGTAAACCTATCCTAGGGTTCGCAACTAGGAAATATTCTAGCTTACTTCTAACCCTATCATATCTAACACATCTCAAATAATCCACGACACTATACTATCATATATAAACACATAAGGTATACCAACTACGGACTGCGGGGGTGCTATACGCCATCCACCCGACTTCCCCCTGTAGATATAATCTACTCACCTTGTGTCTTTATTTGTGGACGTCGCCACGCGCTTCCTTCTCGTCCCGAAGTCTTCATGGGTAACTACATATCAAAACATCGTATATGCGCATTAAAACCAAATCAAAGCTAAAACGGCACGCGAAACCCAAAACGATACGATAAGGGGCCTATAGGTTAGAACCTATGGGCACGCCTTCAAAACCATCAATCAATCTTCGATATCGTCGTATAAACGCCAATTAGTCGAGGTAAAACACAAGACACAATTTCAGAATTAAAAATACGGAATACGGAAACACGAATCCAAAACAGCAACTAAGGAAATATGCTCCAGATTTCACCCTACGTCAAATTAGACAAATCTATATATACCAAGGGTCTAATCTATGGATGTAGGGGCTACAGAACCAAAACGAGCAAGTTTGGTGCAGGTATGGCCGCAAATTGCGGCCAATGGGAATAAATTGGTGGCCTGGAAATAGAAGAAGGGGCTGGGGTCTTGTGTGGTGGTTCCTGGGTGCCTGCACATCTCACTGTCCAATCAATTTTATTTTAGGATATCTCGGGTGATAGCAGATTCCCAAATACAATCCCAGAATTGCAGTTTTTCCCGACATCGTCTCATAAATCCGTATTCTGGGTTAAAGCTTCAGGTTAGGGTCCAATATAACATCACACCAAGATTCTAAGGTCACAACAAGTCTTAGTTTCACTTCACAACTCAATTTTTCCTCAAACCCTAACTAGGTTATCCTCAAATCCACAAAACACACAATATCGATATGAAACTTGAATCGAAGCTTATGCACAAGAAATACCACTCTAATTGTGGAGGAATTACCTCATAAGACCCACATGAATCCTCAACAGCGCCAAAATGAAAACTTTCTTGGTCCATCCTATAGCTTGCAAGCTTGTGCACATTTTTTGTGAAATGTGAGTGGGGTTTTAGTGAAGTTTGTGAGATGATTTGGGGAGGATGAAGAGGGGCAGCAGCTTCAGCAGGAGATGGAGGAAGAGGGAGAGAGAAGATGAGAGGAGAAATGAAGAGATGGCTAAGTCCAAGGTCAAAGAAGGCCATACCTCTCTCTCCCACACCATGCTTCATATTTTATTCTCTTTTCCATTTTCTTTTCCTTTTCTTTTTTCCCTTTTCTCCAAAACCTTCTCACTAGAATAGTAACCCCAAATAACATGATAGAAAATGCACAAGTGTGAAAAAAGTGATATGTGCATGTTTTGCACAAAATTGCTAAAAAACCGATTAGCGATTTTTAATCACGATTAGCACTAAATTAGTATATAACTAATCATAAAAACTTTAAAATGGCATAATTCTATAAATTACCCTATTTTATAATTTTCCATAATTTTTCTAAAATTTTTCCCATTTATTTGTATTAATAATAACAAAATATTGAAATATTCAATAAAATAATATTAAATTATAAAAATTCCCAAAATAATATTTTATTTTTTTGAAATGTTACACTTGTAGAATCTTGTGAGTGTGCCTAGTAACCTGACAGTGGTATCAGAGCCAAGTTAGAGCTTTAGGCGAAGTCTAGACGAAGTTTAAAGTCCGATCGAACACCGAATACCCGTAAAACCCTAATTTCTGGAAATTTTCTAAAATTGTGATTTTTTCTGTATTAAAAATGCTCAAAAAAATCAGCAGGGAAATACAAGAGTTACTGTGAAATACGTGCTACCAACACCACTAAAGCGCCGCGGAACCGCAGCCGTACCATGGCTTTGGCAGCGGTTCCGCGGCCAAATAGTAGCTTCATCTTTCACTTTTTCCACAATAACATCCGTATGTGTTTCTTGATTCTTCTGGGAATTTTTAATTATACTCAAGAGTTGAGTTTTCTAGGTTGTATTGGGAGCTCGTTGATTCGGTCGGAAAGTATAACTTCGTTTAGTTTGTCCGGGTAATTTTTAGAACGTGTTAAAAAGTTCGAACGGATATCAATAACTCACTTTTCCCCTGCCGGAAAATTTCCAAGCATAAGATTTTTCCGTAGTTTAAGAACGTTATAAGCCGTGCAAGTAATGCGGTGGACCCTCTAGAAGACAACAAACCTTAACTCGATTATGTGACCGTCTTGAACTGCCTCTAAACCTTAGGGCTTGAGGCAGTACGGCGTGCCACATGTGAGGCGTTGGCTCGACCCTTCTACGGCTGGACCATTGGTACTGTGGCATGTGATGGATATTTTTAAACTAATTTCAAGTGTTGAGAACTATTTGGGAAAACTTGGGTGTTTGATTATTCAATCGGAAAGTTTAACATTGTCTATTTATCTGGAATGTGATACAATATTTAGAATCCACTTGTAGTTATGAGATAACTAATTTGAATGTTATAAATCTAGCACTTCAGTCTCAGATGATCGGTTGCCACGAGATTTTGATGTGATCAAAAGTCCATCGCAATCACGTAGCGTACGCGGATACTCACCGGGTAAACTTAACAGACAGCCACACCCCATAGCCCCGACCAAGTGACTGTAGAAGAACCCCGTCACCAAAAGCATCCGTTCGGGTGCTCGCGGCAGCGGTGTTCCGCCTTAGTGCACTTCATCGACGGCATCTGGCGTGCGGCCGTCTACTAAAGTTTGCGACGAGCATTCGATCAGGATATCAGGAATCTTGTTGAATTGGCCGACCAGATATTGAAAAGTATTTTCGATATTGAGACTGAAATGCGAGGTTATAATTGTTAGGCATGTGATGTCTAAGGAATTCATTTGGATAGGCATGCGATGTCTAAGGAGGTTGCGGATTCCAACTGTTGTAGTTTTACACTTTCTTTTCTGCGACTGTAAGTGTAGTATGTAGTTGTATCGCCGTTTTCGTTGCTATACATCAACGACAATCGGTGTATGCATACTTACTTACGTTGATGACATGTGATGTTATGTGTTGCTGTGATATGTTATATTGGATCGTCGTGTTTGAATAGCCGAGGGTTTTATGTGAGATGAGGGTTTTTATTTTCATTCATGTAAAATTCATTTGTATGTAATATTCTTTTATTGGGGCACTTCCGGGATGAGGATGATGTCACCATTGTATATTATTTACTTTTCCGCATTAGGTAGACCCAAGGCGGGAGCACAAGTAACCGGGTTCTAGGGTCCAGTGGGAGACCATCTCGAGGAGTCGAGACTGGGTCTCCTAACCCTAGAATTGGCAGTGTTACTTGCCGCTCTCGTAGGGGTCTAGGGATGTGGGTTTGGCTATTCATCGCGACCGTGGAATCCGTGTTTTATACAGGCTCGTATTGAAAACACAGACGTCCTAGTATATCCAATATTTCATATATGTTCTTCTGCTGCAATGTTCTGTGATGAGATTATATTACTGCCTCAGACGAATGTTTATATTGTATATATGAGATATATATTATATATTGTTGATTTCGTTTCATATCTGATGCTTGTGAAGCATATTAAAATGGGACTTCATTAACGAAATTAATGAAATAAAAGAAACCTAAAATGTTGTAGAAACTTGTTTAAAAACTGGTAGCTCTAGTTCTTGCTTTGCATAGCGGTGTTCCTTGTAGAACATCCAGCACCTTATTCGATAAGGAAAGAGCCAAGATCCCTTCATCGGGAGTGACCTCTTTAGCGAAACTAGCAGATGCTGCATACTCAGTTTGTCTTTTGATTGCTTCTATAGTTTTTGCTTTGCATAGTGGTATATATGATATACCCTGCACCTTATTCGATGAGGAAAGAGCCGACGATCCCTTCACCGGGAGTGACCTCTTTAGCAAAAGTAGAAAAAGCCTCAAAAACACTCCATTTAAAATCACTCGATTCTACAACGATATCAAGTTCATTACGCAAAGGGTCTTCATAAAAACCTGTCGTAACCCTCCGTCATTTCAAATAAGTCCTACTTAGTATTCGTGCTACGTTTGTTGGCCTGCGTCAAGGCGTAGTGTACGGTAGCTAACTAGTATTTATCTGTTTATGCATATGATGTAGATTGGATTAGGATAGTCGTGCGACTTTGTTGGCCTGCGTCAAGGGTCGTGTAGGTGGGTTTAATTCAATCAAAAAATGACGGGTTGAACTTGACTAGCACACTGTAGTTTGTTGGACTGCGTCAAGGTCATGGGACGCTAGGGGTAAAATATTATTGGGAATTTCAAGTGTTGAAATTTGCAATGAGATTGCATACCTTCTATGAGATAGTTGGATCCCGATACCCGCTGCGAGTGAGAGTTACTCCTGGGAGTGTTTTACACATTACAATTAGTCGATCAAGTAGGTGTCTAGAAAGGTGTCAACGGGGTTATGTCCCTGGGAAAACGAGATTTACTTTAATTAGGTCCGTGCGAAAGCAAGGGGAACCTCCCTCAAAGTACCGGCACTGGCCTTGCTGAAAAATTGGCGAACTTGTAGCGTGTAATTAATCCCGTCTAGTCTTTCCTTTTAGGGTTTGAAGGAAGAATTGACTAAAACAGTGGGAGACATCCTGATTAGATATATTAGATAACCAATCTAATCTTGTAAGAGCATACGCTGAGTGTTTTCTTCTCTCTCTCTCTAGGTAGCGACCATATCACGCCTTAATCAAGATAATAATACGGATGTATTAACCGAACCCGCTTGTTATACTGAACTGGGGAACGTTGGTCCCGCTCTAACTTATAATTGTTATAAGACAGAGCAGGAAATTGGGGATTACCAGAATTCCCGTGCCGCCCAAACGAAGAAAGTGCATGCTGATGCATCTTCTTCGGGTGTGTTCATTACACAGAACTGTTTCTCAATATCCTTTACGTCCTAGGTATTTGATACCGGATCAGGATCCCACATATGTAATTTGTTACATGGGCTACAGATAGGTAGAGAACTGAGAACGGCTGATAAATTTCATGAGATATAAACGGTGCAAGTGTTGCAGCCAAGTCTGTTGGTAGTTATCACCCTGTATTAAAAAATACATTGATTCTGAACGAATGTTATTAGATACCGAACCTGATATACAACATCATATCAGTCTCTTTATTAGCAAAGAAGGATATAATTTTTTATTGTTGGATAATGTTTTGAACATTTCCTATATCAAGAGTTGATCGGTTCAGGCACGTTATCTAAAAGCATTGACGTTCTAAATCAAACCACAGTTCTTAGTATACAGAACACACATAAGAGGAAGAGTTCATAAATGAACGGATCCTTCTTGAGGCATTGTAGACTAGGTCATATCAATGCGACCCGACTAGCTAAGTTACATTTAGATGCATATTTAAATTAGTTTGAATTTACATCTTGTGAAACTTGCCGGTCATGTCACAAAGATAAGATGACTACAGCTCTGTTTATTGGAAACAGAGAAAGAGTTAGTGAACTCTTGGGATTGATACATGCTGATGTATGAAGGTCCCCTGTCTACATATGCCAAGACCGGTTCTTTGTACTTCATTACATTCTCTGATGATCTCTCAAGATTCAGACATATGTTCCTGTTGAAACACAAGTCTGAAGCTTTTGAGATATTCACAGAATATAAGTTAGAAGTAGAGAACCAAAAACGGGTATAAGTTTTATGTCCTTTGATGAGATCAGGGAGGAGAATACTTGAGCACGGGATTCCTGGACTATTCTAAAAGGAGAATGAGATTCTCTCTCAGCATTACTCCTCCGTACACACCACAGCACCATGGTGCATCGGGGCGGAGCAATCACACCCTATTTGATATGGTGTGCTCTATGATGAGTACTACTGAGTTTCCTATTTCCTTTTGGGAGTTATGCACTTGAGAAGCTGCATACCTATTGAATATGGTTCAAATCAAATCAGATGCCTACCACTCCATATATGATATGGTATTGGAAGAGCCCATCTCTTAAGCATATTAAGATCTGGGGTTGTCCGGCCTATGTCTAAAAGCAAAATCCGGACAAGCTCGAGGCAAGGTCAGTTCTGTAGAACTGGAAAGAGTTCCAGCTATACAAACTACAACAGATGATTTGGTAGAACCAAAGGATTCAATAGTTTCCAACAAACCTCAGCCTCTCTGTCGATCTAGTAGGGTTCCTCACCCACCTGAGAGATACTTCGGTTTCTCTATGACAGTGGGAGCGAGGATTGCATCATGAGATGATGACCTAACTATTTTCGAGCAGGCCATCAGGAGTGGGACTCTGTAAGAATGGCTGGATGCTTAGCGATCTCAGATGGAATCCTTATACACCAACAAAGTATGGACTTTGGTTGTTTTATCTGAAGGGTTAAATCCCCATCAGGAGCAAGTATATCTTGAGAAGATTACTTGGTGTACATGGAAAAGTTGAGACTTTCAAAGCTATGCTTAAGTCCATCCAGATCCTACTTGCCACGGCTACATACCATGACTACGATATTTGGTTGTTGGGTGTCATGACTGCTTTTCTAAATGATGTTTTAGAAGAGTGCGTCTATAAGTACACAGCCAGAGGGCTTCATAGACAGTAGGATCAACGGAAACGTGTGCAAGATGTTTTATGTGATAAATCAGGCATCGCGGAGTTGGAACGTCTGTTTTGATATAGTAGTCAAAGAGTTTGACTTCATCAAAATGGTAGATGAACCTTGTATATACAAAAAGGTAGTAGAGACTATGGTGGTGATCCTCGTAGAGTACGTGGATGACATACTCTTGATAGGGAAGGAGTTTCCTATGCAACGCTCGGTCAATCTCCGCTTATCACAAGGATTCTCCATATAGGATCAAAGCGATACCTCCTAAATCTTGGGTTTTGGATCTATGAGATAGATCTAATTGGATATTAGGATACTTACTAGTTGTAGTGAGATGGTATCAATCGATCATGGGGAGAATCACTGGAAGGGTTCCAGGGTGATAAGGACGACTGAATGTCAGTCGCAGGCATTGTCTTTACCCTCAGTGGAGGGACGGTATATTGGAAGGGTTCCAAGCTAGATACCGTGACTTACTAGACGATTAAAGGCAAGATACATCGTTACCAAGGATGCAACCAAAGAGGCAGTCTGGATATATAAGTTCATGAAATGAACTTCGTTCCAACCATTGTGTGACAATGGAATTATGGCTTTGGCCTAGGAACGCCCGTCCTATCAGAAATCTAGATATAATTCTTAGGCAGTATCACCTGATCATGGAGATGGTTGATCTCCAGGGAGATCGAGGTTAGGAGAGTAGACACAGAGGACAACAGCACGGATCCACTCACAAAGGCCTTTTTCCCAGTAGAGACTTTTATGGGATGGTTGAGTATGGATACTTCTACCACAGCTAATTGTTGGGTATGTGATACCACAACAGATGGCGCTAGTGCAAGTGGGAGATTGTTAGCTATATGTATGCCCTAGAGTCCATTACTGTACATACGATGTATATTTTAATGGATGCTTGGACATATATAGGGAGGACTTTCTTGCTCGACATGATAGTATGCTATCTGGTTGTATTTTATCTTAACATGTACTTTGATTGTCTCTATGTTACATGTTGATAAAGCCCTTAGGATATGTACTCGACTACTGGGACTATGATGAGATCATACTAGTGGGACCACGGTAGTCGACAAGTACATCCTATAACTGTTCCTAGTCGAGGGTGTATCGAGACAGGGCATCGATGCACCAGAGTAGGCTAGCGTATACACATCTTGACCCATATGATAGGCGATGGATGATCCCATATCCATCGGTGTTTGACATCAAGGATGGTGTACGGGTGCTCAGTAGAGACTGGGTACACTAGACGGACTCGCCGAGAACTCCCAGATGGTATTATACCTCACGTCAGATGGCAGTTCTCCGGTGACACTGGTACAGAGTAGTCTGTTAACATGAGATCGTCATAGAGTCTTATGTGATTCCCACTGTGCTTTGATTTCCATCATACCATGTCCAAGAGGGCGTGCAAAAAGGTAGCTTTTCGGTACAGTCCCGAATCACATGGAGGCAATGAGCGATAGGAGGGGATTCGTCTCTCCCGGTATAGGGAGTTGATGTTGCGCTGTGTTCGATTGCTATAACTGGAAATCCCTGGCCAGGGTTGCTGAGATTTACTGGTAAGTGTTATCAGTAGTTTCTCGAACTGTTATAGACCTCATATCGACACGACTTATCAAGCTACTGGGGTCTGACGTTTACCACCCCTAGGCGAGATATGCGACATATCAGACGAAGAGACCGAACTGTACGGGAGTGTTACTGATTGGATTCGCAGGAGAATGTACAGTCTTGCTTGTTGATCTTCTGATTGCTCAATACCTGGGTGGCTGTTACGTTTAGCTGACCGCTTGCAGCTTGTGGGTGTTTGATATGATCATCACCTACTGCCGGCGTATTCACGATTCTTTAGAGTCCTACACAGAAGTTTTTTGACTCAGGCAAAACGGAGTAGGGGCACATATGTGATATGTGCAAGACTGAGGATAATGCGATATGAGATACCGTATTATATTCTCGCGTTATTTTGATATGAGCCGGATCATCGGATCAAGTGTTGATTCGATAAATCGGTACATGATATATTAGTCGGTTATATTCGATATAGCCGGATTGTCGGATCAAGTGTTGATTCGATAATTTAATGTATAATAATATATATGATATATTAAATTACATTAACTAATATTAGCTCACTAAAAGATTCTTTTTCTCACTCGGGTAATATATTAATATATATGCGATATATGTTAATTGTATTATTTTATTTTTTTACAATAAATATTATATATGTGATATATAATATTGTAACATGATATGGTTATTAATGCAACATGATTAGTTGAGATTAAACATGGTTAGGGTTTGATTTGGGTTAAGCTATTCTAGAAGTTTCTAGAAGGTTTTGTTTTGTTTTGTGTAAGATATTTTGTGAAGATATTTGCTTAACCAAACCCAAACCCTTGAACATGGTTGTTTCTCTACAAGGGTTAAGGATTCATTCTTAACTATGGTTGCATTTCTAACCTCACATATTAGTTATTCATTATTCATCACAAAAGGATTCCTTCTTCTTCTTCCTTCTCTTTTCATGGAAAAGCTTTCTTGCTTTGATTTTGTGTTGAAAGTGAGTGAGAATAAGAAAATAAATGAGAGCAAAATTCCTACTTCATCATCCTCATTTATCCTTACCATTTAGATAAGGGTGTTCACTTCATTTAGTGAGTGAGAGCTTGTGTTAATGAAACTTCAAGATAGATCATCTTTATTATCGAAGATCGAAAGCAAGCTTGCATCTTTCTCTTCGTGGAGCCTCTCGAGAGTCCGGAACTTGATGATCGCAGCAAAAAGACCACAACACGGAGCTTATGAAGTGAAGGACCGGATCTACAAAGGTTGTAATCCCTCTCAGTTAGTGTTAAAGTGTTTAACATGCTTGTTTTCGCCTAATCTCTAGTTTAAAGATCTTGTTAAGGGTTGTTCGGCACGTCTAAATTTTTAATCGGGCATGGTTGATGCCTTGTAGAACCTTGTGAGTGTGCCTAGTAACCCGACACAATCTAACTCCCAGGTCTTGTGGATTTGCTTATCCGCATTACTAGATTTAGGACCAGGGACAACAGGTGCCTTAGTGGTAAGGACATACCCCAATTTGTCATAAGTCAAAGCCATCTTGACATTCCGTAGCCAATCTTTATAGTTTGGCCCTGTCAATATTTTTTTTTCTAGTAGTAACTTAAGGCCTGTCATGTTCTGGGTCACTGCAATTAGGAGAGAGAGGGAACACTTTAGCATGATGCTCTTGCATGTTTAGAGTGGTTTTTAGTTTATCTAAACTGGATGGCTTCCACTGTTTCTCGAATCCCTCCTCAAACCAAAAAGGAAGAATTAGCTAGGACTATTCTCACCGTACAATACTTGCTTAACCATTCAGCCAGGCCGGTGTCGGTACTTCGAGGGAGGTTTTCCAACGCTTTCGCGAAGTTCCTTAATTAAATAACCTCTTTTCTCTGGGGGCGTAGCCCCGCTGACACCTTTCTCAGCACCTACTTGGTTTATAGCATTGATCGTTAAGTGACGAATCTCCTAATGAGTAGCGTATACTCACAGTAGGATCGGAATCCAAATATCATCGTGTGATAATGCTAAAGGAATCCTACCAACATTCATCAAACTCCAAATGGTATGCATCTCTTTGCAAATTTCAGTTTCTTTAGAAATTCCCGATATAAGTTTTTGCCCCATGCTCTTATGACCTTGGCTTTGGTCAAAATGTCATAAGTCACATGTCAAGTTCTACCCATCATTATCTTGTTAATTTGAACCCATCCGTACATACCCCTGACTTTGGTCAAATGATAATACGACTGTCCCAAACTAACTCATTTATCTATGCAACAAATGAATACCCAGCAGCTACCAAACACTATGCCTTGGCTTTGGTCAAAATACATAACTTGAATACTACTGAATACCCAAATGAAATGACGGAGGGCTACTGTAACACCTGAGGTCAGGGTTAGTAGTGATTAAGTGTTAATGTGGGATTTTTGGCAAAAAGTTTACCAAAAATGGGTTTCTTAAAAACTATCTGGTTTTTGTGGTTATTTTGTGGAATTTTATCTCAACCACCCACACTTGTGCACGATAGCCAGGGGTAAGATTAGGGTATGCCATATCTTGAGCTTGTGAGTCGTTGTGCTAAGTTAACCATGGTGGTCTAAACTTCCTTGTTTTGTTTGGTGTTGATTGAGGGGTTGTAGTTTTAATTTGGTTTAAGATTGGGGTTGTCTTAAGGGGAGGTTATGATGGGCCTTGATTGTTTCACACTTCCTTCTTTTCAGATTCTCATTTGCCTCTCAAACTCATCATATATACACACACACACCAGCAATTTTCAGCTGATTTCAGCAGCCAAAATCAGCACCGGCAGCTCCCATCATCATCACAGCTCAATCTCCTGCTTAAATTCAGCTGAGGATACTCTACGACATCTACTAAACCATCACATCAGCACCACAACACCTTATCCATCACCTTCACATTTCACAACAGCCAAATTGTATCCAATCAGCCACCAATTTTCAAACTACAGCAACACAAATAACACTAAAACCCCAGAACCAGAGCAACAACATCAGCTCTCTGAAATTTCATCAGCCTTAACTACAGCAGTTGCTGCACCAGCTTCAACCCACAACACCATACCACACTCACACCATCCCATACCACCCTCACACCACACCACACACCACTCCATATCACACCACACAACACCATAACAACAACAGCAGCAGCAACAACAACAAAATTCAGCAACAGCATGCAACAGCAACAGCAACAGCAACCCATTTTGCATCAGCACCAGCTTCGTCAGTTGCATCGCAGCTCCGTTCCAGCCACGTTTTGAAGCTCCTACCCTCTTCTTCTTCTCCTTCTCCCTTGTTGCAAGGTTCCTAGAGGGTATAACTCTTGAACTTTTCGTATATTATGTAGATTAGGTGCTTGATTAGCTAGTTGTTACGATATATAGAATTCTCATGCTAGAATTGTGTAGTGATGCTAAATTTAGCGACTTTAGAGTACTTGTAGTTTAATGAGCCATTTTTGGTGTTAACTAACCTGTTGAAGCCCAGTAGTATCATTAAAATTGGATGGTTAGCCTAATTTGCTAAAATTTCGAATATCTAGCTTAATCGGTGTCCATATCATGCTTAAAAGTGATATTGGGTGTTTTATGGAGATTTTGAGCAAAGTGAGAATTACGTTAGTTAGAATAACCCTCTTAGGTCCTAGTGAGGCCAGCCAACCAGAGAAATTCCCCAGATTTCATGTCGAAACCCGATTTACCCGACTTGGCGTAGTTTGGCAGTTTTAGCGACTTTTAGCCTTTCTGAAATCTGCTGTTGACCCGATCACTTCAGAATAATTTTGAGAAGACTGTAGCATGGTGAGATGAGTAGGAACACACACCCAAAGCACGGGGACCCACCTCACAATGGAGGCCGCCAATTATTGAGTTCTGGCCGCAAATTGCGGCCAGGAAGGGGGTGGGGGTGTTGGTTTTTGGGGTGTGGGTTTGGTCTTGATAGCTAGGGTTTTTGGTATCTGTAACTTTTCAAGTTTGGCCCTGAGGCAAAATCTGGAACTAGTTACGTGTTTTCGATGTTTTAAGACTTGTGCGACACGCGCGTGATACGCGTGGTTCTGTGGCGCGCTGCGCGACACAGCGTGTCAGTTCTGATTCAGGTAGGTTTGTGCGCGTCGCGTCGCGTCGCATCGCGTCGTGTGCACACGCGTTTGGTTTCACGCACGCGTATCCCTTTTGTTGATATATTGCGTTTTGCATGACTTTTCCTTATATGGTGACTCATGTGAATTCTAGGTTCGCCGGCAGGAACTTCAAGCGCGGCTGAAAAGGGAAAACAGGTGGTCGGACACACTTAGCACAGGACCACTGGTGAGTAGATTTAATATCTACGGGGGACAATCGTTTGGATGGCGCGAGTCGCCCGATAGATTTAGTAGACTTGGTATTACTGGTAACATTGGAGTAAAAATGATAAAACTTGCATGATAATTGTTGTAGTCAGTATCTATATGATGTTCTATATAAGCAGATTCATTATAGGACACATGCACCCTTACCAGGTTTTATATGTTGCACGAGCACTATTCATGTGGACACACACACCCTGGTAATTGCCATGTCACGACACTAAATAACTTTAAATCTGAAACATGTTAACTGCTTAGAAATGTGACATTGAAATAAGTACTTAAATTGATACCATAAGCATTCATAATCATCGGCATATGTATTTATGATAATTTCATGAGATTTATGATATTTCTGGATTTTGGGGGAAAGCCGCAAGATTTCAAATGATATTTGTTAAAAATAAAAGCTGCGGTTTTCTAGTGATGTAAAGTGTCGTCCACCATGAGTTTGCTGTGGTTTTTGAGACCCGTTTCGAGGAGGTGGATGAACCGTCTCGGGTACATGGTGGGCCCGGTATGGTACCTCGGGGCAAGAAGATCGCAGATGATGGCGTTGAGCCTGGCAGGGGACGGATTACCTACCGGTGATTTCATTTGGCACGGCGGATATCCAGAGGATACCGATCGTGGCCGCTGGATTGAGATATGGATTTTGATATGGATCAGCCGGATAGCTGAGGCCAGAAATACTGGACATGGATATATGAGATTTGGACGGTTTTGAGGTGTCGTTGCTAGACACGGATTTTTACTGTTTTCCTGGATATTATTATTGATGTTTAAAAAGGGGAGTTTCAAAACAAAGGAAGAATAATTCTCATACACACTTGATTGTATTTTCATGTGGCATACATACCTGTTATCACCTCCATGTGACATATATACTTGCTAGTATACTGTTGATGCATACACACCTGTTAGTACATGTAGCTATACCTGTTTTAGGAATGTCAGGACACTTGTGTTCATGCATACGATAGCCTTAGTAAATGTTATCTATTACTCACGAGCTGGCAACTCACCCCCGTTGTGCCACAGCTTCTCTGCAGGTCCATTCCGTCAGCACCGTAGCGGCGGATACCTTTGCTTCATTTGTACTTCTTGTCTGGACTAGAGGCTTTTGCTCATAGGTGGGTTATTATCAGTTGGTACCACCTTATTTATGCTCATTGTATCTAGAGTACTCCATCTACTGTCGCTACTATATCTACGGTATCTACCGTTTCTACTGTATCTACTGTTGCTACTATCAGTTCAGTTGTACCTGTTTTATTCGGATGACTGTATATTGACCTAGATGTGAGATTGTGAGACTTGAGGATTTATTTATGATGTATCTGGGTCGAGCTCACTTGAGTCGACATGTTATTCCTCATGCACTGATTTCTTCTATATTCTGCTGGAATTCTGGAATAAGGGCAAATTGATAAAGTAATGAGGTAAAAGCTTAAATTAATTGGTTTTTCCTTCACTCTAAAAATCTTAATTGGGTTTTGTATTCTGGGCTTCGGCTTACTTATTTTACGGACGCCTTGAGACGTTTCGTAACTTAAGTGCCGGTCGCGTTCCGTAACTTGCGGGTCGTGACAAAGTTGGTATCAGAGCGATAGGTTTCACCTTTCTGAGTGTAGGATGACCCTTAGTAGATGGAGTAAGTGACTTAAGCAGGGTGGCGTAGCGTACGTATGTCCGCGGCATACTTGCGTTGCGGTACTCCGCCTAGGTGACTTTAGGATATACTTGCTTGAAATTCCTTCTTCAATTCCGTGTATCCTACGATCTTATTCATGTTCCTGTACCAGCTACTATGCCGCCAAAGACTACCAGAGCACAAAGGGCTGCCGCCCGAGACGAGATTCGAGCTGGCTCATCCGAGACTAGGACTGAGCAGGGTAGTATGCCTACACCACAGGAACAAACCGATCTGCCTTCCCCAGGCCGTATGGATAGACTCGAGACTGGTATGGAGGAGTTGCGACAGATGATGGGGAGTATGCAGGAGCTACGTCAAATGGTAGGATCCTTCGTTGCGGCCAGTCATGCACCGAGGCCGGAGGACGTACCCACTGCATCCCAGACTACTGTGATACCTGCTCCTACTACTACCACCGTGACCATCCCGGTTTCGCTACAGGAGTTCATGAGGCTGAGACCTCCAGTTTTTACGGGTACCGATGTAGCGGAGGACCCGCAGACGTTCCTTGACAGCTTGGCCAGGATCTGCCGTTCGCTGAGATGTTCCGATGATCGCTGGGTAGAGCTTGCGAGTTTCCGACTAGAGGGTCTCGCACAGATATGGTGGGAGTCAGTTCTGAGAGGTCGAGCTGCAGGTCTATCGCCCATGACCTGGACCGAGTTCACAGCAGTTTTTCTTGCCCGATTCCTCCCGGAGAGCGTTCGCGACGTCAGAGCCCGTAGTTTCGAGGCCTTGGTCAAGACACCAGGGATGACGGTGTCTGAGTATGATGTTCAGTTTACACAGTTGTCCCGATATGCTCCGTATCTAGTGGATACCGAAGAGAAGAGGGTGAAGAGGTTTATACAGGGACTGGATGCCCAGTTATATCTTGCCATTGGCGCCCAGCATTTCGATACCTATTCGGCAGCTATGAATACAGCATTGCGGATGGAGGCACGTATTTCAGCAACTTCGGCTGTTACCGGGCCGAAGAGGATTCGCACTGGCACGCCAGATCAGAGGCAGCATGCCAGATTCCTTCCGAGAGATAGGACCGGCAGAGGATTTGGACGAGGTCATCTATATGGATCGTATACACAGGGACAGCAGTCGTCGCCAGGATGCTTTGGGTGCGGGAGTCTGCACCATCGTGTTAGAGACTGTCCAGCAAGGCGACAGGGAGCAACGACCGTTCCGCATGTGACTCTACCTCCATCACCGCCCCCTCCTCAGAGAGCCCTACTTCCTGCCACAGGCAATGCTCCACGCCAGTTAGGTGTACCCAGAGGCCGTGGACGTGGCGCACCGATCCAGAGAGGACGAGGAGGCAGAGGCCGAGGTCAGCCCGCTATCGGAGGAGGTCAAGCCCGAGTTTTTGCATTAACACCCCAGGATGCGCAGGCATCCAATGCCGTCGTTACAGGTACTCTATCAGTTTGTTCTGTTGATGCACACGTGTTATTTGATCCCGGATCCACGCACTCTTATGTTTCCACACACTTTGTTCCGAGTTTGGGTAGAGAGTCCGGTTTGCTTGATCAGCCACTTGTTGTGACCACTCCTATGGGAGAGTCCTTTGTTGCTAGGCACGTGTTCCGATTCTGTACCGTTCATATTGGCGAGCGAGAGCTGCCTGTCGACTTGATCCTTCTGGAGATGTTGGACTTCGACATTCTTTTGGGCATGGATTGGTTAGCCACGTGCTATGCGTCTGTGGACTGTCGTGAGAAGACAGTTAGATTTTGTTTTCCCGGCGAGTCGGTTTTTGTTGTGAAGGGGGACCGTGGTGCCGCCCCTCACATGTTGATTTCTTCTCTTCGTCCTGTCCAGCTGTTGAGAAAGGGATGTCAGGGATTCTTGGCTTATGTCAGTGATACTAGAGCTACAGATGTTCCGTTGGACCAGGTCCCGGTTGTTTGTGAGTTCCCTGATGTTTTCCCTGATGAGCTTCCTGGACTGCCGCCTGAGCGCGATATCGAGTTCTGTATTGATTTAATTCCTGGCTCGGGACCTATTTCTATACCGCCTTATCGAATGGCCCCGGCGGAACTTAGTGAATTGAAGGTTCAGCTGCAAGAATTATTAGATGAGGGACTTATTCGACCTAGCGTTTCACCATGGGGTGCTCCGGTCCTGTTTGTCAAGAAGAAGGACGGAAGTTTGCGCTTATGTATCGACTACCGCCAGCTGAACAAGGTGACCGTTCGGAACAGATATCCATTGCCACGCATTGATGATTTGTTCGACCAGCTCCAGGGTGCGGGTTATTTTTCAAGGATGACTTACGATCAGGATATCACCAGCTGCGAGTCCGACAGGAGGATGTACCGAAGACGGCCTTTCGTACACGCTATGGCCACTATGAATTTCTGGTGATGTCGTTCGGACTCACCAACGCCCCAGCTGCATTCATGGATTTGATGAACCGTACATTCAGGCCGTATCTTGACTTGTTCATCATCGTGTTCATCGACGATATTTTGGTGTATTCCCGGAGCTAAGAGGAGCACGAGCAGCATTTGCGGATTACGTTACAGACCTTGAGGAAACACCAGCTTTTCGCAAAATTTTCCAAGTGTGCTTTCTGGTTGGATAGTGTCGGATTCTTGGGTCATGTGATTACGAGGGATGGCATATGTGTGGACCCGAAGAAGATTGAGGCCGTCCAGCAGTGGCCCAGACCGACATCGGTTACTGAGATCCGTAGTTTTCTAGGCCTTGCAGGCTACTACAGGAGATTTGTACAGGATTTCTCCCGTATTGCTGCACCTTTGACAGGTTTGACCCGGAAGGGAGTTCCTTTCGTTTGGACGGAGGAATGCGAGCGCAGTTTTCAGCAGCTGCGGACCTGTTTGACTACAGCGCCAGTATTATCATTACCTTCAGGATCAGGCGGATTTGTGGTTTACTGTGATGCTTCGCGAGTAGGGCTAGGATGTGTATTGATGCAGCATGACAGGGTAATCGCGTATGCTTCGCGGCAATTGAAGAAACATGAACAGAACTACCCTACTCATGATTTGGAGATGGCTGCAGTGGTCTTTGCACTAAAGATTTGGCGACATTACCTATACGGCGAGTCGTGCCAGATATTCACTGACCACAAGAGCTTAAAATATATATTTCAGCAGCGAGATCTGAACCTCAGACAGCGTCGTTGGATGGAATTGGTGAAGGACTATGACTGCGAAATCTTATACCACCCGGGCAAGGCAAATGTAGTAGCGGATGCCTTGAGCAGAAGGCCCGGGGGTAATCTATCTTATATGTGCGCAGTGCAGAGGCAGTCATCAGCAGATTGGCAGATTTTATGCGACAGCCGAGTTGAATTCGAGTTCCCTCCAACAGGGGGACAGCTCGCGCATGTGCGTGCGCACCCACAGTTGCTTGACCGTATATATGAAGCACAGCGCAGCGATGACCGTTGTTCAGAGATCACAGCACAGATGGGACATGGCAAATTTTCCGAGTTCGTGGTTGATGAACAGGGAATTTTACGATTTGGATCCAGACTGTGCGTACCAGATGCAGAAGGATTGCGGCGCGATATTCTTGAGGAAGCACACCAATCGGCGTATAGTGTCCACCCAGGTTCCACCAAGATGTACCATGATTTGAGAGAGACCTACTGGTGGGACGGAATGAAGAGGGACATCGTAGAGTTCGTATCAAGATGCCTGACTTGTCAACAAGTCAAAGCCGAGCACCAGAGGCCAGCAGGAGAACTACAGCCGTTACCCATTCCAGAGTGGAAATGGGAGCAGATTTCAATGGATTTCGTTGTGGGTCTACCCAGGACCAGTCGAGGGTACGACTCCATTTGGGTGATCGTAGATCGATTGACGAAAGCGGCTCACTTCCTGCCAGTGAAGACAACTTTTAGCTTTGCTCAGTATGCCCAGCTTTACATCGACGAGATCGTACGATTGCATGGCGTACCGACTTGTATCGTGTCAGATCGAGGCACTCAATTCACCAGCCGACTTTGGCAGAAACTTCAGAAGGCATTGGGCACTCGTTTGAGTTTTAGCACTGCATTTCATCCGCAGACCGACGGACAATCAGAGCGGACCATTCAGACTCTCGAGGACATGCTTCGAGCGTGTGTTTTAGACTTCGGAAGTAGCTGGGATCGTCATTTACCTTTAGTAGAGTTCTCCTATAACAACAGTTTCCAGGATACTATTCAGATGGCACCTTTCGAGGCGTTGTATGGGAGAAGATGCAGATCGCCCGTTTGTTGGACCGAGTTGAGCGAAAGCAGTATTTTTGGGCCACAAATCGTGCAAGAGACGACCGAGAAAGTGCAGATGATTCGAGATCGAATGAGGGCAGCCCAGTGCAGGCAGAAATCGTATGCAGACAGGCGCCATCGCAAATTAGAGTTCGCAGTTGGCGACCATGTTTTTCTGAGAATCTCTCCGATGAAGGGCGTGATGCGTTTTGGGCGAAAGGGAAAGCTTAGCCCTAGATTCGTAGGTCCCTTCGAGATTCTCGAGCGTGTCGGCGCTGTTGCGTATCGTTTAGCTCTCCCACCTAGTTTTTCAGATGTTCATCCCGTTTTCCACGTATCGATGCTACGCCGTTATCTTCATGACCCTTCCCACGCGATTCAGCATCAGACGGTTCAGCTCAAACCCGATCTTTCGTTCATCGTGCAGCCAGTTGAAATTTTAGATCGGCAAGTGAAGAAACTTCGATCAAAGGTCCTGCCGTCTGTGAAAGTTCTTTGGCGCAGCCCGAGCAGTGAGGAGATCACTTGGGAGGCCGAGGGAGAGATGCGGAAAGAATTCCCTCATCTTTTTGAAGGTATGCGTAGTTGCATATTTTAAAATTCGGGGACGAATTTTCTTAAGGGGGGAAGACTGTAACACCTGAGGTCAGGGTTAGTAGTGATTAAGTGTTAATGTGGGATTTTTGGCAAAAAGTTTACCAAAAATGGGTTTCTTAAAAACTATCTGGTTTTTGTGGTTATTTTGTGGAATTTTATCTCAACCACCCACACTTGTGCACGATAGCCAGGGGTAAGATTAGGGTATGCCATATCTTGAGCTTGTGAGTCGTTGTGCTAAGTTAACCATGGTGGTCTAAACTTCCTTGTTTTGTTTGGTGTTGATTGAGGGGTTGTAGTTTTAATTTGGTTTAAGATTGGGGTTGTCTTAAGGGGAGGTTATGATGGGCCTTGATTGTTTCACACTTCCTTCTTTTCAGATTCTCATTTGCCTCTCAAACTCATCATATATACACACACACACCAGCAATTTTCAGCTGATTTCAGCAGCCAAAATCAGCACCGGCAGCTCCCATCATCATCACAGCTCAATCTCCTGCTTAAATTCAGCTGAGGATACTCTACGACATCTACTAAACCATCACATCAGCACCACAACACCTTATCCATCACCTTCACATTTCACAACAGCCAAATTGTATCCAATCAGCCACCAATTTTCAAACTACAGCAACACAAATAACACTAAAACCCCAGAACCAGAGCAACAACATCAGCTCTCTGAAATTTCATCAGCCTTAACTACAGCAGTTGCTGCACCAGCTTCAACCCACAACACCATACCACACTCACACCATCCCATACCACCCTCACACCACACCACACACCACTCCATATCACACCACACAACACCATAACAACAACAGCAGCAGCAACAACAACAAAATTCAGCAACAGCATGCAACAGCAACAGCAACCCATTTTGCATCAGCACCAGCTTCGTCAGTTGCATCGCAGCTCCGTTCCAGCCACGTTTTGAAGCTCCTACCCTCTTCTTCTTCTCCTTCTCCCTTGTTGCAAGGTTCCTAGAGGGTATAACTCTTGAACTTTTCGTATATTATGTAGATTAGGTGCTTGATTAGCTAGTTGTTACGATATATAGAATTCTCATGCTAGAATTGTGTAGTGATGCTAAATTTAGCGACTTTAGAGTACTTGTAGTTTAATGAGCCATTTTTGGTGTTAACTAACCTGTTGAAGCCCAGTAGTATCATTAAAATTGGATGGTTAGCCTAATTTGCTAAAATTTCGAATATCTAGCTTAATCGGTGTCCATATCATGCTTAAAAGTGATATTGGGTGTTTTATGGAGATTTTGAGCAAAGTGAGAATTACGTTAGTTAGAATAACCCTCTTAGGTCCTAGTGAGGCCAGCCAACCAGAGAAATTCCCCAGATTTCATGTCGAAACCCGATTTACCCGACTTGGCGTAGTTTGGCAGTTTTAGCGACTTTTAGCCTTTCTGAAATCTGCTGTTGACCCGATCACTTCAGAATAATTTTGAGAAGACTGTAGCATGGTGAGATGAGTAGGAACACACACCCAAAGCACGGGGACCCACCTCACAATGGAGGCCGCCAATTATTGAGTTCTGGCCGCAAATTGCGGCCAGGAAGGGGGTGGGGGTGTTGGTTTTTGGGGTGTGGGTTTGGTCTTGATAGCTAGGGTTTTTGGTATCTGTAACTTTTCAAGTTTGGCCCTGAGGCAAAATCTGGAACTAGTTACGTGTTTTCGATGTTTTAAGACTTGTGCGACACGCGCGTGATACGCGTGGTTCTGTGGCGCGCTGCGCGACACAGCGTGTCAGTTCTGATTCAGGTAGGTTTGTGCGCGTCGCGTCGCGTCGCATCGCGTCGCATCGCGTCGTGTGCACACGCGTTTGGTTTCACGCACGCGTATCCCTTTTGTTGATATATTGCGTTTTGCATGACTTTTCCTTATATGGTGACTCATGTGAATTCTAGGTTCGCCGGCAGGAACTTCAAGCGCGGCTGAAAAGGGAAAACAGGTGGTCGGACACACTTAGCACAGGACCACTGGTGAGTAGATTTAATATCTACGGGGGACAATCGTTTGGATGGCGCGAGTCGCCCGATAGATTTAGTAGACTTGGTATTACTGGTAACATTGGAGTAAAAATGATAAAACTTGCATGATAATTGTTGTAGTCAGTATCTATATGATGTTCTA
Source organism: Agapanthus africanus (assembly GCA_030015575.1). NCBI lineage: Eukaryota > Viridiplantae > Streptophyta > Magnoliopsida > Asparagales > Amaryllidaceae > Agapanthus > Agapanthus africanus. The sequence continues at coordinate 272,529,302 of CM057348.1, forward strand.
TATAAGCAGATTCATTATAGGACACATGCACCCTTACCAGGTTTTATATGTTGCACGAGCACTATTCATGTGGACACACACACCCTGGTAATTGCCATGTCACGACACTAAATAACTTTAAATCTGAAACATGTTAACTGCTTAGAAATGTGACATTGAAATAAGTACTTAAATTGATACCATAAGCATTCATAATCATCGGCATATGTATTTATGATAATTTCATGAGATTTATGATATTTCTGGATTTTGGGGGAAAGCCGCAAGATTTCAAATGATATTTGTTAAAAATAAAAGCTGCGGTTTTCTAGTGATGTAAAGTGTCGTCCACCATGAGTTTGCTGTGGTTTTTGAGACCCGTTTCGAGGAGGTGGATGAGCCGTCTCGGGTACATGGTGGGCCCGGTATGGTACCTCGGGGCAAGAAGATCGCAGATGATGGCGTTGAGCCTGGCAGGGGACGGATTACCTACCGGTGATTTCATTTGGCACGGCGGATATCCAGAGGATACCGATCGTGGCCGCTGGATTGAGATATGGATTTTGATATGGATCAGCCGGATAGCTGAGGCCAGAAATACTGGACATGGATATATGAGATTTGGACGGTTTTGAGGTGTCGTTGCTAGACACGGATTTTTACTGTTTTCCTGGATATTATTATTGATGTTTAAAAAGGGGAGTTTCAAAACAAAGGAAGAATAATTCTCATACACACTTGATTGTATTTTCATGTGGCATACATACCTGTTATCACCTCCATGTGACATATATACTTGCTAGTATACTGTTGATGCATACACACCTGTTAGTACATGTAGCTATACCTGTTTTAGGAATGTCAGGACACTTGTGTGCATGCATACGATAGCCTTAGTAAATGTTATCTATTACTCACGAGCTGGCAACTCACCCCCGTTGTGCCACAGCTTCTCTGCAGGTCCATTCCGTCAGCACCGTAGCGGCGGATACCTTTGCTTCATTTGTACTTCTTGTCTGGACTAGAGGCTTTTGCTCATAGGTGGGTTATTATCAGTTGGTACCACCTTATTTATGCTCATTGTATCTAGAGTACTCCATCTACTGTCGCTACTATATCTACGGTATCTACCGTTTCTACTGTATCTACTGTTGCTACTATCAGTTCAGTTGTACCTGTTTTATTCGGATGACTGTATATTGACCTAGATGTGAGATTGTGAGACTTGAGGATTTATTTATGATGTATCTGGGTCGAGCTCACTTGAGTCGACATGTTATTCCTCATGCACTGATTTCTTCTATATTCTGCTGGAATTCTGGATTAAGGGCAAATTGATAAAGTAATGAGGTAAAAGCTTAAATTAATTCGTTTTTCCTTCACTCTAAAAATCTTAATTGGGTTTTGTATTCTGGGCTTCGGCTTACTTATTTTACGGACGCCTTGAGACGTTTCGTAACTTAAGTGCCGGTCGCGTTCCGTAACTTGCGGGTCGTGACAGCTACGAATGGTTTTGGCGAAACCGTGAATGTAGTGAACTTAATATGACCGAAGGAACCTGATAGCTTTTAAAAGGAGTGGTTAAAGCTCCGCAATTTAAAAAATATCTTCTGTTTTTAAAAATAACCGAGTGGTTTCTTTTAAACTGTTCCAACGATTCAACTTTGGTTTATTTTCTTTGCATTAATATAATGTGTCCCATCATTAACCTATCATTGCAGAAAACAACGAAAATACAACGTCCTCTTATGCCATCCGCATTCGCCACTGGGCCCCGTTAGGTTACTTAACTAACGACAGAGCGGGGGCTGGGCTAGCGTGTGTGTAAAACATAAGTGACGTCTTAATAGCTATCATATATAGATATTGTACATTCGTCAGACGCAATAATAGGCATTCCAGATCACAGATGAACATATTGGATTTTCTACGAATCCGCATTCCTTTTGAGCCTGCAAAGAAAGACGGATTACACAGTTGTGATGAATAGCCAAAACTCCACCCTAGACCCCTACGGGTACGGCAAACTACTCGCCAAGTACCCGAAGTGAAGCGGTCTCCCTCAACAACGTGAGTAGGCCACTAAACACTTCAAAGAACCCGGTAGTTTGTGCACCCCACCTTGGGTCTATCCTAGGAGCAAAAATCAGTAAATGAAATAATACAACGGTGGCGACAACCGCAACGTGGATGTGCCCCGCAAAATAATATTACAGCAATTTACAAATTACATTTGAATGAAAGAAACGCTCGTCTCACATCCCCGGCTATCCATTCACGACAATCCAACAAGTCCACAAACACAAACAGTAAAATCATTACAAAAATGTGCAAATCCCTTCCAACCGACATACTAGCAGTTAGGGGAGGTTTATGAACACATTATACAAATCACGGATATAATCTAATTAGCCAAACATCATAGAATTTCGATCAAGCAAACATAATTGATTCTACTCCAAAAACTTCTCTGTGCACCTGAGACATGAGCAGAAACAAAACAACCCAGAAAGAACAAAATTTACACAGAAGAGTTACTGGGGAATTTTGGGCCGACTCGGCTTCAACTCGGCGGCGGATCCGTGGTGGATCGGTTGGATCGGCCGCGGATCCGCGAAGGTTTGGCCGAGTTAGAACCCCAAAATTCTCCAGTAACCTTATAATTCCCTGCTTGTATTTTTAAGGGTCCCTGAAAAATTTTTAGACCCCGTTTTAAAATCGGCAGAAACTTGGTTAAAATGATGTTTTTTCCGGTTCGTTTCACGATCGAATTTCTAACGACTTTGCTAACAAGTTAATTATAGTTTAGCGAGGCTCTGATACCACTGTAAGTCGACGTTGTACACCCCACGAGTTGCGGGGAGACGAAATAGGTAAAACAATCATTTATCTTTAAACAAACGTCGACCAACTTACGGATCTTTGCCAAACCCTAACCAACACTATCATAGGAGGGATTAGCTACTATGAAAGAAGATTTTACCTAATGAACCAAGTCCTTCTTCTTCTCGTTGACCACCTCCTCGTCGGCCTCCTCTTTGTGATAGAAGATCCACCCGAGAGCTACTACTCCAAGCTTGACCTCTAACTTGAGGTAACTAGGTTACTCAAAGTGCTAATCAAAGCAACCTAGGGAATATAGAGTAGGATTAGGGATTAAGAAGTCTTGCTAACTCTTGATCTCAACACATGAGAGGTTAACGTTAAGGTTTGAAGAGAGAGAGCTTGAGGAGAAAGAAGGTGAGAGTGAGAATCCTTTTGGAATAATGATATCGTTATGAATATATGAAGCATATGATATTATTAAATGAATAACAAATAATAATGTGTCATCATGCTTCATCAACTCACATAGTGATTCATCTCATGAGTCATTTAAATCATAAATGCATCATTAACTCCATGGATGAATCACACCATCACTCATTAATCCAATAAATGCAAATGCCACCTTAGCCTCCATGTCATCATCCTTCTAAAAGCTTCTCGATAATTTACGAGAACGCCCCTCCTATCCGTGAAAACACGAAAATACTTTAGACTGTATAAATCCAATAATCCGATACTAGAATCTGGCTTAAACCAAAGCCCGCTAGTAAAAACTGTCCGAACATCGTACGTGCGTAAAAACACATATGCGCCCGAACCCTGTCGTAAAACCATACGACCTCTATATCGTTTCGCCCGAAGCAGGGAAACTCTCTGTGTGGGACTCTAAAGACTCAACTACTACGCTGGCAGTAGGTTTAACCACAGATCGCAAGCGGCACTAGTTGTACGTAACGGTCCCCAGGTAGATGTCGATAAGAAGGCCGATGAGAAAACCCATCCGAACTCCTACTGAGCCTGATGTGACAATCTCCGTACAGTCCGGTCTGTTCGTCTAGGACTATCGCATATTGGGCCTAGGGGCGGCAAGCGTCAGTCCCCTAAAAGCGTTATAAGTCGTGTCGGAGCGAAGCCCATTACATCTTGAAAAACTACTGGAAAACCTACCAGTAAATCTCGCTTGCCCTGGCCAGGGACTTTGCGTAATGGCTCTCCAGACACAGCGCGATATCAACTCCCAATACCGGGAGAGATGAATCCTGTCTAACCGCTACTGCCTCCAAGTGCTTCAGCACTGCACCCAACTGCTACCTGTTTGCATGACTCCTTTGAGCCGTGGTAGGGTAGCAATCTAAGAATAGTGGGAACACACTCGAGGCGAAGCAGCAGTGTCAAGTCTGCAGACTATGTTGTACTCATGTCACCTGGGAATTGTTAACTGACGACGGGTATAATACCAACCAACAGTTCCCTACGAGTCCTGTCCGGTGTACCCGTAACCTAACGAGCACTAGTATTCTATCTCCAGTATGACGTACTGATGGCTGTGGGACAGACCATCTCCCCAACTGGGATGAGAAGCGTACACACTAGTCTACTCCGGAGTATCGATGCCCTGTCTCGATAATCCTACGACTAGGGACCTGAAAAGGGATGTGCTTGTAGACTACACAGCCCCCACTAGTGTGACTGCCATCACAACACTGGTAGTCAAGCAAGATCCTAAGGGCTCTATCAATACGTATACACATATTAAGATAGATACAAACTAAGTAGCATACTACCATGTTTAGCAAGACTGTTAATATAACTATGAATATCCTAAGCTTCCATTAAGTAATATACAAGCTAGTATGATACAATAATGGCCCCTAGGGCATATACACTAACAAAGGGATCTCGGATCTTTCCTCGTGGAATGAGGTGCAGGATATTCCATCTGAATACCGCGATGCAAAGCAACAAATAATCGACTATGGGGAAGTTATTACCCAGACGCAAATTTCTGCCCAAGGGGTCACTCTCGGTGAAGGGATCTCGGCCCTTACCTCGTCGAATGAGGTGCAGGATATTCCAACTGAATACCACTATGCAAAACAAAAGAAAATGTCCTTGTAATAATACTTTTTAAAACTGTTCCAACAACGTCCAAACAGGTTTGTTTTCCTTGCATTGATCAAAATCAACGCAGTCCCATCAATTAATCACACCAAAAAAGAACGAAAATAAAATGTACGTATATGCCATCCGCATTCGTCACTGGGTCCCGTCATCACTCGTTAGGTTACTTAACTAACGACAGAGCGGGGACTGGACTAGCGCGGGTGTAAAACATATACAACATCTACTAGTATATATACCAATATACAATAATCGCTCCAGGCGTGATAAATGTAACATCACAGAAAAGTAATAAATATCACAGAACAATACAGATAATCTGGGATCCCCGGGTTTCACAGAGCCGCTACTGAAACCCGACGTTCCCCTGGTCGTGTGGATAGCTTGTGAAATGAAACCTAGACCCCTACGGGTGCGGCAATTTACCTGCTAAAACCTGAAGCGAGGCAGCCCCCTACAGCAAAGTGAATGGACCACCCTGCACTTCACGGAATCCGGTAACTTGAGCACCCCTCCTTGGGTCAACCTGTACCCCCTACGAGTGCGGCGAATAGTCTGCTAATTCTAGAGTGAGGCCCCCTGCCTCTCAAAGCCATGAGATGCGGACCCGTTGCCCTCTAGAACCCTGCTATCCGTGCACTCCGTCGCAGGGTAAACCTAGTACAGAAATGAAAAATATGTACAACGGGTACATCGACCTCAGCCCGGTCGTGCCCCAAAAGAATATTATACAAACAGGCAGTGACGGCAGTCCACATGTTGGACGCTCGCCCCGCAAGATCAAATATACAAATAAATCCAAACTGTACTACCATTGCACACAGCTATCCACCACGACAAATCCGCAACATCACAGCACAACACAGAACATCAACGCGAATGTCACGTTCGCAAACCCGTCTAAAAGGACTATAGCAATTAGACACGATTTACCGCTCGAATGAAATTCACGGCCGGAGATATAATTTAAGTACTATAAACTAACATATTTAAAATTCCGATCGACAAAACTTCCCGAAGAGGGCCCCCAGTATAACTCCAGCACTCAAACAAAATCAGGGCCCGAACAAAATATTCCAGAAACCACAATTCCACATGAAAGACACCCAGAAGAAAAATGGTGCACTGTTGCTCCAAAACGGCGGCGGAACCGCGGCCAATACATGGCTTGTGCGGCGGTTCCGCGGCGTTCTTGAAGCTTCAGTCGACCAAATTTCTTCCAGAGTCTTAAAAAAGCCTGCTCGATTTTCTGAGATACTCAAAATAATCTTTAGACCAGTTTAAAAAATCAACAGAAACTTTAACATGAAAAGTGCGGTTTTCGAAATTTCGTTCGATCGATATTTTAAACACGTTAGAACAAGGTAGTAAAGGTTAATGACGTGGCTCTGATACCATGTAAGTCTACGGTAGCGCCCCGGCCGTCATTCTGATGCCAAACGCGAAACAAAAACTTTTATAACTGGCGCTATTGCATACTATAACCCGGATCTTGCCATTAACGCTAAACAAACAAACAGTAAAAAGATAGAAAGGCTGTACCGATCGATCCGAGTCCTTCGGTCTTTAGCCATCATCCCACGCTCCTCGCGGCAACTCCAATCTCCTGTCTCCTCGTCGAGGTGGCACCACGTCAACGGATCTTTAAACGGGCTCCCGCCTCTATACCGAGGCAACTCGGACATGAAGTATGCTAACCGACATGTCCAAGATGAAGTAGAGAATGAGTGGAATACTTTGTCTCAAACACCCTAGGGTTCTCATCATATGAGAGGATTAGGATGGAGGTTGAAGAAGATGCTTAGAGATGGAAATTGTGAACTCAAGAAAACTATCAAGAGAGCAAGAACTCAAGCATAATTCCTTGTGATGATCTTTCCTTTTGTGAGTAGATATATATAAGGTTGTGTAAAGAAAATATCTCATGAAAAAAATATCTTTCAAAAATATCCATAAACCCTAAAATATCTATACCCAAAAGAAACTATCATTAATTCTATCATGACTCACTTAGTGACTCATTAGCATGAGTCACTAATGAACATGCTAGAAGAAATGTGTCACCAAGAATGATTCACACTTTCTAAAATCCATTTAATCATTTAAACCAAAATGATTAACCAAAAGAAATGCATCTTCTAGAATATTCTCGTAACGGGTTACGAGAATACCCCTCACCTGTATATACATACATGTATCTGTATTCCGACAGAATACGAATACGAGAGACTAAAATATTCTTACTCAATATAATACTTGGATCCAGCTTAAACCAAAGCCAACCAGTATTATCTGTCCGAAATATGACACGTGCATAAGTGCACGTGCATTTTCGAACCCTGCCATAAAACCATACGGCCTCTACAACGTTTTGCCCGAATTTGGGAAACTATCTGTGGGGGACTCTAAAGACTCATCAGTACCCTGGCAGTGGGTTTAACCACAAGCACGTCAGCGGTACTAGCTGTACGTAACGGCTGCCTATGTACTAACCGAAAGGGAAGACAATGAGCGAACTAATCCTGGAACCCTACTGAGCCTATCAGTGACAATATACGCACAGTCCGGTCCGTTCGTTATGAGCATTGCATATCCGGCCTATGGGGCTGGTAACGTCAGACCCCCAATAGCGGTATAAGTCATGTCGGAGAGTAGCCCTGAACACCCTGAGAAACTACTGGAATACTTACCAGTAATTCTCACCTGCCTTAGTCAAGGACTTAGTGTAATGGCTCTCCTAGACACAGCACGATCTCACCCCCAATACCGGGAGAGACAAATCCCCTGCCGATCCGCTCACTACCCCTATGTGGCTCGGGACTGTACCCAATTAAAACCTGTTTGCACGACTCCTTTGAGCCGTGGTAGGGTAATAATCAAACCACATTGGGAACTCACACGAGACAAATGACGACCTCAGGTCGATGAACTAACCTGTACACATGTCACCAGGGAACTGCTATCTGACGCTAAGTATAAAACCAACTAGCAGGTTCCCAGCGAGTCCTGTCCGGTGCACTCATAACCCAATGAGCACCTGTATACATCTTAGGTGATCCAACTGACACCAATGGCTTGTAAGACCGGCCACCGCCCCTCGTCGGGGTCTCGACTATATACACTAGTCTACTCCGGAGTATTGATGCCCTGTCTCGAAACTCCCACGACTAGGGACACTTTTAAGGATGTGCTTATAGACTACCCAACTCTCACGTATATGATCGCCATCATACTGTTGGTAGTCAAGCAGGATCCTAAGGGCTCTATCAACGTGTAATAGTGAACAGTAATGTCACCTATAGCTGTACACGACTGATAAAGGCAAACCAGATAGCATACTATCATCTCGACCAAGACTGTCCTACCGGTATAGGTCCTCCCTCAATCATTGCAATCACGTACCTGCGATCTAATAATTGACTTTGAAGGCACTATATCCAATAGTACAAACGTCCAACGATCAAATACAATATCCAGTCGTAAAACCAAGAAATCCAAATACCGGAAAACATAGCCAAAACCCTAACTAGGGTCGCTATACATAAAAACTGCCACGCTAAAAACCCAATCGTACCAATACTCATTCACAACACAATAATTATCGTGGATAATAATATTTACGTCATCTCCACGTCCATTAAAACCCACGTCTAATTTTACCGAAAAACTAGCAAACACTTTATATCATTTTAGCTCAAGTCTAAATGTTTACACAAATTCTAGCGATCACAATCATCGCAAAGTAGCATAACTAAGTCACCAAAACCTTTACTACAATTTTAATCTCACCCAAATAGGATTTAGAAAAACTTAGTTTGCTAATAAACTCAATTAGAAAAATTAGGAATTTAACAAATATCATTCTCACAACTTGATTAAGTTTTTTCCAAGTCTACACTTCTTGATTAAACACTTTCACAAATCAGAACCCTAACTTGATTTTTATAACCTTTTCATGAAAATTCTAAACATGCAATTAAAGCTATATTAAACACTTAAATAGCTAGCTTTAAAGATTTAAACAACAACTTAAAGATTAGGGTTGGAATTTATACCTCCACTAGATCTCAAATTAGCAACAAACTCCAAATTTTAGCATCCAAAATGATTACTTTCATGAAGATCTAAGGTTGTTTAGGCTTAAGGAATAATGGGTAATGATTTGTTTATGAGTTTGTGGATTTATTTAAGGATTTGTGAAGGATTATTTGAGCTAGGAGATGAAGAAAATGAGCAAGGAAAAGAAGTGGGCAGCACAATGGGAGGCTCGGCCATGGGCAAAAGGTGAGGGGGTTTTGTGTAATGTGTGGAAAAATCTAGCTAAAAACAACAATAAATGCTAATAAATGCAATAATATCTCAAGCCACCTCATTTCTTTTCTTTAAAAATTTTCCTTTTAATCACAAATATCTAGATATTTTAGTATCGATGGATTAAGTTTAATCTAGTGATTAGATTAGCATAGATTCACTTTAGAAGTAATTAACCCAAACCAAAATTGTAATTACCACTAATTAAGTGCATAATTAACAACTTAAAATAATATTTTAAAATATCCCAAAAGGCATTCCTATGTAAACGTTTGTGTCGCTCGTGGACACGTAAGAAATAGCGAGACTATGGCTCCTTTTTGAAAACCTCTTGATAAACTTTTATGCATGCAAAAATACTCAGGCACTGTCCTCCGATCAGTCATGTTCGGCTACTACATAATATAGTGCCCATCATGAAACCAAAGGGCTCAAGAGCAAAACCAGCCTCAAAAGGCGTGTCCAATAATCAGGTGGATCTGGTGCGCATGAAAATCAAATCCATATACAGGTGCCGCAATATGCACAAAAGTAAGACAAAGTGCAACGGGTGTGTACGAAAACATCTATCCAATGCAACTGGCGTGCACGACAACAACAACTAGTGCATCTATAGTGCATGAAAATCTCAATCCAGTGCAACTAACATGCACGAATGAAAACCCCACTCGGGTGCATCAAGTGTGCACAAAAAAAATCATATCATACGCCCAACGTGCGCGAATCCAAATCAAGTGCATCCGTCATGCACGAACAAAATCGAAATCAAGTGCATCCCACATGCACGAATAAAATCGCATCTAATATGCACGGATAAAAATCTAAATCAAGGGCATCCAACATGCATGAGTAAAATCTCACTCAAGTGCATCCGATGCGTACAAAATCTCATACCAAGCACCTAATATGCGCAAAAAACCAACCCAAGAGCGTCGGGTTCGTAAAAAGCATCTAGTGCACGAAATATCAAATCATGTGCATCCACTGCACGAAATATCAAATCCTGTGCATCCACTGCACAAAATATCAAATCCTCTGTAGGAAATACAGAAAATAAAAAACATGTGCAGTTAAGGCACAAAATCGACATCAATACCACAGTGTATAAAATATATCAAGTGCAATAACTATGCATAAAAAATGTAAATACCCAGTAGGTGCAGCCACGGTGCACGAAAACCATATCCTAAAACTCAATCATCAAAACTCAAATCCAAGCGATATAAGCATGATACTCGGATCACAAAGGAAAATCGCAACAAATGATATTAAGGTACACTTCCTACAATGTCGAAAAAAGTCGGTGCGCCCAAACTTACAGAGCAAAAACATCTGCTTGCCTCCTGCTCATAGTCTTGCGTCTTCTGTCTCTGGGTCCTTATTTCTCTGTGGATTACCAATCTCGTACTCTATCGGCTCATCTGCCCGGTCAGGTGTGCTAACGGAAATGATTCCGCTCTGGCACTCCTCATGTCAACTCTCGGCCAATTAGTATGATCACTCATAAAGCAGAACGTCACTGGCGTCGGCCTCTGGCCCTCTAAAAACACGTAACACAACTGATCCTTGGCGCAATCTCATTGCAGCAGTGTCCTGGAAGGAACCGGCTCATGGTCTCTTCCGATGTCGCCTATACCGAACTGTGCGGAGGCTGGTACACTTACAAATCTTTTCTCACTTCTGGACATCTGGGTTCTCAGCACAACTTTTCCTCGGGAACTGGTCGTATCGCAATGCCTCTGTACACATATCCGATCTCTTATCTCAATGGGGAGTAACAACAGCTCGTTAACATCTCGCACAAACCTCTTGCTCCATTCGTCTTTATTATCGTCCACTTTGACATCATGGCATGCTATCTGTGTACTGCAATGGTTCTCGGTGACAATCAATCTGGAATCTCTCGCACGGACTTGAAATCATGAACTCGGTATCTTCGTCACTCTGTAGAAGATATCCAGCCGAACGCGTCCTCGGGAACTCGTCCCAACCATCGGAGGAATATTCAATATCATCCTTTTCTCGATCAACACACAACACATCTGGGTGAGGTCCTTCCATCTGAAACTGGTCAGCTTACCGATATCACATCGGGACATCCGACGAACAACGTCCTTTCTAGATCGATCTACTCTAGATCTGAGTAAGACTTTCCACACTGGAAATCTTCAACTCAACAGGGCCTGCGTCGGCGCATCAAATCTGACGAATCACTTCCGTCTCTCAACTCAAGATAGACTAGCTATCACTTGTCGCATCTCTGCCTGGAAGCTCCAGCGATCTCAGCTCATAAGCTCTGGAAGCGACATCACATCAATCTCAGCAACAGCTGGGTCATCTGTCTGCACGGTTGATGACATCACCATCTCTAAGGTATGTTGTACATCAACAGTCCCTTCACAGCAGGCAGCCTCCAATAATAGCCTGATCATCCGGTACAAAACCGTACACTCGTCTCAAACGAGAGATCACAACACCACACTACATCGATACGTTCTCATGTCACCAGAAAACACGATGGTCAGTCCTCGTCCACGACGAGCTCGTCCTGACCACATCACTAGCAGCAGCTCAAACTGCGCTTAAACCATGGTGACAGGAACCTCAATAAAGTATCGACGAAAATAGATCAAAGTGATAAAATGAATCAACAGATCCAGAATGAATATATGATCATATGGAGGAACGGAATCAGTGAGAGTATGATCATGTAAACGAATAGGATCAAGGATCTCAAATGGATGTATAATCAAGGAAACGAAGGGATTCACAAGTCTCAAGATATGTACATCCTAAGGTCACTTAAGTGGAGTATCGTATCGTAAATATGCCGCGGAACATACGTACGGTACGTCACTCCACTCAAGCTATCTACTTCATCAATCAGGGTCGGCCTATGTAACGAAAGTTCGTGTCTAACACCCCTTTGTTCAAGTCTAAGTTCCGTAAGGTCAAGCCTAGGTTCCGGAATATATACGCCCTAGACTCCACATAGTCAAACCTAAACTCGAACCAAGGTTAAACCTAGCGCTATGATACCAACTTTGTCACGACCCAAAATATTAGCTCGCGACCAGCACTTAAATCATGCGGCGTCTACAGGCATAACGTAATTCAAGTAAGCTGAAACCCAGAAATCTAAACCTTTTTGAGAAATAAAGAGGTGAAGCTTTGAAATAAAGATATAGTAAATCATGTTTTGTCTTTTGAAAATTTAGGCAGTGTAGGGTTCCTAGGCATACTATAGAGGTCTCACAAGGCATCAACCATGCCAATATAAAATTTTATGGGTGCCGAGAAACCCTAATACGGATCGTCGGCTAGAATTCTAGGCGAAATACGAATCTAGTTAGCACTTTAACTAAAGGAGAGAGGCTACAACCTTTGTAGATCCGGTTCACCACTTCCTTAGCTCCACGTGGGTGTCTTCTCGCTGTCCATCATGAATCCCGAACTCATTCGTCGGCTTCATCGGAGAAACGGGCGAGCTAGGTCGTCGGCTTCGTGTCAAAGACGATCTACGTCGAGGCATCACAAGTTCAAGCTCCGACTTCACAAAGTTGTGAAACTTGTGAAGAAAACACTCAAAACAACTTGGCAAGAGGTAGAGGGTGAAGAAATAGGAGGTGGGTTCACTTTAGAATTGGATTTCTCTCACTAGAACTCAAGTTGCCATTGATGGCATCAAGGTTTCTATCTTGAAGAAGAAGAGAAGATGAAGCTAGAATATGATAAGTGTTGAGATAAACTAAAAAATAAATCAATACTTATCATATCTTAACCAAGGTTAAGTGTAGAGAAAAGACCATGGTAAATGAGAAGGGTTAGGGTTAAGCTAGAAGACAAAATGGTTTCTTTAGTCAAAGCTTCATGAAGCTTCAACAAGCTTCATGATAAAAAGAAACCATTATGTTTTCATTTATCCATTTATATAAATAAAGAATGGATAAATAAATGAGAGAATAAATCAAAACCCTAATTATCTACTTAACCATGGTTTAATTCTTTACACTTAACCAAATGATCAAGTATCATCAAACATGATACAAATATGTGCACAAAAGTATATCACATATACTTCTTGCACATCAAGTGAGAAAATCCATATAAAGTGAACCAATACTAGTTAATGCAATGCAATATATCAAATATATAATTATACATTAAATCATTAAATCAACATTTGATTCAATGATCCGGTCATGTCGCACATAACCGACTAGATTCCAATGTATCGATTTATCGAATCAATGATTCGATAACTAGGTCATATCGAATATAACCAATCGAAACATATATCGCGAGAATGAAATGCAGTATCACATACACGCATTATTCTCGGTCCTGCACATATCTCATATGCGCTCCTATTTCGTTTCACTTGAGCCAGGAAACCTCTGTGTAGGACTCTAAAGACTCGTCAATACGCCGGTAGCAGATGATGATCATATCAAGCACCCACAAGCCGCAAGCGGTCTGCTAAACGTAACGGCCATCCGGGTATTGAGCGATCAGAAGATCGACGAGCTAGTCCGCTCACACTCCTGTGAATCCAACCAGTAACACTTACCGTACAGTCCGGTCTGTTCGTCTGATATGTCGCATATCAAGTCTAGGGGTGGCATACGTCAGACCCCAATAACCGATAAGTCGTGCCGATGTGAGGCTCATAACGGGTCGAGAAACTACTGGTAACACTTACCAGCAAATCTCTGATCAGCCCTGGCCAGGGACTTCCCTGTTACGTCCAATCGAGCACAGCGCAACATCAACCCCCAATACCGGGAGAGACGAAACCCCTCCTATCGCTCATTGCCTCCATGTGACTCAGGACTGTACCCAAAGACCACCGTTTTGGATGCCCTCATGGACGTGGTAAGGTGGAGATCAAAGTACAGTGGGAATCACACAAGACTCTATGACGATCTCGGGTCTACAGACTAACCTGCACAAGTGTCACCTGAGAACTGCCATCTGACGTGAGGTATAATACCATCTGGGAGTTCTCGGCGAGTCCGTCCAGTGTACCCAGTCTCCACTGAGCACCCGTACACCATCTCTGATGTCAAACACCAATGGATATGGGATCATCCATCGCCCATCACATGGGTCGAGAAGCGTATACGCTAGTTTACACTGGTATATCGATGCCCCGTCTCGATACACCCACGACTAGGGACCTTGAATGATGTACTTATGGACTACCATGTCCCCACTAGTATGATCTGCATCATAGTCCAGGTAGTCAAGTACACATCCTAAGGGCTTTACCAACATGTAACTATAAGACAGTATAAAGAGACTAGTGTACATGTTAAGATAAAGAGCAACCAGATAGCATACTATCATATCGAGCAAGAAAGTCATCTCTATATATGTCCAAGCATCCAATATAATATACATCATCTGTACAATACTGGCCTCTAGGGCATACATACAACTAACAATCTCCCACTTGCACTAGGGCCAGCTGCTGTAGTATCGCATACCGAGCATCCCGAAGAGTCTCTCAAACTGTATCTGGGGAATGGCCTTCGTGAGTGGATCCGCCGTGTTGTTCTTCGTGTCAACCCTCCTGACCTCGATCTCCCGGCGATCAACTATCCCCCGGATCAGGTGATACCGCCTCAGAATATGCCTGGATCGTTGATGGGACCTGGGTTCCTTGGCCAAAGCCACCGCTCCATTGTTATCGCAATACAAAGGTATTGGATGCTCAATGGATGGAACCACTCCAAGTTCAGTAATGAACTTCTTGATCCAGACAGCCTCTTTGGCAGCATCGTTGGCAGCGATGTATTCAGCCTCCATCGTCGAGTCTGCCACGGTTTCCTGCTTGGAACTCTTCCAGCTAACCGCCCCTCCGTAAAGGGTAAAGACAAATCCCGACTGCGACTTAGAGTCGTCCTTATCACTCTGGAAGCTCGAATCGGTAAAGGACTCCACTTGGAGTTCTCCGTTACCATACACCAAGAACATATCTCTAGTCCTTCGTAAGTACTTGAGAATGCTCTTCACAGCTGTCCAGTGACTCTCTCCAGGATCAGCTTGATACCTGCTCACTATACTTAGTGAGTATGCTACATCGGGTTTGGTACATAGCATCGCATACATGATAGAGCCTACTGCCGAAGCATAGGGTATCCCTTGCATGCGAGCTCTCTCCAAATCAGTCTTGGGAGACATCTCTTTGGAGAGAGTGACTCCCGAGATCGTGGGCAAGTTCCCACGCTTGGACTCTTCCATACTAAACCTCTTTAGTATGGTGTCAATGTACCTGGATTGGGACAATCCCAGTATCCGTTTGGATCTATCTCTATAGATCCTGATCCCCAATATGCAGGAGGCATCACCAAGATCTTTCATTAAGAATCTTTGTGATAAGAAGAGCTTGACCGATTGCAGCATAGGAATGTCATTTCCTATCAAGAGTATGTCGTCCACGTACAATACGAGGAAGACAACCTTACTCCCTGCCACCTTCTTGTAAATACAAGGTTCATCTGGATTTTTGACGAAATCAAACTCTTTGATAACGACGTCAAAGCAGATGTTCCAACTCCGCGATGCTTGCTTTAATCCATAAATGGATTTAAGGAGCTTACACACCTTCCCGCTGCTCCCACTGTCTACGAAGCCCTCTGGCTGAGTCATGTACACGCACTCTTCTAAATCACCATTTAGAAAGGCGGTCTTAACATCCATTTGCCAGATTTCGTAATCATGATATGCAGCGATGGCAAGCATGCTTGCTTTAGTCCACACCTGGTCTTTGACGAAAACCCTTTGCTACAAGTCTAGCTTTGAAAGTCTCCACTTTCCCATCTACACTAAGTTTCTTCTTGAAGATCCACTTGCTCCCAATGGGTTTTACCCCTTCAGGAGCAACTTCCAAAGTCCAAACTTTGTGGGTGTACATGGATTCCATCTCGGACCGCATAGCATCCAGCCATTTTACCGAGTCCCTACTCGTGATGGCCTGCTCGAAGCTAGTTGGGTCATCATCCTCCATGATGCAATCCTCGCTTCCACCGTCAATGAGAAAACCGTAGTATCTCTCAGGTGGACGAGATACCCTACTAGATCAGCGAAGAGGCTGGGGTTCGTCGAGTTCTACTGAATCCTCTGGTTCTACCAAGTCTTCTGTTGCAGTTTGTGTTGCTGGAACCTCTTCCAGTTCTACCTCAATGCCACTAATCTGTTTCATAAGAAAACCTTTTTCTAAGAAAGTGGCATGTCGAGAAACAAACACCCTTTGTTCCTCGGGGTGGTAGAAGATATACCCTTGTGAATTTTTGGGATATCCTACAAACTTACATAAGACAGATCTTGCCTCGAGTTTGTCCGGATTTTGTCTTTTGACATAGGCTGGACAACCCCATATCTTAACATACTTAAGAGATGGTCTCTTCCCTTTCCATATCTCATATGTAGTGGTAGGCACTGATTTGGTAGGAACCATATTCAATAGGTGTATGGCTGTCTCAAGCGCATACCCCCAGAAGGAAATAGGTAACTCAGCTGTACTCATCATTGAACGCACCATATCTAATAGGGTGCGATTCCTTCATTCCGATACACCGTTGTGCTGTGGTGTATAAGGTGGAGTAAGCTGAGAGAGAATCCCATTCTCTTTTAGATAATCTTGGAACTCATTGCTCAAGTATTCTCCTCCTCGATCAGATCGAAGGATCTTAATACTTTTGCCTGTTTGGTTCTCTACTTCGTGCTTATATTCTCTGAATTTCTCAAAAGCTTCAGACTTGTATTTCAATAGGAACACATGCCCGTATCTAGAGAGATCGTCAGTGAATGTAATGAAGTAGGAAGAACCGTTCCTGGCAAGGGTAGACATGGGACCGCATACATCACTATGTACCAGTCCTAAGAGTTCAGTAACTCTTTCTCCGTGTCCACTAAACGGAGCTTTGGTCATTTTTCCTTTGAGACATGAATGGCAAGTATCATAAGATGATAATTCGAACGGATTCAAATAACCATCCTTATGTAACTTAGCCAGTCGTGTCGCATTGATATGACCAAGTCTACAATGCCACAAGAAGGATTCGTTCATTTCTGAACTCTTCCTCTTGTGTGTATTTTGTATATTGAGGACTGTATTTTGATTTAGAATGAATATGCCATTATGTAGCGAGCCTGATGCAATCAACTTTTGATCTAGGAATATGTTCATAACATTTTCCTTTACTACAAAATTATATCCTTCTTTACTCAATAAAGAAACTGATATAATGTTGCACATCATGTTTGGTATATAATAGCACTCATTCAGAATTATTGTATCACCACTTGGTAATACAAGGTGATATTCGCCAACTGCTTTGGCCGCAACATTTGCACCGTTCCCTACTTGAACAGAATGATCACCTTTTCCCAGTTCTCTACCTTTTCGCAGCCCATGTAACATCTTACATATGTGGGATCCTGATCCGGTATCAATACCCAGGACGTAGGGTGAACTGAGAAACAGTTCTCAATGACAAACACACCCGAAGATGATGCATCAACATGCATGTTCTCCGTTTGGGCGGTGTGAGAATCCAGATATTCTCCTGTTTCCTGTTCATTCTTATAACACTTATAAGATAGAACGGGTTCAACGTTCCCCTGCACAGTATAACATGCGGGTTCGGTCAATACATCCATATTATTATCTTTATTAGGGCATGAAATGGTCGCTACCTGGAGAGAGAGAGAAGAAAACACTTTAGCGTATGCTCGTGCAAGATCAGATTGGTTATTATCTTATCTAATCAGGATGGCTCCCACTGCTTTTTATCAAATCTTCCTTCAAACCCTAAAAGGAAAGACTAGACGGGATTAATTACACACTACAAGTTCACCAATCTTTCAGCCAGGCCAGTGTCGGTACTTTGAGGGAGGTCCCCCGTGCTTTCGCACGAACCTAATTAATGTAAACCTCGTTTTCCCAGAGGCGTAACCTCGTTAACACCTTTCTAGACACCTACTTGATCGGCTAATTGTAATGTGTAAAACTCTCCCAGGAGTAACTCTTACTCGCAGTGGGTATCGGGATCCAACTATCTCATAGAAGGTATGCAATCTCATTGCAAATTTCAACACTTGAAATTCCCGATAATTTTTTACCCCTAGTGTTCTATGACCTTGACGAATGCCAAACAACCCATAGTCCACTAGTCAAGTTCAACCCGTACATTTCTTGATTGAATTAAACCCACCCGCACGACCCTTGACGAATGCCAAACAACGCCGTACGAATACCTTAATCCAATCTGCATCATATGCATAAGCAGATAAATACTAGTTAGCTACCGTACACTACACCTTGACGAATGCCAAACTACCGTAGCACGAATAGTAAGTAGTACTTATCTGAAATGACGGAGGGCTACGCAGGTTTTCATAAAACCATGAGCGTAATGAACTTGATATCGTTGTAGAATCAAATGAAGTTTTGAAATGGAGTGATTTTGAGGCTTTTCTAGTTTTGCTAAAGGAGTCACTCCCGGTGAAGGGATCTCGGTCCTTTCCTCGTCGAATGAGGTGCGGGATATATCATATATATCACTGTGCAAAGCAAAAACCCTTAAAAGCAATCAAAACCAAACCGAGTGTGTAGCATCTACCAGTTATTGCTAAAGGAGTCACTCCCGGTGAAGGGATCTCGGCCCTTTCCTCATCGAATAAGGTGCAGGGTATATCATATATACCGCTATGCAAAGCAAGAACTGTAGCTACCTGTTTTATTTTAAAATTCGATTCCACAACATCTTAGGTTTCTTATCTTTCATTAATCACATTAATGAAGTCCCATCATTTAAATACCTAAACATCACAGATAGATATGACGTACACTTATGCCATCCGCATTCGCCTCGATGTCCCCTCGTGCACCGTTAGGTTAGGTAACTAACGACAGAGCAGGGCAGGGCTAGCGCGGGTGAAAAACATAAGTAACGTCTATATAATATATCATATATACTATATATAGTATCTATCACAGAACATCACATGATCACATCACAGATATCGCAGCAGAAGAAACATATGAAATATTGGATATACTAGGACGTCCGTGTTTTCAATACGAGCCAGTATAAAACACGGATTCCACGGTCGTGATGAATAGCCAATCCCATACCCTTAGACCCCTACGAGAGCGGCAAGCAACCCTGCCAATTCTAGGGTTAGGAGACCCGGACTCGACTCCTCGAGTTGGTCTCCCACTGGACCCCAGAACCCGGTTACTTGTGCTCCCCTCCTTGGGTCTATCCTAATGCGGAAAAGTAAATAATATACAAAAGGTGACAACTTCCGCTACCTGGAAGTGCCCCAAATAAAAGAATATTACATACAAGTTTTTACATGAATGAAAATGAAAAACACTCATCTCACATAAAAACCCCCGGCTATTCTAACACGACGATCCAATATAACATATCCAGCAACACATAACATCACATGCCATTAACGTAAGTAAGTACGCATACCCCAATTGTCGTTGACATATAGCAACGAAACCGGCGATATGAACATACTACACTTACGGTCACAGAAAAGAAAGTGTAAAACTACAATAATTGGAATCCGCAACTTCTTTAGACATCGCATGCCTAATCAAATGAAATACTTAGACATCACATGCCTAATAGATATAAATCCCGCATTTTAGTCTCATTATCGAAAACTCTTTTCAATATCATGTGGGACTAAACTGCTAGATTTATAACATTCATTCAGTTATCTCATAACGGTTTGTGAATTCCAATTATTGTATCACATTCCAGATAAACAGAAAATGTTAAACTTTCCGATCGAACATTCGAACACCCAAGTTTTCCCGATACAGTCCAACACATGAAATAAGTCTAGCAACATTCAGTTCGTGCCTCAGTACCAACGGTCCAGCCGTAGAAGGGTCAAACCAACGCCTCACATGTGGCACGCCGTACTGCCCCAAACCAGAAGGTTTAAAGGGCAGTTCAAGACGGTCACATAATCGAGTTAAGGTTTGTTGTCTTCTAGAGGGTCCATCGCGTTACTTGCACTACTTAGAACGTCGTTAAACTACGGAAAAATCCAACACTTGGAAATTTCCCGACAGGGGAAAAATTGGGTATTTATATTCGGTCGAACTTTTTAACATATTCTAAAATTTATCCGGAAAGCCACATAGACAAAATCTGATACTCCGATCGAAATACCGAATCCCCAAAACAATCCCAGAAAATTCAACTCTTGAATAAAAATTAAAAATTCCCAGAAAATCCAGCATTATCAATTAGGAGTTACTGTGTAAAATATATTAAATAAGGTGGCCGTACGGCCGCGGATCCGCCGCACGAGCCATGCTCGTGCCGCGGATCCGCGGCAGTTCAATGGATTTAGGAACACGAATTTCACAGAAACTCTTAAAATCAACTGCTGATTTTTCTGCATATTTTTAATATTGAAAAAACCAGATTTTTAAAAAATGGACAGAGAGCAATTTGGAAATGGGTTTTCGGGTTCGTTTGGACTTCAAACTCCGACTAGACTTCGCCTAAGGCTCTAGCTAGGCTCTGATACCACTGTAGGGTTCCTAGGCACACTATAGAGGCCTCACAAGGCATCAACCATGCCAATATAAAATTTTATGGGTGCCGAGAAACCCTAATACGGATCGTCGGCTAGAATTCCAGGAGAAATACGAATCTAGTTAACACTTTAACTAAAGGAGAGAGGCTACAACCTTTGTAGATCCGGTTCTCCACTTCCTTAGCTCCACGTGGGTGTCCTCTCGCTGTCCATCATGAATCCCGAACCCATTCGTCGGCTTCATCGGAGAAACGGTCGAGCTAGGTCGTCGGCTTCGTGTCAAAGACGATCTACGTCGAGGCATCACAAGTTCAAGCTCCGACTTCACAAAGTTGTGAAACTTGTGAAGAAAACACTCAAAACAACTTGGCAAGAGGTAGAGGGTGAAGAAATAGGAGGTGGGTTCACTTTAGAATTGGATTTCTCTCACTAGAACTCAAGTTGCCATTGATGGCATCAAGGTTTCTATCTTGAAGAAGAAGGAGAATATGAAGCTAGAATATGATAAGTGTTGAGATAAATTAAAAAATAAATCAATACTTATCATATCTTAACCAAGGTTAAGTGTAGAGAAAAGACCATGGTAAATGAGAAGGGTTAGGGTTAAGCTAGAAGACAAAATGGTTTCTTTAGTCAAAGCTTCATGAAGCTTCAACAAGCTTCATGATAAAAAGAAACCATTATGTTTTCATTTATCCATTTATATAAATAAAGAATGGATAAATAAATGAGAGAATAAATCAAAACCCTAATTATCTACTTAACCATGGTTTAATTCTTTACACTTAACCAAATGATCAAGTATCATCAAACATGATACAAATATGTGCACAAAAGTATATCACATATACTTCTTGCACATCAAGTGAGAAAATCCATATAAAGTGAACCAATACTAGTTAATGCAATGCAATATATCAAATATATAATTATACATTAAATCATTAAATCAACATTTGATTCAATGATCCGGTCATGTCGCACATAACCGACTAGATTCCAATGTATCGATTTATCGAATCAATGATTCGATAACTAGGTCATATCGAATATAACCAATCGAAACATATATCGCGAGAATGAAATGCGGTATCATATACACGCATTATTCTCGGTCCTGCACATATCTCATATGCGCTCCTATTTCGTTTCGCTTGAGCCAGGAAACCTCTGTGTAGGACTCTAAAGACTCGTCAATACGCCGGTAGCAGATGATGATCATATCAAGCACCCACAAGCCGCAAGCGGTCTGCTAAACGTAACGGCCATCCGGGTATTGAGCGATCAGAAGATCGATGAGCTAGTCTGCTCACACTCCTGTGAATCCAACCAGTAACACTTACCGTACAGTCCGGTTTGTTCATCTGATATGTCGCATATCAAGTCTAGGGGTGGTATACGTCAGACCCCAATAACCGATAAGTCGTGCCGATGTGAGACTCATAACGGGTCGAGAAACTACTGGTAACACTTACCAGCAAATCTCTGATCAGCCCTGGCCAGGGACTTCCCTTTTACGTCCAATCGAGCACAGCGCAACATCAACCCCCAATACCGGGAGAGACGAAACCCCTCCTATCGCTCATTGCCTCCATGTGACTCGGGACTGTACCCAAAGACCACCGTTTTGCACGCCCTCATGGACGTGGTAAGGTGGAGATCAAAGTACAGTGGGAATCACACAAGACTCTATGACGATCTCGGGTCTACAGACTAACCTGCACAAGTGTCACCTGAGAACTGCCATCTGACGTGAGGTATAATACCATCTGGGAGTTCTCGGCGAGTCCGTCCAGTGTACCCAGTCTCCACTGAGCACCCGTACACCATCTCTGATGTCAAACACCAATGAATATGGGATCATCCATCGCCCATCACATGGGTCGAGAAGCGTATACGCTAGTCTACACTGGTATATCGATGCCCCGTCTCGATACACCCACGACTAGGGACCTTGAAGGATGTACTTATGGACTACCATGTCCCCACTAGTATGATCTGCATCATAGTCCAGGTAGTCAAGTACACATCCTAAGGGCTTTACCAACATGTAACTATAAGACAGTATAAAGAGACTAGTGTACATGTTAAGATAAAGAGCAACCAGATAGCATACTATCATATCGAGCAAGAAAGTCATCTCTATATATGTCCAAGCATCCAATATAATATACATCATCTGTACAATACTGGCCTCTAGGGCATACATACAACTAACAGGCAGCACCACCCTTGTTAAAACTAACCCCGAAAATGGGTACAACACAGAATATAATAAGCATCCCCAAACGGGAGCAAATCACGCCTAACGGCGGAAACAACCACCACAAGCATAAATAAAGTAAAGCAAGACATCAAACCCAAAAGCGAACATAAAACCCATCGCTCAAGTCTCGCAACTAGAAGTCTTCTAAGTCTGCAACATATATGATAACTAGTTTCTGAATTGATGGAGTTGACTAGATACAACAGGAATAATAATGCAAGAGTGGCACGATCTAATAGGTACCACCTACGAAAAACAAATCACCCGAAAACAGCTGTGTGCCAACGATGCCGCTACTGATCCATGCGGTCAACCTGCAAGAACTGTAGCACAACGGGGGTGAGTTGCCAACTCGTGAATAGAAAACATAATCAGGTAGAAATCGAAATAAACAACGATTCCTTGGTCAACTATATCATAAAGGTAATACTATGATATCTAGGGTGACCGTATTGCATATGTGCCAACACATAATAAATGCCTATCAGCAAGTGGATATCATCCAACAATATAATCAATGCATGTTTGCAGTGGATCTCATCCAACAATATAATCAATGCATGTATGCAGTGGATCTCATCCACGTGTCAACCACTGACACAACAACTCCTGCATGTAAATATCATAAAAGCATATGCAGGTAAAATGAGGATATAAATCAACGTGTGTACCTCGTGACACAACAAAATCTTGGAACCGGAGTGTCTACATCAACACTCGAAACATCATGAAACCCGTGTCTAGCATCGACACGTAAATCCACATCTGTCAGGCGCCGTCACCATGACCGGCCCTGATGTCAGTACATCTCAAGGAACCTAAATGTCCATATCGACACCCAAAATACACGTAGCATGTATGAACATGACTCCAGTCGGTATCCCCCAGATATTCACCGAGTCCAAATAATATCACCGGTAGGTAGTGGTCCCTCTGCTAGGCTCATCATCTACACCATGAAATCACCTCTCATCCCGGGGTACCATACCGGGTCCACCATGTACCCACAGATAGTGTCTTCCACTCCTCGAATCGGGTATCACATGCCAATCTCAGAACCGAGAAATCACATGGTGGACGCACTGAAATATCATATCAAGAGAAACCAGGTTTTCAAACAATACATAAATTTCTTGAAACACCCCCATGATTCTGAAATCCATAAATCATATGAAATCCATGTCTCAATGCGTAAATCCATGAAAAACTGATATATTCAACATAAAACTGCAATATGAGCATATTAAGGGAAAACCGCTCTTTTAAATAAATCCGGCCTTTAAAATATATCATGTGGTTCCCTAGTCCTCCAAAACCAAGCGCAGCATCATATGAGGTGTACACATAACTGTAGCAAGATATAAGTATCTAGATATAAGTAAGTATGTATGATGAATTTCATAAGCGCAATAACACAAAAAGCAACGTCTCCAAATAACATGTCAATATAATACCTCTTAGAGGTATATGCAACTATAGTAAGATATGTGAGTGTACATGTCAGTATGTATGCATGATGTACATGTAGCCGTAACAAGATATGTGGGTGTACATGTCAGTATATCATCCAACCTAGCATAGTAGTGAACATGGCAAGTATATCATAGCATGATATAGCAATTTTATTGTGTAAGTGACATAGCAATTATCGATAATGAAGTGTGTGAGCCGGCAATCGGTGTAAGTGTAACATACGCATCATCGATAATGGTGTAGGTGTACTAGCACAGGTATGTGAATTGCAATGATAATAACATGAAAGCAGCATAAAGTACCTCGTGAACTAAATACTATAAGGTATACGTGTCTACAATATGTATCCGAGTCGATGAATCTAGCAATCGGCATCCAGACTAACAACATCACGTACGGTACAATCCATCGTACGGCATCCGCTAAACAAGCGTATGGATAAATCAACAGGTAAAACTCATCGCGTACGGACATCTATCGTACAACAGCATTAAACAAATAGGGATTCTATCAACCTATACAACATCGGGGTACAGATCTAAGTCTCGTACGGCATATCACTCAATATGCAAAATATTATCCATATATATACCTATCCCTCAGGTCACATCTATGTCCATCTCGTATCAGGGGACCGACAAAGGTATCAAAAATCTCATATCGACTCGAATCCATAAAATGACATATCACACTATGTCATCATATCACATCGTATACTCGTTCATCACATTAATATCTAGCATCACATTATATAAACGTCACACTTGTTCTCTTTCAATTCGTACCCATCATGATTCACTTATCATTTCATATTCTCATATGTCAATAAGTTCATTAGCATCAAATTCTATCATATTATCGTTTGTAAATCCTACAATCATGTCCGTCGCATATCATTTATCATGATAAAATAATCAAACGATATTCCATATCAATATTTGCGGGGGTGCTATACGCCATCCACCCGAATTCCCCGGTAGATATAAATCTACTCACCTGCTAAACTTCTCGCTTAGCCATAGTCGATGTACTTCGTCGTCTCAAAATCCACGCGAAGGTACCTACAATCAATATGAAATCGCAAAGCTATTAACATCAAATTCCTAAATCCAAATACGGCACGCGGTGAGCTCATAGGTTAGAACCTATAGCCTACGCATGCAAAACAACCAAACAAACCTCGTCAATGACGTACAAACGTCCAACGACCAAATACAATATCCAATCGTAAAACCAAGAAATCCAAATACCGGAAAACATAGCCAAAACCCTAATTAGGGTCGCTATACATAAAAACTGCTATGCCAAAAACTTAGTTTGCTAATAAACTCAATTAGACAAATTAGGAATTTAACAAATATCATTCTCACAAATTGATTAAGTTTTTTCCAAGTCTGCACATCTTGATTAAACACTTTCACAAATCAAAACCCTAACTTGATTTTCGTAACCTTTTCATGAAAATTCTAAACATGCAATTAAAGCTATATTAAACACTAAATAGCTAGCTTTAAAGATTTAAACAACAACTTAAAGATTAGGGTTGGAATTTATACCTCCACTAGATCTCAATTTAGCAACAAACTCCAAATTTTAGTATCCAAAATGATCACTTTCATGAAGATCTAAGCTTGTTTAGGCTTAAGGAATAATGGGTAATGATTTGTTTATGAGTTTGTGGATTTATTTAAGGATTTGTGAAGGATTATTTGAGCTAGGAGATGAAGAAAATGAGCAAGGAAAAGAAGTGGGCAGCACAATGGGAGGCTCGGCCATGGGCAAAATGTGATGGGGTTTTGTGTAATGTGTGGAAAAATATAGCTAAAAACAACAATAAATGCTAATAAATGCAATAATATCTCAAGCCACCTCATTTCTTTTCTTTAGAAATTTTCCTTTTAATCACAAATATCTAGATATTTTAGTATGGATGAATTAAGCTTAATCTAGTGATTAGATTAGCATAGATTCACTTTAGAAGTAATTAACTCAAACAAAAATTGTAATTACCACTAATTAAGTGCATAATTAACAACTTAAAATAATATTTTAATTTGGGAAAAATATCAATGTGAACCAAAATTTCCAAGTGACCACAAAAACTCGCAAACTAGCAATATTCTAGCTAAACTAGGAGCTGTCAATACTATACTGAAATTTGATCGCATTCCGGGTTTTTACGGAAAACACCAACTAATTTACCCAAAAAACGGAAAATTCGCATGACGATTTCCAAAATGTTACAAAGGCAAGGAGAGTTGACGCGAAGGATAACATGGTGGATCCACTCACAAAGGCTTTTCCCTAGAGAAACGTTTATGGGGCGTTGGGTATGAGATAGTATAACTAATGGCCTAAGTGCAAATGGGAGATTGTTAGTTATATGTATGCCCTAGAGGCCATTATTATACATGTGATGTATATTATAGTGCATGCTTGGACATATATAAAGAGGATTTTCTTGCTCGACATGATAGTATGCTATCTGGTTGCTCTTTATCTTAACATGTACACTTATTGTCTCTCTATTACATGTTGATAAAGCCCTCAGGATGAGTAGTTGACTACCAGGATTATGATGCAGATCATACTAGTTGGGCAGAGATAGTCGATAAGTGCATCCTTCAAATGTTCCTAGCCGTGGGGGTATCGAGACGGGGCATCGATATTCCAGAGTAGATTAGCGTATACGCTTCTCGACCCATATGATGGGAGATGGATGATCCCATATCCATTGGTGTTTGACATCAGAGGAGGTATACGGGTGCTCAGTGGAGACTGGGTAAACTGAACGGACTCGCCGAAAACTCCTAGATGGTATTATACTTATCGGCAGATAGTAGTTCTCTGGTGACACTGGTACAGGTTAGTCTGTCGACCCGAGATCGTCATAGAGTCTTGTGTGATTCCCACTGTGCATTGATTTCCAACTTACCACATTCAAGAGATCGTGCAAAACGGTGGTTTTTGGGTACATTCCTGAGTCACATGGATGCAATGAGTGATAGGAGGGGATTTCGTCTCTCCCGGTATTGGGGGTTGATGTTGCGCTATACTTGATTGGCCATAAAAGGAAATTCCTGGCCGGGGTTACTGAGATCTACTGGTAAGTGTTATCATTAGTTTCTCGAACCGTTATGAGCCTCACATCGGCATGACTTATCAGGTTATTGAGGTCTGACAATTACCACCTTTAGGCTGTGATATGCGGCATATCAGACGAAAAAACCGGACTGTATGGTAGTGTTGCTGATTGGATTCACAGGAGTATGAGCAGGCTTGCTTGTTGATCTTCTGATCACTCAATACCCGGATGGCCGTTACGTTTAGCAGACCGCTTGCGGCTTATGGGTGACTGATATGATCACCACCTACTGCCGGCGTATTGACGAGTCTTTAAAGTCCTACACAGAGGTTTCTTGGCTCAAGCGAAACGAAGTAGGAGCACATATGTGATATTTGAGGGACCGAGATTAATACGCGTATGTGATACTGTATTCTATTCTCGCGACATATGATATCGGTCAGTTATATATGATATAACCGGGCTGTCGAATCAAGTGTTGATTCGAGAAGTTTATACATTTGATATTAGTCGGTTGTATGTGATATAGCCAGATTATTAAATCAAGTGTTGATTTAATAATTTAATGTATAATTATATATTTTATATGTTATCTTACATTAACTGATATTAGCTTACTTAAGTATTCTTTTTCTCACTAGTGTACACTTAGTGTATATGTGATATATATTAATGTACATCTTTTGTGTCATGCTTGATGCCACATGCTACATGGGTGTATGAGACTCACACCATGCTTATAATAATTTAAGGTTTTGTTTATTTTAAGTAAATCAAATTAGTTGATAATTGTCACATGGTTCAAGCTTGTAGAAGCTTGTGGAACCATTAACCAAGTCCACTAATTTTGTTTTAGTTGTTAATATTTATTAACCCAACCATTATTTTTTAGCCATGGTTTAGTCTCTACATGAGTTAGTATATGATATTAACTCACCCATGGTTGCTATTCTCACCACTTGATTCATTCTTCACTTGCTTCATTCCATGGTTGCTTTCTTCATCTTCTTCCTCATGCTTTCTAGCTTCATGAGAGGTGAAGAAAAATAGTGAGAAAATAATTTCTAAAGTGAGCAAAATTTCTACTTCATCAACCTTTTCTCTACTAGACATTTAGATTAGGTTGTTTCTTCACTAGTTCATCACTTAGTGAAGAGATAACTTGTGTTAATGTCTCCTCGACATAGATCATTTTCGGCCTTGAAGACTTCAAGAAAGCTTGTTCCGTTCATCTTGTGGAGCCTTTCTAGAGTCTGGGAGTTCACTACTTGGAGCGAAGGGACTACTAAATGGAGCTATTGAAGTGAAGGACCAGTCTACAATGGTTGTATTCCTTGTTCACTTAGATGTAAAGATGTTTACATGCTAGTTCGTCTAATTCTTTAGTTTAGATTCTAGCGTTAGGGTTCATTAGCGCGCCAATTTTTTGAAAACGGCATGGTCGATGCCTCTCGAAACCCAGAGGCCGCCACGAGGTGGCTAGGGGGTGAGGCAGACTCAAAACTGCCCAAGGTGGGGCAGTTTTGGGTCCCCATCGCCAAGACCACTTTGTGGTAGGCTTAGTGAGTAGGCTCAGCAGTTCAACCCTCCCGGAGGGTCCCCGAGGTGCGCACGCTCCATCCCACGGCTTCTCGGTTCAATCCGTGAGCCCGCGGGTTGTGCAAACAACTCAAAACATCATTTTCGGAAACTGTTTTTATCGGATGTTTTGCGCGACAAAAATGGCGGATTCCTAACGTCGCTACAAGCTATCTAAGGTCTATGGGAGGCTTTGATACTACTGTAAGTCGATATCGCGCACCCCACGTGTTCGCGGGGAGGCGGGAATCGCAAAAAATAATTTTTACGGGCTTCGCAACACCGACTAGAACCAAGGATCGATCACAAACCCTAGCTAGCAAACTACTTAAGGTTTAACTACTCGGATACGAAGTTATACCTCATGATACATGTCCTTCGGGTATTCATCGCTGTCCTCTACTCGTCATCAGCTCTAAGGATCGAAATCGGATCGGGCAATCTCGACGGCCTCCACGAGTCAAAGACGATCCACCTGGGAGTCTATAGTTGTCACGACCCGAAATAGCACGTGACTGGCACTTGAATCATGTGAAGTCTATAGGACCCCACCTAATTCAAGTAAGCCAAAAGCCCAGAAATCTAAACCATTTAAAAAGAGAGTGAAAGAGTACTTATTTAAAAGCAAGTGGTTTTAACAAAATAAGTAGCATTAAACATTTAAAAACAACATCATATTTTCCTGAAAATTTCGGCAGAGTCTCCTTTGTAAATACTGGCCCCAAACGGGTACAACAGGAATATACCAGTAATGAATAAATGCATCCCCAAGAGGGAGATAACTCTTCACCAAATGGCGAAAACCACTACGCAAGCAATATAATATACAATGCCGAAGGTGAAAGGTTCCTAGGCACCCTAGTGAGGTCTCACAAGGCATCAACCATGCCAATTTCAAATTTTAACGGTGCCGAGAAACCCTAACAAGATCGTTGGCTAGAATTTTAGGCGACAAAGCAAACTAGTTAACAACTTAACTAAAGTTTAAACGGAAATACAACCTTTGTAGATCCGGTGCTCCACCTCCATAGCTCCGCAACGAAGTCCCCTCGCTGTCCAAATGAATTCCCGGGCTCTAGCGTCGGCTTCGTCGGAGAAATGGCGAGCTAGGTCGTCGATGTCCATGCCGAAGATGATCTACGTCGAGGCATCGCTAGATCAAGCTCCACCTTCACCAAGCCATAAAAACTTGTGAAGAAAACACCCTATACTACTTGGCAAGAGGTAGAGGATGAAGAAATAGGAAGTGGGTTCACTTTAGATTTGGATTTCTCACACTCTTCATCAATCCACCATTGATGAAGTGAAGCTTTCTTCATTGAAGAAGATGAAGAAGAAGAAGAAAGTGTTATGATAAGTTAATTAAAAGAATAATAAAAATGAATACTTATCATATCATAACCTTAGTTAGGTGTAGAGAATAGACCATGATTAGTTATGATGGTTAGGGTTAAGCAAGAGACAAAAATGGTGGATTAGGTCAAAGCTTCATGAAGCTTCAACTAAACAACAAATAAAGCCACCATTCTTTTCTTATCATTTCCAAAATGAATAAACAAATAAAAGAATGAATAAGCAAAACCCTAATCATCGTTTTAACCATGGTTTAGTTCTTTACACTTAACCAAATAAGCATGCATCATCAAACATGATAAAATCATGTGCACAAAAGTATATCACATATACAACTTGCACAATTCAAGTGAGAAAATCCATTTAAAGTGAACCGATACTAGTTAATGCAAAGTAATATATCAAATATATATAATTATACATTAAATCATTAAATCAACACTTGATTTAACGATCCGGTCATATCGCATATAACCGACTAGTATCCTATGTATCGGTTTATCGAATCAATGCTTGAATCGATAACTAGGTTATATCGCATACAACTAATCGATACTTTCATCGCGAGAATAGAATACGGTATCACATACACGCATTATTCTCGGTCCCGCACATATCTCATATGCGCTCCTATTTCGTTTCGCTTGAGCCAGGAAACCTCTGTGTAGGACTCTAAAGACTCGTCAATACGCCGGCAGCAGGTGATGATCATATCAAGCACTCACAAGCCGCAAGCGGTCTGCTAAACGTAACGGCCACCCGGGTATTGAGCGATCAGAAGATCGATGAGCAAGCCCGCTCACACTCCAGTGAATCCAACCAGTAACACTACCGTACAGTCCGGTCTGATCGTCTGATATGTCGCATATCTCGCCTAGGGGTGGTAAACGTCAGACCCCAATAGCTCGATAAGTCATGTCGATATGAGGTCTATAACAGTTCGAGAAACTACTGGTAACACTTACCAGTAAATCTCAGCAACCCTGGCCAGGGATTTCCGGTTATAGCCAATCGAACACAGCGCAACATCAACTCCCTATACCGGGAGAGACGAATCCCCTCCTATCGCTCATTGCCTCCATGTGATTCGGGACTGTACCCAAAAACCACCGTTTTGCACGCCCTCTTGGACGTGGTAAGATGGAAATCAAAGCACAGTGGGAACCACATAAGACTCTATGACGATCTCGGGTCAACAGACTACTCTGTACCAGTGTCACCAGAGAACTGCCATTTGACGTAAGGTATAATACCATCTGGGAGTTCTCGGCGAGTCCGTCCAGTGTACCCAGTCTCCACTGAGCACCCGTATATCATCTCTGATGTCAAACACCAATGGATATGGGATCATCCATCGCCCATCTGTATGGGTCGAGAAGATATACGCTAGTCTACTCTGGTATATCGATGCCCCGTCTCGATACACCCACGACTAGGGACTTTCAAGGATGTACTTATGGACTACCATGTCCCCACTAGTATGATCCGCATCATAGTCCAGATAGTCAAGTACACATCCTAAGGGCTTTACCAACATGTAATAGAGAGACAATCAGTGTACACGTTAAGGTAAAGATCAACCAGATAGCATACTATCATGTCGAGCAAGAAAGTCCTCCCTATATATGTCCAAGCATCCACTACAATATACATCCTATGTATAGTAATGGCCTCTAGGGCATACATATAACTAACAGAAGGGCGAGGATCAAAACTCAGAAGAAAACCAACAACTTTTAGAAAACCAGAGAAGAATCATAATAATACAAGCGCGCGACTCTAAGGTCGAAAGAATATACAACTGGTCCTCTAAGTCTATCAAATATACAAGTCTGGTTGATGGAGTTTACTAGACACAACTGAAATAAATATAATACAACGGTTGTCACGATACAAGTGAACCCACCTACCCAAGCAATCACCCGGAATGAATTAGTGTGCCAGCAAAAACGCCAAGGAAACCTGTACGGAAAAACCTGCAAGAAACTATGGCACAACGGGGGTGAGTTTCCAACTCGTGAGTAGAAAACATCACCGAGAAGAAATCGCATGTATGACTCTCTCCTAGGTCATACAATAATATCCTCATAAAATATAACCTGAAGTATCTAATAATGGCAAAGGTAATCATCTAAACATAAGTATAATAGGAAGTGCTCGTGTCAGTGCCTCAGGTAGCAACACATCACATATATGATGTACTAATGCATTAAGAATGAAAACAGAATACATCTTGAATGAGAAAAACTGTTTTCTTATCTCAATGAGATTTCTGTATAAAAATCGAAGTATCATCAATGAAATCAACAGAGAATCCGTGTCAAGCATCGACACAAAATATATATCCCAATATCTCAATATCTCGGGCTCCGGCAATCCGGACTGGCTTATATCATCAAATCTCAATATCTCGGGCTCCGGCAATCCGGACTGGCCCATATCATCAAATCTCAATATCTCGGGCTCCAGCAATTCGGAATAGCCCATATCATCAAATCTTAAGACTACGTCGGTATTCTCCGGATATCCACCGTGTTACAAATAACCAGTCGGTAGTGCTCTCCTGCCGGGCTCAACGCCGTCATCTGCAACCATCTTGCCCCGGGGTACCGCACCGGGTCTACCATTCACCCGTAGACGGTTCATCCTCCTCCTCGAATCGAGTGTATGATACCGCTCAAGAGCCGAGAAAACTAATGGTGGACACCTCTTGTTAGTTATATGTATGCCCTAGAGGCTATTACTGTACATGCGATATATATTGTAGTGGATGCTCGGACATATATGGGGAGGACTTTCTTGCTCGACATGATAGTATGCTATCTGGTTGCACTTTTTCTTAACATGTACACTTATTGTCTCTCTATTACATGTTGATAAAGCCCTTAGGATGAGTACTTGACTACCAGGATTATGATGCAGATCATACTAGTGGGGACAGGGTAGTCGATAAGTACATCCTTCAAATTTTCCTAGTCATGGGTGTATCGAGACAGGGCATCGAAACTCCAGAATAGACTACCGTATACACTTCTCGACCCATGTGATGGGCGATGGATGATCCCGTATCCATTGGTGTTTGACATCAGAGATATTATACGGGTGCTCATTGGAGACTGGGTACACTGAACGGAATCGCCGAGAACTCTTAGATGGTATTATATCTATCGTCGGATAGCAGTTCTCTGGTAACACTGGTACAGGTTAGTCTGTAGACCCGAGATAGTCATAGAGACTTGTGATTCCCACTGTGCTTTGATTTCCACAATACCACGGTCAAGAGATCGTGCAAAAGATGGTTTTTGGGTACAGTCCGAGTCACATGGAGGCAATGAGCGAAAGGAAGGGTTTCGTCTTTATTGGTATTGGGAGTTGATGTTGCGCTATGCTCGATTGGCCATAACAGGAAATCCATGGCCAGGGTTGCTGAGATTTACCGGTAAGTGTTATCAGTAGTTTCCCGAACCGTTATGGACCTTGAATCGGCATGACATATCAGGCTATTGGGGTCTGACGTTAAACCACCCCCAGGCTGTGATATGTGACATATCAGACGAAGAGACCGGACTGTACAGTAGTATTACTGATTGGATTCGCAGGAGTACGAGCAGGCTTTCTTGTTGATCTTCTGATCGCTCAATACCCGGGTGGCCGTTACGTTTAGTAGACCGCTTACGGCTTGTGGGCGTTTGATATGATCATCACCTACTGCCGGCGTATTGACGAGTCTTTAGAGTCCTACACAGAGGTTTCCTGGCTCAAGCGAAATGGAGTGGGAGCACATATGTGATATGTGAGGGACCGAGATTAATACAAAATGAGATACCGTATTCTATTCTTGCGATTTGTCACATTAGTCGGTTATATGTTATACAGCCGGGTTATCGGATCAAGTGTCGATTCGATAAGTTGTTACATTTGATATTAGTCGGTTATATATGATATAGCCGGATTATTAAATCAAGTGTTGATTTAATGATTTAATATATAATTATATATTTGATATATTAAGTTGCATTAACTAATATTCATTCACTTAAGATTTATTTTCTCACTTGATTTGTGCATGTGTATATATGTGATATATATTAGTGTACAAAGTTTTGTGTCATGCTAGATGATACATGGTTCATGGGTGTGGGTATGACTTACACCATGCTAGAGTTAATCTAGGGTTTTTAATTTCTTAAATAATTCAAAAATTGGTTTGATTTTGTCATGACAAGAAGCTTGGAGAAGCTTAAGTGTCCATTGACTAAAGCCTACAAGTTTTGTCTTGCTTAAGATATTTTATAAACCCAACCATTATTCTAGCCATAGTTAACTCTCTACAAGGGTTAATATTTGAAATTAACTCACGCATGGTTATCATTCTCTACTTGATAATTTTCATGAAATATTTCTTCTTCTTCCTCCTCAAAGCTTTCTAGCTTCAATGGAGATGATAGAAAATGAGTGAGAAAATTATTTCTAAAGTGAGCAAAATTCCTACTTTATCATCCTATACTACTTGCCATTTAGTATAGGGTGTTTGCTTCACTAATTCCACAATTATTGAAGGGGTAGCTTCAGTTAGTGTCTTCTCGACGTAGATCATCTTCGGCCTCAAAGACTTCGATGCAAGCTTGTTCGTTTCTTCATGGAAGCCTCTCAAGAGTTTGGGCGTTCATGATTCGCAGTGAAGGACCGGTCTACAAAAGTTATATTCCTTATTCACTTCTTTGCAAAGTTGTTTGCATATCGTCTCGTCACATTTTCTAGTTTCGATTCTAGGGTTAGGTTTAGCTAGAACGGAAAAAATTTAAATATGGCATAGATGATGCCTCCCGAAACCTTGCTGCAGCACTAGGAAACCCAACAGTGGTATCAGAGACATGTTAGAAAATTCTACGATGTTTGTTAGATTACGAAACCGAAATGAATCCGAAACTTGAAACCCTTTAAACTAGTTTCTGTCGAATTTCATTTGAGCTCAAAAATTTTTTTAAACAACTGCAGAATGTTGTATGTGATATAACATGAAAACCATGCAAATTTGAGGCATTTCTGCAGGGCTCCTGATAATAAGATTAATCCTTTTGTGATGAATAGAAAACCAAGCTATATGATTGATATGTTAACCATGGTCAAGGATGAGTGGATAAGAATGTGTAGAGAAACAACTAGGGTTAGGGTTTGGTTAGGTTAAAAGAATGTGTCATTCTAAATATCTTAAGAATGACAAAAGAAGAAAGCTTCTAGAAGGAACTTGAAGCATCCAACCCTAATCAAACCTTAACCTCAATTAATCATCCTTAAACATGTTTAACAATTAATCATATCATGTCACAATAATATATATCACATATATATTATATATTTGCAACAAAAGAAAATAATACAATTAACATATATCGCATATATATCAATGTATCATCCACTGAGAAAATGAAATAATAAAGCGAGCCAATATTAGATAATGTAATAATATATCATATATATTATTATACATTAAATCATCGAATCAACACTTGATCCGACGATCCGGCTATATCGAATATTGCCGACTAATATATCATGTACCGATTCATCGAATCAACACTTGATCCGATGACCCGATTCAAATCTGAATATCGCGAGAATATAATACGGTATCTCATATCGCATTATTCTCGCTCCTGCGCATATCACATATGCGCCACTACTCCGTTTCGCCTGAGCCAAGAAACCTCTGTGTAGGACTCTAAAGAATCGTCAATACGCCGGTAGCAGGTGATGATCATATCAAACACCCACAAGCTGCAAGCGGTCAGCTAAACGTAACAGCCACCCAGGTATTGAGCGATCAGAAGATCAACAAGCTAGCCTGTGCGTTCTCCTGTGAATCCAACCAGTAACACTCCCGTACAGTCCGGTCTGTTCGTCTGATATGTCGCATATCAAGTCTAGGGGTGGTATACGTCAGACCCCAGTAACCGATAAGTCGTGTCGATGTGTGGTATATAACGGGTCGAGAAACTACTAGTAACACTTACCAGTAAATCTCTATATCAGCCCTGGCCAGGGACTTCCAGTTATAGCCAATCGAACACAGCACAACATCAACTCCCTATACCGGGAGAGACGAATCCCCTCCTATCGCTCATTGCCTCCATGTGATTCGGGACTGTACCCAAAAGCTACCATTTTGCACGCCCTCTTGGACGTGGTAAGGTGGAAATCAAAGCACGGTGGGAATCACACAAGACTCTATGACGATCTCGGGTCTACAGACTACCCTGTACCAGTGTCACCGGAGAACTGCCATCTGACGTGTGGTATATCACCATCTGGGAGTTCTCGGCGAGTCCGTCCAGTGTACCCAGTCTCCACTGAGCACCCGTACACCATCTCTGATGTCTAACACCGATGGATATGGGATCATCCGTCGCCCATCATATGGGTCAAGATGCGTATACGCTAGTCTACTCTGGTGTATCGATGCCCTGTCTCGATATACCCTCGACTAGGAACTGTTATAGGATGTACTCATCGACTACCGTGGCCCCACTAGTATGATCTCATCATAGTCCCAGTAGTCGAGTACAGATCCAAAGGGCTTTATCAACATGTGAGAGTTAAACAGTAAACCAATACAAGTCAACATGTTAAGATAAAGTGAAACCAAATAGCATACTATCATGACGAGTGAGAAAGTCATCTCTATATATATCCAAGCATCCATTATAATATACATCATATGTACAACAATGGCCTCTAGGGCATATACATAACTAACAATCTCCCACTTGCACTAAGACCAGCTGCTGTAGTATCTCATACCTAGCATCCCGAATAATCTCTCAAACTGTACCTGGGGAATAGCCTTCGTGAATGGATCCGCCGTGTTATCCTTCGTATCTACTCTCCTGACCTCGATCTCCCGGCGATCAACTATCTCCCTGATCAGGTGATACCGCCTCAGAATATGTCTGGACTTTTGATGGGATCTGGGTTCCTTGGCCAATGCCACAGCTCCATTATTATCGCAATACAGAGGTATTCGATGCTCAATGGATGGAACCACTCCAAGTTCACTAATGAACTTCTTGATCCAGACAGCCTCCTTGGCAGCATCGTTGGCAGCGATGTATTCAGCCTCCATCGTCGAGTCTGCAGCGGTATCCTGTTTGGAACTCTTCCAACATACCGCCCCTCCATTGAGGGTAAAGACAAAACCCGAATGCGACTTAGAGTCGTCCTTATCACTTTGGAAGCTGGAATCGGTAAAGGACTCCACCTGGAGTTCTCCGTTACCATACACCAAGAACATCTCCTTAGTCCTTCGCAAGTACTTGAGAATGTTCTTCACAGCTGTCCAGTGACTCTCTCCAGGATCTGCTTGATACCGACTCACTACACTTAGTGAGTATGCTACATCGGGTCTGGTACATAGCATCGCATACATGATAGAGCCTACTGCCGAAGCATAGGGTATCCCTTGCATGCGAGCTCTCTCCAAATCAGTCTTGGGAGACATCTCTTTGGAGAGAGTGAGTCCAGAGATCGTGGGCTGATTCCCACGCTTGGATTCTTCCATACTAAACCTCTTTAGTATGGTGTCAATGTACCTGGATTGGGACAATCCCAGTATCCGTTTAGATCTATCTCTATAGATCATGATTCCCAATATGCAGGAGGCATCACCTAGATCTTTCATTGAGAAACTCTGTGATAAGAAGAGCTTGACTGATTGCAGCATAGGAATATCATTTCCTATCAAGAGTATGTCATCCACGTACAATACGAGGAAGACAACCTTAACCTCTGCTACCTTCTTATAGATACAAGGTTCATCTATATTTTTGATGAAGTCAAACTCTTTGACTACAACATCAAAACAGATGTTCCAACTCCGCGATGCTTGCTTTAACCCATAAATGGATTTAAGCAGCTTGCGCACCTTTCCGCTGCTCCCACTATCTACGAAGCCCTCTGGCTGAGTCATGTACACGCACTCTTCTAAATCACCGTTTAGAAAGGCGGTCTTAACATCCATTTGCCAGATTTCGTAGTCATGGTATGCAGCAATGGCAAGTAAGATCCGGATGGACTTAAGCATAGCCACATGAGAAAAGGTTTCGTCATAATCCACACCTGGTCGTTGACGAAAACCCTTTGCTACAAGTCTAGCTTTGAAAGTCTCAACTTTTCCATCTACACCAAATTTCTTTTTAAAGATCCACTTGCTCCCAATGGGTTTTACCCCTTCAGGAGCATTTTCCAAAGTCCATACTTTGTTGGTGTACATGGATTCCATCTCAGATCGCATTGCATCCAGCCATTTCACAGAGTCACCACTCGTGATGGCCTGCTCGAAACTAGTCGGTTCATCTTCATCCATGATGCAGTCCTCGCTTCCACCATCAATGAGAAAACCGTAGTATCTCTCAGGTGGACGAGAAACCCTACTAGATCGGCGGAGAGGCTGGGGTTCGTCGGGTACTACTGAATCCTCTGGTTCTGCTAAATCTTCAGTTGCAATTTGTGTTTCTGGAACCTCTTCCAGTTCTACCTCTTTGCCACTAATTTCTTTTTCAAGAAATTCCTTTTCTAAAAAGGTGGCATATTGAGAAATAAATACCTTTTGTTCCTCAGCGTGATAGAAAATATATCCTTGAGAATTCTTAGGATATCCCACAAATTTGCAAAGAACTGACCGTGCCTCGAGTTTGTCTGGATTTTGTCTTTTGACATAGGCCGGACAACCCCATATCTTAACTCTTTTAAAATATGGTTTCTTCCCACTCCATATCTCATGTGGTGTGGTAGGCACAGATTTAGACGGAACTTGATTCAATAGGTATGCTGCTGTTTCAAGCGCATAACCCCAGAAGGAAATAGGCAACTCAGCCTCGCTCATCATAGAGCGCACCATATCTAATAGGGTGCGGTTCCTCCGCTCCGATACACCGTTGTGCTGTGGTGTATAAGGAGGAGTAAGCTGAGAGAGAATCCCATTCTCGTTTAGATAATCTAAGAACTCATTGCTTAAGTATTCACCTCCTCGATCAGATCGAAGAATCTTAATACTTTTGCCCGTTTGATTCTCTACTTCGTGCTTATATTCTCTGAATTTCTCAAAAGCTTCAGACTTGTGTTTTAACAGGAACACATGTCCGTATCTAGAGAGATCGTCAGTGAATGTAATGAAGTAGGAAGAACCGTTCCTGGCATGCGTAGACATGGGACCGCATACATCACTATGTATCAGTCCTAAGAGTTCAGTAACTCTCTCTCCGTGTCCACTAAACGGAGCTTTGGTCATTTTTCCTTTGAGACATGAATGGCAAGTATCATAAGATGATAATTCGAACGGATTCAAATAACCATCCTTATGTAACTTAGCCAGTCGTGTCGCATTGATATGACCAAGTCTACAATGCCACAAGTAGGATTCGTTCATATCTGAACTTTTCCTCTTGTGTGTGTTTTGTATACTCAGGACTGTATTCTGATTTAGAATGAATATGCCATTATGTAACGAGCCTGATGCAATCAACTTTTGATTTAGGAATATGTTCATAACATTATCCTGTACTACAAAATTATATCCCTCTTTTCTCAATAAAGAAACTGATATAATGTTGCACATCATGTTCGGTATATAATAGCACTCATTTAGAATCAGTGTATTACGACTTGGTAATACGAGGTGATATTCGCCAACAGTTTTGGCTACAATACTTGCACCGTTCCCTACTTGAACGGAATGATCACCTTTTCCCAGTTCTCTACCTTTCCGTTGCCCATGTAACTGTTTACATATGTGGGATCCTGATCCGGTATCTAATACCCAGGACGTAGGGTGAACTGAGAAACAGTTCTCAATAACTAACACACCCGAAGAAGATGCATCAGCATGCATGTTCTTTTGGGCGGCGTGAGAATCCAGATATTCTCCTGTTTCCTGTTCAGTCTTATAACTCTTATAAGAAAGAACGGGTCCAACGTTCCCTTGCTCAGTACAATAATTGGGTTTAGTCAATACATCCATATTATTATCTTGATTATGGCCTGAAATGGTCGCTACCTGGAGAGAGAGAGAAGAAAACACTTTAGCGTATGCTCTTGCAAGATTAGATTGGTTATTATCTTATCTAATCAGGATGTCTCCCACTGTTTTTATCAAATCTACCTTAAAACCCTAAAAGGTAAGATTAGCCGGGATTAATTACACCCTACAATTTCGTCAATCTTTCAGCCAGATCAGTGTCGGTACTTTGAGGGAGGTTCCCCGTGCTCTCGCACGGACCTAATTAATGTAAACCTCGTTTTCCCAGAGGCGTAACCCCGTTAACACTTTTCTAGACACCTACTTGAATGACTAATTGTCCTGTGTAAAACTCTCCCAGGAGTAACACTTACTCGCAGTGGGTATCGGGATCCAACTATCTCATAGGAGGTATGCAATCTCATTGCAAATTTCAACACTTGAAATTCCCGATAATATTTTTGCCTCTAGCAATTTATGACCTTAACATAGTCAACAAATCATAATTGCTAGCCAAGTTCAACCCGTTATTTCCCGATTGAATTAAATCCACCTGTACGACCCTTAACATAGTCAACAAAGTCGCACAACTACCCTAATCCAATCACATCTCATGTTTTAACAGATAACTACTAATTAGCTACCGCACACTACGCCTTAACATAGTCAACAAACGTAGCACGAATACTAACTAGTCTTTATCTGAAATGATGGAGGGCTACGCAGGTTTTTCAGAAAACCCTGAGCGTAATGAACTTGATATCGTTGTAGAATCGAGTGAAGTTTTGAAAAGGAGTGTTTTTGAGGCTTTTCTTAGTTTCGCTAAAGGGGTCACTCCCGGTGAAGGGATCGTCGGCCCTTTCCTCATCGAATAAGGTGCAGGATATATCATATATACCGCTGTGCAAAGCAAAACACTAAAAGCAATCAAAAGACAAACCGCATTTTGTAGCATCTGCCAGTTTTGCTAAAGGAGTCACTCCCGGTGAAGGGATCTCGGTCCTTTCCTCATCGAATAAGGTGCAGGATATATCGTATATATCACTGTGCAAAGCAATACTGTAGCTACCCCTTTTATAAAGTTTTGATTCTACAACATCTTTAGGTTTCTTTTCTTTTATTAATCTCATTAATAAAAATCCCATCAGCTTATGCTTCCTAAGCATCACAGAAGAAATGAAAGCAGTAATATTTATATATCAACATATATATATAGTATAAGCATTCGTCTCAGGCAGCAATATGATCTCATCACAGAACATTGCAGCAGAAGAACATATATGAAATATTGGATATACTAGGACGTCCGTGTTTTCAATACGAGCCTGTATAAAACACGGATTCCACGGTCGCGACGAATAGCCAAACCCACATCCCAAGACCCTTACGAGAGCGGCAAGTAACACTGCCAATTCTAGGGTTAGGAGACCCGGTCTCGACTCCTCGAGATGGCCTCCTACTGGACCCTAGAACTCGGTTACTTGTGCTCCCCTCCTTGGGTCTACCTAATGCGGAAAAGTAAATAATATACACTGGTGACAGCAACCGCAACCTGGAAGTGCCCCAAATAAAAGAATATTACATTACAAATGAAATTTACATGAATGAAAATAAAAACCCTCATCTCACATAAAACCCCCGGCTATTCAGAACGCGACGATCCAATATAACATATCACAGCAACACATAATATCACATATCATCAACGTAAGTAAATATGCGCATCCCAATTGTCGTTGAATCATATAGCAACGAAACCGGCGATATCACATATTACACTTACGGTCACAAAAAAGAAAGTGTAAAACTACAATATTTGGAATCCACAATCACTTTAGACATCGTAAATCCGAAATATCACATACTCCACATTCCATGCCTAACTCTATGAATTCCACATATTGTATCACATTCCAGATAAATCGACAGTATTAAACTTTTCGAACAGATAATCAAACACCCAAAATTTCCCAAACTGCTCAACTCTTGAGCGGAGTTCAAATAATCCCAGAATATGTCAAAGTACCAGTGATCCAGCCGTAGAAGGGTCAAGCCAACGCCTCACATGTGGCACGCCGTACTGCCCCAAACCCGAAGGTTCAAAAGGCAGTTCAAGACGGTCACATAATCGAGTTAAGCTTTGTTGTCTTCTAGAGGGTCCACCGCTTAACTTGTACAATTTTTCCGAAAGATTTAAACCCGAAAAAATTTCAACACTTGAAAGTTTGCCGTACCGGGAAACAGTAAGTTAATGATATCCGTTCAAATAGTTTAACAGTTTCTAAATATCCGGAAAGAAATACGAATTTAAAATTTCCGATCGAGTCTACTATTACAAAACTAACCCCAGAATTTTAAACACCTGGAACAGATTAAAAATACCCAGAATAGTCAGCAAGTACCTACGGTCTATACCATGAAGCCATGTGTCACAATCCCACAATTAGGCCGCGGAACCGCCGCGAGAACCATGATCTTGCCGCGGTTCCGCGCTCCGTTGGTGGAATTGTGGGCACGTGTTTCATGGTAATTCTTAGAATTCCCTGCTGATTTTTTTTACATATTTTTAATTCTGAAAAATCTCAAAATTTAAAAAATTTCCAGAGAGGGGTCAAGTTTCGTCGTTTCGGGTTCGATCGGAGTTTTAACTTCGTAAACACATTGCCTAATGCTCTAGCTAGGCTCTGATACCACTGTAGGGCTCCTAGGCACTCTTGTGAAGGTTCAAAAGGCATCAAACATGCCCAGATTAAATTTTAGACGTGCCGAACAACCCAAAGCCGGGATCTTTGCTAGATTATTAGGGTTTAACATGCAAGATGATAACTTTTATCTAAGTGTGAGGGATTACAACCTTTGTAGTCCGCTCCTTCACTTCACAAGCTCCGAGTAGAAGTCCCTTTGCCGCGATCCACGATCTCCCGGACTCATGAGAGGCTCCACGACTCGAACGATCCATGCTAGCTCGAAGTATTCCAAATCTCCGATGATCTACCTTGAAGTTGCTACGACTCAAGCTTTCTCACTCAAAAGAGAAGAACACACTAATCCCATGGGCTAGATGAGATGAGGATGAGAGAGTAGTAATTTTGCTTTCTTTTTAAATCATTTTCTCATATTTATTCATCACTTAAGGAAAAACTAGCAAGCTTTCTTCAAGAGAGAAGAAGATGATAATGGAAATGATAATAAGATTAATCCTTTTGTGATGAATAGAAAACCAAGCTATATGATTGATATGTTAACCATGGTCAAGGATGAGTGGATAAGAATGTGTAGAGAAACAACTAGGGTTAGGGTTTGGTTAGGTTAAAAGAATGTGTCATTCTAAATATCTTAAGAATGACAAAAGAAGAAAGCTTCTAGAAGGAACTTGAAGCATCCAACCCTAATCAAACCTTAAACTCAATTAATCATCCTTAAACATGTTTAACAATTAATCATATCATGTCACAATAATATATATCACATATATATTATATATTTGCAACAAAAGAAAATAATACAATTAACATATATCGCATATATATCAATGTATCATCCACTGAGAAAATGAAATAATAAAGCGAGCCAATATTAGATAATGTAATAATATATCATATATATTATTATACATTAAATCATCGAATCAACACTTGATCCGACGATCCGGCTATATCGAATATTGCCGACTAATATATCATGTACCGATTCATCGAATCAACACTTGATCCGATGACCCGGTTCAAATCTGAATATCGCGAGAATATAATACGGTATCTCATATCGCATTATTCTCGCTCCTGCGCATATCACATATGCGCTACTACTCCGTTTCGCCTGAGCCAAGAAACCTCTGTGTAGGACTCTAAAGA
Source organism: Agapanthus africanus (assembly GCA_030015575.1). Classification (NCBI taxonomy): domain Eukaryota; kingdom Viridiplantae; phylum Streptophyta; class Magnoliopsida; order Asparagales; family Amaryllidaceae; genus Agapanthus; species Agapanthus africanus. The sequence continues at coordinate 272,573,743 of CM057348.1, forward strand.
ATCGTCAATACGCCGGTTGCAGGTGATGATCATATCAAACACCCACAAGCTGCAAGCGGTCAGCTAAACATAACAGCCACCCAGGTATTGAGCGATCAGAAGATCAACAAGCTAGCCTGTGCGTTCTCCTGTGAATCCAACCAGTAACACTCCCGTACAGTCCGGTCTGTTCGTCTGATATGTCGCATATCAAGTCTAGGGGTGGTATACGTCAGACCCCAGTAACCGATAAGTCGTGTCGATGTGTGGTATATAACGGGTCGAGAAACTACTAGTAACACTTACCAGTAAATCTCTATATCAGCCCTGGCCAGGGACTTCCAGTTATAGCCAATCGAACACAGCACAACATCAACTCTCTATACCGGGAGAGACGAATCCCCTCCTATCTCTCATTGCCTCCATGTGATTCGGGACTGTACCCAAAAGCCACCGTTTTGCACGCCCTCTTGGACGTGGTAAGGTGGAAATCAAAGCACAGTGGGAATCACACAAGAATCTATGACGATCTCGGGTCTACAGACTACCCTGTACCAGTGTCACCAAAGAACTGCCATCTGACGTGTGGTATATCACCATCTGGGAGTTCTCGGCGAGTCCGTCCAGTGTACCCAGTCTCCACTGAGCACCCGTACACCATCTCTGATGTCTAACACCGATGGATATAGGATCATCCATCGCCCATCATATGGGTCAAGATGCGTATACGCTAGTCTACTCTGGTGTATCGATGCCCTGTCTCGATATACCCTCGACTAGGAACTGTTATAGGATGTACTCATCGACTACCGTGGCCCCACTAGTATGATCTCATCATAGTCCCAGTAGTCGAGTACAGATCCTAAGGGCTTTATCAACATGTGAGAGTTAAACAGTAAACCAATACAAGTCAACATGTTAAGATAAAGTGAAACCAAATAGCATACTATCATGACGAGTGAGAAAGTCATCTCTATATATATCCAAGTATCCATTATAATATACATCATATGTACAACAATGGCCTCTAGGGCATATACATAACTAACAATTTCTACTGACTTTTGGCCGGCCACATTGGCCTCAAAACCAAGCTCACCGGGTCTTTTGGGGAGTTTGGGCTTCAAATTTTCAGGGTGTTCCAGTCTCTGGGTTTTAGGGTTTTAGGTGTTGTTTGTTTTTGCTAAATTTTCATGTGATGTTAACTTTCTGCAAAAGCAACTCGGAGTGTTTCGTAATTGTAATTCTAACATGTATTCGGTTTATTTAGACGATGTTAAAAAGTTCGTACGGATATCAATAACCCAATTTTTCCCTTGCTGAAATTTTCCAAGAGTTGGATTTTTTCAAGTTTAAAATTTTCAGAAAATCATGCCTGCGATTCTGTGGACCCTCTAGAAGAACGAAACCCTAACTTGATTATGTGACCGTTAGAATTGCCATCAAACCCTAGGGTTTATGGTAGTTCAGCGGTGCCACATGTGAGGCATTGGTTGACCCTTCTACGGCTGGTTCATAGGAGCTGTGGCAGTTTCTGGGTACTTTTTGAACTCTGCTGAAGCGTTGAGCTTGTTGGGAAATTTTGGGTGCTTGCTTATTCGATCGAAAAGTTTAACTTTTTCTAGTTATATGTGATTGTGAAACAATATTTGGAATCCACAAATAGTTATGAGATAACTAGTTTGAATTTTATAAATCTAGCAGTTTAATCTCAGTTGATCGGTTGCTACGGAATTTTGATGTGGATCAAAAGTCTGTCGCAATCACGTAGCGTACGCGGATACTCGCCGGGTAAACTTAATAGATAGCCACGCCCCATAACCCCGACCAAGTGACTGTAGGAGAACCCCGTCGCCAAAAGCATCCGTTCAGGTGCTCGCGGCTGCGGTGTTCCGCCTTAGTGCACTTCGTCGACGGCACCGGAAGGTGCGGTCGTCTACTAAAGTTTCCGACGAGCACTCGATCAGGTTATCGAGAATCTTGTTGAATTATCCGACAGTTTATTGGAATGTGTTTTCAATATCGACACTAAAATGCGGGATTTATAATTGTTAGGCATGTGATGTCTAAGGAATTCATTTAGTTGGGCATGAAATCCAAAGTATGTGATACATTCGGTTTAAGATGTCTAAGGTAGTTGCGGATTCCAACTGTTGTAGTTTTTCACTTTCTTTTCTGCGGCCGTAAGTGTAATATGTGGTGTATCGCCGGTTTCGTTGCTATATGTCAACGATAATTGGGATACGCATATTTACTTACGTTGATGACATGTGATGTTATGTGCTGCTGTGATATGTTATATTGGATCGTCGTGTTTTGAATAGCCGGGGGTTTTATGTGAGATGAGGGTTTTTATTTTCATTCATGTAAAATTCATTGTATATAATATTCTTTTATTGGGGCACATCCGGGTTGAGGATGATGTCACCATTGATGTATATTATTTACTTTTCTGCATTAGGATAGACCCAAGGCGGGGAGCAAAAGTAACCGGGTTCTAGGGTCCAGTGGGAGACCATCTCGAGGAGTCGAGACCGGGTCTCCTAACTCTAGAATTGGTAGGGTTACTTGCAGCTCTCGTATGGGTCTAGGGATGTGGGTTTGGCTATTCATCACGACCGTGGAATCCGCGTTTTTACTGGCTTAAATAAAACACGGAATTCCTAGTATATCCAATATTTCATATGTGATTCTTCTGCTGTTGATATTCTGTGATGTGATCAATTGATATGTTCTGAGACGAATGCCTATATTATATATATGAGATATAATAAATATTGCTGCTTTCGTTTCTTATATGATGCTTAGGAAGCATAACAGATGGGACTTCATTAATGTGATTAGAGAAATAAAAGAAACCTAAAAATGTTGTAAAAACTTGTTTTAAAACTGGTAGCTCTAGTTCTTGCTTTGCATAGAGGCATTCCTTGCAGAATATCCAGCACCTTATTCGATAAGGAAAGAGCCGAGATCCCTTCACCGGGAGTGACCTCTTTAGCGAAACTAGCAGATGCTACAAACTCGGATTGTCTTTTGATTGCTTTTATAGTATTTGCTTTGCATAGTGGTATTTATGAAATATCCTGCACCTTATTCGATAAGGAAAGAGCCGAGATCCCTTCACCGGGAGTGACCTCTTTAGAGAAACTAGTAAAAGCCTCAAAAACACTTCATTTCAAAATCACTCGATTCTACAACGAGATCAAGTTCATTACGCAAAGGGTTTTCTTAAAAACCTGTCGTAGCCCTTCGTCATTTTAGATAAGTAGTATTTAGTATTCGTGCTGCGTTTGTTGACCTCTGTCAAGGTGTAGTGTGCGGTAGCTGATTAGTGCTTTTCTGCTAGTATATGATGCGATTGGATTAGGGTAGTCGTACGACCTTGTTGACCTCTGTCATGGGTCTTGCGGGTAGGTTTAATTCAATCAGGAAATGACTGGTTGAACTTGACTAGCAGCCTATGGTTTGTTGACCTCCGTCAAGGTCATAGGAAGCTTGGGGAAAAACATTATCGGGAATTTCAAGTGTTGAAATTTGTAATGAGATTGCAAACCTTCTATAAGATAGTTGGATCCCGATACCCACTGCGAGTAAGAGTTACTCCTGGGAGAGTTTTACACATTACAATTAGCCGATCAAGTAGTTGTCTAGAAAGGTGTAACGGGGTTACGCCCCTGGGAAAACGAGATTTATTTTAATTAGGTCCGTGCGAAAGCAAGGGGAACCTCCCTCAAAGTACCGACACTGGCCTGGCCGAAAGATTGGCAAACTTGTAGGGTGTAAATAATCCCGGCTAGTCTTACCTTTTAGGGTTTGAAGGTAGATTTGACTAAATTAGTGGGAGCCATCCTGATTAGATAAAATAATAACCAATCCAATCTTGCAAGAGCGCACGCAGAGTGTTTTCATCTCTCTCTCTCCTGGTAGCGACCATGTCACGCCTTAATCAAGATAACAATATGGATGCATTGACCGAATATGCTTATTATACAGAGCTAGGGAACGTTGGTTCCGCTCTATCTTATAACTGTTATAAATCCGAGCAGGAAATAGGGGAATATCCGGATTCCCATGCCACCCAATCGAGGATTAAACATGTTGATGCATATTTTTCGGGTGTGTTCATTACCAAGAATTGTTTCTCAGTATCCTCTACGTCCTAGGTATGAGATACCGGACTAGGATCCCACTAATGCGATCTGTTACATGGGCTACAGTGAGGTAGAGAACTGAGAATGGGTGATATGTCTCTAAGTGTTAGAGAATGGTGCAATTGTTGCAGCCAAGTCTGTTGGTAGATATCACCTTGTATTAATACATTAATTCTGAACAAATGTTATTACATACCGAACCTGATATACAATATTACATCATGTTCTTTACAAAGTTAAAGAAGGATATAATTTTGAATTGGAGGATAATGTTGTGAACATTTTCCCGAATCAAGAGTTGATTGGATCAGGCACGTTATGAAATGGCATATACGTTCTAAATCAAACCACAGTTCAAAGTATATAGAACACACACAAGAGGACTAGTTCAGAAATGAACAAATCTTTCTTGAGGCATTATAGACTAAGTCATATCAATGCGACACGACCGACTAAGTTACATAAGGATGAATATGAGAATCTGTTTGAATTTTCATCTTATGATACTTGCCAGTCTTGTCTCAAAGGTAAAATGACCGATACTCTGTTTACTAAAAACAATGAAAGAGTTAGTGATCTCTTGGGACGCATACATGATGATGTATACGGTCCTATGTCAACAAATGCTATGGTTGGTTCTTGGTACTTCATTACATTCATCGACTATTTCTCAAGATTCGGACATGTGTTCCTGTTGAAACATGAGTCTGAAACTTTTGAGAAATTCAAGGAATATAAGCTTGAAGTTAAGAACCAGACAGGTGGGAGTATTAAAGTCCTTCGATGTGATCGAGAAGGAGAATACTTAGGCATGGAGTTCCTGAAAATTTTAAACAGAGAATGGGATTCTCTTTCAGCTTACTCCTTCGAATACACCACAGCACAACGGTGTATCAGGGTGGAGGTATCGCACCCTATGAGTTATGGCACGCTCTATGATGAGTACTGCTGAGTTACCTGTTTCCTTTTGGAGTTATTCACTTGAGAAGTTGCATACCTATTGAATGGGGTTCCTTCCAAATCAGGGCCTACCACTATGTATGAGATATGGTGTGGGAAGAGACCATGTCTTAAACGAGTTAAGATATAAGGTTGTCCGGCCTAAGTTGAAAAGCAAAATCCGGACAAGCTCGAGGCAAGGTCAGGACCGTATAAGTTTGTTAGGATATCCCAAACATTTGTGAAGGAATATCTTCTACCACTCTAAGGAGCAAAAGGTGTTTTGTTTCTCAGCATGCTACCTTTTTAGAAAAGGAATTTCTCGTGAAGAAATTGGTGGTCATGAGGTAGAACTGGAAGGTGTTCCAGCTTGACAAACTAACAGCTAATAATTTGGTGAAACCAAAGGATTCAATAGTCTCCAACGAACCTCAGCCTCTCCACGAATCTGGTAGGGTTCCTTATCCACTTGAGAGATACTACGGTATTCTTGGCGACAGAGGGAGCGAGGATTGCATCATGGAAGATGATGGCCCAACTAGGTTCAGGCAGGCCATCACGAGTGGGGACTCTGTGAAATGGCTGGATACTATGCGATCAAAGATGGAATCCATGTACACCAACAAAGTATGACTTTGAATTTTGCACCTGAAGGGATAAAAACCATTGGGAGCAAATGGATCTTGAGAAGATTCTTAGTGTAAATGGAAAAGTTGAGACTTTCAAAGCTGTGCTTAAGTCCATCAGGATCAATGCAAGCATCGCGGAGTTGGAACATCTGTTTTGATATGACGGTCAAAGAGTTTGACTTCATCAAAAGGATAGATGAACCTTGTATATACAAGAAGGTAGTAGAGAGTAAGGTTGTCTTCCATGTATTGTACGTAGATGACATACTCTTGATAGGAAATGGTTTCCTATGCTACACTCGGTCAAAGCTCCTCTTATTACGAGGATTCTCAATAGAAGATCTGGATGATACCTAATACATCTTATGGATTATGATCTATGGTGATAGATCTAAATGGATATTGGGAGTGTCCCAAATCCAGGTACATTAACACCATACTAAAGGGGTTTAGTATGGAAGATTCTAAGCGTGGTGGTTCGTCCACTTACTAAAGAATCACTCTCTCCAAAAAGATGTCTTGCAAGACTGATTTGGAAAGAGCTCGCGTGCAAGGGATACGCTATGCTTCGGCAGTAGGCTCTATCAGAGTATGCGATGTTATGTACCAGATCAGATGTAGATGACTCACTAGGTGTAGTGATCAGGAATCAATCGGATCTTGGGAGAATCACTGGAAAGCTGTGGAGGACATTCTTAAGTACTTGAGAAGCGCTAAAAGAAAGTTCTTGGTTTGAGCTTCCAGAGTGATAAAGTTAACTTAGAGTCATTCACAGGCATTGTATTTACTCTCAGTGTAGGGACGGTATGTTAGAAGAGTTCCAAGCTAGATACCGTGACAAACTAGACAATAAAGGTTGAATACATTGTTACCACTGATACTGCCAAAGTGGCTGTCTGGACATTTCTTGTTCATGAGATGAACAAGGTTCCTACCATTGAGCATCCAATAACTATTATTGTGACAACAATGGAGTTGTGGCTTTGGCCTAGGAACGTAAGTCCCATCTGCATTCCAGACATATTCTGAGGCAAGTATCACCTTATAACGGAGATGGTTGATCTCCAAAGGATCGAGGTAAGGAGAGTAGATTTTGAGGTTAATACAGCGGATCCACTCACAAAGGCCTTACCCCTAGAGAGACTTCTATAGGATGGTTGAGTATGGGATACTACAACCACTGCTATATTGTTGGGTATAGGATACTACAACAGATGGGCTTAGTGCAAGTAGGAGATTGTTAGTTATATGTATGCCCTAGAGGCCATTACTGTACATGCGATGTATATTGTAGTGGATGCTTGGACATATATGGGGAGGACTTTCTTGCTCGACATGACAGTATGCTATCTGGTCGCACTTTATCTTAACATGTACACTTATTGTCTCTCTATTACATGTTGATAAAGCCCTTAGGATGAGTACTTGACTACCAGGATTATGATGCAGATCATACTAGTGGGGACATGGTAGTCGATAAGTACAACCTTCAAATGTTTCTAGTCGTGGGAAAATCGAGACAGGGCATCGATACTCCAGAGTAGACTAGCATATACGCTTCTCAACCCATGTGATGGGCGATGGATGATCCAATATCCATTGGTGTTTGACATCAGAGATAGTATACAGGTGCTCAGTGGAGACTGGGTATATTGAACGGACTCGCTGAGAACTCCTAGATGGTATTATACCTATCGTCGGATAGCAGTGCTCTGGTGACACTAGTACAGCTTAGTCTGTAGACCCGAGATTGTCATGGAGTCTTATATGATTCCTACTGTGCTTAGATTTCCACCATACCACGTCAAGAGATCGTGCAAAAAGGTGGTTTTTGGATACAGTCCCGAGTCACATGGAGGAAATGAGCGATAGGAAGGGTTTCGTCTCTCCCGGTATTAGGAGTTGATGTTGCGATATGCTCGATTGTCCATAACAGGAAATCCCTGGCCAGGGTTGCTGAGATTTACTGGTAAGTGTTATCGGTAGTTTCTCAAACCGTTATGGACCTTGCATCGGCATGACTTATCAGGCTATTAGGGTCTGACATTAAACCACCCCAGGCTGTGATATGCGACATATCATACGAAGAGACCAGACTAGACGGTAGTGTTACTGATTGGATTCGCCGGAGTATGAGCAAGCTTGCTTGTTGATCTTCCGATCGCTCAATACCTGGGTGGCCGTTACGTTTAGCAGACCGCTTGCGGCATGTGGGTGTTTGATATGATCATCACCTACTGCCGGCATATTGACAAGCCTTTAGAGTCCTACACAGAGGTTTTCTGGCTCAAACGAAATGGAATAGGAGCACATATGTGATATGTTCGGGACCGAGATTAATACGATATGAGATACCGTATTCTATTATTGCGATTTGTGACATTAGTCGGTTATATATGATATAGCCGGGTTATCGGATCAAGTGTTGATTCGATAAGTTGTTACATTTGATATTAGTCGGTTATATGTGATATAGCCGGATTATTAAATCATGTGTTGATTTAATGATTTAATGTATAATTATATATTTGATATATTAAGTTGCATTAAATAATATTCATTCACTTGAGATTTATTTTCTCACTTGATTTTTGCATGTGTATATATGTGATATATTAATGTACAAAGTTTTGTGTCATGCTAGATGATACATGGTTCATGCGTGTGTGTGTGACTTACACCATGCTAGAGTTAATCTAGGGTTTTTAATTTCTCAAGTAATTCGAAAATTGGTTTGATTTTGTCATGACAAGAAGCGTGGAGAAGCTTAAGTGTCCATTGACTAAAGTCTACAAGTTTTGTCTTGCTTAAGATATTTTATAAACCCAACCATTATTCTATCCATAGTTAACTCTCTACAAGGGTTAATATTTGATATTAACTCATCCATGGTTATCATTCTCTACTTGATAATTTTCATGAGAGATTTCTTCTTCTTCTTCCTCAAAGCTTTCTAGCTTCAATGGAGATGATGGAAAATGAGTATGAAAATTATTTCTAAAGTGAGTAAAATTCCTACTTCATCATTCTATACTACTTGCCATTTAGTAAAGGATGTTTGCTTCACTAATTCCACAATTAGTGAAGAGGTGGCTTGGGCTAGTATCTCCTCGAGGTTGATCATCTTCAGCCTCGAAGACTTCGATGCAAGCTTGTTCGTTTCTTCATGGGAGCCTCTCAAGAGTTCGGGCGTTCATGACTCGCAGCGAAGGGACTACTACACGGAGCTATTGAAGTGAAGGACCAGTCTACAAAGGTTGTATTCCTTGTTCACTTCTTTGCAACGTTGTTTGCATATTGTTTCGTCGCATTTTCTAGTTTCGATTCTAGGGTTAGGGTTAGTTAGAATGGCAAAAATTTAAATATGGCATGAATGATGCCTCCCGAAACCTTGGTTCCGCGCTAGGAAACCCAACACCTCTCATATCATATCATGAGAAAACTGCAAATTTCTATCTTTTGAAATGAAAAGGAGTTTTTAAAATCCTTTCGGTTTCTCCAAATCCAGAAATCTCATGGAAAATACGAAATCCTTAACTCGAGAGTAAACAAACCGTGAATTACCGGCATAAAGCCCCATAATATTGCATGATAAATGACAAATAAAGAATGCAGTATCTAAACTAGCATAGTAATGATATATCGGAACTATCAGCTAGCAAGTTAAATCAATGAAGTACTATTCTCTAAGGTGTACGCGATATGGCAGTTACCGATGATGATGTGTGTGAGCCGGCGAGCGAGTGTTCGTGGACATACGCATTATCGGTAATGGTGCTGGTATCCTAACAATCGATATCATAATAGTTAATGAAACACTTGTATAGACATGCAATGCAATGAGAACATGAATATAACGGAGAAGGAATAGTAACGCAACATTGAAGAATATACATTTCTATATACGAGTCATACGGTCTTGGCATTTGAAATAGCACGAATCATGGTTTTTAGAAAATAGGTGCTACGGTGTTTTTAAGAAAAGGTACATCCTTTAAAAAATCAGTAATATCCCTCGAGCTGTCTTTTGAAAATACTCACAATTTGTTAGTTATTGGAAATAGGTATAACTCGAGCCTGGTCTAATATCTTCCAGAACAACTAAAAGACTAAACTAAAGAATTAGTCGAAAGGGAAAGAAATCCACCTAGATTCTGAGTCGATATATCTAATAGTCGGCGATCCCGCCTCAATAGCGTCATGTGTAAGTGCACGGCGGCGTCCCGGCCGTCAATCCGACGGCCAAATGCGGAAGCGGTGATAAACTTTAATTTTCTTGAACTGGCAAACCGCCGCGCACCATTACCCGGATCGAACCATTAACTAGTCCTAGCTAACTACAAGAAAGGGAATAGAGATATACCGATGATCCAAGTCCTCCGGTCTTCTCGTCATGGTCCCGATCTCCTGCGGAAAGTCCTGTCTCCTCCTCGTCGCCGGAAGTGCACCACATCGCCTACTTTGTTTACGGGCTCCCACCTCAATGCCGAGGCAACTCGGGCACGAAGCCGGCTACTCGACGTGCCCAAGGTTCGCTGTAGAATATGTAGTCCTCAAGTCTCACTTTTGGGGTTGTAGGAATTGCCTTTTGGTGGAGGGATTGATATGAGCTTGTGGAGATGAAACATGTGGGATTTTACAAAGCTAGAAGAACAAAAATCCCACCCCAAGAAATTTGGACAGCCCCCTCCCTCAATGTGGCCGGCCATGTATATGGTGGTGGAGAGAGTGAAAGAGTGAGAGTGTATCAAAAAGATGGGAGCCATTCTCATCTAATCCCAAAGAGAGAGAGAGGAAAGCTATCATGCAAAAGGGAATGATCACAAGGCAATGCCAACACTCCACACAACCATCATCAACAACCATGATTCTAACAAAGTCAAGCCATCATGAAGTATGAAGTCAAGCAAGTCAATGGATGGTGCACCATCATGAAGACTATCATGATGCTACAAAAAACAAAGAACCCCTCCACAAATGCCTATTTGCAACAATGCAAATAAACCCTCCTCCACCAATCTTCGGCCAATGAACGGAACAATGGAAATTGGCCGAAACGGAAAGCAAACTGGCAACTCCAGAAAACTGGTCCCGTAATAAATTACAGGAAAACCCCGATACTGTGCATACACACCCGCATTTGTATTCCGACTGAAATACAAATGCAATGAGACAAACTCTACACTGTACTATACTAGGATCCGGCTTATACCAAAGCCGGCCAGTAATATCCGTTCGATCCTGATCCGTGCAATACCGCACGTATCTGATCGAACCCTGCCATATATCCATACGGCCTATAGTACAAACTGTCCGATCCCGATCCGTGCAATACCGCACGTATCTGGTCGGACCTTGCCATATCTCCATACGGCCTCTACAACCTTTCGCCCGAAAGCTGAGTAACTGAATGTGGGGGACTCTAAAGACTCATCAACACTTTGGTTGTGGATTTAACCATTAGCACGTCAGAGGTATAAGCCAATACGTAACGGGCTACCAGGTACTGACTAAAAGGGATGTCTGTGAGCGAACTCAGCCTGACAACCCTACTGAGCCTGTCAGTGACAATATCCATACAGTCCGGTCCGTTCGTCTATGAGTATCGCATGGCGGGCCTAGGGGGTTGGTAAAAGTCAGACCCCCAAAAGCGGTACAAGTCGTGTCGGAGTGTAGCCCAGAACACCCTGAGATACTACTGGAATACCTACCAGTAAATCTCCTTGCCTTGGCCAAGGACTTTGTGTAATGGCTCTCCTAGACACAGCACGACCTCACCCCCAATACCGGGAGAGACGAACCCCTGAAGATACGCTCACTGCCTCCATGTGGCTCGGGACTGTACCCAACTAAAACCTGTTTGCACGACTCCTTTGAGCCGTGGTAGGGTAGTAATCAAAGTACAGTGGGAACTCACACGAGACAAATGACGATCCCCAGGTCGATGAACTAACCTGCACACATGTCACCAGGGAACTGCCATCTGACGTCTGGTATATGACCAACTAGCATGTTCCCGGCGAGTCCTGTCCGGTGTACTCATAACCCAATGAGCACCTGTATACATCTTAGGTGATCCAACTGACACCAGTGGCTTGTGAGACCGGCTACCGCCCCTCGTCGGGGTCTCGACTGTATACACTAGTCTACTAATGGAGTATCGATGCCCAGTCTCGAAACTCCCACGACTAGGGACCTTTTAAGGATAAGCTTATAGACCCCAGCTCCCACTTATATGATCGCCCTCATACTGCTGGTGGTCAAGCAAGAATCCTAGGGGCTCTATCAACGTGTAATAGCGACGTGTCAGGTCACCTAAAGCAGTACACGATGATAAAGGTAAACCAGATAGCATACTATCATCTCGAGTAAGACTGTCCTACCGGGATAGGTCCTCCATCAATCATTACAATCACGTACCTGTGACCTAATAATTGACTCTGAGGGCACTATCTCCAACAATCTCCCACTTGCACTCAAGGCTAATTATTGCGATGTCGCATACTCACAGCCCGTGTGATACCGAACACCCAACTCCTCTACTAGTCAGTCTCACAAAGCTCGTTTGCGAGACTTTTGCGTTCGAGGAATAGCCTCAGTGAGTGGATCCGCTTTGTTGTTTCTTTCTATGTCTCTCTATATCTCAAGTTCGCGGAGAAACCCATCTCCCGAAATGAGCAATACCTGTCTTAGAATATGTTTGGATGTCTGATGGGACTTAGCTCATAAATGAACTCCAAATCCAAACTTCTTAGACTGTATCGTCAACTGAACTTAATCAGTATCCTGCGCGCCATGCCTCCCTCAGTATTGCCTTGGACCACCTGTCCAAAATACTGCCCCTCATCAGAAGGAAAACTATAACTCTGACAACCTCCTTGTCGTCCATGTCACCTTGGAAGCCTGGAATGATAACTGTTTTCCGAATGAGGCTGTCGATATCATATCCCTAGAACATCCACTTATGTTCTAGAACTGCTTCCGACTGTTTCTCCATGATCGGATCAATATCAACCTATTGCATCTAGTGCAAGAACAATATCTGGTGTGGTACTTGACATCTCATGATTGACTCAATTGCCTGAGCAAGTGATCTGCCAATCATGCACATCCCTCTCCCCTTTAGTCTGTAAGACACCTTTAGAGAGGGTGACTCCATTACCTACAGGTACACTACCGTGCCAGGAGTCGTCCATTCTAAATACTCTTAGAATGCTGTCTAAGTACCCAGATTGGGAAACCACCCAAATCTAGATCTAAGACCATAGATCTAGTAACCAGTATGTCTGATATAAAATCCATTTCCTTTGTGGAGAAACAACTGTGTGACGACCAAAGTATAACCGATCGTAGTGTAGGAGTTTCTTTTCCTACTCTGTGTATATCATCCAAATACCAGGATATCACACCCTACTACCTTCTCAACAGATCCATCCCCTATTCTGATGAAGTCAAACCCATGACTGTCACGTCAGAAATAGATGATCTTTCTCCGCTACATCTGCTCTAGTCTATAAATAGACATAAGCAACCTGTCCACCAATGCTTCCGCTTCTCCCACTGACTACGACAACCCTCTGGCAGAGTCATATAGACGTACACTTCTAAAACTGGTTTAGAACGACGCTATACTCATCCTCCCGCCGGGTCTCGTAACCTGGAACAACAGCAATGGCAATTGTGGGTAAACAAGAACTTCCCTGTCACCGTCCTTGAGGCTACCGTAGTGCCTCTCGGGTGCCTGAAGTTACCCACCTTATCTGCGGAGTGGCCAATGGAATGTCAATCCAGATTGAATCTTTAGGTTCCTTATCAAATCTTCAGTAATCGTTTGTGGTTCTGGAATCACTTCCAGTTCTACCATACTCCCACTACTGTTTTCTGAAAAAATCCATCTTTAATAAAACTGTGGCGAGTCTAGAACAATATCGCTATTGTTCATCCAGATGGTAGAAAGTCAACCCTCGTCATAGCCTGGGTCAACCCACAAACAGCCATTACAGAAACGTGCCTTGAGTTGTCCAGTGTCTGGTTTTAATCATAAACCGGACAACTCCCCGTACCTTAACATCGTTAAGATATGAACTGTTCTATATCCAATATAGAAACAGAGGCACTGATTTAATTGAACCAGATTCAAATCATGCAGCTGTCCCCAGCGCATGTCAACTAAATGGAAGGAGGCCGATCAGCGTTACTCAACTTAGGAATACTTCCAATTATGAGTAACCTGAAATAGAAGCAAGATCTCTTTATCATTACTATCAACTGAATACCATACACAAGTATCTACATCTTCGATCTCTTTGAAGAATCCCGATACTTGCTATACCTGGTTCTCTACTCTATTCAAATACCTATAACTTCTCAAAATTTGGACCCTGTGTTTCCGCGAAACACCTGTCTAAAAACTAGAGAAGTCATAAGTAAACCGAATATAGTACGAGGACCAAGCCCTCTGTCCTGATGGACCCTGGACAACATACAATCCTTTGTATAAGTCCCTTGAGTCAGATAACTCATTCACTGTGTGTCGTAGGTTGAAAACTGTACTTATGGTTAAGAAGAATTACACCGCTGTTTAATGCTCCTTACCTAACCATCCACTGATATAGGTAAATGTCGTAGACATAATTTCAGAAAGGTATATCTCACTCTATGAAAATAGACGTACAGATATATCAATTTGAAATTGGTGCATAACAGCGGATATTCAAAACCAAATATTTGCCGACCGGCAAACAGCCCAGGTGATTTCCTCAAATATCACCGATTACAACGAATCCGGATATAATGAGGATAATCACCCAATTCCTAATAACTTACTCCCACTCATCATCTGTAAAACCATACAGATGTGAGAATCGTACCTGGTAAATACATACCCTGGAGTAAGTATCTAATCGGGAAATCAGTTTTCCTTTAACATTACACAGTGAAACTGAAACATTGAAATGTTCCGATGGGGTATCCCGGTATTCCTAGTAATGCCTCTTCCAGATTCACGACTGTAACCGTATAGTTCTTTGCCACCTCTCCAAATCCCTTCATATGTCTTTAGTCTTTACCTTCTGCACACCCTTTTAGGCCAAATGGTTTTCTTCCTTCCCTACCGTTCGGCACCAGCCTATGGTTTGGAAGAAGACTATCCAATAAGCATAATGGGTGTACTGTCCCAATCCTAGGAACACTCGCAATGAGAGAGGGTGAAGATAAAAGACAACCGAATAAACCTTTTTCCTATTTCTCCTGAACCAGAATCCATCCCCGAACTGGAATAAATTCCTTTCGAGTTCGTATATAACCATACGATGGATTATCCAATAAACTGTGGATCTTCGTAGTGATACGGAGTGTTCTGGAGGAATACAAAGGTGATTTGGGAGTGGTAATGAAATACCTGGTTTGGTCGTGAATATCTGTTGCAATTTACTTTGCCCTCTTACTAATCCCTTGCTTTATCTTAACTTAATACCTTCTGCACACCACCGTTATGCTAATTGGTTTCCTTCATTCCCTACCGGTCGGCACCTGCCTATGGTTTGGAAGAAGACTATCCAATTTGCGTAATAGGTGTACTATCTCCTAAACCAAGGAGTACTCACAACTTGAGAGAAGGTAAAAGGAAAAGACAACTGAATAATCCTATCCGTTTTCTCCAGAACCGGAAACCATCCTCGAATAAATTCTTTCGAGTTCGTATCTAACCATACGATGGTTTTGTCCAAAAGAAGTGGACGTTCGTAGTAAAACGGGGTGTCCTAGAGAAAAGGGTAAAAGTAGGAGTGGCGATGAGGTTTGCAACTCTGACAATCGAAAAGCCAGTGTTTAAGAAGGTTCGGTCAACTTGGTCACTGAGTCATAGTCTAGGGTCGGGTCAATGGTCGCTGCCAAAGAGAGAGAGAAAAGAAACACTCAGCGTGCACTCTAACCTAGATCAGAATGGTTACCAATTTATCTAATCTGGAATCCTCCCACTGTACCTTAAATTCTCCTCCAAACCTGAAAGAAGAATTAGTCGGGGTTACCCGAGGAGTAAACTAGCTCATCAGTGGGAATCGGGATCCAACTCTCATCGCATGACAACGTGACGGAATCCGCTCACGGTATCACACTCCAGAAGGTATGCGCATATCTGGCAAGTTTCAGTTCTTTTGAAACTCCCGATGTGATTTCTGCCCCATGCTCTTATGACCTTGACTAAGGCCAACAAATCATAAGTCACATGTCAAGTTCTACCCGTCATTATCCAGGTTGATTTGAACCCACCCGTACAAGCCCTTGACTAGGGCCAACAAGGCTATACGACTGTCCCAAACCAACGCATCTATCTATGCAGCATATGAACACCCAACAGCTACCAAACACTGTGCCTTGACTATGGCCAACAAACACAGCTTGAATACTATTGACTACCCATATGAAACGACGGAGGGCTACGAATGGTTTCTGGCGAAAACCTTTAACGTAATGAACTTGATATCGTTGAAGGAACGGATAGCTTTTTTTTAAAAATATAGTGACGAAAACTTTTGCTAAAGAGGTCACTCCCGGTGAAGGGATCTCGGCTCTTTCCCCGTAGAATGGGGTGCAGGATATTCCAAATGAATACCGCGATGCAAAGCAAAAGTAATCGGCTATAGTGAAGTTAATGCCGTGACGCAAACTTCTGTCCAAGGGGTCACTCCCGGTGAAGGGATCTCGGCCCTTGCCTCGTCGACTGAGGAGCAGGATATTCCAATGAATACCACGATGCAAAACAAAAGTAAACGTCCTTGCAATAACAGCTTTTTGAAAAGTGTTCCAACAACATCAGATTAGGTTTGTTTTAACTTGCATTGATCCGAATCAATGCAGTCCCATCAATTGATCACACCAAAAAAGAACGAAAATATACTGATGTACGTATATGCCATCCGCATTCGCCACTGGGTCCCGTCATTACCCGTTAGGTTAGCTTACTAACGACAGAGCGGGGACTGGACTAGCGCGGATGCAAAACATATACGACATCTACTAATATATATACCAATATATAGTATTTCGCTCAAGGCGTGAATAAAATGCAACATCACAGAAATGTACAGCATCACAGAAACAATACAGATATCTGGGATCCCCGGGTTTCACAGAGCCACTACTGAAACCCGACGTTCCCCTGGTCGTGTGGATAGCCTGTGCAATGAAATCCTAGACCCCTACGGACGCGGCAAGTTACCCGCCAAAACCTGAAGCGAGGCAGCCCCCTTCAGCAACGTGAATGGACCACCCAGCACTTCATGGAATCCGGTAACTTGGGCACCCCTCCTGGGTCAACCTGTACCCCCTACGAGTGCGGCGAATAGCCCGCCAATCCTAGAGTGAAGCCCCCTTCGTCTCAATGCCATGAGATGCGGGCTTGTTGCCCTCCAGAACCCGGCTATCCGTGCACCCCTCCGCGGGGCAATCCTAGTACAGAAAGTAAAATATACATACAACGGGTACATCGACCGCAACCAGGTCGTGCCCCAAAATAATAATACAAACAGGCAGTGACGGCAGTCCACATGTCGGACGCTCGCCCCGCAATATCAAATGTACATAATACAACAAAACTGTACTAGCATTGCATCCAGGCTATCCCCCACGACCGATCCGCAACATCACAGCAAAAACAAAACATCAACGTGAAAGTCACGTTCGCAAATCCGTCTAACCGGGCTATAGCAGTTAGACCGGATTTACCGATCAAGTGACATTCACGGTCGCAGATATAATGTAAATACTGTGAAAAATGTGTTTAAAATATCCGATCGATCAAAAATTAACAAGTGGGCCCCCAATCAAAACTGTAGCACTCACAAAAAACCTGGGCCCAATTTTAATATTCCAAAACCCATATTTTAAGCCCAGAAAGCCTCTGAAAAAAATTGGTGAAGTGATCTCCACAGTTTGCGGCGGAAGAGCGGCGGAATGGGGGTATATGCGGCGGTTCCGCGCTCCCACTGTGGATTTACTTCATCGAAATTTTACAGAGTTCTTAGATTTTCCAGTACATCAATATTTTACAACCTGAAAAAATTTTCGACACCAAAAATTTCCAACAGAAAACTGATGCTAACAAAAATGTAGTTTTGGAACATTCGATCGATCGAAACAGAAAAACACACTACACCAAGCTAGACTAAGTTAATGGCGAGGCTCTGATACCACTGTAAGTGCACGGCGGCGCCCCGGCCGTCAATCCGACGGCCAAATGCGGAAGCGGTGATAAACTTTAATTTTCTTGAACTGGCAAACCGCCGCGCACCATTACCCGGATCGAACCATTAACTAGTCCTAGCTAACTACAAGAAAGGGAATAGAGATATACCGACGATCCAAGTCCTCCGGTCTTCTCGTCATGGTCCCGATCTCCTGCGGAAAGTCCTGTCTCCTCCTCGTCGCCGGAAGTGCACCACATCGCCTACTTTGTTTACGGGCTCCCACCTCAATGCCGAGGCAACACGGGCACGAAGCCGGCTACTCGACGTGCCCAAGGTTCGCTGTAGAATATGTAGTCCTCAAGTCTCACTTTTGGGGTTGTAGGAATTGCCTTTTGGTGGAGGGATTGATATGAGCTTGTGGAGATGAAACATGTGGGATTTTACAAAGCTAGAAGAACAAAAATCCCACCCCAAGAAATTTGGACAGCCCCCTCCCTCAATGTGGCCGGCCATGTATATGGTGGTGGAGAGAGTGAAAGAGTGAGAGTGTATCAAAAAGATGGGAGCCATTCTCATCTAATCCCAAAGAGAGAGAGAGGAAAGCTATCATGCAAAAGGGAATGATCACAAGGCAATGCCAACACTCCACACAACCATCATCAACAACCATGATTCTAACAAAGTCAAGCCATCATGAAGTATGAAGTCAAGCAAGTCAATGGATGGTGCACCATCATGAAGACTATCATGATGCTACAAAAAACAAAGAACCCCTCCACAAATGCCTATTTGCAATAATGCAAATAAACCCTCCTCCACCAATCTTCGGCCAATGAACGGAACAATGGAAATTGGCCGAAACGGAAAGCAAACTAGCAACTCCAGAAAACTGGTCCCGTAATAAATTACAGGAAAACCCCGATACTGTGCATACACACCCGCATTTGTATTCCGACCGAAATACAAATGCAATGAGACAAACTCTACACTGTACTATACTAGGATCCGGCTTATACCAAAGCCGGCCAGTAATATCCGTTCGATCCTGATCCGTACAATACCGCACGTATCTGATCGAACCCTGCCATATATCCATACGGCCTATAGTACAAACTGTCCGATCCCGATCCGTGCAATACCGCACGTATCTGGTCGGACCTTGCCATATCTCCATACGGCCTCTACAACCTTTCGCCCGAAAGCTGAGTAACTGAATGTGGGGGACTCTAAAGACTCATCAACACCTTGGTTGTGGATTTAACCACTAGCACGTCAGAGGTATAAGCCAATACGTAACGGGCTACCAGGTACTGACTAAAAGGGATGTCTGTGAGCGAACTCAGCCTGACAACCCTACTGAGCCTGTCAGTGACAATATCCGTACAGTCCGGTCCGTTCGTCTATGAGTATCGCATGGCGGGCCTAGGGGGTTGGTAAAAGTCAGACCCCCAAAATCGGTACAAGTCGTGTCGGAGTGTAGCCCAGAACACCCTGAGATACTACTGGAATACCTACCAGTAAATCTCCTTGCCTTGGCCAAGGACTTTGTGTAATGGCTCTCCTAGACACAGCACGACCTCACCCCCAATACCGGGAGAGACGAACCCCTGAAGATACGCTCACTGCCTCCATGTGGCTCGGGACTGTACCCAACTAAAACCTGTTTGCACGACTCCTTTGAGCCGTGGTAGGGTAGTAATCAAAGTACAGTGGGAACTCACACGAGACAAATGACGATCCCCAGGTCGATGAACTAACCTGCACACATGTCACCAGGGAACTGCCATCTGACGTCTGGTATATGACCAACTAGCATGTTCCCGGCGAGTCCTGTCCGGTGTACTCATAACCCAATGAGCACCTGTATACATCTTAGGTGATCCAACTGACACCAGTGGCTTGTGAGACCGGCCACCGCCCCTCGTCGGGGTCTCGACTGTATACACTAGTCTACTAATGGAGTATCGATGCCCAGTCTCGAAACTCCCACGACTAGGGACCTTTTAAGGATAAGCTTATAGACCCCAGCTCCCACTTATATGATCGCCCTCATACTGCTGGTGGTCAAGCAAGAATCCTAGGGGCTCTATCAACGTGTAATAGCGACGTGTCAGGTCACCTAAAGCAGTACACGATGATAAAGGTGTTAGTGTTTATGCCCTAGAAGGCCATTACTGTATCATACTAGCTTGTATATTACTTAATGGAAACTTGGGATATTCACATGTATATAACAGTCTTGCTAAACATGGTAGTATGCTACTTGGTTTTTCTATCTTAATATGTTAGTGTACGTATTGATAGAGCACTTAGGATCTTGCTTGTCTACCAGCGTTGTGATGGCAGTCACACTAGTGGGGGCTGGGTAGTCTACAAGCACATCCTTATTCAGGTCCCTGGTCGTTGGATTATCGAGACAGAGCATCGATACTCCGGAGTAGACTGGTGTGTACGCTTCTCATCCCAGTTGGGGAGATGGTCTGTCCCACAGCCGTCAGTACGTCGTACTGGAGATAGTATACAGGTGCTCGTTAGGTTACGGGTACACCGGACAGGACTCACGGGGGAACGGTTGGTTGGTTTGATACCAGTCGTCAGTGAGCAGTTCCCAGGTGACATGAGTACAGCGTAGTCCGCAGACTTGACACTGCTACTTCGCCTCGAGTGTGTCCCACTGTTCTTAGATTGCTACCCTACCACGGCTCAAAGGAGTCGTGCAAACAGGTAGCAGTTGGGTGCAGTCCCGAGCACTTGGAGGCAGTGGCGGTTAGACAGGATTCGTCCCTCCCGGTATTGGGAGTAGATATCGTGCTGTGTCAGAGAGCCATTACGCAAAGTCCCTGGCCAGGGCAAGCGAGATTTACTGGTAGGTTCCAGTAGTTTCTCAGGGTGTAATGGGCTTCACTCCGACACGACTTATACCGCTATTAGGGGACTGACGCTTGCCGCCCCCCTAGGCCCGATATGCGATAGTCTTGGACGAACGGACCGGACTGTATGGAGATTGTCACATCAGACTCAGTAGGAGTTCGGATGGGTTTTCTCATCGGCCTTCTTATCGACAACTACCTGGGGACCGTTACGTACAGCTAGTGCCGCTTGCGGTCTGTGGTTAAACCCACTGCCAGCGTAGTAGTCGAGTCTCTAGAGTCCCACACAGAGAGTTTCCTACTCCAGGCGAAACGATATAGAGGTCGCATGGTTTTGCGACAAAGAGTTCGGACGCATACGTGCGTTTACGCGCGTACGACTTTCGGACAGTTTTTACCAGTCGGCTTTGGTTTAAGCCAGTTACTGGTATCCGGTTATTGGATTTTTACAGTCTAAAGTTTTTCCGTATTTTTGCGGATCGGAGGGGCGTTCTCGTAATTGTTCGAGAAGCTTCTAGAAGACGGTGACTAAGGAGGGTTATGTGTCATATTCATTGAATGAGGTTATGAGTCATGGTGGTGATTCATTCATTTCATTAATGCACATTTATTGCTTAATGACTCATGCTAATGAATCACCACTAGATATTTTATGAAGCATGATTTATCATCACTCTTTATTCTTTTTCTTATTATTAGAAAATGCTTCATATATGATATGATACTCATAAACTTATCTCATAATATTATTCACATTCTCTCTCCTCAAGCTCTCTCTCTTCAAAAGACTAATCCTCACCCTCATGTGTTGAGATCTAGGATTAGTAAGACTAATCAATCCATAACCATCTCTATATTACACCTAGCTTCTTTGATTAGCAATCCAAGAAGGTTAGTTGCCTCAAGCTTAGAGGTTTAGCTTGGAGTTTTGCTCTCGGGTGGATCGTCTACTACCTAGAGAAGGCCGAGGAGAACAAGGAGATCGTAAAGACGAAGGACTAGTATCGATAGGTATAATCCCTTAACACTATAGTTTAGTATAGCTATGTGTTCGGTTATTAGTTGTTTAGCTTCGATTTAAGCAGTTAGTCGATGTTCGTTCTTTAAACTTGATCGTTTTTGAAAATTCCGCCTCCCCACAAGTACTGGGGTGTACTACATCGACTTACAGTGGTATCAGAGCCTCGCTAAACACTAAATAACTTAATTGCAAATTTGTACGAATTTCGAACGGAAAAACAAAGCCGGAAAACCCTAAATCTGTTCAGTTTATGTCGAACTTAAAATGAAGTCCTAAAATTTTTCAGGTGATCTCAGAAAGCTAGAAAAGGGTCCAGGAGAACACCCAAAAAATTTGGGCTTCTGATTCGTCTACAGTGCCGCGGAAGGGCGGCGGATCCCACCGATCCGCCGCGCAACCGCGGCCTAGTTGACGAGTCAGGAACTCGTTTTTTTTGGGTGGGTCCCCTGTGGTGTTTTGGGTTTTCTGGAATGTTTAATTATTGCTCAGGTTACTGTTTAACAGAGCAGATTTTGGAGCAATATTGATGTTGTTTATTCGATCGAAATTGTACAGTATTTGCATATGGATTATATCTGTGATTGTTTAATGTGTTCGTAAACCTCCCCTAACTGCTAGTATGTCGGTTGGCAGGGGGTTGCACATTTCTGAAATGGTTATATCTGTTTGTGCATATAAACTGTATTGGACTGTTGTGGTGTATAGCCGGGGTTTTGCAATGGGTTATTGTTTAATTCATTTGTTGTAAATGTAAATTGTTGTAATATTATTTTTGCGGGGCACTTCCAGGTTGCGGTTGTAGCCACCGTTGTATTATTTCATTTTACTGTTTTTGCTCCTAGGACTGACCCAAGGTGGGGTACACAAACTGCCGGACGGGTAGTTTGCCGTACCCGTAGGGGTCGAGGGTGGGGTAACGGCTATTCATCACAACTGTGTAATCTGTCTTTTCTTGCAGGCTCAAAAGAAATACAGATTGCTTGCAAATCCAATATTGTTTATCTGTGTTCTGGAATGAATATCATTGCGTCAGACGAATGTAAAATATCTATATATATTGTAGCTATTTAGACGTCACTTATGTTTTACACCCGCGCTAGCCCAGCCCCCGCTCTGTCGTTAGTTAAGTAACCTAACGGGTGATGACGGGACCCCGTGGCGAATGCGGATGGCATAAGAGGACGTTGTATTTTCGTTGTTTTCTGCAATGATAGGTTAATGATGGGACGCATTATCTGTAATGCAAAGAAAATAAACCAAGTTTAAATCGTTGGAACAATTTAAAAGAAACCACTCGGTTATTTTTAAAACAGATATTTTTAAAATGCGGAGCTTTAACCACTCCTTTTAAAAGCTATCAGGTTCCTTCGGTTATATCAAGTTCACTACGTTCACGGTTTCGCCAAAACCAGTCGTAGCCCTCCGTCATTTCTTATGGATAGTCAGTAGTATTCAAGCTATGTTTGTTGGCTTTCGTCAAGACATAGTGTTTGGTAGCTGCTGGGGTATTCATTTGTTACATAGATAGATGTGTTGGTTTGGGACAGTCGCATTACCTTGTTGGCTTTCGTCAAGGGTATATACGGGTGGGTTCAAATTAACAAGATAATGATGGGCAGAACTTGACATGTGACTTATGATTTGTTGGCTTTCGTCAAGGTCATAAGAGCATGGGGCAAAAACTTATATCGGGAATTTCTAAAGAAACTGAAATTTGCAAAGAGATGCATACCATTTGGAGTTTGATGAATGTTGGTAGGATTCCTTCAACATTATCATACGATGATATTTGGATCCCGATCCTACTGTGAGTATATGCTACTTATCAGGATATTCGTCACTTAACGATCAATGCTATAAACCTAGTAGGTGTCCAGAAAGGTGTCAGCGGGGTTACGCCCCCAGAGAAAAGAGGTTATTTAATTAAGGAACTTCGCGAAAGCGTTGGAAAACCTCCCTCGAAGTATCGACACTGGCCTGGCTGAACGGTTAAGCAAGTATTGTACGGTGAGAATAGTCCTGGCTAATTCTTCTTTTATGGTTTGAGGAAGGATTCGAGAAACAGTGGGAGCCATCCAGTTTAGATAAATTAAAAATCACTCTAAACTTGCAAGAGCATCATGCTAAAGAGTTTTCTTCTCTCTCTCCTAATTGCAGCGACCCTGAAAATGACTGGACTTAAGTTACTTTTAGAAAAAAATATACTGACGGGGCCAAACTATAAAGATTGGCTGCGGAATGTCAAGATGGCCTTGACCTATGACAAATTGGGGTACGTCCTCACCGCTACGGCACCTGCTGTCCCTGGTCCCAAATCCAGCAATGCGGATAAGGAAATCCGCAAAACCTGGGATTTAGATTGCGCGAGAGCCAAGTGCATCGTGCTTGCCTCTATGAACAATGAACATCAGAGGAGGCACGAGGATATGTCCTTAGATGGCATATTTCTCCATACAAAGGAACTTTATGGAGAGCAATCTCGTATAGCAAGATACGAGACCTCTAAGAAATTGTTTCGAGCGAGGTTGGCTGTCGGGTCATCGGTAGGTGAACATGTCCTACAGATGATCGGCTATATTGAAGAGCTCGCAGACCTTGGGACGACTTTGGATAATGAGCTGTATACAGACCTTATTCTCCAGTCCCTTCCTCCCACCTACGCCCAGTTTATCCTCAACTTCAATCTTCAAGGAAAAGAAGTTGAACTTGCGGAACTCCTGAACATGTTAAGGAGTGCAGAGGGCACCTTGCAGAAGGTAAGGGAAACACCCGCTATGTTTGTTGGCGGTGCATCTTCTTCCGGGTCCAAGGCTAGGGCCAAAGGAAGGAAGAAGAAGGCCGCACCCAAACCTAGAGGAGGTGTTAGTAAGGTGGGAAAGAAGGGAAAGAAAAAGCTTGCAGCACCGGTAGTTGGCCAGGATGAGTGCTTCCATTGTCACAGGAAAGGGCACTGGAAGAAGGATTGCAAGGCGTGGAACGCCAAGAACCAGGAAACGAAGCAAGCTGTGGCTTCGACTTCAGGTGTGTTTGTAATTGAGAATTGTCTGTCGATCAACTCTGCTTCCTGGGTATTGGATACCGGATCAGGATCTCATATTTGCAATTCATTGCAGGCACTGAGAAACCGTAGAGTGCTGAAGGAAGGTGATATGATCCTCAGGGTTGCTAACGGAGCTAGCGTGGGAGCTGCGTCCGTCGGGGATTATCACCTAGGATTGACGAGTGGACATATTTTGGTTTTGCATAACTGTTATTTTGTACCAAGCTTAACGTGTAATATCATATCAGTTTCCTTGTTATCAAATAAAGGTTATGATTTCACGTTTGTAAGAGATGTTGTTAACATCCACCTTAATCATGGTTTGATTGGGTCCGGTACTCTAAATAACGGCATATATGTGTTAAACCAACTCTAAATTTTCAATGTCCAGAACACACTAAAAAGAAAGTCTCCAGATTTAAATAAAGCTTTCTTATGGCATTGTAGACTGGGTCACATCAATGAGAGAAGGTTGACTAAGTTGCATAGAGAAGGATATTTAGACACGTTCGAATATCAATCTTATGACACTTGTCAATCTTGTCTCAAAGGAAAGATGACAAAGACTCCATTTACTGGACAAGGAGTAAGAGCGAGCGAGCTCTTAGGACTCATACACAGTGACGTATGCGGTCCAATATCTACACATGCAAGAGGTGGTTATTCCTACTTCATTACTTTTACAGATGATTTCTCTAGATATGGACATGTTTTCTTAATGAAGCATAAATCCGAGGCCTTTGAGAAATTCAAGGAATACAAGAGTGAAGTGGAAAACCAAACAGGCAAAAGTATTAAGACACTGAGATCTGATCGAGGTGGAGAATAGTTAAGTGCCGAGTTCCTAGGTTACCTAAAAGAGAAAGGAATTCTCTCTCAACTTACTCCTCCATACACTCCACAGCATAACGGTGTATCGGAGAGACGGAATCGAACCCTATTGGATATGGTACGATCCATGATGAGTAATGCTGAGTTACCGCGATCTTTCTGGGGTTATGCGCTAGAATCGGCGGCATATCTTTTGAACAAAGTTCCAACCAAAACTGTGCCTACCACACCATATCAGATATGGAGTGGGAAGAAACCCTGTCTTCAGTAC
Organism: Agapanthus africanus; assembly: GCA_030015575.1. Taxonomy (NCBI): domain Eukaryota; kingdom Viridiplantae; phylum Streptophyta; class Magnoliopsida; order Asparagales; family Amaryllidaceae; genus Agapanthus; species Agapanthus africanus. The sequence goes on from CM057348.1 coordinate 272,599,659, forward strand.
CTGAAGACGTGGGGATGTCCAGCTTTTGTAAAAAAGCAGCATTCGGACAAGCTCGAGGCACGCTCGGTAGAGTGTAAGTTTGTGGGATATCCAAAGAACTCTATGGGATATTACTTCTATTACGCAGAGGAACAAAAGGTTTTTGTTTCTCGTCATGCCCGCTTCTTAGAAACTGAATTTTTGGAAAATCAGAAGAGTGGGAGCGAAATAGAACTGGAAGAAATTCCAGAACCACAAACTGCTACTGAAAGTTTGGTAGAACCAGGAGTTCAAGAAGAACAGAACATTCCCGCACCCCTCCGCAGGAGTAGTAGGCCGTCTCATCCGCCTGAGAGATACTACGGTTTTCTCATAGATGGGGATAGAGAGGATTGCATCATAGATGATGATGAACCTACTGACTTCCGACAGGCCATCCAGAGCGGCGACTCGGTACGATGGCTAGATGCAATGCGGACCGAGATGGAGTCCATGTACACCAACAAAGTATGGACTTTGGACTTTGCTCCAGATGGGGTAAAACCCATAGGATGCAAATGGATCTTCAAGAAAAAGATTGGTGTAGATGGACAGGTGGAAACCTATAAGGCTAGACTTGTTGCAAAGGGTTTTCGTCAAAGACCTGGTTTGGACTATGACGAAACTTTTTCTCCAGTGGCTATGCTCAAATCCATTAGGGTCCTTCTTGCTATTGCTGCCTTCCATGATTATGAAATCTGGCAGATGGACGTAAAGACGGCTTTTCTGAATGGAAATTTAGAAGAGAGCGTCTATATGGATCAGCCAGAGGGTTTCAATCAGAGTGGGAGCAGCGGGAAAGTATGCAAGCTGCTTAAGTCCATTTATGGACTAAAGCAGGCATCGCGGAGTTGGAACATCTGTTTTGATGAGACAATCAAAGAATATGACTTTATCAAAAATCCAGATGAACCGTGCATATATAGTAAAGTTGTGGCCAGAAGTGTCGTATTCCTCGTCTTGTACGTGGATGACATTCTATTGATAGGAAATGACATTCCTATGCTACAATCTGTCAAAGGATTCTTGTCACACAGGTTCTCCATGAAAGACCTGAGTGATGCCTCGTACATTCTGGGGATCCGGATCTATCGTGATAGATCCAAGAGGATGTTGGGACTTTCGCAGTCCAGGTATATCGACACTGTACTGAAAAGATTCAGTATGGAAGATTCTAAGCGCGGTAATCTGCCGGCTTGTCACGGAATCACCCTCTCCAAAGAGATGTCTCCCAAGACTGATTTGGAAAGGGAACGCATGTCTATTATACCCTACGCTTCTGCGGTAGGCTCTATAATGTATGCGATGTTGTGTACCAGACCAGATGTAGCTTACGCACTGAGCGTGGTAAGCCGGTATCAGTCAGACCCAGGGGAGAAACACTGGATAGCAGTAAAGAACATTCTCAAGTACCTGAGGAGGACTAAGGAGATGTTCTTGGTTTACGGCGGAAAAGACCTCAGGTTGGAGGCCTTTGCTGATTCCGGCTTCCAGAGTGATAAGGACGATTCCAAGTCCATGTCGGGATATGTCTTTACCCTCAATGGAGGGGCGGTGTGCTGGAAGAGCTCCAAGCAGGACACCGTTGCTGACTCGACGATGGAAGCGGAGTATATAGCTGCTTGCGATGCCGCAAAAGAAGCAGTCTGGATGAAGAAGTTCCTAACAGAACTTCAGGTTGTTCCTACCATAGTTGATCCAATACCTCTGTATTGCGACAACAACGGAGCTATAGCTTTAGCGAAGGAACCAAGGTCCCATCAGAAGTCCAGACACATCTTGAGGCGGTATCACCTGATTAGGGAGATCATTGATCGTCAGGAGATCGAGGTTCGGAGAGTTGCTTCAGAAGAGAACATTGCTGATCCATTCACGAAGGCCCTTCCTCAGATTCAGTTCGAGAGGCTGCTCGAGATCATTGGTCTACGATATGCCAGTACATGGCCCTAGTGCAAGTGGGAGATTGTTAGTGTTTATGCCCTAGAAGGCCATTACTGTATCATAATAGCTTGTATATTACTTAATGGAAGCTTAGGATATTCACATGTATATAACAGTCTTGCTAAACATGGTAGTATGCTACTTGGTTTTTCTATCTTAATATGTTAGTGTACGTATTGATAGAGCTCTTAGGATCTTGCTTGTCTACCAGCGTTGTGATGGCAGTCACACTAGTGGGGGCTGGGTAGTCTACAAGCACATCCTTATTCAGGTCCCTGGTCGTTGGATTATCGAGACAGAGCATCGATACTCCGGAGTAGACTGGTGTGTACGCTTCTCATCCCAGTTGGGGAGATGGTCTGTCCCACAGCCGTCAGTACGTCGTACTGGAGATAGTATACAGGTGCTCGTTAGGTTACGGGTACACCGGACAGGACTCACGGGGGAATTGTTGGTTGGTTTGATACCAGTCGTCAGTGAGCAGTTCCCAGGTGACATGAGTACAGCGTAGTCCGCAGACTTGACACTGCTACTTCGCCTCGAGTGTGTCCCACTGTTCTTAGATTGCTACCCTACCACGGCTCAAAGGAGTCGTGCAAACAGGTAGCAGTTGGGTGCAGTCCGAAGCACTTGGAGGCAGTGGCGGTTAGACAGGATTCGTCCCTCCCGGTATTGGGAGTAGATATCGTGCTGTGTCAGAGAGCCATTACGCAAAGTCCCTGGCCAGGGCAAGCGAGATTTACTGGTAGGTTCCAGTAGTTTCTCAGGGTGTAATGGGCTTCACTCCGACACGACTTATACCGCTATTAGGGGACTGACGCTTGCCGCCCCCCTAGGCCCGATATGCGATAGTCTTGGACGAACGGACCGGACTGTATGGAGATTGTCACATCAGACTCAGTAGGAGTTCGGATGGGTTTTCTCATCGGCCTTCTTATCGACAACTACCTGGGGACCGTTACGTACAGCTAGTGCCGCTTGCGGTCTGTGGTTAAACCCACTGCCAGCGTAGTAGTCGAGTCTCTAGAGTCCCACACAGAGAGTTTCCTACTCCAGGCGAAACGATATAGAGGTCGCATGGTTTTGCGACAAAGAGTTCGGACGCATACGTGCGTTTATGCGCGTACGACTTTCGGACAGTTTTTACCAGTCGGCTTTGGTTTAAGCCAGTTACTGGTATCCGGTTATTGGATTTTTACAGTCTAAAGTTTTTCCGTATTTTTGCGGATCGGAGGGGCGTTCTCGTAATTGTTCGAGAAGCTTCTAGAAGACGGTGACTAAGGAGGGTTATGTGTCATATTCATTGAATGAGGTTATGAGTCATGGTGGTGATTCATTCATTTCATTAATGCACATTTATTGCTTAATGACTCATGCTAATGAATCACCACTAGATATTTTATGAAGCATGATTTATCATCACTCTTTATTCTTTTTCTTATTATTAGAAAATGCTTCATATATGATATGATACTCATAAACTTATCTCATAATATTATTCACATTCTCTCTCCTCAAGCTCTCTCTCTTCAAAAGACTAATCCTCACCCTCATGTGTTGAGATCTAGGATTAGTAAGACTAATCAATCCATAACCATCTCTATATTACACCTAGCTTCTTTGATTAGCAATCCAATAAGGTTAGTTGCCTCAAGCTTAGAGGTTTAGCTTGGAGTTTTGCTCTCGGGTGGATCGTCTACTACCTAGAGAAGGCCGAGGAGAACAAGGAGATTGTAAAGACGAAGGACTAGTATCGATAGGTATAATCCCTTAACACTATAGTTTAGTATAGCTATGTGTTCAGTTATTAGTTGTTTAGCTTCGATTTAAGCAGTTAGTCGATGTTCGTTCTTTAAACTTGATCGTTTTTGAAAATTCCGCCTCCCCACAAGTACTGGGGTGTACTACATCGACTTACAAAAGGTAAACCAGATAGCATACTATCATCTCGAGTAAGACTGTCCTACCTGGATAGGTCCTCCATCAATCATTACAATCACGTACCTGTGACCTAATAATTGACTCTGAGGGCACTATCTCCAACATCATGTACGATAAAATACAAAGCACGACATCCTCGAGTCACTAGTGCGGATCAATCATCATATCTATATCTCGTACGGTAAATCCATCGTACGACATCCCAAATCGAGGTACGGGTCAAATATCACATGTACCTCATTATTCATATAGTATCATTATCGTAACATCCTGAATTAGAGGTATTGTTCTACAGTTTAGTACATACCAATATCATCAAACATATATCCTCGTGTGTATGAAAACACATCGTCCATCGATCCTCTATAAAATCATGTCGTATATCATAACACGACCCAAATCAAATAACCGATCTCACGGCATCATGCCCGATCATTTCGACTCACCTCCAAGTATCATATACTATCCTCATCACCCGTGTATACGTATGTGTGTGTGTGTATACATACACACACACCAACGCAGACACACACACACACACACACACACACACACACATATATATATAAACATATACACCAACCATATCACGTGTGTGCATGTGTGTGTGAACCTTTACTCTTGGGTTTCACAACTAAGAAACTAAACTGAAATTACTTCTTCCAATTACACTAAATCCGATCCATGGTCTCCTAAAGTCTTGCTTGCTAAGTATACACATATCATAATATAACACACACACACACACACACACACACACACACACACACACACATATATAAATATATCATACCCTACGAAATTGCAGGGGTGCTATACGCCATCCACCCGACTTCCCCCGTAGATATACATCTACTCACCTTGATTCTTGCTTGCCGAAGTCGATATTGCCCTGATCCTCCTTGTTATCCGAAGTCCACGTGAGGGTGCTTACATATATAAGCACATAGCATCGTAAACGGAAATCACGAACGAAAACCAAGACGGCACACGAATCACACATAGGTTAAAACCTATGGTCTACGCATGCAAGAACATCCAAACAACACCCGATATCGACATACAAACGTCAAGTGACCGAGACAAAACGAAATATCCAAAGTTTCAAGTCATGAACATCAAGGAAACAAAAACAGAATCTTTGAAAACTTGTCCCAGGTTTTTGGTCAGGTGAAATTGGGCTAAACAAGCAATACAGTGGGGTAGTATATAGGGTATATGAGCTACATAACCAATTCCAACACCAAATCCCACAGATGACCCGGCGACATACCCCCCCAAACCAGCCTACTAGTGTAACATTTCAGAAAAATAAAATATTATTTTTGGGAATTTATATAATTAAATAAAAAATATTATGAATATTTTAATATTGTGGTATAATTAAATACCGATAAATTAGGAAATAGTTGGAAATTATGTTAATTACTGAATTTGAAAGAGATTTTAAGATTGGAGCATTCATAGATTGTTATATAATTAATTATATTCTATGTTAATGCTAAAAACGATTAATTTTCGCTAATCTTGCATTAAACCTGATTTGTGCATCATGTCATGCAACAAAACTTATTTCATTTTAACCATGACATCTTGTTCTTTTTATGTATATGGTGTATTTGTTTTGGGTTTTATAAGAAAAGAAAACAAAAAGGAAAAAGATTAGAATAAAGAGTATGGGCAAGAGAGAGAAGAAAGAGAGGTGAGGGGTCAACCTTGGACCATGGCTCATTATCCCCTTCATTATTTTCCTCATCATTTTACCTCTTCCTCCTTCATGGCTGCCCTCTTCCTCTCACCTCATCCTACCTCCTCACACAACCAAAAACACTTATCAAAATATCATCTCGCCTTCACTAAAAATGTGCACAAGCTCACTACAAGCATTTTGGACCAAGAAAATTTGGATTTTGGAGACTTGGGGCAACTCAAGAATTTTCTTGAGTTGCCAAATGAGCTATTTCCTTCACCATTAGAGTATTATTTCATTTTCTTTAAGATCTATTTAAGTTTAGAACCGATTTAGTGTAGATTAGTGGACTTTGAAAATTCCAAGTTAAGGTTAGGGTTTGAATTGAATCCAAAAGTATAATTGAGGTTAGTAGAGGCCACAAACCCCTTTAGTGATAGTATATTAGACCTAAATCTGAGACTTAACCCCAATTCACAAACTTAGAAATCCCCGATATCGGGTTTGTGTTGGATTTTTGTTGTTGTTTTGATATCTGCTATGACCGGGGGCACTGAAAATATTTTAGCGATCACAGTGAGACAAGCAGGCAACTTAAAAGCTAACCTAGAGACCCAAGCACCAACCCCTCAGTCCAGGCCATAAATTTATTCCCTCTGGCCGCAAATTGAGCCAAGGTAGGGGTGTTTTCATTGAAATTTGGTTCATGGTCCAGTCATCTGCTAAATAGACCCTCCACATGTGCAAAATTGGCTAATTTCACCTGAATCAAAATCTGGAAGTGTTTTCCATAGTTTCTGAATTCGATTTGCTAATTCTGTTAACTTGAATTTTGGATATTTGTGTTTGTCTCGATCACTTGACGTTTTGTACGTCGATATCGGGAGTTGTTTGATTATTCTTGCATGTGTAGAACATAGGTTTTAACTTATGTGTGATACGCATGCCGTTTTGGTTTTCGTGTACGATTTCGGTTTACGATACTATGTGTGATATGTAGGTACCCCCCACGTGGATTTAGGATGATGAAGAAGGGAATTGCGACATCGACTTCGGCAAGTAAGGATCAAGGTGAGTAAATATATATCTACGGGGTAGTCGGGTGGATGGCGTATAGCACCTCCGCAGTTTCGTAGTGCAAAATACGAATACGTTATATTATATATATAGATATGTGTATTGTGATACGTGGATGATTATCAGATAGTTTTTAGATGTTCATGGGTTAGTTTTAGTGTATTAGAAGTAACTTAGTTTAGCTTCTCAGTCGCGAAACTCTAGAGTAAAGTATTGCATACACGCACACACACGCGCATACATTTTTTTACTTATGCATATATGGGAATATATATATATATATACATATATGTTTGTGAGTATGTGTGTGTATATATATATATATGTATATATATATGTATACATATACATGGATAATGAGGATAGTACATAGGACTTAAAGATGAGTCGATGTGATTGGGCATGATGCCACAAGATCGGTGAAGTGACTTGGTTCGTATTATGAGATATGACATGATATTATGGCGGATCTTTAGGTGATGTGTATTCATACACACACATATATTTATGTTGATGGTATCGGAATATACTGGACTTTAGATCAGTACCCCTAATTCAGATATGATGATAAGGATACCAAAGGAATAATGAGATAAATGTGATATTCGATCCGTACCCAGATTTGGGATGTCGTACGATAGATTTACCGTACGGGATATAATTATGATGATAGACCCGCACTCTTGAATCGAGGATGTCATATTATATATTGTGTAGTACGTGATACTATTGAGGTGGGATCACCGACTACTAGATATAAATATCGACTCAGACTTAGGTGGTTTTCCTTACCCTTTCGACTAGTCTGCTAGTTTAGTCATGTAGTTTACTTAATAGATGTTAGACTGGGCTCGAGTCATACTTATTTCCAAAACCAACGAATCGTGAGTATTTTAAAGACAGGCCAAGGGATACTGCGGATATTTCAAAGGACGAACCTTTTCTTAAAAGCACCGTAGCCCAATTTTCTAAACACCACGATTCGTGATATTTCAATGCCAAACGGTATGACTCATGTATATTAATGTAGATTCCTTATTGTTGCGTTTATTATTCATTTTCCGCATATTCTTGCTATTCGCATCGCATTGCATATTTAAATGTGTTTTATTGTTATATCGAACCCATGTTATCAGGACACCAGCACCATTACCGATGATGCGTATGTTTACGAACACTTGCTTGCCGGCTCACACACATCTGTAAGTCTACGTTAGCGCCCCGGCAGTCTACAGACGCCAATTGCGGAATAAAACTTTTTAACTTGGCGCTATCGTATACTTTAACCCGGATCTACCATTATTGCTAAACTAACAAACAGTAAAGAGTGTGGAAATGTTGTACCGACTGATCCGAGTCCTCCGGTCTTCATCTCCACTCCGATCTCCTCGCGGGATCTCCGTCCACATCGTCGCCTCCTCACCGGAAAGGGCACCACATCGCCTTCGTCTTTTACGGGCTCCCGCCTCAATACCGAGGCAACTCGAGCATGAAGCCGGCAACTCGACATGCTCAAGATATACTGTAGGAAGTGTAGTGTAGAGGCTACTTGTCTCTTTGGGGTTTGTTGCCTTTGGATGGAGGAATGAGGATTGAACTTTGGAGGGAAAAATGAAGCTATCAATTTTGCAAGGAAATGAGATGAAGAATGAAGCATCAAAAATTGAACCTCTCATTTTTTTTTTCTCTCCTCAATTAGTGGCCGGCCATTACATCAAGGAAATGGTGGAGGGAACAAAATACATCATGAAGGGAGGTGAGGGTAGGAGAAGTCAAGAGGTGACCACAACATCAACATCAACCATGCTTGCACTATTGAATCCATACCCCCTCAAATCACAAGTCAAAGCAAGCATGGTGCAAAGAAAAGAAAGCCATCATAATCAATATATATGCAATAAAACCCCTCCACAAAAGTAATTTGCAAAACTGCAAATTACCCCCTCCATCGGAAAAATCCGGCCGGGAAAGAACAAACGAAAACCGGCCGGAACGGAATGCAAACTGGCAACTCCAGAAAACTGGTCCCGTAATAAATTACAGGAAAACCCCGATACTGTGCATACACACCCGCATCTGTATTCCGTCCGGATACAAATGCAAAGAGACAAAATCTACACTGTACTGAACTAGGACCGGCTTAAACCAAAGCCGGCTAGTAATATCCGTCCGATCCTGATCCGTGCAATACCGCACGTATCTGATCGAACCCTGCCATATAACCATACGGCTACCAGTACAAACCGTCCGATCCTGATCCGTGCAATACCGCACGTATCTGATCGGACCCTGCCATATCTCCATACGGCCTCTACAGCGTTTCGCCCGAAACCTGAGTAACTGAAAGTGTGGTGGACTCTAAAGACTCGTCAATACAATGGCTGTGGATTTAACCACTAGCCCGTCAGAGGTATAAGCCAATACGTAACGGGCCACCAGCTATTGACTAAAAGGGACGTCGATGAGCGAACTCATCCTGACACCCTACTGAGCCTGTCAGTGACAATATCCGTGCAGTCCGGTCCGTTCGTCTATGAGTATCGCATGGCGGGCCTAGGGGGTTGGTAAAAGTCAGACCCCCAAAAGCGGTACAAGTCGTGTCGGAGTGTAGCCCAGAACACCCTGAGATACTACTGGAATACCTACCAGTAAATCTCCTTGCCTTGGCCAAGGACTTTGTGTAATGGCTCTCCTAGACACAGCACGACCTCACCCCCAATACCGGGAGAGACGAACCCCTGAAGATACGCTCACTGCCTCCATGTGGCTCGGGACTGTACCCAACTAAAACCTGTTTGCACGACTCCTTTGAGCCGTGGTAGGGTAGTAATCAAAGTACAGTGGGAACTCACACGAGACAAATGACGATCCCCAGGTCGATGAACTAACCTGCACACATGTCACCAGGGAACTGCCATCTGACGTCTGGTATATGACCAACTAGCATGTTCCCGGCGAGTCCTGTCCGGTGTACTCATAACCCAATGAGCACCTGTATACATCTTAGGTGATCCAACTGACACCAGTGGCTTGTGAGACCGGCCACCGCCCCTCGTCGGGGTCTCGACTGTATACACTAGTCTACTAATGGAGTATCGATGCCCGGTCTCGAAACTCCCACGACTAGGGACCTTTTAAGGATATGCTTGTAGACCCCCAGCTCCCACTTATATGATCGCCCTCATACTGCTGGTGGTCAAGCAAGAATCCTAGGGGCTTTATCAACGTGTAATAGCGACGTGTCATGTCACCTAAAGCAGTACACGATGATAAAGGTAAACCAGATAGCATACTATCATCTCGAGTAAGACTGTCCTACCGGGATAGGTCCTCCCTCAATCATTGCAATCACGTACCTGTGATCCAATAATTGACTCTGAGGGCACTACCTCCAACAATCTCCCACTTGCACTCAAGGCTAATTATTGCGATGTCGCATACTCACAGCCCGTGTGATACCGAACACCCAACTCCTCTACTAGTCAGTCTCACAAAGCTCGTTTGCGGAACTATTGCGTTCGAGGAATAGCCTCAGTGAGTGGATCCGCTTAGTTGTTTCTTTCCATGTCTCTCTATATCTCAAGTTCGCGGAGAAAGCCATCTCCCGAAATGAGCAAAATCAGTCTTAGAATATGTCTAGATGTCTGATGGGACCTAGCTCATAAATGAACTCCAAATCCAAACTTCTTAGACTGTATTGACAACTGAACTTAATCAGTGTCCTGCGCGCCATGCCTCCCTCAGTATTGCCTTGGATCATCTGTCCAAAATACTGCCCTACATCAGAGGGAAAACTATAACTCTGACAACCTCCTTGTCGTCCATGTCACCTTGGAAGCCTGGAATGATAACCGTCTCCTGAATGAGGCTGTGGTTATCATATCCCTAGAACATCCACTTATGTTCTAAAACTGCTTCCGACTGTTTCTCCAGGATTGGATTAATGTCAACTTATTGCATCTAGTGCAAGAACAACATCTGGTGTGGTACTTGACATCTCATGATTGACTCACTTGCCTAAGCAAGTGATCTGCCAATCATGCACGTCCCTCTCCCCTTTAGTCTGTAAGACACCTTTAGAGAGGGTGACTCCATTACCTGCAGGTACACTACCGTGCCAGGAGTCGTCCATCCTAAATACTCTTAGAATGCTGTCAAGTACCCTGATTGGGAAACCACCCAAATCTAGATCTAAAACCACAGATCTAGTAACCAGTATGTCTGATATAAAATCCATGTCCTTTGTGGAGAAACCACTGTGTGACGACCAAAGTATAACCGATTGTAGTATAGGAGTTTCTTTTCCTATTCTGTGTATGTCATCCAGATACCAGGACATCACACCCTACTACCTTCTCAACAGATCCATCCCCTATTCTGATGAAGTCAAACCCATGACTTTCACGTCAGAAATAGATGATCTATCTCCGCTACTTCTGCTTTAGTCTATAAATAGACATAAGCTACCTGTCCACCAATGCTTCCGCTGCTCCCACTGACTACGACAACCCTCTGGCAGAGTCATATAGACGTACACTTCTAAAACTGGTTTAGAATGACGCTATACTCATCCTCCCGCCGGGTCTCGCAACCTGGAACAACAGCAATGGCAATTGTGGGTAAACAAGAACTTCCCTGTCACCGTCCTTGAGGCCACCGTAGTGCCTCTCGGGTGCCTGAAGTTACCCACCTTATCTGCGGAGTGGCCAATGGAATGTCAATCCAGATTGAATCTTTAGGTTCCTTATCAAATCTTCAGTAATCGTTTGTGGTTCTGGAATTACTTCCAGTTCTACCATACTCCCACTACTGTTTTCTTGAAAAAATCCATTTTTAATAAAACTGTGGCGAGTCTAGAACAATATCGCTATTGTTCATCCAGATGGTAGAAAGTCAACCCTCGTCATAGCCTGGGTCAACCCACAAACAGCCATTACAGAAACGTGCCTTGAGTTGTCCAGTGTCTGGTTTTAATCATAAACCGGACAACTCCCCGTACCTTAACATCGTTAAGATATGAACTGTTCTATATCCAATATAGAAACAGAGGCACTGATTTAATTGAACCAGATTCAAACATGCAGCTGTCCCCAGCGCATGTCAACTAAATGGAAGGAGGCCGATCAGCGTTACTCAACTTAGGAATACTTCCAATTATGAGTAACCTGAAAGAGAAGCAAGATCTCTTTATCATTACTATCAACTGAATACCATACACAAGTATCTACATCTTCGATCTCTTTGAAGAATCCCGATACTTGCTATACCTGGTTCTCTACTCTATTCAAATACCTATAACTTCTCCAAATTCGGACCCTGTGTTTCCACGAAACACCTGTCTAAAAATTAGAGAAGTGATAAGTAAACTGAATGTAGTACGAGGACCAACCCCTCTGTCCTGATGGACCCTGGACAACATACAATACTCTGTATAAGTCCCTTGAGTCTGATAACTCATTCACTGTGTGTCGTAGGTTGAAAACTGTACTTATGGTTAAGAAGAATTACACCGCTGTTTAATGCTCCTTACCTAACCATCCACTGATATAGGTAAATGTCGTAGACATAATTTCAGAAAGGTATATCTCACTCTATGAAAATAGACGTACAGATATATCAATTTGAAATTGGTGCATAACAGCGGATATTCAAAACCAAATATTTGCCGACCGGCAAACAGCCCAGGTGATTTCCTCAAATATCACCGATTGCAACGAATCCCGATATAATGAGGGTGATCACCCAATTCCCAATAACCTACTCCCACTCATCATCTGTAAAACCACACAGATGTGAGAATCATACCTGGTAAATACATACCCTGGAGTAAGTATCTAATCGGGAAATCAGTTTTCTTTTAACAGTACACAGTGAAACTGAAACATTGAAATGTTTCGGTGGGGTATCCCGGTATTCTTAGTAATGCCTCTTCCATTATCCAAATTCACAACTATAACCGTATAATTCTTTGCCACCTCTCCAAATCCCTTCATATGTCTTTAGTCTTTACCTTCTGCACACCCCTTTAGGCCAAATGGTTTTCTTCCTTCCCTACCGTTCGGCACCAGCCTATGGTTTGGAAGAAGACTATCCAATAAGCATAAAGGGTGTACTGTCCTAATCCTAGGAGCACTCGCAACGCGAGAGAAGGTGAAGATAAAAGACACCTGAATGTACTTTATTCCTATTTCTCCTGGACCAGAATCCATCCCCGAACTGGAACAAGTTCCATTCGAGTTCGTATATAACCATACGATGGAGTATCCAAATAAACTGTGGATCTTCGTAGTGATACGGAGTGTCCTGGAGAAATACAAAGGTGATGTGGGAGTGGTAACGAAATATTTGGTTTGGTCGTGAATATCTGTTGCAATTTACTTTGCCCTCTTACTAATCCCTTGCTTTGTCTAAACTTAATACCTTCTGCACACCATCGTTATGCTAATTGGTTTTCTTCATTCCCTACCGGTCGGCACCAGCCTAAGGTTTGGAAGAAGACAATCCAATTTGCGTAATAGGTGTACTACCCCTAAACCAAGGAGTACTCGTAACCTGAGAGAGGGTAAATGGAAAAGACAACTGAATAATCCTATCCGTTTTCTCCAGAACCGGAAACCATCCTCGAATTCCTTCGAGTTCGTATCTAACCATACGATGGTTTTGTCCAATGGAAGTGGACGTTCGTAGCAATACGGGGTGTCCTGGAGAAAAGGGTAAAAGTAGGAGTGGCAATGAGGTCTGCAACTCTGACAATCCAAAAGCCAGTGTTAAGAAGGTTCGGTCAACTTGGTCACTGAGTCAAAGTCTTAGGGTCAGGTCAATGGTCGCTGCCAAAGAGAGAGAGAAAAGAAACACTCAGCGTGCACTCTAACCTAGAACAGAATGGTTACCAATTTATCTAATCTGGAAACCTCCCACTGTACCTCAAATTCTCCTCCAAACCTGAAAGAAGAATCAGTCGGGGTCACCCGAGGAGTAAACCAACTCATCAGTGGGAATCGGGATCCAACTCTCATCGCATGACAACGTGACGGAATCCGCTCACGGTATCACACTCCAGAAGGTATGCGCATATCTGGCAAGTTTCAGTACTTTTGAAACTCCCGATGTGATTTCTGCCCCATGCTCTTATGACCTTGACTTTGGCCAACATATCATAAGTCACATGTCAAGTTCTACCCGTCATTCTCCAGGTTAATTTGAATCCACCCGTACATACCCTTGACTTTGGCCAAAATGGCAGCACGACTGTCCCAAACCAACGCATCTATCTATGCTGCATATGAATACCCCAATAGCTACCAATCACTGTGCCTTGACTTTGGCCAACATACACAGCTTGAATACTATTGACCACCCATATGAAACGACGGAGGGCTACGAATGGTTTCTGGCGAAAACCTTTAACGTAATGAACTTGATATCGTCGAAGGAACGGATAGCTTTTTAAAAAATATAGTGACGAAAACCGTTGCTAAAGAGGTCACTCCCTGTGAAGGGATCTCGGCTCTTTCCCCGTAGAATGAGGTGCAGGATATTCCAAATGAATACCACGGTGCAAAGCAAAAAGTAATCGGCTATAGTGAAGTTAATGCCCTGACGCAAACTTCTGTCCAAGGGGTCACTCCCGGTGAAGGGATCTCGGCCCTTGCCTCGTCGACTGAGGAGCAGGATATTCTAAATGAATACCACGATGCAAAACAAAAGTGAACGTCCTTGCAATAACAGCTTTTGGAAAAGTGTTCCAACAACATCAGATTAGGTTTGTTTAACTTGCATTGATCCGAATCAATGCAGTCCCATCAATTGATCACACCACAAAGAACGAAAATATACTGATGTACGTATATGCCATCCGCATTCGCCACTGGGTCCCGTCATTACCCGTTAGGTTAGCTTACTAACGACAGAGCGGGGACTGGACTAGCGCGGATGCAAAACATATACAACATCTACTAATATATATACCAATATATTATATTTCGCTCAAGGCGTGAATAGAATGCAACATCACAGATACGAATAGCATCACAGAAACAATACAGATATCTGGGAACCCCGGGTTTCACAGAGCCGCTGAAACCCGACGTTCCCCTGGTCGTGTGGATAGCCTGTGCAATGAGAACCTAGACCCCTACGGGCGCGGCAAGTTACCCGCCAAAACCTGAAGCGAGGCAGCCCCCTTCAGCACCGTGAATGGACCACCCAGCACTTCACGGAATCCGGTAACTTGGGCACCCCTCCTGGGTCAACCTGTACCCCCTACGAGTGCGGCGAATAGCCCGCCAATTCCAGAGTGAAGCCCCCTCCGTCTCAATGCCATGAGATGCGGGCTTGTTGCCCTCCAGAACCCGGCTATCCGTGCACCCCTCCGCGGGGTAACCCTAGTACAGAAAGTAAAATATACATACACCGGGTACATCGACCGCAACCAGGTCGTGCCCCAAAAGAATAATACAAACAGGCAGTGACGGCAGTCCACATGTCGGACGCTCGCCCCGCAATATCAAATGTACATAATACAACAAAACTGTACTAGCATTGCATCCAGGCTATCCCCCACGACCGATCCGCAACATCACAGCAAATACATAGAACATCAACGTGAAAATCACGTTCGCAAATCCGTCTAACCGGGCTATAGCAGTTAGACCGGATTTACCGATCGAGTGACATTCACGGTCGCAGATATAATGTAAATACTGTGAAAACTAACGTGTTTAAATTTCGATCGACAAAATATCAAGAAGTGGGCCCCACGACTTACTGGTGAACAGTAACAAAATCTGGGCAAAAACGATATATACCAAAAACCCCAAAATCCAACCAAGAACCAACTGACAAAATTTGGGAGCACGTGCTCCCCACGTGGCCGCGGTTGCGCGGCAAAACCATGGTTTTGGCCGCGCTTCCGCGGCAACTTAGAGGGATCACGAGTCCAAATTTTGTCGTGACTCTTAAAAGTTCCTGCTATGATTTTTAAGACATCCAGAAATCATTTTTGAGACCGTTTAAAAACAACAGAAACTGTCGGCTTGGATTTTTGCAGTTTTCGATTTCCGGTCGGATCGAAGTTTTAAACGCGTTAGCACAAGTTAGCATAGCAAAATGGTGAGGCTCTGATACCACTGTAAGTCTACGTTAGCGCCCCGGCAGTCTACAGACGCCAATTGCGGAATAAAACTTTTTAACTTGGCGCTATCGTATACTTTAACCCGGATCTACCATTATTGCTAAACTAACAAACAGTAAAGAGTGTGGAAATGTTGTACCGACTGATCCGAGTCCTCCGGTCTTCATCTCCACTCCGATCTCCTCGCGGGATCTCCGTCCACATCGTCGCCTCCTCGCCGGAAAGGGCACCACATCGCCTTCGTCTTTTACGGGCTCGCGCCTCAATACCGAGGCAACTCGAGCATGAAGCCGGCAACTCGACATGCTCAAGATATACTGTAGGAAGTGTAGTGTAGAGGCTACTTGTCTCTTTGGGGTTTGTTGCCTTTGGATGGAGGAATGAGGATTGAACTTTGGAGGGAAAAATGAAGCTATCAATTTTGCAAGGAAATGAGATGAAGAATGAAGCATCAAAAATTGAACCTCTCATTTTTTTTTTCTCTCCTCAATTAGTGGCCGGCCATTACATCAAGGAAATGGTGGAGGGAACAAAATACATCATGAAGGGAGGTGAGGGTAGGAGAAGTCAAGAGGTGACCACAACATCAACATCAACCATGCTTGCACTATTGAATCCATACCCCCTCAAATCACAAGTCAAAGCAAGCATGGTGCAAAGAAAAGAAAGCCATCATAATCAATATATATGCAATAAAACCCCTCCACAAAAGTAATTTGCAAAACTGCAAATTACCCCCTCCATCGGAAAAATCCGGCCGGGAAAGAACAAACGAAAACCGGCCGGAACGGAATGCAAACTGGCAACTCCAGAAAACTGGTCCCGTAATAAATTACAGGAAAACCCCGATACTGTGCATACACACCCGCATCTGTATTCCGTCCGGATACAAATGCAAAGAGACAAAATCTACACTGTACTGAACTAGGACCGGCTTAAACCAAAGCCGGCTAGTAATATCCGTCCGATCCTGATCCGTGCAATACCGCACGTATCTGATCGAACCCTGCCATATAACCATACGGCTACCAGTACAAACCGTCCGATCCTGATCCGTGCAATACTGCACGTATCTGATCGGACCCTGCCATATCTCCATACGGCCTCTACAGCGTTTCGCCCGAAACCTGAGTAACTGAAAGTGTGGTGGACTCTAAAGACTCGTCAATACAATGGCTGTGGATTTAACCACTAGCCCGTCAGAGGTATAAGCCAATACGTAACGGGCCACCAGCTATTGACTAAAAGGGACGTCGATGAGCGAACTCATCCTGACACCCTACTGAGCCTGTCAGTGACAATATCCGTGCAGTCCGGTCCGTTCGTCTATGAGTATCGCATGGCGGGCCTAGGGGGTTGGTAAAAGTCAGACCCCCAAAAGCGGTACAAGTCGTGTCGGAGTGTAGCCCAGAACACCCTGAGATACTACTGGAATACCTACCAGTAAATCTCCTTGCCTTGGCCAAGGACTTTGTGTAATGGCTCTCCTAGACACAGCACGACCTCACCCCCAATACCGGGAGAGACGAACCCCTGAAGATACGCTCACTGCCTCCATGTGGCTCGGGACTGTACCCAACTAAAACCTGTTTGCACGACTCCTTTGAGCCGTGGTAGGGTAGTAATCAAAGTACAGTGGGAACTCACACGAGACAAATGACGATCCCCAGGTCGATGAACTAACCTGCACACATGTCACCAGGGAACTGCCATCTGACGTCTGGTATATGACCAACTAGCATGTTCCCGGCGAGTCCTGTCCGGTGTACTCATAACCCAATGAGCACCTGTATACATCTTAGGTGATCCAACTGACACCAGTGGCTTGTGAGACCGGCCACCGCCCCTCGTCGGGGTCTCGACTGTATACACTAGTCTACTAATGGAGTATCGATGCCCGGTCTCGAAACTCCCACGACTAGGGACCTTTTAAGGATATGCTTGTAGACCCCCAGCTCCCACTTATATGATCGCCCTCATACTGCTGGTGGTCAAGCAAGAATCCTAGGGGCTTTATCAACGTGTAATAGCGACGTGTCATGTCACCTAAAGCAGTACACGATGATAAAGGTAAACCAGATAGCATACTATCATCTCGAGTAAGACTGTCCTACCGGGATAGGTCCTCCCTCAATCATTGCAATCACGTACCTGTGATCCAATAATTGACTCTGAGGGCACTACCTCCAACAACATCATCATCGGTAATTGGCATATCACGTACACTTTAGAAAATATTAATTCATCGATATCGCTTGCTAGCTGAAAGTTCCGATATATCATTACTGTGCTAGATTAGATATTGCATTTATTATTGAGATACTTCATGCATTTGTACATTCGTTAGTCATGAAATATTATGGAGCTTTATGCCAGTATTCAATGTCTATTGATATCGTGATTTGAGATTTCGGATTTCCATGAGATTTATGGTTTTGGAGAAACCGCAATGATTTTATAAACTAATTATCATTTCTAAAGATAAAATTGCGGTTTTCTCATGATATGATTTGAGAGATGTCCACCATGAGTTTTCTCGGCTCTTGAGCGATATCATACACCCGATTCGAGAAGGAGGAGGAATCATCTGTGGGTGCATGGTGACCCAGTGCGGTACCCGGGGCAAGATGGTCGCAGATGATGGCGTTGAGCCTGGCAGGGGAACACTACCGACCGATGATATTATTGTGACGTGCCGGATATCCGGAGGATACCGACGTGGTCTTGAGATTTGATGATATGGGCCAGTCTGGATTGCCGGAGCCCTAGATATTGAGATTTGATGATACGGGTCAGTCCGGATTGCCGGAGCCTGAGATATTGAGATATTGGGATATATATATTTTGTGTCGATGCTTGACACCGATTCTCTGATGATTTCATTGATGATGCTTCGATTTTTATATACAGATATCTCACTAATACAGAAAACAGTTTCTCTTTCATGATGTATTCTTTTTTCATTTTAATGCATTCATACATCATACATATGATATGTTGCTATCTGAGGCACTGACACGAGCACGTGGTATTACACTTATGCATAGATGGTTCAGGATATTATTTTGTGGATATAGTATTATCTTATGACCTAGGATTGAGTCATACATGCGATTTCTGCTCGGTGATGTTTTCTACTCACGAGTTGTCAACTCACCCCCGTTATGCCACAGTTTCTTGCAGGTTTTTTCCGTACAGGTTTTCTTGGCGGCTTTGCTGGCACACTGCTTCTTTCTGGGTGATTGCTTTGGTAGGCGGGTTCACTCATATCGTGACCACCATTGTACTTTTATTTATTACAGTTGTATCTTGTAAACTCCATCAACCAGACTTGTATATTTATTAGACCTAGTAGACCAGTGTATATTCTTTCGACCTTAGAGCCGCGCTGTATTATTATGGTTTATCTCTGGTTTTCTTCAGGATATTGCTTTTTCTTGCTGAGTTTTGATCCTTGTCCTTTGGCGTTGTATATTATATTGCTTGCGCGGTTGTGACCGCCAATTGGCGAAGAGCTAGCTCCCGCTTGGGGATGCCTTTATATTATGCATGTTTGCACCCGTTTGGGGCCAAGATTTTCAAAGGAAACTCTGCCGAAATATTTGGAAAAGTCTTGATGTTTCAAAAACACATACTACGGCTCAGTTTGTTAAAACACTTGCTTTTAAACTAAGTTTTTCCCTTACTCTCTTTTCAAATGGTTTAGATTTCTGGGCTTTTGACTTACTTGAATTAGATGGGGTCTAATAGACTTCATATGATTCAAGTGCCAGTCACGTGCTATTTTGGGTCGTGACAAAGTTGGTATCAGAGCGCTAGGTTTAACCTTGGTTCGAGACTATGTTTGACTATGCGGAGTCTAGGGTGTATAATTATATTCGGAACCTAGGCTTGACCTTACGGAACTTAGACTTGGTCGAGGGGGTATTAGACCCGAACTTTCGTCGCATAGGTTGACCTTAGTTGATGCATTAGGTGACTTAAGGAGAGTGACGTACCGTGTGTATGTTCCGTGGCATACTTACTATACGCTACTCCGCTTAAGAAGTCTTAGGATGTACATTTCCTTGCACAGTATTATATTCATTCCTGTGATCTATCCTTATCGATATCGGTTTATGGTTTTTGCTGCCACGATTACACGGGCAGAAAGAGCTGCGGCTAGAGTTACGGTCAGCACAAGCTCGTCATGGACGAGGACTGACCAGGGCGTGATTCTAGGGACACACGATTGCATAGATGTATCGTTATATTGTGTTTTCGCGCCATGAGCGTTTGATGGATTGCTTTTACAAAATTTCTCTAACGTGCAGATCAGCACCAGAGGATTGGGCCACTGCTAGAGGCTAGCCAGAATGTGATGACCGTCAATGCACCGATTATTCTTGATGACTAAGGCACTGTTCAGCATGCGGACGAATGATTCAGTTGTTGCTGCGACTGACGAGATATCGCCCCAGATGTTTGAAGCTAATGCAGCACGAGTTGTAGTGAGAGATATGATAGAAGATCGCTAGTCACCCAAGGAGGAATGATTAGGACATGTGGTTCGTTGCCTACCCCGATGCGAGGTCATCAGATGGATTGATTCCAGCTAGAGAAGACTTCACGTAGGTACATTGAGAGTCGATGGGAATCGATCGAATGTCAGAAACCCATTTTTTCCAAATTTAAGGTATTCGGAAAAACATGCAAGTAATTCTGTGAACCCTCTAGAAGAATGAAACCCTAACTCGATATAATGATCATGGGAACGCTTTTGACCCATAGGGTTTGCAGCAATTCTGCGGTGCCATTAATGAGGCTTAGGTTTGCCTTTCTACGGCTGTTCCATAGGTACTATGGCATGTACTGGATATTATTAAACTGTACTCAAGATGTTGAGCTCTTGGGAGATTATGGAACTTTGACGAATCGATCGAAAAGTTCGACGTCATTCGGATATCATGTGATAGGATACATTGCTTGGGAGACTCCAGATATGAGTATAGTCGTTGGAGCGCAGTCCATGCAGCCACGAAGAGACGAGTCTGAATCAGTCGACGTTAGAGAAAAGTGGAGTAAGAGATTCGTATGAGATCTTGATGAGATGACGTTCCACTCCGCTGACATCAGAAATGTTATACGCATGCAGAGGCTGTTAGTAATATGTATGCCCTAGAGGCCATTACTGTACATACGATGTATATTGTAGTGGATACTTGGACATATATAGAGAGGATTTCTTGCTCGATATGATAGTATGCTATCTGGTTGCACTTTATCTTAACATGTACTCTGATTGTCTCTATGTTACATGTTGATAAAGCCATTAGGATAAGTACTTGACTACCAGGACTATGATGCAGATCATACTAGTAGGGACAGAATAGTCGCTAAGTACATCCTTCAAATATTCCTGGTCATAGGTGTATCGAAACAGGGCATCGATATACCAGAGTAGACTAGCGTATAGCTTCTCGACCCATACAGATGGGCGATGGATGATCCCATATCCATTGGTGTTTGACATCAGAGACAGTAAACTGGTGCTCAGTAGAGACTGGATACACTGGACGGACTCGCCGAAAACTCCCAGATGGTATTATACCTATCGTCAGATGGCAGTTCTCTGGTGACATTGGTACATGTTAGTCTGTAGACCCGAGATTGTCATTGAGTCTTGTGTAATTCCCACTGTGCTTTGATTTCTACCTTACCACGTTCAAGAGAACGTGAAAAACGGTGGCTTTTGGGTACAGTCCCGAGTCACATGGAGGCAATGAGCGATAGGAGGGGTTTCGTCTCTCCCGGTTTAGGGAGTTGATGTTGCGCAGTGCTCGATTTGTTAAAACAGGAAGTTATTGGCCAAGGCAGCTTCAGAGATATACTGGTAAGAGTTATCAGTAGTTTCTCGACCCGTTATGAGCCTCATATCGACATGACTTATCGAGTTACTGGGGTCTGACGTTTACCACCCCTAGACGAAATATGAGATATATCAGACGAAGAGACCTGACTGTACGGTAGTGTCACTGATTGGATTCACAGGAGTGTGAGCAAGATTGCTTGTTGATCTTCTGATCGCTCAATACCCGGGTGGCCGTTACGTTTGGCAGACCGCTTACGGCTTGTGGGTGTTTGATATGATCATCACCTACTACCGGCGTATTGACGAGTCTTTAAAGTACTACACAGGGGTTTCCTGGCTCAAGCGAAACGGAGTAGGAGCACGTATTTGATATGTACGGGACCGAGATTAATACGATATGAGATACCGTATTCTATTCTCGCGATTGATGACATTGATCGGTTGTACACGATATAGCCGGGTTATCGGATCAAGTGTTGATTCGATAAGTTGTTGCACATGATATTAGTCGGTTATAGCCGGATTATTAAATCAAGAATTGATTTAATAATTTAATGTATAATTATATATTTGATATATTACATTACATTAACTAGTATTAGCTCACTTATGATTTATTTTCTCACTAGATTGTGCACATTATTTATATGTGATATATGCAAGTGTATATGTTTGTATCATGCTTGATGATACATACAAGATGGGTGTATGAGACTTATACCATGATTATGTTAAATTAGGGTTTTGTTTATGTCTTAAGAATAACAAAAGAGAATGACTTAGTCAAAGTTGTCAAGCTTTCATGAAGCTTGTAGAAACTTTAACAAAGTCAACTCTTTTGTCATTCCATAAGATATTATTGTTAGTTATATGTATGCCCTAGAGGCCATTACTATACATAGGATGTATATTGTAGTGGATGCTTGGACATATATAGGGAGGACTTTCTTGCTCGACATAATAGTATGCTATCTGGTTGATCTTTACTTTAACGTGTACACTGATTGTCTCTCTGATACATGTTGGTAAAGCCCTTAGGATGTGTACTTGACTACCTGGACTATGATGCGGATCATACTAGTGGGGACAGGGTAGTCCATAAGTACATCCTTCAAGGTCCCTAGTCGTGGGTATATCGAGACGGGGTATCGATATACCAGAGTAGACTAGCATATACCTTCTCGACCCATACAGATAGGCGATGGATGATCCCATATCCATTGGTGTTTGACATCAGAGATGATATATGGGTGCTCAGTGGAGACTGGGTACACTGGACGGACTCGCCGAGAACTCCCAGATGGTATTATACCTTACGTCAGATGGCAGTTCTCTGGTGACACTGGTACAGAGTAGTCTGTTGACCCGAGATCGTCATAGAGTCTTGTGTGGTTCCCACTGTGCTTTGATTTCCACCTTACCACGTCCAAGAGGGCGTGCAAAACGGTGGTTTTTGGGTACAGTCCCGAGTCACATGGAGGCAATGATCGATAGGAGGGGATTCGTCTCTCCCGGTATAGGGGGTTGATGTTGCGCTGTGTTCGATTGGCTATAACCGGAAATCCCTGGCCAGGGTTGCCGAGATTTACTGGTAAGTGTTACCTGTAGTTTCTCGAACTGTTATAGACCTCATATCGACACGACTTATCGAGTTGTTGGGGTCTGACGTTTACCACCCCTAGGCGAGATATGCGACATATCAGACGACGAGACCGGACTGTACGGTAAGTGTTACTGGTTGGATTCACAGGAGTGCGAGCGGGCTTGCTCATCGATCTTCTGATCGCTCAATACCCGGGTGGCCGTTACGTTTAGCAGACCGCTTGCGGCTTGTGGGTGTTTGATATGATCATCACCTGCTGCCGGCGTATTAACGAGTCTTTAGAGTCCTACACAGAGGTTTCCTGGCTCAAGCGAAACGAAATAGGAGCGCATATGAGATATGTGCGGGACAGAGAATAATGCGTGTATGTGATACCGTATTGTATTCTCGCGATGAATGTATCGATTGGTTGTATGCGATATAACCTAGTTATCGAATCAAGGATTGATTCGATAAGCCGATACATTGGATATTAGTCGGTTATATGTGATATGACCGGATCGTTAAATCAAGTGTTGATTTAATGATTTAATGCATAATTATATATTTGATATATTACTTTGCATTAACAAGTTTTTGTTCACTTTAAATGGATTTTCTCACTTGCATTGCACAAGTTGTATATGTGATATACTTTTATGCACTTGATTGTATCATGTTTGATGATACATGCTAACTTGGTTAAGTGTATGATTAAACCATGGTTAGTTAATGGTTAGGGTTTCATTTGATTTATTTATGCATTTATTTATTTTGTTTTGACAAAAGAAAAAGAGAAATGAAAACAAAAGGGTTGCTTTCAAACATGAAGCTTGTTGAAGCTTCATGAAGCTTTGACTAAGGTGACCATTTTGTCTTCATGCTTAAACCTAACCATTCACTAACCCTAGTTCTTTCTCTACACCTAACCATGGTTTGCATATGATAAGAATTCATTTTCTTTTCTATTTTATGATTCTTATCATAATAATAACCATCTTCTTCTTCTTCTTCTTCAAGAAGAAAAACTAGCTTCCATCAATGGTGATTTGATGAAAAGAGTGAGAAATCCAAATCTAAAGTGAACCCACCTCCTATTTCTTCATCCTCTACCTCTTGCCAAGAAGTATAGGGTGTTTTCTTCACAAGTTTCATGACTTGGTGAAGTGGGAGCTTGATCTTGTGATGCCTCGACGTAGATCATCTTCGGCATCGTAGTCGATGACCTAGCCCGCCCATTTCTCCGATGAAGCCGATGCTAGAGCCCGGAATTTGATTTGGACAGCAAGGGGACTTCATCATGGAGCTATGGAGGTGGATAACCGGATCTACAAAGGTTGTATTTCCGTTCACTTAGTTAAATTGTTAACTAGCTTCTTGTTTTCGCCTAAAATTCTAGTTAACGATCCGTATTAGGGTTTCTCGGCACTTGTAAAATTTCAAATTGGCATGGTTGATGCCTTGTGAGACCTCATTATAGTGCCTAGGAACCCTACAGTGGTATCAGAGCCTAGCTAGAGCCTTAGGCGATGCGTAGACGAAGTTTGAAACCCGAACGAACCCGAAACCCTAAAATTTCACGCTCTCTGGACTTTTTTCTAAAACTGGGTTTTTTCCAGATTAAAAATGCTTAAAAAATTCAGTAGGGAATTATAAGAATTACGGTGCAAAATTTGACCAATGATACCTCAAACATGCGGCGGAACCGCGGCAGAAGCCTAGCTTCTGCGGCGGTTCCGCGGCTCTCTGGTGACGTCAGCCCTCCATATTTGCACAGTAATTCCTCTTTCACAGTGCTGAGTTTTATGGGAATTTTTAATATTTATTCAACAGTTGAATTTTCTGGGGTTGTTTTGGGGATTCGATGATTCGATCGGATTATCAGACTTTGTCTTTGTGGCTTTCCGGATATTTTAGAATTTGTTAAAAAGTTCGACCGGATATAAATACCCACCTTTTCTCCTGTCGGAAAATTCCAAGTGTTGGATTTTTCTGTGGTTTAAGGACGTTCTAAGTAGTGCAAGTAACGCGATGGTCCCTCTAGAAGACAACAAACCTTAACTCGATTATGTGACCGTCTTGAACTGCCCTTTGAACCTTCGGGTTTGGGGCTGTACGGCGTGCCACATGTGAGGCGATGGCTTGACCCTTCTACGGCTGGACCGTTGGTACTGAGGCACGAAGTGAATGTCTTTGAACTTATTTCATGAGTTGAGCTGTTTCGGGAAAACTTGGGTGTTCGATTGTTCGATCGGAAAGTTTAACATTTTCTATCTTATTCGGAATGTGATACAACATTTGGAATTCACAAGTAGTTATGAGATAACTGAATGAATGTTATAAATCTAGCGGTTTAGTCTCACTTGATCGGTTGCCACGGAATTTTGATGTGATCAAAAGTCCGTCGCAATCACGTAGCGTACGCGGATACTCGCCGGGTAAACTTAATAGACAATCTCACTCCATAGCCCCGACCAAGTGACTGTAGGAGAACCCCGTCGCCGAAAGCATCCATCCGGGTGCTCGCGGCAGCGGTGTTCCGCCTTGGTGCACTTCGTCGATGGCGTCGGGGGTGCGGCCGCCTACTAAAGTTTGCGACGAGCATTCGATCAGGATGTCGGGAATCTTGTTGAATTACCCGACTTGATATTGAAAAGTGTTTTCGATAATGAGACTAAAATGCGGGGTTTATAATTGTTAGGCATGTGATGTCTAAGTATTTCATTTGATTAGGCATGCGATGTCTAAACAGATTGCGGATTCCAACTGTTGTAGTTTTACACTTTCTTTTCTGCGACCGTAAGTGTAATATGTGATATCGCCGGTTTCGTTGCTATATGTCAACGACAATTGGGATACGCATGTTTACTTACGTTGATGACATGTGATGTTATGTGTTGCTGGATATGTTATATTGGATCGTCATGTTTGAATAGCCGGGGTTTTTTATGTGAGATGAGTGTTTTTCATTTTCATTCATGTAAAAATCTGTATGTAATATTCTTTTATTGGGGCACTTCCAGGTTGCGGAAGATGTCACCCTTTGTATATTATTTACTTTTCCGCACTAGGATAGACCCAAGGAGGGGAGCACAAGTAACCGGGTTCTGGAGTCCAGTGGGAGACCAATTCGAGGAGTCGAGTCCGGGTCTCCTTACTCTAGAATTGGTAGGGTTGCTTGCCGCTTTCGTAGGGGTCTAGGGGTGTGGGTTTGGCTATTCATCGCGACTGTGGAATTCGTGTTTTATACTGGCTCGTATTGAAAACACGGACGTCCTAGTATATCCAATATTTCATATGATTCTTCTGCTGCGATATCTGTGATGTGATCATGTGATGTTCTGTGATAGATACTGTATATAGTATATATGATATATTATATAGAAGTTACTTATGTTTTACACCCGCGCTAGCCCTGCCCCGCTCTGCCGTTAGTTACCTAACCTGACGGTGCATGAGGGGACATCGAGGCGAATGCGGATGGCATAAGTGTACGTCGTATTTATCTGTGATGTTTAGGTAATTTAAATGATGGGACTTCATTAATGAGATTAATGAAATAAAAGAAACCTTAAGATGTTGTAGAATCGAATTTCAAAAATAAAACAGGTAGCTACAGTTCTTGCTTTGCATAGCGGTATATATGATATATCCTGCACCTTATTCGATGAGGAAAGGACCGAGATCCCTTCACCTGGAGTGACTCCTTTAGCAATAACTGACAGATGCTACACACTCAGTTTGTCTTCTGATTGCTTTTAAATGATTTGCTTTGCACAGTGATATATATGATATATCCCGCACCTCATTCGACGAGGAAAGGGCCGACGATCCCTTCACCGAGAGTGACGCCTTTAGCAAAACTAGAAAAGCCTCAAAAACACTCTATTTTAAAATCATTTGATTCTACAACGATATCAAGTTCATTACGTAATAGGTTTTCAGAAAAACCTGTCGTAGCCCTCCGTCATTTCAGATAAGTCCTATTTAGTATTCGTGCTACGTTTGTTGACCTCCGTCAAGGCGTAGTGTGCGGTAGCTAACTAGTATTTATCTGCTTATGCATATGATGCAGATTGGATTAGGGTAGTCGTGCGGCCTCGTTGACCTCCGTCAAGGGTCGTGCAGGTGGGTTTAATTCGATCAAGAAATGACGGGTTGAACTTGACTAGTAGCCTATGGTTTGTTGACCTCCGTCATGGTCATAGGGTGCTAGGGGCAAAATATTATCGGGAATTTCAAGTATTGAAATTTGCAATGAGATTGCATACCTTCTATGAGATAGTTGGATCCCGATACCCACTGCGAGTAATTGTTACTCCTGGGAGAGTTTTACACATTACAATTAGCCGATCAAGTAGGTGTCTAGAAAGGTGTTAACGAGGTTACGCCTCTGGGAAAACGAGGTTTACAGTAATTAGGTTCGTGCGAAAGCACGGGGGACCTCTCTCAAAGTACCGACATTGGCCTGGCTGAAAGATTGGCGAACTTGTAGTGTGTAATTAATCCCGGCTAGTCTTTCCTTTTAGGGTTTGAAGGAAGATTTGATAAAAACAGTGGGAGTCATCCTGATTAGATAAAATAAATAACCAATCTATTCTTGAATGAGCGCACGCTAAGTGTTTTCTTCTCTCTCTCTCCAGGTAGCGACCATATCACGCCTTAATCAAGATAATAATACGGGATATTGACCGAACCCACTTGTTATTCTGAGCTGGGGAACGTTGGTCCCGCTCCAACTTATAATTGTTATAAGACAGCAGGAAATTGGGGATTACCAGAATTCCCGTGCCGCCCAAACGAAGAGAGTTCATGCTGATGCATCATCTTCGGGTGTGTTCGTTATAAAGAACTGTTTTTCAGTATCCTCCGCATCCTGGGTATATGATACCGGATCAGGATCCCAGATATGTAATCTGTTACATAGGGCTGCAAAAAGGTAGAAAAACTGAGAACGGGTGATAAGTTTCATGAGGCAGAAAATGGGGCAAGTGTTGCAGCCAAGTCTGTTGGTCACTGTCACCCTGTATTCCAAATACATTGATTCTGAACGAATGTTATTAGATACCGAACCTGATATACAAAATCATATCTATCTCTTTATTAGTAAAGAAATGATAAAATTTTGTATAGTTGGATAATGTTTTGAACATTTCCTATATCAAAAGTTGATCGGTTCAGGCACGTTATCTAAAAGCATTGATGTTTTAAATCAAACTACAGTTCTTTAGTATACGGAACACACTAAAGAGGAAGAGTTCAGAAATGAACGAATCCTTCTTGAGGTATTGTAGACTAGGTCATATCAATGCGACCCGACTAGCTAAGTTGCACATAGATGCATATTTAAAACTGTTTGAATTTACATCTTGTGAAACTTGCCAGTCATGTCACAGAGATAAGATGACCATAGCTCTGTTTACTGGAAACAGAGAAAGAGTTAGTAAACTCTTGGGACCGATACATGATGATGTATGTAAGGTCCCCTGTCTACATATGCCAGGACCGGTTCTTTATACTTCATTACATTCTCTGATAATCTCTTAAGATTCAGACATATGTTCCTGTTGAGACACAAGTCCGAACCTTTTGAGATATTCACAGAATATAAGTTAGAAGTAGAGAACCAATACGGGTATAAGTATTATGTCCTATGATGAGATCAGGGAGGAGAATACCTGTGCATAGAATTCCTGGACTTTTCTAAAGGAGAATGAGATTCTCCCTCAGCATTACTCCTCCGTATACACCATAGCACGATGGTATATCGGGGCGGAGCAATCTTACCCTATATGATAAGGTGTGCTCTATGATGAGTACTACTGAGTTACCTATTTCCGTTTTGGGAGTTATGCACTTGAGAAGCTGCATACCTATTGAATAGGGTTCAAAACAAATCAGTTGCCTACCACTTCATATTTGATATGATAAGGGAAGAGCCCATATCTTAAGATAGTTAAGATTTGGGGTTGTCCGGGCTATGTCTGAAAAGCAAAATCCGGACAAGCTCGAGGCCAGGTCTGTTATGTAGAACTGGAAAGGTTCCAGCTATACAAACTGCAGCTGATGATTTGAAAGAACCAAAGGATTCAATAGTTACCAACGAAACTCAACCTCTCCGCCGATCTAGTAGGGTTTCTCACCCACCTGAGAGATACTTCTGTTTCTCCATGACAGTGAGAGCGAGGATTGCATCATGAGATGATGACCTAACTATTTTCGAGCAGGCCATCGAGAGTAGGGACTCTGTAAGAATGGCTGGATGCTTAGCGATCTAAGATGGAATCCATATACACCAACAAAGTATGGACTTTGGTTGCTATATCTGAAGGGTTAAATCCCCATCAGGAGCAAGTATATCTTGAGAAGATTACTTGGTGTAGATGGAAAGGTTGAGACTTTCAAAGCTAGACTTGTTAAAGATTTTCGTCATCGACCAGGCGTGGATTATGATGAAACATTTTCAAGTGGCTATGCTTAAGTCCATCCAGATCCTACTTGCCACGGCTACATACCATGACTACGATATCTGGCGGTTGGGTGCCATGACTGCTTTTCTAAATGATGTTTTAGAAGAGGGCGTCTATAAGTACACAGCCAGAGGGTTTCGTAGACAGTGGGAGCAGCGGAAACGTGTACAAGATGCTTTATAGGATAAAGCAGGTATCGCGGAGTTGGAACATCTATTTTGATGTAAGAGTCAAACAGTTTGACATCATCAAAATGGTAGATGAACCTTGTATATACAATAAGGTAGTAGGGAGTATGGTGATGATCCTCGTAGAGTACGTGGATGACATACTCTTGATAGGGAAGGAGTTTCCTATGCTACGCTCGGTCAATCTCCACTTATCAAAATGATTCTCCATACAGGATCAAAGTGATACCTCCTAAATCCTGGGTTTTGGATCTATGAGATAGATCTAATTGGATGTTAGGATTCTCACTAGTTGTAGTGAGATGGTATCAATCGATCCTGGGGAGAATCACTGGAAGGGTTCCAGGGTGATAAGGACGACTGAAAGTCAGTTACAGGCATTGTCTTTACCCTCAGTAAAGGGACGGTATGTTGGAAGAGTTCCAAGCTAGATATCGTGGCATACTAGACGATAAAGGCTCGATACATCGCTACTTAAGATGCTACCAAAGAGGCAGTCTGGATGTATATTTGTTCATGAGATGAACTTAGTTCCTCCCATTATGTGACAATGGAATTGTGGCTTATGCCAAGGAACGTCCGTCCCGTCAGTGATCCAGACATATTCTAAGGTAGTATCACCTGATCATGGAGATGGTTGATCTCCAGGGTGATCGAGGTTAGGAGAACAGACTCAGAGGATAACACGGCGGATCCACTCACAAAGGCCATTTCCCAGAGAGAGACTTTTATGGGATGGTTGAGTATGAGAAACTACAACCACTGCTATCAGATGGCCCTAGTGCAAGTGGAAGATTGTTAGTTATATGTATGCCCTAGAGGCCATTACTATACATAGGATGTATATTGTAGTGGATGCTTGGACATATATATGGAGGACCTTCTTGCTCGACATGATAGTATGCTATCTGGTTGATCTTTACTTTAACGTGTACACTGATTGTCTCTCTGATACATGTTGGTAAAGCCCTTAGGATGTGTACTTGACTACCTGGACTATGATGCGGATCATACTAGTGGGGACAGAGTAGTCCATAAGTACATCCTTCAAGGTCCCTAGTCGTGGGTATATCGAGACGGGGGATCGATATACCAGAGTAGACTAGCGTATACCTTCTCGACCCATACAGATGGGCGATGGATGATCCCATATCCATTGGTGTTTGACATCAGAGATGATATACGGGTGCTCAGTGGAGACTGGGTACACTGGACGGACTCGCCGAGAACTCCCAGATGGTATTATACCTTACGTCAAATGGCAGTTCTCTGGTGACACTGGTACAGAGTAGTCTGTTGACCCGAGATCGTCATAGAGTCTTGTGTGGTTCCCACTGTGCTTTGATTTCCACCTTACCACGTCCAAGAGGGCGTGCAAAACGGTGGTTTTTGGGTACAGTCCCGAGTCACATGGAGGCAATGAGCGATAGGAGGGGATTCGTCTCTCCCGGTATAGGGGGTTGATGTTGCGCTGTGTTCGATTGGATATAACCGGAAATCCCTGGCCAGGGTTGCTGAGATTTACTAGTAAGTGTTACCTGTAGTTTCTCGAACTGTTATAGACCTCATATCGACACGACTTATCGAGCTGTTGGGGTCTGACGTTTACCACCCCTAGGCGAGATATACGACATATCAGAAGACGAGACCAGACTGTACGGTAAGTGTTACTGGTTGGATTCACAGGAGTGTGAGCGGGCTTGCTCATCGATCTTCTGATCGCTCAATACCCGGGTGGCCATTACGTTTAGTAGACCGCTTGCGGCTTGTGGGTGTTTGATATGATCATCACCTGCTGCCGGCGTATTGACGAGTCTTTACCGTCCTACACAGAGGTTTCCTGGCTCAAGCGAAACGAAATAGGAGCGCATATGAGATATGTGCGGGACCGAGAATAATGCGTGTATGTGATACCGTATTCTATTCTCGCGATGAATGTATCGATTGGTTGTATGCGATATAACCTAGTTATCGAATCAAGGATTGATTCGATAAGCCGATACATTGGATATTAGTCGGTTATATGTGATATGACCGGATCGTTAAATCAAGTGTTGATTTAATGATTTAATGCATAATTATATATTTGATATATTACTTTGCATTAACTAGTTTTTGTTCACTTTAAATGGATTTTCTCACTTGCATTGCACAAGTTGTATATGTGATATACTTTTGTGCACTTGATTGTATCATGTTTGATGATACATGCTAACTTGGTTAAGTATATGATTAAACCATGGTTAGTTAATGGTTAGGGTTTCATTTGATTTATTTATGCATTTATTTATTTTGTTTTGACAAAAGAAAAAGAGAAATGAAAACAAAAGGGTTGCTTTCAAACATGAAGCTTGTTGAAGCTTCATGAAGCTTTGACTAAGGTGACCATTTTGTCTTCATGCTTAAACCTAACCATTCACTAACCCTAGTTCTTTATCTACACCTAACCATGGTTTGCATATGATAAGAATTCATTTTCTTTTCTATTTTATGATTCTTATCATAATAATAACCTTCTTCTTCTTCTTCTTCTTCAAGAAGAAAAACTAGCTTCCATCAATGGTGATTTGATGAAAAGAGTGAGAAATCCAAATCTAAAGTGAACCCACCTCCTATTTATTCATCATCTACCTCTTGCCAAGAAGTATATGGTGTTTTCTGTAGGGTTCCTAGGCACACTAAAGAGGTCTCACAAGGCATCAACCATGCCAACTTCAAATTTTACGGGTGCCGAGAAACCCTAATACGGATCGTTGGCTAGATATATAGGCGAAAACTGCAACTAGTTAATTACTTTAACTAAGAGTACGGAAATACAACCTTTGTAGATCCGGTCCTCCACCTCCACGGCTCCGTGATGAAGTCCTCTCCGCTGTACAAATCGGATCCCGGGCTCTAGTGTCGGCTTCATCGGAGAATGGATGGGCTAGGTCATCGACGACGATGCCGAAGATGATCTACGTCGAAGCATCACTAAATCAAGCTCCACCTTCACCAAGCCATGAAAACTTGTGAAGGAAACACACTCTACTACTTGGCAAGAGGTAGAGGATGAAGAAATAGGAAGTGGGTAGACTTTAGAATTGGATTTCTCACTCATTTTCTTCACTTGCCATTGATGAGGCAAGCTTTCTTCATGTGAAGAAGAAGAAGAAGAAGATAGAATATTATGATAAGTTAATTAGAATTGAAAAGAAAAATGAATCCTTATCATAATTCCAACCATAGTTAGGTGTAGAGAATAGACTAGGGTTAGTGAATGGTTAGGTTAAGGAGATGAAGACAAAATGGTCAAAGTTGCATGAAGCTTCAAGAAACTTCATGAATCAAAGCAACCATTTTGTTTTCTTCTCTCTTTATTAATCCAAAAATAAATAGATAAATGAATGGATAAATAAATAAAAACCTAACCATATACTTAACCAAGGTTTAATTCTTTACACTTAACCAAATAAGCATGTATCATCAAACATGATACAATCAAGTGCACAAAAATATATCGCATATACAATGCGCACATCCGAGTGAGAAAACCCATCTTAAGTGAACCGATACTAGTTAATGCAAAGTAATATATCAAATATATAATTATGCATTAAATCATTAAATCAACACTTGATTTAATGATCCGGTCATATCGCATATAACCGACTAATATCAACAGCAGCAACTGATCGAATCAACACTTGATCCGATAACCCGGCTATATCGCATATAACCGATCAATGTCACAGATCGCGAGAATCGAATACAGTATCACATACTGGTATCATTCTCGGTCCCGCACATATCTCATATGCGCTCCTATTTCATTTCGCTTGAGCCAGGAAACCTCTGTGTAGGACTCTAAAGACTCGTCAATACGCCGGCAGCAGGTGATGATCATATCAAACACCCACAACCCGCAAGCGGTCTGCTAAACGTAACGGCCACCCGGGTATTGAGCGATCAGAAGATCAATGAGCAAGCCTGCTCACACTCCTGTGAATCCAACCAGTAACACTTACCGTACAGTCCGGTCTGATCGTCTGATATGTCGCATATCTCGCCTAGGGGTGGTAAACGTCAGACCCCAATAGCTCGATAAGTCGTGTCGATATGAGGTCTATAACAATTAGAGAAACTACTGGTAACACTTACCGGTAAATCTCAGCAACCCTGGCCAGGGATTTCCGGTTATAGCCAATCGAACACAGCGCAACATCAACTCCCTATACCGGGAGAGACGAATCCCCTCCTATCGCTCATTGCCTCCATGTGACTCGGGACTGTACCCAAAAACCACCGTTTTGCACGCCCTCTTGGACGTGGTAAGGTGGAAATCAAAGCACAGTGGGAACCACACAAGACTCTATGACGATCTCGGGTCAACAGACTACTCTGTACCAGTGTCACCAGAGAACTGCCATCTGACGTAAGGTATAATACCATCTGGGAGTTCTCGGCGAGTCCGTCCAGTGTACCCAGTCTCCACTGAGCACCCGTATATCATCTCTTATGTCAAACTCCAATGGATATGGGATCATCCATCGCCCATCTGTATGGGTCGAGAAGGTATACGCTAGTCTACTCTGGTATATCGATGCCCCGTCTCGATATACCCACGACTAGGGACCTTGAAGGATGTACTTATGGACTACCTTGTCCCCACTAGTATGATCCGCATCATAGTCCAGGTAGTCAAGTACACATCCTAAGGGCTTTACCAACATGTAACAGAGGGACAATCAGTGTACACGTTAAGGTAAAGATCAACCAGATAGCATACTATCTTGTCGAGCAAGAAAGTCCTCCCTATATATGTCCAAGCATCCACTACAATATACATCCTATGTATATTAATGGCCTCTAGGGAATACATATAACTAACAATCTTCCACTTGCACTAGGGCCATCTGATAGCAGTGGTTGTAGTATCTCATACTCAACCATCCCATAAAAGTCTCTCTCTGGGAATAGGCCTTCGTGAGTGGATCCGCCGTGTTGTCCTCTGAGTCTACACTCCTAACCTCGATCACCCTGGAGATCAACCATCTCCATGATCAGGTGATACTGCCTTAGAATATGTCTGGATCACTGATGGGACCGGCGTTCCTTGGCATAAGCCACAACTCCATTGTCACACAATGGGAGGAACGTAGTTCATCTCATGAACCAATATACACCCAAACAGCCTCTTTGGTAGCATCTTAAGTAGCGATGTATCCAGCCTTTATCTTCTAGTATGCCACGGTATCTAGCTTGGAACTCTTCCAACATACCGTCCCTCGATTGAGGGTAAAGACAATGCCTGTGACTGACACTCAGTCGTCTTTATCACCCTGGAACTTTTCCAGTGATTCTCCCCAGGATCGATTGATACTATCTCACTACAACTAGTGAGTATTCTAACATCCATTTAGATCTATCTCATAGATCCAAAACCCAGGATTTAGTAGGTATCACTTTGATCCTATGTGGAGAATCATTGTGATAAGCGGAGATTGATCGAGCGTAGCATATGAAACTCCTTCCCTATCAAGAGTATGTCATCCACGTACTCTACGAGAATCGCCACCATACTCCCTACTACCTTTTTGTATATACAAGGTTCATCTACCATTTTGATGATGTCAAACTCTTTGACTAATTCATCAAAACAGACTTTCCAACTCCGCGATGCCTGCTTTATCCTATAAAACATCTTGCACACGTTTCCGCTGCTCCCACTGTCTACGAAACCCTCTGGCTGTGTACTTATAGACGCTCTCTTCCAAAACATCATTTAGAAAAGCAGTCATGACACCCAACCACCAGATATCGTAGTCATGGTATGTAGCCGTGGTAAATAGGATCTGGATGGACTTAAGCATAGATACTTGAAAATGTTTCATCATTATCCACGCCTGGTTGATGACGAAAACCTTTAACAAGTCTAGCTTTGAAAGTCTCAACTTTTCCATCTACACCAAGTAATCTTCTCAAGATTTACTTGCTCCTGATGGGGATTTAACCCTTCAGATATAGCAGCCAAAGTCCATACTTTGCTGGTGTACATGGATTCCATCTCAGATCGCTAAGCATCCAGCCATTCTTACAGAGTCTCACTCCTGATGGCCAGCTCGAAACTAGTTGGATCATCATCTCATGATGCAATCCTTGCTCCCACTGTCATAGAGAAACCGAAGTATCTCTCAGGTGGGTGAGGAACCCTACCAGATCGGCGGAGAGGCTGAGGTTCGTTGGAATTAACTGAATCCTTTGGTTCTATCAAATCATCAGCTGCAGTTTGTATAGCTGGAACCTTTCCAGTTCTACATTACAGACCTTGTCTTGAGCTTGTCCGGATTATGCTTTTATATATAGCCCGGACAACCCCAAATCTTAACCAACTTAAGATATGGGCTCTTCCCTTATCATATCACATATGAAATGGTAGGCAACTGATTTGATTTGAACCCTATTCAAAAGGTATGCAGCTTCTCAAGTGCATAACTCCCAAAAGGAAATAGGTAACTCAGTAGTACTCATCATAGAGCACACCTTATCATATATGGTGAGATTGCTTCGCCCCGATATACCATCGTGCTATGGTGTATACGGAGGAGTAATGCTGAGAGAGAATCTCATTCTCCTTTAGAATAATCCAGGAATTCCGTGCTCAAGTATTCTCCTCCTTGATCTTATCAAAGGACATAATACTTATACCCGTATTGGTTCTCTACTTCTAATTTATATTCTGTGAATATCTCAAAAGGTTCTGACTTGTGTTTCAACAGGAACATAGGTCTGAATCTCGAAAGATCATCAGAGAATGTAATGAAGTATAAAGAACCGGTCTTGGCAAGTGTAGACAGGGGACCTACATACATCAACATGTATCATCCCAAGAGTTCACTAACTCTTTCTCTGTTTCCAGTAAACGGAGCTATGGTCATCTTATCTTTGTGACATGACTGACAAGTTTCACAAGATGTAAATTCAAACAGTTTTAAATATGCATCTATGTGCAACTTCAGCTAGTCAGGTCACATTGATATGACCTAGTCTACAAAGCCTCAAGAAGGATTTGTTCATTTCTGAACTCTTCCTCTTGTGTGTGTTCCATATACTAAAGAACTGTAGTTTGATTTAGAACATTAATGCTTTTAGATAACGTGCCTGAACCAATCAACTTTTGATATAGGAAATGTTCAAAACATTATCCAACTATACAAAATTTTATCATTTCTTTACTGATAAAGAGACTGATATGATTTTGTATATCAGGTTCGGTATCTAATAACATTCGTTCAGAATCAATGTATTTGGAATACAGGGTGACAGTGACCAACAGACTTGGCTGCAACTCTTGCCCCGTTTTCTGCCTCATGAAACTTATCACCCGTTCTCAGTTCTCTACCTTTCTATAGCCCTATGTAACAGATTACACATCTGGGATCCTGATCCGGTATCATATACCAAGGATGCGGAGGATACTGAGAAACAGTTCTGTTTAATGAGAACACCCGAAGATGATGCATCAGCATGCACTCTCTTCGTTTGGACGGCACGGGAAATCTGGTATTCCCCAATTTCCTGCTCTGTCTTATAACAATTATAAGTTGGAGCGGGACCAACGTTTCCCAGCTCAGTATAACAAGCGGGTTCGGTCAAATATCCGTATTATTATCTTGATTAAGGCGTGATATGGTCGCTACCTTGAGAGAGAGAGAAGAAAACACTCAGCGTGCGCTCTTGTAAGAATAGATTGGTTATTATTTTATCTAATCAGGATGGCTCCCACTGTTTTTATCAAATCTTCCTTCAAACCCTAAAAGGAAAGACTAGCCGGGATTAATTACACACTACAAGTTCTCCAATCTTTCAGCCAGGCCAGTGTCGGTACTTTGAGGGAGGTCCCCCGTGCTTTCGCACGAACCTAATTAATGTAAACCTCGTTTTTCCAGAGGCGTAACCTCGTTAACACCTTTCTAGACACCTACTTGATCGGCTAATTGTAATGTATAAAACTCTCCCAGGAGTAACTCTTACTCGCAGCGGGTATCGGGATCCAACTATCTTATAGAAGGTATGCAATCTCATTGCAAATTTCAACACTTGAAATTCCCGATAATATTTTGCCCCTAGCGTCCTATGACCTTGACGCAGGCCAACAAACCATAGTGCGCTAGTCAAGTTCAACCCGTCATTTCCTGATTGAATTAAACCCACCCGCACGACCCTTGACGCAGGCCAACAAAGTCGCACGACTACCCTAATCCAATCTGCATCATATGCATAAGCAGATAAATACTAGTTAGCTACCGCACACTACGCCTTGACGCAGGCCAACAAACGTAGCACGAATACTAACTACCATTTATCTGAAATGACGGAGGGCTACGACATGTTTTTCTGAAAACCTATTGCGTAATGAACTTGATATCGTTGTAGAATCAAATGATTTTTAAAAAATGGAGTGCTTTTGAGGCTTTTCTAGTTTTGCTAAAGGAGTCACTCCCGGTGAAGGGATCGTCGATCCTTTCCTCGTCGAATGAGGTGCAGGATATATCATATATATCACTGTTCAAAGCAGAAACTATAGAAGCTATCAGAAAACAAACCGAGTGTGTAGCATCTGCCAGTTATTGCTAAAGGGGTCACTCCCGGTGAAGGGATCTCGGTCCTTTCCTCATCGAATAAGGTGCAGGATATATCACATATACCGCTGTGCAAAGCAAAAACTGTAGCTACCTGTTTTATTTTGAAATTCGATTCTACAACATCTTAGGTTTCTTTTATTTCATTAATCTCATTAATGAAGTCCCATCATTTATATACCTAAACATCACAGATAAATACGACGTACACTTATGCCATCCGCATTCGCCTCGATGTCCCCTCGTGCACCGTTAGGTTAGGTAACTAACGGCAGAGCGGGGCAGGGCTAGTGCGGGTGTAAAACATAAGTAACGCCTATATAATATATCATATATACTGTATACTGTATCCATCACTGAACATCACATGATCACATCACAGA
This sequence comes from Agapanthus africanus, assembly GCA_030015575.1. Taxonomy (NCBI): domain Eukaryota; kingdom Viridiplantae; phylum Streptophyta; class Magnoliopsida; order Asparagales; family Amaryllidaceae; genus Agapanthus; species Agapanthus africanus. The sequence continues at coordinate 272,638,554 of CM057348.1, forward strand.
TATCGCAGCAGAAGAATCATATGAAATATTGGATATATTAGGACGTCCGTGTTTTCAATACGAGCCAGTATAAAACACGGATTCCATGGTCGTGATGAATAGCCAAACCCACACCCCTAGACCCCTACGAGAGCGGCAAGCAACCCTACCAATTCTAGAGTTAGGAGACCCGGACTCGACTCCTCGAGTTGGTCTCCCACTGGACTCCAGAACCCGGTTACTTGTGCTCCCCTCCTTGGGTCTATCCTAGTGCGGAATAGTAAATAATATACAACGGGTGACATCTTCCGCAACCTGGAAGTGCCCCAATAAAAGAATATTACATACAAGTTTTTACATGAATGAAAAAGAAAAACACTCATCTCACATAAAAACCCCCGGCTATTCAAACACGACGATCCAATATAACATATCCAGCAACACATAACATCACATGTCATCAACGTAAGTAAATATGCGCATCCCAATTGTCGTTGACATATAGCAACGAAACCGGCGATATCACATATTACACTTACGGTCACAGAAAAGAAAGTGTAAAACTACAACAGTTGGAATCCGCAACCTCTTTAGACATCACATGCCTAATCAAACGAATTACTTAGACATCGCATGCCTAACAATTATAAACCCCGCATTTTAGTCTCAAAATTGAAAACACTTTTCAATATTAAAGTCAGGCAATTCAACAGGATTCCCGACATACTGATCGAATGCTCGTCGCAAACTTCAGTAGACGGCCGCACCCCTGACGCCGTCGACGAAGTGCACCAAGGCGGAACACCGCTGCCGCAAGCACCCGAACGGATGCTTTCGGCGACGGGGTTCTCCTACAGTCACTTGGTCGGGGCTATGGAGTGAGGCTTTCTATTAAGTTTATCCGGCGAGTATCCGCGTACGCTACGTGATTGCGACGGACTTTTGATCACATCAAAATTCTGTGGCAACCGATCAAGTGAGACTAAAGTGCTTAGTTTATAACATTCATACAGTTATCTCATAACTTCTTGTGAATTCCAATTATTGTATCCCATTCCAGATAATTAGAAAATGTTAAACTTTCCTATCGAACATTCAAACACCCAAGTTTTCCCGATACAGATCAACACATGAAACAAGTCTAACAACATTCAGTTCGTGCCTCAGTACCAACGGTCCAGCCGTAGAAGGGTCAAGCCAACGCCTCACATGTGGCACGCCGTACTGCCCCAAACCCTAAGGTTCAAAGGGCAGTTCAAGACGGTCACATAATCGAGTTAAGGTTTGTTGTCTTCTAGAAGGACCATCGCGTTACTTGCACTACTTAGAACGTCGTTAAACAACGGAAAGATCCAACACTTGGAAATTTCCCGACAAGGGAAAAATTGGGTATTTATATCCGGTCGAACTTTTTAACATATTCAAAAATACCCGGAAAGCCACACAGACAAAATTTGATAATCCGATCGAATATACGAATCCCCAAAACAACCCCAGAAAATTCAACTCTTGAATAACGGCCGCGGAACCGCCGCGCCACGTGGGGTAAGGCCGCTGTTCCGCGGCGGGTTGACGGACTTAGGGCTCCGTTTTGCACAGTAATTCATAAAAAACCCTGCTTAATTTTCTGCATATTTTTAATATGGAAAAAACCAGATTTTTAAAAATTGGACAGAGAGCATTTTGGAAATGGGTTTCGGGTTCGTTCGGATTTCAAACGTCGTCTAGACTTCGCCTAAGGCTCTAGCTAGGCTCTGATACCACTGTAGGGTTCCTAGGCACACTAAGGAGGTCTCACAAGGCATCAACCATGCCAATTTCAAATTTTACGGGTGCCGAGAAACCCTAATACGGATCGTTGGCTAGATATATAGGCGAAAACTGCAACTAGTTAATTACTTTAACTAAGAGTACGGAAATACAACCTTTGTAGATCCGGTCCTCCACCTCCACGGCTCCATGATGAAGTCCTCTCCGCTGTACAAATCGGATCCCGGTCTCTAGTGTCGGCTTCATCGGAGAATGGATGGGCTAGGTCATCGACGACGATGCCGAAGATGATCTACGTCGAAGCATCACTAGATCAAGCTCCACTTTTACCAAGCCATGAAAACTTGTGAAGGAAACACACTCTACTACTTGGCAAGAGGTAGAGGATGAAGAAATAGGAAGTGGGTAGACTTTAGAATTGGATTTCTCACTCATTTTCTTCACTTGCCATTGATGAGGCAAGCTTTCTTCATGTGAAGAAGAAGAAGAAGAAGATAGAATATTATGATAAGTTAATTAGAATTGAAAAGAAAAATGAATCCTTATCATAATTCCAACCATAGTTAGGTGTATAGAATAGACTAGGGTTAGTGAATGGTTAGGTTAAGGAGATGAAGACAAAATGGTCAAAGTTGCATGAAGCTTCAAGAAACTTCATGAATCAAAGCAACCATTTTGTTTTCTTCTCTCTTTATTAATCCAAAAATAAATAGATAAATGAATGGATAAATAAATAAAAACCTAACCATATACTTAACCAAGGTTTAATTCTTTACACTTAACCAAATAAGCATGTATCATCAAACATGATACAATCAAGTGCACAAAAATATATCGCATATACAATGCGCACATCCGACTGAGAAAACCCATCTTAAGTGAACCGATACTAGTTAATGCAAAGTAATATATCAAATATATAATTATGCATTAAATCATTAAATCAACACTTGATTTAATGATCCGGTCATATCGCATATAACCGACTAATATCAACAGCAGCAACTGATCGAATCAACACTTGATCCGATAACCCGGCTATATCGCATATAACCGATCAATGTCACAGATCGCGAGAATCGAATACAGTATCACATACTGGTATCATTCTCGGTCCCGCACATATCTCATATGCGCTCCTATTTCATTTCGCTTGAGCCAGGAAACCTCTGTGTAGGACTCTAAAGACTCGTCAATACGCCGGCAGCAGGTGATGATCATATCAAACACCCACAACCCGCAAGCGGTCTGCTAAACGTAACGGCCACCCGGGTATTGAGCGATCAGAAGATCAATGAGCAAGCCCGCTCACACTCCTGTGAATCCAACCAGTAACACTTACCGTACAGTCCGGTCTGATCGTCTGATATGTCGCATATCTTGCCTAGGGGTGGTAAACGTCAGACCCCAATAGCTCGATAAGTCGTGTCGATATGAGGTCTATAACAATTCGAGAAACTACTGGTAACACTTACCAGTAAATCTCAGCAACCCTGGCCAGGGATTTCCGGTTATAGCCAATCGAACACAGCGCAACATCAACTCCCTATACCGGGAGAGACGAATCCCCTCCAATCGCTCATTGCCTCCATGTGACTCGGGACTGTACCCAAAAACCACCGTTTTGCACGCCCTCTTGGACGTGGTAAGGTGGAAATTAAAGCACAGTGGGAACCACACAAGACTCTATGACGATCTCGGGTCAACAGACTACTATGTACCAGTGTCACCAGAGAACTGCCATCTGACGTAAGGTATAATACCATCTGGGAGTTCTCGGCGAGTCCGTCCAGTGTACCCAGTCTCTACTGAGCACCCGTATATCATCTCTTATGTCAAACACCAATGGATATGGGATCATCCATCGCCCATCTGTATGGGTCGAGAAGGTATACGCTAGTCTACTCTGGTATATCGATGCCCCGTCTCGATATACCCACGACTAGGGACCTTGAAGGATGTACTTATGGACTACCTTGTCCCTACTAGTATGATCCGCATCATAGTCCAGGTAGTCAAGTACACATCCTAAGGGCTTTACCAACATGTAACAGAGGGACAATCAGTGTACACGTTAAGGTAAAGATCAACCAGATAGCATACTATCATGTCGAGCAAGAAAGTCCTACCTATATATGTCCAAGCATCCACTACAATATACATCCTATGTATAGTAATGGCCTCTAGGGCATACATATAACTAACATTTTCTTCACAAGTTTCATGACTTGGTGAAGTGGGAGCTTGATCTTGTGATGCCTCGACGTAGATCATCTTCGGCATCGTAGTCGATGACCTAGCCCGCCCATTTCTCCGATGAAGCCGACGCTAGAGTCCGGGATTTGATTTGGACAGCAAGGGGACTTCATCATGGAGCTATGGAGGTGGATAACCGGATCTACAAAGGTTGTATTTCCGTTCACTTAGTTAAATTGTTGACTAGCTTCTTGTTTTCGCCTAAAATTCTAGTTAACGATCCGTATTAGGGTTTCTCGGCACTTGTAAAATTTCAAATTGGCATGGTTGATGCCTTGTGAGACCTCATTATAGTGCCTAGGAACCCTACAATTATCAAACCCAACCCTTAACCATAGTGTATGGTTTATTCTCTACATGAGTTAAGCATGATAGCTTTAACTCACCCATGGTTACATAATTCATTTGGATGAATTATTCACAAGTCTTCTTCTTCTTTTTCTTCTTCTTCTTCCTCTTCTTCTTCAAGCTCCACGAAAAAGCTTGCTAGATCTAATGGAGTTGTAAGAAAAAGTGTGAGAAAATCAATTCTAAAGTGAGCCTATTTACTACTTCTTCATCCTCTACTACTTGCCATGTAGTATAGGGTGTTCTCTTCACAAATGCCACGTCCCGAAAGTACGGAACAAGACCGGCACTTAAACTACTAACGTTTCGAGGCGTACGTAATCTAAGTAAATCGAAAACCCAGAAATCCAAACCAAGAAAAGTAGTAGAGTGAAGGAAAACCAATTTAAAACAAGAAGTTTTAATAGCATAAGCCGAATTATGCGGTTTAAAAAAAACATCAATATTTCCCGAAAATTTCGGCAGAGTCTCCTTTGTAAATACTGGCTCCCAAATGGGATACAACATGAATAGTATACGAAATCAATAAAAGGCATCCCCAAGCGGGAGCTAGCTCTTCGTCAATCGACGGTCACAACCACACAAGCAGTATAATATACATCGCCAACGGCGAGGATCAAAAACTCAAAACTACAAGAAAACCACAGAAATAAAACGCGCGACTCTAAGGTCGAAGAAATAACATCACTGGTCTCTATCTCAAAGATAAATACATGTTTGGTTGATGGAACTTCTAGATACAACAGAGTAATAATATACAAGTTATATAGTGGGGGTATGATACAAGTAAACCCACCTACTAGCAAATCACCCGAACGAAACTATGCCCGCAAAGCCGTAATGAAACCTGCATGGCAAACCTGCAAGAAACTGGGGCACAACGGGGGTGAGTTGCCAACTCGTGAATAGAAAAACATCTACGAAAAGAAATCGCATAAATAACGCAATCCTAAGTCAATGATCATAATATATCCTCAAATATATAACCAGCAACCCATAACAATGGTTAGGGCAAATATCTAACCCAAGTGTAATTCCATGTGCCTGTGTCAGTGCCTCAGGTAGCAATGTATCGTATGGATGATGTATGAATGCATGGAACAGAATGCATGTACTGAAGAAAACTGCATTCATAAATCAGTGAGACTTCTGTATTTTAAAAGTGAGGTACCATAAATGAAATCAGCATAAAACAGTGCCCAGCATCGACACAAAAAAAGTGTCCAAATATCTCGATATCTCTGTATCACAATCTTTGTACCTCAATATCTCAAAATCTCAATATCTCAATCACAATATCTAGGACGCCGTCACTCCAGACCGGCCCCTACCATCTATCTCAAGACCACGACGGTATCCTCCGGATATCCGACGCGTCGGGTAATATCACCGGTCGGTAGTGCTCCCCTGCCAGGCTCAACGTCAACAACACGGCCTTCTTGCCCCGGGGTACCGCACCGGGCCCACCATGTACCCGAAACGGTTCATCCAACTCCTCGAATCGGGTCTCGAAATCCATCAGCAAACTCATGGTGGACGACTCATACATCATGGGAAAACCGCATTTTTATTTAAAAAGAGAGAAAGCAGTTTATATATGTTTTGCGGTTTTCCTCCAAATCCAGAAAATATCATGGAAATCCGAATCATCAATAGCATGTAAAACCATGAATATAAGCATGAGAATGAATAACAGTATGCATGAAGCGACAAGTAATAACTATAATATCTAAGCTGGCATATAATGTATGTACACTAATATTATGTCAAACTACTGGCTATCAAGCTAAGTTAAGCAATAATACTTTCTAAGGTGTACGTGACATGGCAATTACCGATGAAAATGTGTGTGAGCCGGCAAGTAAGTGTATATGGTACATACGCATCATCGGTAATGGTGCTGGTGTCCTAACAACATAATGTCAACAATGCAATATGAAATAACAATGTAAATATGCGATGCGGAGCGAGCAACCAAAATGAGCGGGAGCTAAATATTAAACAATGGTGCCATTTGAAATAACACGAATCGCGGGGTTTTGAAAATAAGGGCTACGGTGGTTTTTCTTAAGAAAGGATACGTCTTTTGAAATATCCGTAGATCCCTTGACCTGTCTTTTAAAATACCCACGATCCACTAGTTTTGAAATAGGTAGGAGTCTAATCTAATCTAACAACTACACTAAACTAAATGGCTAAGCTAACAAGCTGAACTACAGGTAAGGAAGCCACCTATCATCTGAGTCGATACATATACATACCTGTATATGTATAGTCGGTGATCCCGCCTCAATAATATCATATCCGATATCATATATATAATCAGACATCCCAAGGCAAGAGTGTGGATCAATCATCAAAATATAGCTCGTACGTAAATCCGTCGTACGGCATCCCCAAATCTGGGTACGGGTCAAAATCATATTCATCACACTATTCATCCGGTATCCTCTTTATCAAAGATCATAGTCTAAGGTACTGACCTATGTCTAATACAATACTAATACCGCCTAAGTATGCATGGACGTGTGTGAAACAGTACGTCAAGGACCCGCTACAACATCATGTCGTATCTCAAATACGAACCCTGCTATATCACCGATCTCACGGCCTCAAATCAAATCTCATCGACTCATCTTAAATCCCAAGTACTATCCTCATTATCTATGCATGCGTATATGAATGTACTTATGCATAGTCCCATACCCACGCATATATACATATATACACATCCCAATCGGCGCACAAGAAATTAATGTATGCAAGTCTGTGTGTGCGTATGTGGGTATAACAACTACTCTAGGGTTTCACAACTAACCCAAAGCTAATCCATGAACACATAATCAAAACATGAATAAACATTCTCGTATCATAAAACACCTATATAAACATATATATATGAGCTACACTACGGACTGCGGGGGTGCTATACGCCATCCACCCGACTTCTCCCCGTAGATATAAATCTACTCACCTGGTCCTCGCTAGCCGGTGCCGACGTCGCCACGCGCTTGGTTGTCGTCTCGAAGTCCACATGGGTTACCTACATATCATAACGTACCGTGTCGTATTAAAATCCGACTCATGACCCAAAACGACACGCGAATCCCACATAGGTCAAAACCTATGGTTGCTTTCACAAATCGACCGAAAAACCCTCGACGTCGGCGTACAAACGCCAAACCATCGAGAAAACTCCCAACACACTTATTTGTACAATTACAAGCACTAATTATAATATAAAATAGCTTAAAATTCACAAAAACCCCAATTTCACTTAAAAAGTCATTTTTCCGAAAATCTAGCAAGCACAAATCAACGTTTTAGTACAAAACTCGATGTATAAACAAATCTAGCGGCCACAATATTCACTAAATATCTTAAATAAGTCATAAAAACAATTCCCATAATTTAATCTCATTAAATTCCATAAACCCCAAAATTCTAGTTTACAAAATACCTAAATTTTAACAATTTTATAGCAAAAATGCACAAACTACAATCTAGCTTGGATTTTCATGAACTAAAGTATTAAACTACACTTTAAAATGTTAATAATGCCATGAATACCCTAATTAGATTTTTATCTCCATTATTTAATCAAATTCCAAAAACCTAGTTTGCTTAAAAACTTGATTTGGACAAATTAAATGCAACAATTTACATAATAGCAACTAGATTAGGTTTTTCCATGCCCTCACATGCCAAAATACACTTTGTAAACTTAAACAAGTAACAATGACCATATTTGAATTCAAACCCTAACTCATAAATTTTAAATCATGCACATAAAACCAATTGAAAACCTATTTAAACCTAATTAAACACCTAATTAAGCTAACATGAAACAATTAAAACACATTAAGCAAAATGTTAGAATTTATACCCAAATAATTTGAAGCTCCCACAAGCACACTTAGCCTCCCAAATTGAAATCTAAATCCTTAGATCCATGCTAAAGTAGCCAAGGAAAAATGGGTAGGAGGTGGATTTTGATTTTGTGGGATTTTTGTGTTGGTTTTTGGGCATTTTGTTGAATTTTTTTGATGCAAAATGAGAGAGGAAGAAAGAGGGCTGTTGTGGTGCAGGAAAAACAAGTGGGCTCGGCCAAATGGGGAGGAGAAGAGAGTGTGGGGTGATTGGAGAGAGCATGTGGTCAAAAAGTCCACCTTTAATTCTATCATTCTCTTTTCTTTTCTTTTCTTTTCTTTCTTTTCTTTTTTTTGAAATTCATGTGGGGAAAATGGGTGGGGGCTGCTGAATTCAGCCAAGGGAAGAAATAAATGGGGGTGTGTGAGTGTGGGTATGGGTGTGGGGTGATGGAAAATGATAAATACAATACCCCAAAAATCCATTTACACTATAAAAAAAGCCTTTTTTCTTCAATAATTTCTAAACCGTTTTGGCAAACGATTTCATTTCAAAAACCACATGATAAAATTTTATTTAATGTTTTATGATGCACAAAATTTGTTTTAACTCATTCCAATTTGTAATTTTCCCTAATTAAATATATTAGTGACGGCTTAAAATAATATAAAATAATTAATTTCGGAAAAAATTTCAGAAAATTTGAAATTTCACCAGTGGGTCAATAAACACCAAATACTAGCAATTACATAGCTATAATATGTATATTTAATTTTATAATAAATATATTTGTATTTTGACTTTTTACAGAAAACCCCCTTATTTTACCGCTTTTTCGAAATTTCACCGAAACGATTTTCAAAACGTTACAACAAAGTTCATGACCTAGTGAAGGAATAGCTTGAGTTAGTGTCTCCCCGATGTAGATTATCTTCGGCCTCGAAGTCATCAAAGCAAGCACGTTCATTCTTCTTGTGGAGCTTCTCTAGAGTCCAGAGTTCACGATCGCAGTTGAGGGGACTTCTACACGGAGCTATTTGAAGTGAAGGACCGGTCTACAAAGGTTGTATTCCTTCCTCACTACTTATTGCAAAGTGTTTGATTTTCATATTCCGTATTATTTTTACTTAACGATTCAAGTTAGGGTTAGCTAAAACGGAAAAATTTAAATTTGGCATGGACGATGCCTCCCGAAACCTTGCTGCCATCGTAGGTAACCCTACAGTGGTATCAGAGCCTAGCTAGAAAATTATACGGATAATGTTAGATTATGTAAACGAAACAAACTCCGAAACTTGAAATACTAAAACCTGCTTGCTGTCGTTTTTAAAAGGTTGTCAAAAAAATTTTCAAACAAGTGTAGAATGACATTTGAGCAAATATAGGAGCATGGAAGAAACTTGGGACCATGTGCTCGGATTTTGGCCGAGCACATGGCCACCAAAACCGAGGAGGCCGGCCTGGGGGTGGAGTCAGGGTCCCAAATTTTTTTCAGGCTCTGTGCTTAAGGTTTTGGTATTTCAGGTTTTGTTTATTTTTGCTACTTTTTCTTGTGATGATTAATTCAATGCAAAGGTAACTCGGAGTGTTTCGTATTCGTAGTTTTAACATTGTTTCAGGTGTTTCACGTATTGTCTAGACGAAGTTAAAAGGTTCGATCGAATGTTAAAATCCCATTTTTCCAAGATTAACGTATTCGGAAAAACATGCAAGTGATTCTGTGGATCCTCTAGAAGAACGTAAACCTTAACTCGATTATGTGGCCCTCAAAACCGCCACTTAAACCTTAGGGTTTGTGGTAGTTTAGCATTTTACATGTGAGGCGTTGGTTTGACCTTTCTACGGCTGGTTCATACGTACTGTGGCATCTTCTGGGTATTATTAAAACTGTGCTCAAGTGTTGAGCTGTCGGGAAATTGTGGGACTTTGATGAATCGATCGAAAAGTTTATCGTCGTCCGGATATTATGTGATGGGATACAATATTTGGAATCCATAAGTAGTTATGAGATAACTAAATTGAATGTTATAAATCTACCAGTTTAGTCTCAGATGATCGGTTGCCACGAAATTTTGATGAGATCAAAAGTCCGTCGCAATCACGTAGCGTACGCAGATACTCGCCGGGTAAACTTAACAGATAACCATGCCTCATAACCACGACCAAGTGACTGTAGGAGAACCCCGTCGCCAAAAGCATCCGTTCGGGTTCTCACGGCAGTGGTGTTCCGCCTTAGTGCATTTCGTCGACGGCATCGGGGATGCGGCCGTCTACTAAAGTTTCCGACGAGGATTCGATCAGGATGTCAGGACTCTTGTTGAATTGCCCGACTTGATATTGAAAAGTGTTTTTGATATTGAGACTAAAATGCGGGGTTTATAGTTGTTAGGCATGCGATATCTAAGGAATTCATTTGGTTAGACATGCGATGTCGACGGTAGTTGCGAATTCCAACTGTTGTAGTTTTTCACTTTCTTTTCTGCGACCGTAAGTGTAATATGTGGTGTATCGCCGGTTTCAGTGCTATATGCCAACCACAATTGGGATACGCATATTTATTTACGTTGATGACATGTGATGTTATGTGTTGCTGAGATATGTTATATTGGATCATCGTGATTGAATAGCCGGAGGTTTTATGTGAGATGAGAGTTTTTCATTTTCATTCATGTAAAATGCATTGTATGTAATATTCTTTTATTGGGGCACTTCCGGGTTGAGGATGATATCACCATTGTATATTATTTACTTTTTCGCATTAGGATAGACCCAAGGCGGGGAGCACAAGTAACCGGGTTCTAGGGTCCAGTGGGAGACCATCTCGAGGAGTCGAGACCGGGTCTCCTAACTCTAGAATTGGCTGGGTTACTTGCCACTCTCGTAGGGGGCTAGGGATGTGGGTTTGGCTATTCAACGTGACCGTGGAATCTGTGTTTTATACTGGCTTGATATAAAACACGGAAATCCTAGTATATCCAATATTTCATATATGTTCTTCTGCTGCAATGTTCTGTGATGAGATCATATTACTGCATGAGACGAATGTTTATATTATATATATGAGATATATATTATATATTGTTGATTTCGTTTCAAACGTGATGCTTGTGAAGCATAATAAAAATGGGACTTCATTAATAAGATTAATGAAATAAAAGAAATCTAAAGATGTTGTAGAAACTTGTCTCGAAAACGGGTAGCTCTAGTTCTTGTTTTGCATAGCGGTATTCCTTGCAGAATATCCAGCACCTTATTCGATAAGGAAAGAGCCGAGATCCCTTCACCGGGAGTGACCTCTTTAGCGAAACTAGCAGATGCTACAAACTCGGTTTGTTTTTTATTGCTTTTATAATTTTTGCTTTGCATAGTGGTATTTGTGAAATATCCTGCACCTTATTCGATAAGGAAAGAGCCGAGATCCCTTCACCGGGAGTGACCTCTTTAGCAAAACTAGTAAAAATCTCAAAAACACTCCTTTTCAAAATCACTCGATTCTACGACGATATCAAGTTCATTACGCAAAAGATTTTCTTAAAAACCTGCGTAGCCCTCCGTCATTTCAGATAAGTACTACTTAGTTTTCGTGCTGCGGTAGTTTGGCATGCGTCAAGGAATAATGTACGGTAGCTAACTAGTGCTTATCTGCTAGCATACGATTCGATTAGATTAGGGTATTCGTACGGCGTTGTTTGGCTTGCGTCAAGGGTCGTGCGGGTGGGTTTAATTCAATCAGGAAATGCACGGGTTGAACTTGACTAGCGGACTATGGGTTGTTTGGCATGCGTCAAGGTCATAACACGCTAGGGGTAAAATATTATCGGGAATTTCAAGTGTTGAAATTTGCTGAGATTACAAACCTCCTATGAGATAGTTAGATCCCGATACCCACTGCGAGTAAGAGTTACTCCTGGGAGAGTTTTACACATTACAATTAGCCAATTAAGTAGGTGTCTAGAAAGGTGTTAATGGGGTTACGCCCCTGAGAAAATGAGGTTTATTTTAATTAGGTCCGTGCGAAAGCACGGGGAACCTCCCTCAAACTACCAACGCTGGCCTGTCCGAAAGATTGGTGAACTTGTAGGGTGTAATTAATCCCGGCTAGTCTTTCCTTTTAGGGTTTGAAGGAAGATTTGACTAAAACGGTGGGAGCCATCCTGATTAGATAAATAAATAACCAATCTAATCTTACAAGAGCATACGCTGAGTATTTTCTTCTCTCTCTTTCCAGGTAGCGACCTTGTCACACCTTAATCAAGATAATAATACGGATGCATTGACCGAACCCGCTTGTTATACTGCGCTGGGGAACGTTGGTCCCGCTCCAACTTATAATTGTTATAAGACCGAGCAGGAAATTAGGGATTGCCAGGATTCTCATGCCACCCAAACGAAGAAAGTGTATGTTGATACATCTTCTTCGGATGTGTTCATTACCGAGAACTATTTTCAGTATCCTCTACGTCCTGGGTATGTGATACCGGATCAGGATCCCACATATGTAATCTGTTACATGGGCTACAGAAAGGTAGAGAACTGAGAACGGGTGATAAGTTTCAAAAGTTGGAAACGGTGCAATTGTTGCAAGCCAAGTATGTTGGCAGTTATCACCCTATATTACCAAAATACATTGATTCTGAACGAATGTTATTAGATACCGAACGTGATATACAACATCATATCAGTCTCTTTATTAGTAAAGAAGGATATAACTTTGTATTGTTGGATAATGTTTTGAACATTTCCTATATCAAGAGTTGATCGGTTCAGGCACGTTATCTAAAAGCATATACGTTCTAAATCAAACTACAGTTCTTAACGTACGGGACACACACAAGGGGAAGAGTTCAGAAATGAGCGAATTCTTCTTGAGGCATTGTAGACTAGGTCATATCAATGCGACCCGACTAGCTAACTTATATAAAGATGCATATTTAAATCAGTTTGAATTTACATCTTGTGAAACTTGCCAGTCATGTCACAAAGATAAGATGACCATAACTTCGTTTATTGGAAACAGAGAAAGAGTTAGTGAACTCTTGGGATTGATACATGATGATGTATGAAAGTCCCCAGTCTACACATGCCAGGACCGGTTCTTTGTACTTCATCACATTCACTGATGATCTCTCAAGATTCAGACATATGTTCCTGTTGAAACACAAGTCTAAAGCTTTTGAGATATTCAAAGAATATAAGATACAAGTAGAGAACCAAAACAGGTATAAGTATTATGTCCTTTGATGTGATCAAGGAGGAGAATAATTGTGCACGGAATTTCTGGATTATTCTAAAGGAGAATGAGATTCTCTCTCAGCATTACTCCTCCGTATACACCACAGCACGTCGGTGTATCGGGGCGGAGCAATTGCACCCTATGTGATATGGTGTGCTCTATGATGAGTACTACTGAGTTACCTATTTCCTTTTTTGGGTTATGTACTTATGAAGCTGCATATCTATTGAATAGGGTTCCAATCTAATCAGGTGCCTACCACTCCATATGAGATATGGTATGGGAAGAGCCTATCACTTAAGGATGTTATGATTTGGGGTTGCCCGGCCTATGTCTAAAAGCAAAATTCAAACAAGCTCGAGGCAAGGTCAGTTCTGTGGAAGTTTGTTGGATATCCTAAGCATTCGCAAGGGAATATCTTCTACCACACTGAGGAGCAAAAGGTGTTTTGTTTCTCAGCATGCCGCCTTTGAGAAAGGGAATTTCTTTTGAAGAAATTAGTGGTCATGAGGTAGAACTGGAAGAAGTTCCAGCTATACAAACTATAGCTGATGATTTGGTAAACCCGGAGGATTCAATAGCTCCCGACGCACCTTAGCCTCTCCGCCGATCTAGTAGGTTTCCTCATTGATTGTTAGAGTTTCCGCGTGTTCAAGTTTAGTTAATTACCGCAATCAAAACGGTTTCGGTTGTAGCTAGCCGGTTGAGTACGGGTCATCCGCAGGGAGATGGGAATCTTTTTCTATGTGCTTTAATGAGTAAAGTCCAATTTTCCAGATTTTTTTGTGATTATCTAAGTGTTAAAATGATATGTAAAGAGAGCTTGTTAGGGATAGGATTAGGTTAGTTTGAGTTAGGAGTCGCTCACTTCTTTCGTTGCCACTCTTAATATTGGTGTTACGGTAATCGGCAACAACGGGGATTAGCACGACTAGGAAGGAACTTGCGAGTATATGCTAGGCTTTCCAACGCTTAAGTTCTTTCTTTTGGTGCTTGTCCGTCCGTTCTTGGCTCTTAGCCATAACCTCCGGTTAATTCAACCACAACCGGTCTCACTACGGAATCACCGCTATCATGTAGGATAGGATGCCGTAGGGAGCGGATTGTGGTTCAATTAACGGGAGTTGATTTAAGATGTTGGGCAAGGAAAGAGTGAGAGAGATTTCCTTCTCTCAAACTTCCCTTATCCTACCCTAACAAGTATGGAAACTACTCACACATCATAATGAAAAGAAAAAATAAAACAAAGAGGAAGATAGAAAGAAAGAGATTAGAAGATAACAACTAGCTATTTGCGACCTCACCTTGGCAAGGATCAAGCGTAAGCATCATGGTTGTTTTAAGGATAAAGAAAAAGAGAAAAGAAAGAAACAACAATAAATAACAACAACTACTTATCAATTAACGATTACAAGCGATTAACATAAAAAGAGCAAGACAAGTATAATAACAAAATGAACTTCTTTATTCATCATTCTTCACTCACAAAAGCTCACTACAAGTTTTTCAATGGAGAAGAGATGAGAAGAGGAAGAAGAAAAAGTATTCTAAACCCTAAAAAAAAATACAAGATTAAGCACCCTTGGCTTCACAAGGTTCTGGGCTATTTATAGGCAGGGAGAAGGAAATCTAGGGCAACAATCAGAACAAATATGAAAAGACCAATCTGCCCCTAAAAGCCCAGCCTCTGTTGCCACAGTACGGCCGCTGTTCCGCGGCCTAAGCCTGCTATTGCCGCGGAACCGCAGCATTTTTGGGGAATTGGCTTCTCGTCTTTTCTGTGATTCTTAGTGTTGATGTTTGGATCATTTTGGTACACTTTGTTTCTCAGAATCTCTCCACATTTCTTCCAGATTTGCAGCATGTCAAAAGGTGATTTGATGTGGATCTTTTTGTCATGATTTCCTCGAGCTCCGCATAGATTTCTTGGATCTTGTGTTGCCATTGAGCCTTGTGCATGAAAATGACATCGATTTGCCATTTTGTCTCTTAAACTGGTGTGTGGCAACAGACGGATAAAGAGCAGAGATCCGTGTTTTATCTGTGAATGGCAGGAACCCGGATTTTGTCGTGTTTTTCCATGAATTTCACCGTTTAGAGCTGAGAACCTGTATCCTGCAATTGACTAGCAAATACGGCTCAAGAGTACCTACCGATATGCAATGTGATAAAAATTGGGCGGTATGAAAATGCAAAAATCTGATATGAACAAATACCCCCAAACTTATCATTTGCTCGTCCCGAGCAAAGTCAATTTATTCACAAAAAATTTCTTAACCTCACTTTCGCAGGGAACGCGATTGCACTGAGCATGTGCAACAAGCCGTTAAACCTCTAGGTGTCCCTAGTAGGAGGAGTGTTGTCTCCTGAGGGTTTTCAGCGGATTACACCCATAAAATCCGGTCAAGTTAGTTTTGTAAAATAACTAAGATTCAAACCCTAAAGTTTTGTTTCAGAAAATAACAATTCTATTATCCTAAGTCTAGACTATCGAACCTTTATTTTTCACCTCGCTTCTTATTTAACTACAGATTTTATATGTCTTTACGTGCAGTGCAAATAGTGTCGTTAAGTTTCCAGAAGGATCGATTTACGTCATCATGTCGCACAATAAAGCCCCGATAAATTTTTTTGAAAGGATCACATAAGTTTTATAAAGAGTTAAGCATTTTTCAAGTTTCGTTTTTCAGTAAAGTTTCAACTTCAGAATTTCTATCTTCCTTAACAGGAAACTAGGTCTTATTTTTCACTTCACCTTTTTCTTGTTTTCATTTCATACACACCTCTGTGAACGTGCAATAGTCTTTATTATAGAATAAAACCTTCATATCTCCGCTAAATTTTTTTTTTTTATAAAAGCCTGTCTTTTATCAAGATTATTCTCACACAAAGAACCGTTAGGAATTTTAACTCGGAGAGAACACTTGCTTGACTTTGTTTTAATCTGGACTTTCTAGGCTTCTTAGCGAGCTTTGGGCCAATGCACCCAAACCAGTTGGCTTTAGGGCATTAGGTGTAGAAACACCCCAGCGGACTTAATTACTCAAGTTACCTAGGTCCAAAAACAAAAGACAGTTTGGCATGAAAATCATGATGATTCAATACGAACGGAGACATAACCGGCAGTTCAATTATTTTTTGGATAAAAGACGTGTTTAGTGGGTTCGGTGTGTAGTCATTCCAATCAAGTTTCAGATGGGTTATTTTTCAGACTTAGTTCTAATTAAGGCATTAATAACATTCCTTCATATTCACTTCACTTCATAAACTATTCTTGACATTACTTATTTCAGAACAAACCTATTTGATTCTCAGAAAATCATTTATCCATTTAAAAGTTTTTATACATAAAAGACTTGTCATCTAATTTCCAAAACTCACGACACGTGTAGTGTGATGTAAAGACGTATATCAGCTATAGTTAACTTCAAAGGAGAGTTATCTTTCAGGTTTTCAAAATCTAAAAATAAGATTTAGTTATTCTTATTTTATCAAACAAAACCGTCGAAATGTTGAATCAGAGTCCTCCCACTAGCTAACTTGACAAAAAGTTTTTATGTTTTTAGAAAATTTTCTGATTTTTATGGATTTTATGGATTTTAATATGCAGATGCAAAATATACATATGAATGCGAAGGTAAGAAATGCGTACTGAGCGTACCTCCAAACTTAAACTGGACAGTGTCCTCACTGTCATTGCATGAAGAGATCATTTGAAGGGTCAAAATTGTCGGTTAGCTATACACACATTTTTTTTTTGTTTTTGGTTTTAAGAAAAAGAAAAAGAAAAAGAATATCCACAAAAATGTACAGAATGGTATATACATACCCCCAAACTTATTTGGAACAGTGTCCACTTGTTCTTGGCTGGATAACCGAAGTTTGGAGGTAGGCAGAGGAAGATTATGCAGGGTAAACCGGCTCCTGTAAGAACAGGAGCTCCTCTGTTGGTTCGGCGCTAAGGTATGGTTTTAGTCGGTGTCCGTTCACTTTGAAAAATGAACCGTCCTTTGGATTCTCCAAATCCACAGCGCCATGCGGATAAACATTCCGCACAAAATACGGCCCTTTCCAGCGAGATCGGAGCTTTCCTGGATGGAAGTGTAATCTGGTGTCGTAAAGTAGTACCTGTTGACCAGGTACGAAAGTTTTGCGCAAAAGGTGTTTATCGTGAAACACCTTCGTTCGGTTCTTAACGACAACCGCGTTATCGTAAGCCTTATCCCTAAGCTCGCTCAATTCGTTCAACTGCAGCTTCCGATGGCTGCCCGCATCTTCGAGAGACAGATTCAGTTCCTTTATCACCCAAAATGCGCGATGCTCTATTTCGACAGGTAGGTGGCAGGCTTTTCCGTATACAAGCCGATAGGGAGACATGCCAAGATCGGTCTTATAAGCGGTTCGAAATGCCCAAAGGGCATCAGTGAGTTTCAGTGACCAATCCTTACGGTTTTTGGAAACCGTCTTCTCCAGTATCTGCTTGATTTGCCGATTTGAAACTTCGGCCTGCCCGTAGGTTTGGGGGTGGTAGGGCGTAGAGAGCTTATGATTAATGGAATATTTCCGCATCAAGGTCTGGAAAGTCTTGTTGCAGAAATGACTTCCATTGTCGCTAATGATCGCTCGGGGGTGTCCAAAACGGGAGAAAATGTTTTCTTTAAGAATCCTAATGACAACCTTGTTGTCGTTAGTCCGGCCGGCCACAGCCTCGACCCATTTAGAGACGTAATCAACAGCGAGAAGAATGTACAAGTTCCCGAAAGAGCTGGGAAACGGCCCCATGAAATCTATCCCCCAAACGTCGAAAATCTCCACAACCAAGATCGGTTGGAGCGGCATCTCGTTCCTCCGGGATATCCGGCCCAAGTGTTGGCACCGGGAGCAAGTCTTGCAATAGTCATGAGCGTCTTTGAAGAGTTGTGGCCAGTAGAAACCACATTGCAAGATCTTCTCAGCTGTCTTTCTGGGGCCAAAATGCCCGCCACACGCTTGATCGTGGCAAAATGACAGCACACTCTTGAATTCCTCGTCAGGGACACACCGACGAATAATCTGGTCGGGACAGTACTTGAACAAATATGGTTCGTCCCAGTAAAAGTGTTTTACTTGGGATAAGAAGCGAAGTCTGTCCTGCCTTGACCATTCAGTCGGTAGTAATCCCGTGGCCAAATAGTTCACAATATCTGCAAACCAGGGTTCGCAAGATACTGTCAAGAGCTGTTCATCCGGGAAAACGTCGTTGATCGGAATTGGAAGCGAAGGCGAAGAAGGAAGTCGTGAGAGATGGTCGGCAACTACGTTTTCACATCCTCGTTTGTCCTTAATGACAAGGTCAAACTCTTGAAGCAAGAGGATCCAACGTATTAACCGAGATTTTGCATCTTTCTTCACAAAAAGATGGCTCAGAGCAGAATGGTCTGTGTAGACAATGACTGGAGAGCCGATGAGGTAGGGCCTGAACTTTTCTAAAGCAAATACAACAGCCAAGAATTCCTTCTCAGTTGTTGTATAATTGAGTTGGGCGTCGTTCAGGGTTCGGCTCGCATAATAGATTACGTGCGGCATCTTGTTTATGTGTTGTCCAAGGACAACACCAATGGCAAAGTCGGATGCATCGCACATAATCTCAAATGGGTGCGTCCAGTCAGGCGAAGAAAGAACGGGAGCAGAAGTGAGTGAGCTTTTCAATGACTCGAATGCAGTCACACAGCTCGAGTTGAAGTTGAATGGCGTATCCTTGGCCAGCAAAAGAGTCAAGGGCCTAGCAATCTTGCTAAAGTCCTTGATGAACCATCTATAGAAACCGGCATAGCCAAGGAAGGCTCGGATATCTCTGACGCATCGGGGAGGAGGGAGATTGGAAATGACCTCAATCTTCGCTTTGTCAACCTCTATGCCATTTTGCGAGATGATATGTCCTAAGACAATACCTTCGCGCACCATGAAGTGGCACTTCTCCCAATTCAAAGTGAGATTCTTGTCCTTACATCGGGTAAGAACAGCGTCAAGATGCAGCAAACACTCGTTGAAGGAATCGCCGAAGATGGAGAAATCATCCATGAAGATCTCCAGAAATTTTTCCACCATGTCTGAGAAGATTCCCATCATACACCGCTGGAAGGTAGCAGGCGCATTGCATAACCTAAAGGGCATGCGACGATATGCAAACGTGCCGAAAGGACAAGTGAAAGTGGTCTTGTCCTGGTCTTTTTCGGTGATGGGAATTTGATTATAGCCAGAGTAGTTATCAAGAAAGCAGTAGTACTCGTGTCTGGCCAATCGTTCAAGCATTTGGTCAATAAAAGGTAGCGGAAAGTGGTCCTTCTGCGTTGCGGCGTTGAGTTGTCTGTAATCGATGCATACTCGCCACCCAGTTTGGGTGCGAGTAGGGATTAACTCGTTCGCCTCGTTAGTGATGACCGTTATACTTGATTTCTTAGGGACAACGTGAATGGGGCTAACCCACTGGCTATCAGAGATAGGGTAAACGATATCACTATCCAGACATTTTACGATCTCCTTCTTCACAGCCTCTTTCATGACTGGATTGAGACGTCTTTGTGGATCCCGGGCTGGTTTGGCATCATCCATCAGATGAATGTGATGTTCAACGATCAGGGGACTAATCCCCTTGATGTCCGCCATGGACCAGCCAAAATCATGCCTGTTGCTGTGCAAGACCGCGAGAAGGGTTTTCTCTTGCTCTGGAGCTAGAGAAGCCGAGATGATGACAGGGAGGGTCTCGTTCTCACCTAAGTAAGCGTACTTAAGGTGAGACAGCAAAGGCTTGAGTTCGAGCGTCGGAGGTGAAACGATTGAAGGCAAGATTGGTGCAGAGGTCTCGAACTCAAAAGATTCCAGCAAAGGTTCAAAACGAATGTAAGCGACCGAGTCGGATGGTTCAGGTAACTCATCCGGAAATTCGAAGGATTCAAACTCGAGTTGCGAGGGGCTAAGATCGTTCAAGAACGTGAAACACTCGTAGTCGTTGTCGGGCGCAGAAACAGCAGCAGGTTCGAGGAGGAACGCGCTAGTGGCGTTAAGGTTAGCATGATCGAACAGAAACTCCTCGAATTCACACTCTTCAGGGGTGATCTCCTGGATCGAGAAAACGTCCAGTATATGAGCATTAGGTTTGGGGGGCTGATTCCCCAACCTAAAAATGTTGAGTTCAATTGTCATGTTTCCAAAAGAGAGGTTCATCGAACCATTGCGACAATTGATCACAGCATTTGAGGTTGCAAGGAATGGGCGACCGAGTATCACCGGAATTTGATTCCGGGGGTTAGCTACAGGCTGTGTGTCTAATACAATGAAGTCAACGGGGAATATGAAGTCCCCGACTTTGATTAACACATCCTCTAGCTCACCCCTAGGATGGGTGATCGATCGGTCGGCCATTTGGAGAGTACAGTGTGTGGGTTTCAGCTCTCCTATGCCTAATTGCTCGTATACTGAGTACGGAAGCAGATTAACACTGGCACCAAGATCTAATAGTGCGCGGTTGATGTTCTTATCCCCAATGGTAATAGAAATCGTAGGACAGCCAGGGTCCTTTCGTTTTTGTGGTAAAGATTGGGTAAGAGCATCACTCACAGCACTAGCCAAGAAAACTTTCTTTGGTACCTGAGACTTCCTTTTTTTCGTGCACAAGTCCTTTAAGATTTTCTCGTAGGATGGGACTTGTTGGACGGCATCTAAAAGAGGAATGTTAATTTTAACCTGCTTAAATAACTCCAGAATCTTCTCCATTTGAGGATTTTGTTTATTAGACCTCAACCGGTTTGGAAATGGGACGTTTTTAAAATTGGTTGAGTTAATGCTTGTGGAGGAGATTGTGGAGTCAGAACGGATCCCAGAACAGGTGTTTTCGTGGAGTGAGAAGCGGGTCCGTTCAGAGCAAAAGAAGAAGAAGAAGCAGGAGAAGAGCCTTTTGAAGAATGGAGAATAGGCTCAGAAGACGAAGAAGCAGGAGACGAAGAAGAAGAAGAAGAAGGAGCAGCGGCCGGGGTGTCATCGTTGATCCGTGTGCCAATGTTGTTTTGCAGCATCCTTCCCGATTTTAATGTGGTCACGGCACTCACATTATGATTCTGTTGTTCAAGAGCAACATGTACATTCTGTGGGTGACCGGGATTTGGGAGTGGCTGGGACGGGAGCTTCCCCTTCTCTCGCTCGCTTAAGGCCGCATTCAGCTGTGCAATCTGGGCCTCGATGGTCTTGATGCTTTGCCCATGAGCGGCAGTGTGTTGCACTAAGGACTGAATGGAAGACTAGATGTTGGTGGTGGATTGAGTCGATTGTTTAACGAACGCCTCCAGACTTCGTTCGAGCGAGGAAACCTTATCGTTGTTTGACGGAACAAAGTTGTTTTGGGGAAAAGAATTGTTGGGTGCAAAGTTGTTCGTCTGATTTTGAAAAGGTTGGGGTTGGAAGGGCTGCTGAAATTGATGTTGAGTTTGTTGTTGCGGCGGAGGAGGCCTTTGGAAATTGTTGCCTTGGAATTGATTCTGATTCTGATTCCAAGCGAAATTGGGATGGTTCCTCCAACCGGGATTTTAGGTGGAAGAGTATGGATCATTCCTCGGTCTTTGCTGAAATGCAGCATTAACCTGATCCTGTCCTTGCGATGGTTGTAAGGACACTCTTTGGTCAAGTGAGAAGGATCGGAACAACAAGCGCAAATGGTACGAAGGGGGAGAACAGGGGTAGGAGCAGGAGAAGAAAATTTGCTCTCTATCGCTTCAAGCTTTCTCGTTATTGCAGCCATTTCAGCTTTCATCGCAATAGAGACGTCAAGTTGGTGAATTCCTACCCTAGACTGATCGGTAGAAGTGGAGGTAGAAGAAGAAGAAGTCGGTCTGGTGCTCTCCCATTGTAGCATTTGCTCCGCAAGGTCGTCAAAGAATTGCCACGCTTCCTCACCAGATTTCGATAGGAAGTGGCCCTGACAGATGGTTTCCAACAACTGCTTCGTTTCTGGGTTCAGGCCCTCGTATAAGGTTTGGCAAAGTTGCCATTTCTCTATACCGTGGTGAGGACATTGAACAAGAAGGTCTTTGTACCGGTCAAAGCACTTCCAGAAGGGTTTAGAAGGAAGCTGAGAGAATTGGTTGATTTCATTGCGAATCCTTGCGGTTTTATGATTCAGATAGAACTTTTTGAGAAACGCTTTAACAAACTCGTCCCAACTGGTTATGGAGTGGGAAGCGGTGCTATACAACCATTTTTCAGCAAGATCGCATAAGGTGAACGGAATGACCCGTAGACATATAGCATCGTCCAACAGTTGGGTAGTTTTCATCATGGCATAAACGTTTTCAAATTTATTGATGAAGATATAGGCATCTTCAGATTCAAGCCCATGAAATCGTGGAAGCATGTTGATGAAGTGGGGCTTAAATTCAAAATTATCCCTATTGGCCGGTGGAAGAGAAAGGCAGGTGGGAAGTGCAGAACGGGTGGGATAGAAACGATCCTGGAGCGCGATTCGCTGCGGCGCTACAACAGGCGGTGGTGGTGGGTTATTGGTCTCCGTAGGAGGTGGAGCCAATCCAGGGGTAGTCAAAGAGATGTTTGGATTAAATCCTGACATCGTGGAAGAAGAGGTTGGTGATGGTGAAGGTGAAGATGTATGAACAGAATTCCGGTCAACGTCAGAGTTGGCCGGAAAGGTAAGGGTGAAAGAGGAGTGGACGGAGTTTCGACGTCTGAGTCGATCGCGTAGTCGGTAGCGACTAACGTAACGCGGACTAGGCGGGCGCTAGTGTCCCGAGTCCAAGAGGACATACACTAAACGAGTTTAGTATAGTCAAGCGGAGAAGGTGAGGGTAAGAAAACGTCAATGGAGAAAGGCGATGGGTGGTGGGTGAAAAATGGATTTTGGCGACAAAAGGCACGTGTTTATAAAAGTTTTTGATTTTTTCCTTTTTTTTTTATTTTTAGAAAAAGCTTTACAGAAATATGTACGGACTTACGGCTTTAAGCAATCACAAACAAGATATGCACAATCACACCTAGATCTAGGGTCTCCTAGGTCTGCTAGACAGCTCCTAACTGTTCCAGAGGGCTAGAAATAGGACCTCAAACCGTCTCTTCTCCGTCAATTGCGACCAGGTAAGTGCCAGGTAAGTGGGAGGTTATCCAACGCTTTCGCGAAGTTCCTTAATTAAATAACCACTTGCCTTCGACACACTTGCCTAGACATCGCAAAAGTCAGATAGGATAAACGGCCGATGCCTGTAACTAGTCCTCTGTCCTATTGAGCGCGAAGTCCTTAAGGCTGAGTCTAGTATTTTTTAATTTAACAATGGTCAATGCATATGCTTTTTGTGATTTCTGGGGTCCTGGGAAGGGTGATGAAATCCCCACCCAATCTGAATTGGTTTCAAGCCCCTTAAGTCCGTATTAATGAATACAAAGCGGTAACAAATCAACTGCAAACAATTTTTATTTTTTAGCGCGGCGCAAAGAATCCTGCACAAGAACAGTTTATTGGAAGGGGGAAGATAATTTGCGCAAAGAATGCTGCAGAAAACACAGTTTATTGGAGTCCAGAGGAGTGGGGAGAGGGAAAGAAAGACTCACAGAAAAAATAGCAGCCAGAAGGCTCCAAATGGCCGCGGTTCCGCGGCCAAATGCTTGCTTAGGCCGCGGTTCCGCGGCTGAACAGAGAGATTGGGCTTCCAATTTTTTCTGTGTGCTGGCCTGGGAGTCCTCTGCTTGTATGGATTTGCTGAATCTTGATTTGATCACTGTATCTGCTCCAGATTTTTACAGTAGACTGTTTGCTTCGTTTTGATCCGTCGCGGTGTAGCCGCGAAATATGGGTCTATCTTCCCACGTCTTTGGCACTGAACTTGAACTTCGAATATCCCACGTCTTTGGCACTGAACTCGAATTCCGTATTATCTTGCACTCTTGCACAAAAACTAATCAAAAATAACAAAATGGGTTTTTTTTTTTTACAATGTATATTTTTTGTTTTGTTTTTCGGTTAGATTTATATTCACAAGTTAACCCGAAATTACACAAAGAAATAAACTACCGTCTCCCCGGCAACGGCGCCATTTGATTGTTAGAGTTTCTGCGTGTTCAAGTTTAGTTAATTACCGCAATCAAAACGGTTTCGCTTGTAGCTAGCCGGTTGAGTACGGGTCGTCCGCAGGGAGATGGGAATCTTTTTCTATGTGCTTTAACAAGTTAAGTCCAATTTTCCAGATTTGTTTGTGATTATCTAAGTGTTAAAATGATATTAAAGAGAGCTTGTTAGGGTTAGGATTAGGTTAGTTTGAGTTAGGAGTCGCTCACTTCTTTCGTTGCCACTCCTAATATCGGTGTTACGGTAATCGGCAACAACGGGGATTAGCACGACTAGGAAGGAATTTGCGAGTATAAGCTAGGCTTTCCAACGCTTAAGTTCTTCCTTTTGGTGTTTGTCCGTCCGTTCTTGGCTCTTAGCCATAACCTCCGGTTAATTCAACCACAACCGGTCTCACTACGGAATCACCGCTATCATGTAGGATAGGGTGCCGTAGGGAGCGGATTGTGGTTCAATTAACGGGAGTTGATTTAAGATGTTGGGCAAGGAAAGAGTGAGAGAGATTTCCTTCTCTCAAACTTCCCTTATCCTACCCTAACAAGTATGGAAACTACTCACACATCATAATGAAAAGAAAATAAAACAAAGAGGAAGATAGAAAGAAAGAGATTAGAAGATAACAACTAGCTATTTGCGACCTCACCTTGGTAAGGATCAAGCATAAGCATCATGGTTGTTTTAAGGATAAAGAAAAAGAGAAAAGAAAGAAACAACAATAAATAACAACAACTACTTATCAATTAACGATTACAAGCGATTAACATAAAAAGAGCAAGACAAGTATAATAACAAAATGAACTTCTTTATTCATCATTCTTCACTCACAAAAGCTCACTGCAAGTTTTTCAATGAAGAAGAGATGAGAAGAGGAAGAAGAACAAGTATTCTAAACCCTAAAAAAAAATACAAGATTAAGCACCCTTGGCTTCACAAGGTTCTGGGCTATTTATAGGCAGGGAGAAGGAAATCTAGGGCAACAATCAAAACAAATATGAAAAGACCAATCTGCCCCTGAAAGCCCAGCCTCTGTTGCCACAGTACGGCTGCGGTTCCGCGGCCTAAGCCTGCTATTGCCGCGGAACCGCGGCGTTTTGGGGGAATTGGCTTCTCGTCTTTTCTGTGATTCTTAGTGTTGATGTTTGGATCATTTTGGTACACTTTGTTTCTCAGAATCTCTCCACATTTCTTCCAGATTTGCAGCATGTCAAAAGGTGATTTGATGTGGATCTTTTTGTCATGATTTCCTCGATCTCCGCGTAGATTTCTTGGATCTTGTGTTGCCATTGAGCCTTGTGCATGAAAATGACATCGATTTTCCATTTTGTCTCTTAAACTGGTGTGTGGAAACAGACGGATAAAGAGCAGAGATCCGTGTTTTATCTGTGAATGGCAGAAACCCGGATTTTGTCGTGTTTTTCCATGAATTTCACCGTTTAGAGCCGAGAACCTGTATCCTGCAATTGACTAGCAAACACGGCTCAAGAGTACCTACCGATATGCAATGTGATAAAAATTGGGCGGTATGAAAATGCAAAAATCTGATATGAACACTCATCCACTTGAGAGGTACTTCAGTTTCTCTATGACAGTGGGAGCGAGGATTGCATCATGAGATGATGACCCAACTAGTTTCGAGCAAGACATCAGGAGTGGGGACTCTGTGAGAATGGCTGGATGTTAAGCGATCTGAGATGGAATCCATATACACCAACAAAGTATGGACTTTGGTTGCTTTATCTGAAGGGTTAAATCCCAATCAGGAGTAAGTATATCTTGAGAAGATTACTTGGTGTACATGGAAAGGTTGTGACTTTCAAATCTATGCTTAAGTCCATCCAGATCCTACTTGCCATTGCTGCATACCATGACTATGATTTCTGGCGGTTTGGTGTCATGACTGCTTTTCTAAATAGTGATTTAGAAGAGAGCGTCTATAAGTACACAGCCATAGGGCTTCGTAGACAGTGGGAGCAACGGAAACGTGTGCAAGTTGCTTTAATGAGTTAAAGCAGGCATCGCGGAGTTGGAACATCTGTTTTGATGTGGTAGTCAAAGTGTTTGACTTTATCAAAATGGTAGATGAACCTTCTATATACAAAAAGGTAGTAGGGAGTATGGTGATGATCCTCGTATTGTACGTGGATGACATACTCTTGATAGGGAAGGAGTTTCCTATGCTACGCTCGTCCAATCTCCTCTTATCACAAGGATTCTCCATATAGGATCAAGGTGATACCTCCTAAATCCTGGGTTATGGATCTAAGAGATAGATCTAATTGGATGTTAGGATTCTCACTAGCTGTAGTGAGATGTTATCAATCGATCCTGGGGAGAATCACTGGAAAGGTTCCAGGGTGATAAGGACGACTGAATGTCAGTCATAGGCATTGTCTTTACCCTTAGTGGAGGGACGGTATGTTCGAAGAGTTCCAAGCTAGATACCGTGACATACTAGACGATAAAGGCTGGATACATTCCTACCAAGGATGCTACCAAAGAAATAGTCTGGATGTACACTAGTTCATGAGATGAACTTCATTCCTACCATTGTGTGACAATGGAGTTGTGGCTTTGGCCTAGGAACCCCCGTCCGATCTGTGATCCACACATATTCTTAGGCAGTATCAACTGATCAGTGGAGATGGTTAATCTCCAGGGAGATCGAGGTTAGGAGAGTAGATACAGAGGAGAACAGGGCGGATCCACTCACAAAGGCCTATTCCTAGTAGAGACTTTTATGGGATGGTTGAGTATGAGATACTTCAACCACTGCGGATTGTTGGGTATGAGATACTATAACAGATGGCCCTAGTGCAAGTGGGAGATTGTTAGTAATATGTAGACCCTAAAAGCCATTACTGTACATACGATGTATATTGTAGTGGATGCTTAGACATATATAGGGAGGACTTTCTTGCTCGATATGATAGTATGCTATCTGGTTGCACTTTATCTTAATATGTACTCTGACTGTCTCTATGTTACATGTTGATAAAGACCTTAGGATAAGTACTTGACTACCAGGACTATGATGCAGATCATACTAGTAGGGACAGAATAGTCGCTAAGTACATCCTTCAAATGTTCATAGTCGTAAGTGTATCGAGACAGGGCATCGATATACCAGAGTAGACTACCGTATAACTTCTCGACCCATACAGATGGTGTTGGATATAGTGCCCTCAGAGTCAATTATTGGATCACAGGCACGTGATTGCAATGATTGAGGGAGGACCTGTACCGGTAGGACAGTCTTACTCGAGAGGTTTGTATACTATCCGGTTTGTCTTTATCATCGTGTACATGTTTTAGGTGACATTGTAGTTCACTATTACACGTTGATAGAGAATATTATGCTACCATGGTTTATCTTTATCATCGTGTACTGCTTCAGGTGACCTTACAGGTTACTATTGCGCGTTGATGGAGCCCTTAGGATTCTTGCTTGACTACCAGCAGTATGATAGCGATCATATACGTGAGAATTGGGTAGTCTATAAGCACATCCTTAAAGTGGTCCCTAGTCGTGGGAGTTTCGAGACTGGGTATCGATACTTCATTTGTAGACTAGTGTATACAGTCGAGACCCCGTCGAGGGGCGGTGGCCGGTCTCACAAGCCATTGGTGTCAGTTGGATCACCTAAGATGTATACAGGTGCTCATTGGATTATGAGTACACCGGACAGGACTCGCCGGGAACATGCTAGTTGGTATTATATCTGACGTCAGATAGCAGTTCCCTGGTGACATGTGTACAGGTTAGTTCATCGACCTGAGATCGTCATTTGTCTCGTGTGAGTTCCCACTGTGCTTTGATTACTACCCTACCACGGCTCAAAGGAGCATGCAAACAGGTTTTAGTTGGGTACAGTCCCGAGCCACATGGAGGCAGTGAGCGGATCGGCAGGGGTTCGTCTCTCCCGGTATTGGGGGTGAGATCGTGCTGTGTCTAGGAGAGCCATTACACGAAGTCCTTGACCAAGGCAGGAGATTTACTCGTAGGTATTCCAGTAGTATCTCAGGGTGTTCTGGGCTACACTCTGACATGACTTGTACCGTTTTTGGGGGTCTGACTTTTACTAACCCCTTAGGCCCGACATGCGATGCTCATAGACGAACGGACCAGACTGTACGGATATTTTCACTGACAAGCTCAGTAGGGTGTCAAGATGAGTTCGCTCATCGACCTCCCTTTTGGTCAATACCTGATAGTCCGTTACGTACGGCTAGTACCTCAGACGAGCTAGTGGTTAAATCCGCAGCCAAAGTATTAACAAGTCTTTAGAGTCCCCCACAGACAGTTTCTCAAGTTTCGGGCGAAACGCTGTAGAGACCATATGGATTTATGGCAGGGTTTGAACATACGCGTGCACTTGTGCACGTGTCATGGTTCGGATAGATAATACTAGCGGGCTTTAGTTTAAACCAGATCCTAGAATATACAGTGTAGATTTTGTCTCATTGCATTTGTATTCGGTCGGAATACAAATGCAGGTATGTATATACAGTCGCGGGGTTATCCTGTAATTTTTTACGGGATCGCTTTTTGAAGTTGCCAGTTTGCATTTCGTTTCGGCCATTTTTCTTTATTCCTTCTTGGCTGAAATTCCTTTGATGGAAGGGGGTTCTTTCTGCAAATGTGCAATTAGTAAAGGAGGGGTTTTTTTGTGGTGGCTGGGGCCCCAGCAGTTCACGGGTTGATTCTAGAAAGCTTGCTTTATTTGTGTTCATTGCTTGTAATTAATGAGATGGGATTAAGATGGATATTGGTGTGACCCTTTTTCCTTGTTATCACACATTTTTCCTCTTGCTTTATGCTCTCCCCTTCCTCCTCTCAAGACTTGGCCGAGCACATTTTTTGGGCAGCCCCAATTTATGTGTTGTGGTGAATTCATTTTTTTCCTTGCAACAAAATTCCTTAGCTCATCTCCAAAGTTCATTCCTCCATCTTCACCAAAAATGGCAACTTCCATTAACGCTTGAGACAAAGTGATTTACGTATATTCTACAGCAATCTTGGACACGTCGGCTAGCAAACTTCGTGTCCGAGTTGCCTCGGTTCAGAGGTGGGAGCCCGTAAAAAGACTCGGTGATGTGGTGCCCTTTCCGACGAGGAGATCGAGACTGGAGATGCCGCGAGGAGCTTGGGTGCTGGCCAAAGACCGAAGGACACGGATCGATCGGTATAGCCTTTCCAACCCTTCTCTAGTTAGCTAGTTATAGGTTAATGGTTCGATCCGGGTTTTAAGCATACGATAGCGCCGGTTTCTAGTTTAGAAAAAGTTTGTGTTTCCGCATTTTGGCCTCGGAATGACGGCCGGGGCGCTACCATAGACTTACATAGTATCAGAGCCACGCCATTTACCTTTACTAGCTTACTTTAACGTGTTTAGAACTTCGATCGAACAAAATTTCCAAGAACTGCATTTCCAATACTGAGTTTCTGTCGATTTTTTATTGTCGTCAAAAATTATTTTAAGTATGTCAGAAATTCATGCAGGCTTTTTTATGACATCTGTGAAAATTTGCTAAAGTGATTGTACAGTTACGCCACGGAACCGCGGCCATACCCTTGTTTTGTCCGCGGTTCCGCCGTAGTAAAGATCCTTCACTGCACCAAATTTTGTACAGTGTTCTCTGACTGGGAATTGGGGTTTCTGGTAATTTTTGTTTTGGCCCAGATTATTTTGAGTACTTGGTATTGTACTTGGGGCCCACTTCGGGGAATTTTATCGATCAAAAATTTTAAACATTTTAGTTCCTAGTATTTACATTATATCTGCGATCGTGAATGTCATTTGATCGGTAAATCCTGTCTAATTGCTATAGTTCTTTTAGACGGATTTGTGAACGTGACATTCACGTTGATGTTCTGTGTTGTGCTGTGATGTTGCGGATTTGTCGTGGTGGATAGCCTGGATGCAATGGTAGTACAGTTTGGTTGTTGATCAGTCGAAAATACTGCATTTTTAACATGGCAATTTCCCTATCATATGCACTCATCTAGAAGTGTTCGGTATTCATATTTCACATATTAGCAAAACATCTCTGAAATACCAGATTGCATGTGTTAGACTTTAAAACCGGCACTTTTAGGGAAATTGTGTGTTTATCGTGGCATCGCATCATCCTTGTATTGCGCAACTCTTGTCTCGATGAAATTGTGCAGGAAAGTCCAGAAACCGAGCCAGAATTATGAAAACAGTGCTGAAAAATACGCCAACTCAAAGACCAGAGATCTGGCAGTGATCATGGACTCATCTGGAAAATCAACATATCAGAAAAGCCCACAAATATCATCCCAAGTCCACAGTCAAAACCCCAAAGCCCAACGCTTCCAAACCGCCGCGGTTCCGCGGCGGGAGCTGGCTTAAGCCGCGGAACCGCGGCGGCTTGATGGCTTCAATGCTTCATATTTCTTCCATGTGGCACCTCTAACTGCACAAGCTTCCAGAAGACTCCCGATTCTCCACATGGCACATCTAGAAGGCTCGGCTTAATAAACTTCATCTAGAAGTTTCTCCTCAACAAACTTTTGGAGGGAAATTCAAATCCCATAAACAAACTTTTGGAGGGAAATTCAAATCTTGCTAACAAACTTTTGGAGGGAAATTCAAAATTCAAATCCTAGATCTAGGGTTTTGAGGTCTATAAAAGAGAGCCTAGATCTAAGGGTTGGGGGGTTCATTATTTAATCAATTCTTCATTCATCTCTTAATCTTCCACCCACAAGTTGAGTGACACGACTTGTGCGAAACCCTAACCCTAATTCCAATCCAAATTCAAGATCCTGAGTACCAATCAAGCAAGAAGCCTTCAACCTTTTAGGAGCGGAGCCGATCTTCAATCGGGCAAGTGATCCAAGCTGATCCGCGACTCAAGGAGACGGGCGAAGCCAAATCGATGATCGAGTTCTTCCTCTTGTAGTTCTTGAGCGATTGTAACGAAATTTTTGATATAAATAAAAGGTGAAATTCTTTAATCTTGCTTTCTTTTAATTCTTGCATCATGATTAGATCTCAATTTGTAATTGTAGTTCTTGTTGTGATGTTTAAGTAAAACTCCGTTCGTCAAGGAGTCGAGAAGATCAATAGAATGATGATGTAACAAATCTTAAAACGATTCTTAAGTCTTACGAGTTTTGTAAACCCTAGCAAGTTCAAGAATCGATGACCTAGTTTCGTTGCGATGCTTTGTTGATTGTTATCGCTCGAAATTAGGGATCTACGATCGTTTATTGAATTTACTAGAGGCTAGAATGTGAATGATATCGACGAAGGAACAAGGGATAAATGATGGAACCCTAGTTTCACTAGAAATCCCTAATTCTCGTCGATTATCATCGATCTAGTATCAATTCATCGAAGGATAAGAATACGTCATCGTGAGATTGCATCACATATATAGATCCGATCGATTCCTACGAGCCTCATTTAGATTCTTGATATTTGGTTGGAAAAATCATCACAAATTACCACTTCTTGATTTTAATGCTTTCTTAGATCTAGATTTTCTCTTTCTTGAATTGCAATTACAAATCATGAATTGTTTTCTTTTCTTTTCTTTAAAGTTTCGACTCATCTAATTCGAAACACGAACGATTACACTTTCCCTGTGGACGATCCGCACTTACTAACACGCTACATCCGACACCGTTATTGATTGCGGTCAAATATTTTTGGTTGTGATTTCTCTACACAATTTTCTAAACCGACACAATCGGAAATCGTTTTCAAACAAATGGCGCCGTTGCCGGGGATAGTGCGCTAATTGTTCGTATTTTGAAATTTGAGTTGAAAAGTTTATTCCATCTAAATTTTTAGATCAAAATTCGCGCAAACACTAATACGAGTTGTTGTGATTTGTTGCGAGGAAATCTGGGATCATTGGAGCTGGATAAAAAAAATTCTGAAATTTCCAGAGAGCTGAGGAGTTCAAGAGGAACAGTACCAAAAATTTCAGAGCGGTGATCCCTTCATAGGACCGCGATTCCGAGACATTAGGAAGCATTTGCCGCGGATCCGCCGCGTGGTGACGTCATTAATCAACCAAATTTGCTCTGTAAACTCTCTCACTTTCTTATCACCTCCTCATCTGCTCCAAATAACATTTTGTGCAGGTTTCTTTGCAAAAATCGCAGCGCCGCGCAAAAAGCAAAATTAAATTGTGTTTGTTTTGATCTTGTGGTTGTTTGCATAATTAATATGGATATTAAGGGGCACGACCAAATCCAGATTAGGTGGGGAGTTCATTACCCTTCCTAAGCCCCAAAAATCACAAACTTGCATCCGCATTACCCTCATTAACTAAAAAATATCTAGAGATGACTCTAAGGAGTGTCGCGCTCACTTAGGACAAGAGAAGGCCGTGGGTAATTCATTGTTTATCCGCGTTTCTTTTGTGGTGTCTAAGGCAAGTGTGTCGAAGGCTAGTGGTTACTTAATTAGGCCCACTACTTACGTAGTGGAGAACCTCCCACTTACCTGGCACTTACCTGGCCACAGGAGAGACAAAGAGGCAGTGGAGGATTTATCCTGCGACTTGTCTTTTGGCAGTTAGGAGCGGTCTAGATTCTGACCTAGGTGACTACTAGATTTTAGGGTATTGCTTGTTGCATTTGTTGTGCTCGCATCATATTTTCAAAAATCCGTATCATTTTTTCAAAAACAAACACCAACACTTCATTTCCCCTAATTATATTTTCACGCTGCCACTTGTACTAACCCTTTTTAGTGCAAGATAGGCTGGACAACGGGATTCTAGTGCCTGTTCAGTCCGCGTCCCCCGATCGACCCTAAAGTCGGTATTTCTACACTTACCTTTTCTTTACCCACCACCACACCCACATCGATGAATCCGTCTCCATCGAACTTCTTTACCACTACTCTTCCGCCGTCCGTTGGTGCGCAGAATCCACCTCGCATCTCTCTCCAAGAGAGGTGTTATCCTACACGAGGTCCCCTTTCGACCTGTCTCTCCATTCCACCAGCCAACGGGGACAATTTTCAAATAAAACCCCAATACATCAACCTTCTACCAAAATTTCACGGTCTCGAGACTGAAGACGCATATGTCTTTATCACCAAATTTGAAAATGTATGCGCAATGATGAGTACTTCACAGCTTTCTGTGGATACTATGCGTCTACGTCTTCTCCCATTTACCTTGTGCGATTTAGCCGAGAAGTGGCTATATAACACTACCGCACATTCCATCTCCAATTGGGAAGACTTCTTCAAAGCATTCCTTAAGAAATTTTACCCACATCATAAAACAGCTCGAGTCCGTAGCGAAATATATCAATTCACCCAGCTTCCAAATGAAACATTTTCACAATGTCTTGAACGCTTTAAGGATCTGTTAGTCCAATGTCCTCATCACGGAATCCCCAAATGGGAACTGTGCCGAATCATTTATAAGGGCATTAATCCTAACATAAAACAGACCCTTGAATTAATGTGTCAAGGCAATTTCATGACCAAAGATGATTGGGAAGCCTGGAAATTTCTAGAAGATTTCGCTGAAAAATCTTTACAGTGGGAGGGTGTGAGTCAATCGTCTAGGGCTGGCAATAACCAATCGGATGTTTCCATAGGAGTTAGAGCTGAAATTTCAGCTATGCAAAAGAAACTCGAGACTATGGAAAACAAATTTTTAGCTGCCGCCCTAAGTCAAATGTCACTCTCCAAAACTGTATGTGGCTGTTGTTCTGATCCATCACATTTGACGAAAGAGTGTCCACTAAATTCTTCGTTTCAAGGTCATACCAATACCGCATTTCAAAGACCTAGAAACGACCCATTTTCTTCCATATATAATCAGGGTTGGAGGAATCACTCGAATTTTGCTTGGAACCAATCCTAATCTCAAAACACGGTTCCAAACACGAATCATTTCCAAAGGGTCCCTCCACCACAACAGCAACCACCACCACAATTGAGTCAGCACCCCTTCCAAGCACATAACTTCCAAAATCCGGCCAACACTTTTGCACCACATGAAAACTCTTTGCAATTGACCGGTATAGATAACACCTCTGCACTAGCACAAACCTTGGATACTTTCATGAAACAATCCATCCAAGGGACGGCAAGTTTGCAATCTTCCGTCGAGAATGTAATGAAGATCATTGTCTCTCAAAATGAGAATATCAAATCGATTGAAGCACAAATTGCACAACTAAAAGCCGAAATGAGTGAAAGAGAGAAAGGGAAACTTCCAGCTCAACCTTTACCCAATCCTTGCTATTCACATCATGTGGATGCAATCATGTTGAGATCTGGGAGAGTGCTTGACAACCACGTTGGGGAAGAGTTTGATGATACTGATAAATCAATCAATAACACCCCGGCTGAGACATTTCCTCACACACACATTTCTAATTCTGACCCCAGTTCTTCTACCCCACCACCTTCTTACGAGCCTATTCTTCGCTTCCCACAAGGCTCGCTACCTCAGCCAACCTCTTCTAGTCTTCCACAGACGATCCCCACTCCTCTTTTGGGATCAGGTCCACACACACTTCCTTCTCCTATGATGGACCCAGCGCTTATTGCTAAAGCACCTTATCATAATCGGTTAAGGGCAAACACATCGAGTCCACATATGGAGAAGATTATGGACATTTTTAAGCAAGTTAATATCAACATCCCTCTCCTAGATGCTATCCAACAAGTTCTGTCCTATGCGAAAACTCTTAAGAACTTGTGCACTAGGAAGAGGAAGACTCAAGTGCCCAAGAAGATATTCATGGCAAAGACAGTAGACACGGCTTTCCCCCAGCAATTACCGAGGAAACGTAAGGATCCTGGATATCCTACGATTTCCATTTCTATTGGGGAAAAAGACATCAACCGTGCTCTACTAGACCTTAGCGCTAGTGTTAACTTGCTTCCATACTCAGTCTATGAGCAACTAGGTATCGGAGAGTTGAAGCCAACCCATTGCACTCTCCAGATGGCTGACCGATCAATCACCAAACCTAGGGGTGAACTGGAGGATGTGTTAATAAAAATCGGGGAATTCATATTCCCTGTGGACTTTATTGTAATTGATACACAGCCTGTAGCGAACCCATGGAATCAAATTCCGATGATTTTAGGTCACCCCTTTTTGGCCACTTCCAAGGCTATAATCAACCGTCGTAATGGTTCTATGACCCTATCTTTCGGGAATAGGTCAATAGAGCTGAACATTTACAAGTTGGGAAGTGTACCCTCCGAACCTACTGCTCAGGTCTGTTCTGTCGACTTAATGGATGTCGCCAGCAGCGAATTTGATGATCCTCCTGATACCGATCTAGACTCTTTTCATATGTTATTGTTTGACCCAACTATATATAATACACATACGGACTCTTCCACCGAGGTGTCCGGGTCAACAATTAACACTGATTATGAACTGCTTTTAGAGTCTGAAGATCATCCCGCACTTTGTGATGACATTATTCTTCGGGGTATTGACGGAACTATTGAGGAGATTTTCACTGATGAACTCGCATTTTTGAATGACACGGGTGTTGAGATGAATCATCTCCCAATCAATGAAATTGAACCTCCACCCTTTCTTCTGAACTGTAAAAAGAATGCGAGCAATCCATCACATTCATTGCATCGTCTCTCCAAAATGAGACGCACACACATTCTATTCCACCACTTACCCTTTCCCCACTTCTTCTTCCACCAACCCGAGCACTGCATTGATAAAAATTTTGAATGGTTGGTGTTGACATTCGGTCTTTGCAAAGCTTGGCATCGACCACTGATTTTTGACCCCCTCATATGATTTTCAAAGCTTAACATTGCATAACTCAAGTTTGGGAGGGCATTTTTCTGGCTTTTGAAAAGAAAATTTATACAAAATTTTGAGCCAAAAATAAGTTTGGGGGAGGATCTTCACTTAAATATTTTGCCCCCACTAATAAATTCCTCCCAAGCTTACAAGTTTTTCAGATTTAGCAGAAGGCAACAGTGAGGACACTGTTGAAAACAAGTTTGGGGGAGGTTTGTGCTTAATTTTTGCATCATTTGCATATCATTTGCATAAGCACAAAACATTTTTTCGAAAACCTATAAAAATTTAAAAAAAATTCAAAATATAAAAATATTTTTGTACATAAATAAGATAATAAAAGTTTAGATAGTGAAAAAAATTACATCCATGAGATTAGAAAAATTTAAGAAAACTAAGAAAATTAGAAGTTTTCTTATACGAACTAGTAATAAGTAGTTATGAGCCGTTGTCCCAAGGGTTAGTAAGATGAAGGAAGTCACTAATCTGAGGATAAAAATAAGTCTGAAAAATAGTTTCTAATCTGGAAGCCAAACATTTTGAACATTGATACCCTGCTATTCGCACTTACACACGTCTTGAAGCCTGGGATAGTAGAGGATACCTTGAAATGCTCTTGTCTTAAAGCCGATGGATGAAGGAAATAAAAAAAAAAGTGAATAAAAAATATATATATAAAGTGGTGAGAAAAATGGACACTGGTTTTGTTATCACCGAAGGCAATAAAAAATATATAGCGAGGGTGCCTCTTCACCTAGTGCCCTAAGGCCAACTGGTCTGAGAGTCACTGCTATGCCTTAGGTGGTGCAAGACGAGGAAAATACACCAAATAAGCAAACACATGAGTAATCGGTCGGTTAGTACCTCAAGAAGTATTAACGGTCGCATGAAAATGTGTGAGCAAATTCGTCTAACTATTCATTAATTAAAAAGTACTGAAGCTGATGGACAAGAGTATGATAGCTTGAATTGAATTCTCCGGGTGTAGGGATGTCCTTTACACACACGCAGGGTGATATGATCGATGTTTGGAAGAAAGATAGGAATGAAGAATAAGACGATGTTTTATTGAGGGAGGACGTGATTTCTGACATCTTTTCATGACCATTAAGATAGGGCTCATGACAACCGAAAAGCTAGCTTAGTTGGAAACCCTAATTTTCAAGGCTTTTCTTTTACAATTCTTGTCTTTAAATGTAATATTCATGATCTTTCTTTTATTATTGGATTTTGTGGGTGCAATCCGCTAAAAACCCTCAGGAGACAACACTCCTCCTATTAGGGACACCTAGAGGTTTAAAGGCTTGTTGCACGTGCTCAGTGCAATCGTGTTGCCTACGAAAGTGTGCTAGTTAGTTTTTCTCATTCTTTATTTTCTCCTTCTCTTTTTAATAAAACAATTTGCTCGAGACGATCGAAAATAAGTTTGGGGGAATTTGATCAGTCGAAAACACTGCATTTTTAACACGGCAATTTCCCTATCATATGCACTCATCTAGAAGTGTTCGGTATTCATATTTCACATATTAGCAAAACATCTCTGAAATACCAGATTGCATGTGTTAGACTTTAAAACCGGCACTTTTAGGGAAATTGTGTGTTTATCATGGCATCACATCATCCTTGTATTGCGCAACTCTTGTCTCGATGAAATTGTGCAGGAAAGTCCAGAAACCGAGCCAGAATTATGAAAACAGTGCTGAAAAATACGCCAACTCAAAGACCAGAGATCTGGCAGTGATCATGGACTCATCTGGAAAATCAACATATCAGAAAAGCCCACAAATATCATCCCAAGTCCACAGTCAAAACCCCAAAGCCCAATGCTTCCAAACCACCGCGGTTCCGCGGTGGGAGCTGGCTTAAGCCGCGGA
Source organism: Agapanthus africanus (assembly GCA_030015575.1). Taxonomy (NCBI): domain Eukaryota; kingdom Viridiplantae; phylum Streptophyta; class Magnoliopsida; order Asparagales; family Amaryllidaceae; genus Agapanthus; species Agapanthus africanus. The sequence goes on from CM057348.1 coordinate 272,676,775, forward strand.
ACCGCGGCGGCTTGATGGCTTCAATGCTTCATATTTCTTCCACGTGGCCCCTCTAGCTGCACAAGCTTCCAGAAGACTCCCGATTCTCCACGTGGCACATCTAGAAGGCTAGGCTTAACAAATTTCATCTAGAAGCTTCTCCTCAACAAACTTTTGGAGGGAAATTCAAATCCCATCAACAAACTTTTGGAGGGAAATTCAAATCTTGCTAACAAACTTTTGGAGGGAAATTCAAAATTCAAATCCTAGATCTAGGGTTTTGAGGTCTATAAAAGAGAGCCTAGATCTAAGGGTTGGGGGGGTTCATTAGTTAATCAATTCTTCATTCATCTCTTAATCTTCCACCCACAAGTTGAGTGACACGACTTGTGCGAAACCCTAGCCCTAATTCTAATCCAAATTCAAGATCCCGAGTACCAATCAAGCAAGAAGCCTTCAACCTTTTAGGGGCGGAGCCGATCTTCAATCGGGCAAGTGATCCAAACCGATCCGCGACTCAAGGAGACGAGCGAAGCCAAATCGACGATCGAGTTCTTCCTCTTGTAGTTCTTGAGCGATTGTAACGAAATTGTTGATATAAATAAAAGGTGAAATTCTTTAATCTTGCTTTCTTTTAATTCTTGCATCATGATTAGATCTCAATTTGTAATTGTAGTTCTTGTTGTGATGTTTGAGTAAAACTCCACTCGTCAAGGAGTTGAGAAGATCAATAGAATGATGATGTAACAAATCTTAAAACGATTCTTAAGTCCTACGAGTTTTGTAAACCCTAGCAAGTTCAAGAATCGATGACCTAGTTTCGTTGCGATGCTTTCTTGATTGTTATCGCTCGAAATTAGGGATCTACGATCGTTTCTTGAATTTACTAGAGGCTAGAATATGAATGATATCGACGAAGGAACAAGGGATAAATGATGAAACCCTAGTTTCACTAGAAATCCCTAATTCTCGTTGATCATCATCAATCTAGTATCAATTCATCGAAGGATAAGAATACGTCATCGTGAGATTGCATCACATCTATAGATCCGATCGATTCCTACGAGCCTCATTTAGATTCTTGATATTTGGTTGGAAAAATCATCACAAATTACCACTTCTTGATTTTAATGCTTTCTTAGATCTAGATTTTCTCTTTCTTGAATTGCAATTACAAATCATGAATTGTTTTCTTTTCTTTTCTTTAAAGTATCGACTCATCTAATTCGAAACACGAACGATTGCACTTTCCCTGTGGACGATCCGCACTTACTAACGCGCTACATCTGACACCGTTATTGATTGCGGTCAAATAATTTTGGTTGTGATTTCTATATACAATTTTCTCAAACTACACATCAAGAATTTCATATCAATCAGTTGTATATGTACATTTGTTATTGCGGGGGGAGCGTCCGACATGAGGACTGCCGTCACTGCCTGTTTGTATATTATTCTTTTGGGGCACGACCGGGCTGAGGTCGATATACCCGTTGTATATATTTTACTTTCTGTACTAGGATTACCCCGCGGAGGGGTGCACGGATAGCCGGATTCTAGAGGGAAACGGTGTAGGGTTCCTAAGCACTCTTATGAAGGTATATAAGGCATCAACCATGCCCGAATAAAAATTTAGACGTGCAGAACAACCCAAAGCCGGGATCTTTGCAAGATTATTAGGATTTAACATGCAAGTAAACATCTTTACAACTAAAAGTGAGGGATTACAACCTTTGTAGTCCGCTCCTTCGCTTCATAAGCTCCGAGTAGAAGTCCCTTCGCCGCGATCCACGATCTCCCGGACTCAAGAGAGGCTCCACGACTCGAACGATCCATGCTAGCTTATAGTATTCTTTTTCTCCGATGATCTACGTCGAAGTTTCTATAACTCAAGCTCTCTCACTCTAATGAGGTGAACACCCTAATCTAATTGGCTAGATTAGATGAGAATGATGGAGTAGTATTTATGATTTCTTTTTATATCAAATTCTCACTCTTAATCATCACAAAATGAAAGCCTAGTAAGCTTTCTCAAAGCTCAAGGTTGAAGAAGAAGAAGAAACAATGCATTAATCCTTTTGTGATGAATAATGAAATGATATATGATTAATAATGTAACCATGGTCAACCATGACTAGGCTAATCCATGTAGAGAATTAACTAGGGCTAGGGTTTGGGTTGGGTTAAACAATGAGTCACTAGAAAATATCAACCATAATATCTTAACTCATGACAAAAGAAAAAGCTTCTAGAATGTTCATGAAAGAACTAACCCAATTCAAACCCTAACCTTGTTTAATCTCCACTAAACAAGTTGCATTAGTAATCATATCATGTTACAATAATATATATCACATATGTATTATATATTTGCAACAAAAGAAAGTAATACAATTAACATATATCGCATATATATCAATATATTACCCGGTGAGAAAATGAAATAATAAAGCGAGCCAATATTAGATAATGTAATGTAATATATCATATATATTATTATACATTAAATTATCGAATCAACACTTGATCCGGCAATCCGGCTATATCGAATATAACCGACTAATATATCATGTACCGATTCATCGAATCAACACTTGATCCGATGACCCGGCTCATATCTAAATATCGCAAGAATATAATACGGTATCTCATATCGTATTATCCTCGGTCCTGTACATATCACATATGTGCCCCTATTCCGTTTTGCCTGAGTCAAGAAACCTCTGTGTAGGACTCTAAAGAATCGTCAATACGCCGGTAGCAGGTGATGATCATATCAAACACCCACAAGCTGCAAGCGGTCAGCTAAATATAACATCCACCCAGGTATTGAGCGATCAGAAGATCAACAAGCTAGCCTGTACATTCTCCTGTGAATCCAATCAGTAACACTCCCGTACAGTCCGGTCTCTTGGTCTGATATGTTGCATATCAAGTCTAGGGGTGCTATACGTCAGACCCCAGTAACCGATAAGTCGTGTCGATGTGAGGCTCATAACAGGTCGAGAAACTACTGGTAACACTTACCAGTAAATCTCTATATCATCCCTGGCCAGGGACTTCCAATTATAGCCAATCGAACACAGCACAACATCAACTCCCTATACCGGGAGAGACGAATCCCCTCCTATCGCTCATTGCCTCCATGTGATTCGGGACTGTACCCAAAAACCACCGTTTTACATGCCCTCTTTGACGTGGTAAGGTGGAAATCAAAGCACAGTGGGAATCACACAAGACTCTATGACGATCTCGGGTCTACATACTACCCTGTACTAGTGTCACCGGAGAACTGCCACCTGACGTGTGGTATATCACCATCTGGGAGTTCTTGGCGAGTCCGTCCGGTGTACCCAGTCTCCACTGAGCACCCGTACACCATCCTTGATGTCAAACACCGATGGATATGGGATCATCTATCGCCCATCATATGGGTCAAGATGCGTATACGCTCGTCTACTATGGTGTATCGATGCCCTGTCTTGATATACCCTCAACTAGGAACAGTTATAGGATGTACTCATCGACTACCGTGGCCCCACTAGTATGATCTCATCATAGTCCCAGTAGTCGAGTACAGATCCTAAGGGCTTTATCAACATGTGAGAGTAAGACAGTAAACCAATACAAGTCAACATGTTAAGATAAATTGAAACCAAATAGCATACTATCATGACGAGCAAGAAAGTCCTCTCTATATATATCCAAGCATCCATTATAATATACATCATATGTACAACAATGGCCTCTAGGGCATATACATAACTAACAATCTCCCACTTGCACTAAGGCCAGCTGCTGTAGTATCCCATACTTAGAATCCCGAATAATCTCTCAAACTGTATCTGGGGAATGGCCTTCGTAAGTGGATCTGTAGTGTTGTCCTTCGTATTTACTCTCCTGACCTCTATCTCCCGGCGATCAACTATCTCCCTGATCAAGTGATACCGCCTCAGAATATGTCTGGACTTTTGATGGGACATGGGTTCCTTGGCCAGAGCCACAACTCCATTGTTATCGCAAGACAGAGGTATTAGATGCTCAATGGATGGAACCACACCAAGTTCACTAATGAACTTCTTTATCCAGACAGCCTTTTTGGCAGCATCGTTGGCAGCGATGTATTCAGCCTCCATCGTCGAGTCTGCAACGGTATCATGTTTGGAACTCTTCCAACATACCGCCCCTCCATTGAGGGTAAAGACAAATCCCGAGAGCGACTTAGAGTCGTCCTTATCACTTTGGAAGCTGGAACCGGTAAAGGACTCCACCTGGAGTTCTCCGTTACCATACACCAAGAACATCTCCTTAGTCCTTCGCAAGTACTTGAGAATGTTCTTCACAGCTGTCCAGTGACTCTCTCCAGGATCTGCTTGATACCGACTCACTACACTTAGTGAGTATGCTACATCGGGTCTGGTACATAGCATCGCATACATGATGGAGCCTACTGCCGAAGCATAGGGTATCCCTTGCATGCGAGCTCTCTCCAAATCAGTCTTGGGAGACATCTCTTTGGAGAGAGTGAGTCCAGAGATCGTGGGTTGGTTCCCATGCTTGGATTCTTCCATACTAAACCTCTTTAGTATGGTGTCAATGTACCTGGATTGGGACAATCCCAGTATCCGTTTAAATCTATCTCTATAGATCATGATTCCCAATATGCAGGAGGCATCACCTAGATCTTTCATTGAGAATCTTTGTGCTAAGAAGAGCTTGACTGATTACAGCATAGGAACATCATTTCCTATCAAGAGTATGGCATCCACGTACAATACGAGGAATACAACCTTACTCTCTGCCACCTTCTTATAAATACAAGGTTCATCTATATTTTTGATGAAGTCAAACTCTTTGACTACAACATCAAAACAGATGTTCCAACTTCGCGATGCTTGCTTTAACCCATAAATGGATTTAAGCAGCTTGCACACCTTTCCGCTACTCCCATTATCTACGAAGCCCTCTGGCTGAGTCATGTACACGCACTCTTCTAAATCACCGTTTAGAAAGGCAATCTTAACATCCATTTGCCAGATTTCGTAGTCATGGTATGCAGCAATGGCAAGTAAGATCCAGATGGACTTAAGCATAGCCACTGGAGAAAAGGTTTCGTCATAATCCACACCTGGTCGTTGACGAAAACCCTTTGCAACAAGTCTAGCTTTGAAAGTCTCAACTTTTCCATCTACACCAATTTTCTTTTTAAAGATCCACTTGCTCCCAATGGGTTTTACCCTTTCAGGAGCATTTTCCAAAGTCCATACTTTGTTGGTGTACATGGATTCCATCTCAGATCGCATTGCATCCAGCCATTTCACAGAGTCACCACTCGTGATGGCCTTCTCGAAACCAGTCGGGTCATCATCTTCCATGATGCAATCCTCGCTTCCACCATCAATGAGAAAACCATGTTGGAGATAGTGCCCTCAGAGTCAATTATTGGATCACAGGCACGTGATTGCAATGATTGAAGGAGGACCTATCCCGGTAGGACAGTCTTACTCAAGATGATAGTATGCTATCTGGTTTATCTTTATCATCGTGTACTGCTTTAGGTGACCTGACATGTCGCTATTACACGTTGATAGAGCCTCTAGGATTCTTGCTTGACCACCAGCAGTATGAGGGCGATCATATAAGTGGGAGCTAGGGTCTATAAGCACATCCTTAAAAGGTCCCTAGTCGTGGGAGTTTCGAGACAGGGCATCGATACTCCAGAGTAGACTAGTGTATACAGTCGAGACCCCGACGAGGGGCAGTAGCCGGTCTCACAAGCCATTGGTGTCAGTTGGTTCACCTAAGATGTATACAGGTGCTCATTGGGTTATGAGTACACCGGACAGGACTCGCCGGGAACATGCTAGTTGGTCTTATACCTGTAGTCAGATAGGAGTTCCTTGGTGACATGTGTACAGGTTAGTTCATCGACCTGGGGATCGTCATTTGTCTCGTGTGAGTTCCCACTGTACTTTGATTACTACCCTACCACGCTCAAAGGAGACGTGCAAACAGGTTTTAGTTGGGTACAGTCCCGAGCCACATGGAGGCAGTGAGCGGATCTTCAGGGGTTCGTCTCTCCCGGTATTGGGGGTGAGGTCGCGCTGTGTCTAGGAGAGCCATTACACAAAGCCCTCGGCCGAGGCAGGAGATTTACTGGTAGGTATTCCAGTAGTATCTCAGGGTGTTCTGGGCTACACTCCGACACGACTTGTACCGCTTTTGGGGGTCTGGCTTTTACCAACCCCCTAGGCCCGCCATGAGATGCTCATAGACAAACGGACCGGACTGTACGGATATTGTCACTGACAGGCTCAGTAGGGTGTCAGGACGAGTTCGCTCATCGACGTCCCTTTTGGTCAATACCTGGTAGCCCATTACGTATTGGCTTATACCTCTGACGTGCTAGTGATTAAATCCACAACCAAGGTGTTGACGAGTCTTTAGAGTCCCCCACATTCAGTTACTCAGTTTTCGGGCGAAAAGCTGTAGAGGCCGTATGGAGATATGGCAAGGTCCGATCAGATACGTGCGGTATTGCACGGATCAGGATCGGACAGTTCGTACTAGAGGCCGTATGGAGATATGGCAGGGTTCGATCAGATACGTGCGGTATTGCATGGATCCTGATCGAACGGTTTATACTAGCCGGCTTTGGTTTAAGCCGGATTCTAGTATAGTACAGTGTAGATTTTTTCTCATTGCATTTGTATTTCGGTTGGAATACAAATGCGGGTGTGTATACACAGTATCAGGGTTTTCCTGTAATTTATTACGGGACCAGTTTTCTGGAGTAGCCAGTTTGCTTTCCGTTTCGGCCATTTTCAATTGTATCGTTCATTGGCCGAAGTTTGGTGGAGGAGGGCTTATTTGCATTTGTGCAAATAAGCAATTTGGAAGGGGGTCTTTGCATATTGTTGTGTCATGATCACTTGACTTTCTTTTGTCATCATGGCTAGTCTTGTAGTGTCATGATGGCATGACTTTTTGGTGATGATGATGGATGATGATGGTTGTATGAGTGTTGGAGTTTCTTTGTGATCATTTCTTGATATGATAACTTTTCCTCTCACTTGCATTATTCATGTGGCTATCTCTTTTTCATTCACTCCCTCTCTTATTCTCTCCACTCCCAAGAGCCATGGCCGGCCAAGCCTTTAGGGGGCTGTCCAAGATTTGTGAGGGTGGTATTTTTGTTCCTTTGGCTTTGTAAAATCCCACTAGTTCAATCTCTACAAGACCACTTCAATTCCTCCACCAATGGCAACTCCCAAAACCCCTAGAGACACAAATAACTCACTACACATTCTACAGCAAACCTTGGGCACGTCGACTAGCCAGCTTCGTGCCCGAGTTGCCTCGGCATAGAGGTGGGAGCCCGTAAAAGATGTAGGCGATGTGGTGCACTTCCGGCGACGAGGTGGAGATAGGACATTCCGCGGGAGATCGGGACGACGACAAGAAGACCGGAGGACTCGGATCAGTCGGTATATCTCTATTCCCCATCTTGTAGTTAGCTAGGACTAGTTAATGGTTCGATCCGGGTGTTTAGTGCGCGGTGGTGCCGGTTTGCTAGTTTGCAAAATTAAAGTTTTTCGCTTCATCATTTGGCCTCGGGATGGAGGCCGGGGCGCCGCCATGCACTTACAGTGGTATCAAAGCCTCGCCATTAACATAGTCAAGCTTTTTTAAATGTGTTTTACATTTTCGATCGAACAAGAATCCCAAAACCGCATTTTTCAGTACAACAGTTTTCTGTCGAAATTTTTTTGTCTCGAAAAATTTTTCAGGTTGTCTCAGAATACTGTGCAGGGAAGTATTAGCCTACTGTAAAAATTTGGTAGCGAGATCTCATTATTCGACCGCGGAACCGCGGCCAAACCCATGCTTGGGCCGCGGTTCCGCCGCTCTTTTGAGTGATCAGTGCACCAATTTTTTACAGAAGCCTCCTGACTTGAAAATAGGGTTTTTGGAACATTCTTTTTGGGCCCAGAATTTCTTTAGTTGCTACAGTAATGCTTGGGGCCCACTTGGTAAAATTTGATCGATCGGATATTTTAAACACATTAGTTCACAGTATTTACATTATATCTGCGACCGTGAATGTCACTTGATCGGTAAATCCTGTCTAGCTGCTATAGCCCGGTTAGACGGATTTGCGAACGTGACTTTCACGTTGATGTTCTGTGTATTGCTGTGATGTTGCGGATCGGTCGTGGGGGATAGCCTGGTTGCAGTGGTAGTACAGTCTTCGTTGTATGATGTACATTTGATATTGCGGGGCGAGCGTCCGACATGTGGACTGCCGTCACTGCCTGTTTGTATTATTCTTTTGGGGCACGACCAGGTTGCGGTCGATGTACCCGTTGTATGTATATTTTACTTTCTGTACTAGGATTACCCCGCGGAGGGGTGCACGGATAGCCGGGTTCTAGAGGGCAACAAGCCCGCATCTCATGGCATTGAGACGGAGGGGGCTTCACTCTAGGATTGGCGGGCTATTCGCCGCACTCGTATGTAAGTCCACGTTGCGACCCCCGGTTCTTACGGGGAGGCGGAAACGGTATAAAATCAAAATTTTAACGCAAGAGGCAACATGGACTAAGCTAGGTCGGGATCTTTACCTAAACTAAAACTAGCATACTAAGCTAAAGATATTTAGCTACTCGGATAGAGATGGTTATACCTAGCTTGTCTTGAACTCCTTCGTCTTCAAGCTCCGGTGGTGGTCCGATGGCTCCTTCTCGTCGTCTCCGTACGCCGAAGATAGATCCACTTGAAAGCTCCAACCTTTAGCTCCTTCTTCGGTCTTTGAAGAAACTAGTTCACTTGGTTTGCCAAACCTAGTGAACTAGAATGAGTAGAGAGGAAATAGAATGGGATTTTATCTATGGTTCTTGATTCTCAACTCATGAGACAAGAGAACCATAGATCAAGAGAGGGAGCAAGAGGTTGAGGGTGAGAGCAAGAGGAGAGCTCAAGAACAAGAGAGAGAATGAGCAAGAAAGAATGAGGCTCTCTTTTCTCTCTCACCCTCTCATAATCCAAAGCAATGATAACTCATCATATCAACAAAAGTCTTATGTGATGGTTGAAGTAACCATAACCTTATCATGTCATGCACTCATTTTACTCAAATGAACAAGCAAGAAAAAGTCTTTGGCATGAAATGATAACCATGGTTATCATGATGGTCAACTAGTCAAGCCTAGTCAACCGGTCAACAAAGTCAACAAGTCAACAAAAGTCAACAAGTCAACAAGGTCAACAAAAGTCAACAACCAAGTCACCATAATACTTAATTAATATAATAGTTAATCGCATATCATATTCTCATTAGGGTTGAGCAAAAAGTCAAAAAGTCAACGGTCAACTGTCAACAACCCTAATGAGAATCCGCTGCCTCTGCCTCCCTGTCAACTGTGTATACACACCCGCATCCGCGTTCCGAGGAACACGAATGCAAACTGGATAAATCCAATCCCATAAGGTACACTAGGATCTGGCTTAAACCAAAGCCCGCTAGTGTAAACTGTCCGGACACTGTACGTGCACAAGTGCACGGATGTGACCGAACCCTGTCGCAAAACCATGCGACCTGTCGCAATACCATGCGACCTCTACTCTTTTGCCTAAAGGCGAAAAGCTTTCTGTGTGGGACTCTAAAGACTCGACACTACGCTGGCAGTGGGTTTAACCACAGACCGCAAGCGGCACTAGCTGTGCGTAACGGTCCCCAGGTAGTGCCGACAAGAAGACCGACGAGGCGAAACCCATCTGAACTCCTACTGAGCCTGAGTGTGACATTCTCCATACAGTCCGGTCTGTTCGTCTGATACATCGCATGGCGGGCCTAGGGGGCGGTAAACGTCAGTCCCCCAATAGCGGTACAAGTCGTGCCGGAGCGAAGCCCAAAACACCCTGAGACAACACTGGAAACCTACCAGTATATCTCGTTTGCCCTGGCCAGGGACTACTCGTGTAATGGCTCTCCTAGACACAACGCGATGTCAACCCCCAATACCGGGAGAGACGAATCCTGTCTAACCGTCACTGCCTCCAAGTGCTTCGGGACTGCACCCAACCACTACCTGTTTGCACGACTCCTTTGAGCCGTGGTAGGGTAGTGATCAAAGTACAGTGGGAACACACTCGAGGCGGAGCGACAGTGTCAAGTCAGCGGACTAAGCTGTACTCATGTCACCTGGGAACTGATAACTGACGATAGGTATAATACCAACTAGTCAGTTCCCGACGAGTCCTGTCCAGTGTACCCGTAACCTAACGAGCACCCGCATACTATCTCAAGTACGACGTACTGACGGCTGTGGGACAGACCGTCTCCCACACTGGGATGAGAAGCGCATGCGCTGGTCTACTCCGGAGTATCGATGCCCTGTCTCGATAGTCCTGCGACCAGGGACCTGCATAAGGATGTGCTTATAGATTACCCAGCCCCACTAGTGTGACGGCCATCACATCGCTGGTAATCAAGCAAAGATCCTAAGGGCTCTACTAATGTGTATAGGCGATATACAAAATAAACACATGTACACATTGAAGTAGAAACAAACCAAGTAGCATACTACTATTTTGAGCAAGATTGTATATACAAGGTGAATATCCCAAGCATCCATTAAGTAATATACAAACCAGTATGATACAGTAATGGCCTCTAGGGCATATACACTAACAATCTCCCACTTGCACTAAGGCCATGTACTGGCGTATCGAAGACCTATCATCTCGATCAGCCGCTCGAACTGAGTCTGAGGCAAGGCCTTGGTGAATGGATCAGCAGTGTTGTCTTCTGAAGCGACTCTCCGAACCTCGATCTCCTGGCGATCCACGATCTCCCTGATCAGGTGATACCGCCTCAAGATGTGCCTGGATCTCTGATGGGACCTGGGTTCCTTCGCTAAAGCTATAGCCCCGTTGTTGTCGCAATACAGAGGTATTGGATCAACAATGGACGGAACCACCTGAAGTTCTTTCAAGAACTTCCTCATCCAGACAGCTTCTTTTGCGGCATCAGATGCAGCGATGTATTCCGCTTCCATCGTCGAGTCTGCAACGGTTTCCTGTTTGGAACTCTTCCAACACACCGCCCCTCCATTGAGGGTAAAGACAAAACCCGACATGGACTTGGAATCATCCTTGTCACTCTGGAAGCTGGAGTCAGCAAAGGCCTCGATCTGGAGGTCTTTTCCGCCATACACCAAGAACATCTCCTTAGTCCTTCTCAGGTACTTGAGAATGTTCTTTACCGCTATCCAGTGTTTCTCCCCTGGGTTAGACTGATACCGGCTTACCACACTCAGTGCATAAGCTACATCCGGTCTGGTACACAACATCGCATACATTATAGAGCCTACCGCAGAAGCGTAGGGTATAATAGACATGCGATCCCTCTCCAAATCAGTCTTGGGAGACATCTCTTTAGAGAGGGTGATCCCGTGACAAGCCGGTAGGTTACCGCGCTTGGAATCTTCCATACTGAACCTCTTCAGTATGGTGTCGATGTACCTGGACTGTGAAAGTCCTAATATCCTCTTGGATCTGTCACGGTAGATCCGGATACCCAGAATGTATGAGGCATCACCCAGGTCTTTCATGGAGAACCTGTGTGACAAGAACCCCTTGACAGATTGTAGCATAGGAATGTCATTTCCTATTAAGAGAATGTCATCCACGTATAAAACGAGGAATACTACAGTTCTCGCTACAAATCTACTATAGATGCATGGTTCATCTGGATTTTTGATAAAGCCAAATTCTTTGACCGTCTCATCAAAGCAGATGTTCCAACTCCGCGATGCCTGCTTTAGTCCATAGATGGACTTAAGCAACTTGCACACCTTTCCGCTGCTCCCACTCTGAATGAAACCCTCTGGCTGGTCCATATAGACACACTCCTCTAAATTTCCATTTAGAAAAGCTGTCTTTACGTCCATTTGCCAGATCTCATAATCGTGGAAGGCAGCAATGGCAAGAAGGATCCGAATGGATTTCAGCATGGCTACTGGAGAAAAGGTTTCGTCGTAGTCCAAGCCAGGTCTTTGACGAAAACCCTTTGCTACCAGCCTAGCTTTATAGGTCTCAACCTGTCCATCTACACCAATCTTCCTTTTGAAGATCCACTTGCATCCTATGGGTTTTACCCCGTCTAGAGCAATGTCCAACGTCCATACCTTGTTGGTGTACATGGACTCCATTTCGGTCCGCATTGCATCCAGCCATTTCACTGAGTCAACGCTCTGAACGGCCTGCTGGAAGCTAGTAGGCTCATCATAATCTATGATGCAATCCTCTCTATCCCCGTCTATGAGAAAACCGAAGTATCTCTCGGGCGGATGAGACTGCCTACTACTCCTGCGGAGCGGCGTAGGAATGTCCTGTTCTGTTGAACCCTCTGGTTCCACTAACCTTTCAGTAATAGTCTGTGGTTCTGGAATTTCTTCCAGTTCTACTGCGCTCCCACTAATTTCCTTTTCCATGAACTGGTGTTCTAGAAAGTGGGCATTACGAGAAACAAGGACTTTTTGTTCCTCTGCGTAGTAGAAAAGATACCCCCTGGTGTTCTTTGGGTATCCCACAAACTTGCACAGTACTGAGCGTGCCTCAAGTTTGTCCGCATGCTGCTTTTTGACAAAAGCTGGACATCCCCAGATCTTCAGATATTGAAGATAGGGTTTCTTCCCACTCCACATTTCATATGGGGTGGTAGGCACAGTCTTAGTCGGAACTCGGTTCAAAAGGTATGCAGCTGATTCTAGCGCATACCCCCAGAACGATCGCGGTAACTCAGCGTTACTCATCATGGACCGCACCATATCCAATAGGGTGCGGTTCCGTCTCTCCGATACACCATTATGTTGCAGGGTGTATGGAGGAGTAAGCTGAGAGAGAATTCCGTTCTCTTTTAAATAGTCCAGGAACTCGGCACTTAAGTATTCTCCACCTCGATCCGATCTTAGAATCTTAATACTTTTGCCGGTCTGTTTCTCTACTTCATTCTTATACTCCTGGAATTTTCCAAAGGCCTCGGACTTATGTTTCATTAAGAAGACATAACCGTACCTTGAGAAGTCATCCGTAAAAGTAATGAAGTAAGAGTGTCCGCTTCGGACATGTGTAGACATTGGACCGCACACGTCACTGTGTACGAGTCCCAAGAGCTCGCTCGCTCTTACTCCTTGTCCAGTAAACGGAGTCTTTGTCATCTTTCCTTTGAGACAAGATTGACAAGTGCCATACGATTGATATTCGAACGTATTCAAATATCCTTCTGTATGTAACTTAGTCAACCTTCTCTCATTGATGTGACCCAATCTACAATGCCATAAGAAAGTCTGATTTAGTTCTGGAGACTTCCTTTTGTGTGTATTCTGGACGTTGAAAATCAGTGGTTGGTTTAACACGTATATACCATTACTCAATGTACCTGACCCAATCAGAACTTGATTAAGGTGAATGTTTACAACATTACTTACAAACGCAAATTCATAACCTTCTTTAGAAACTAAAGATACAGAAATGATATTACAAGTTGCGTTGGGTACAAAAAAGCAATTACGCAAAACCAAAACATGTCCATCTGACATTCCCAGGTGATAGTCCCCCACGGCTTTAGCATCCATGCTAGCTCCGTTTGCAACTCTGAGGGTCATGTCACCCGCCTTCAAAACCCTACGGTTTCTCAACGCCTGCAAAGAATTACAGATATGAGATCCTGATCCGGTATCCAATACCCAGGAAGTAGAGTTTATTGAAAGACAGTTTTCAATAACATACACACCTGAAGCTGAAGCTGCAACCTGCTTCAATTCCTGTGTTCTGGCCTTCCAGGCCCTGCAATCATTCTTCCAGTGTCCTTTCTTATGACAATAGAAGCATTCTTCCTTATCCACAAGCTTCCCCGCTATCTTTGTTGCTTTACCTTTTCCCTTCGTATCCACTTTACTAACACCACCCCTTGGTTTGGCGGGGGCCTTCTTCTTCTTTCCCTTGGCTTTCGCCTTGGACCTAGAAGAAGATGATCCTCCTACAAACAAAGTGGATGTTTCCCTACCTTTCTGTAGGGTGCCCTCTGCGCTCCTCAGCATGTTGAGGAGCTCTGATAGTTCAACCTCTTTTTCTTGTAGGTTGAAGTTCAGTATAAACTGGGCGTAAGTGGAAGGAAGGGACTGGAGAACTATATCCGTATATAGCTCACTCTCCAATGTGATCCCTAGGTCAGCGAGCTCCTCAATGAAGCCGATCATCTTTAGCACGTGCTCGGCTACTGATGATCCGACGGCCATTCTTGTCGAAAATAACTTTTTCGACGCTTCGTATCTTGCGATACGTGATTGCTCTCCATACAGTTCTTTTGTATGGAGCAATATGGACTCCATGTCCATATTCTCATGCCTCTTCTGATGTTCGTTGTCCATCGAGGCAAGCAGGAGGCATTTGGCCTTCGCGCTATCAATCTCCCAAGTCTTGCGGATTTCCTTATCCGCGACGCTGGAAGTTGGACCAGGGACAGGGGGAGCTTTGGTGGTAAGAAGATACCCCAGCTTGTCATAAGTGATTGCTATCTTGACATTCCTGAGCCAATCTTTGTAGTTTGGCCCTGTCAGTTTGTTTTTATCTAGGAGTAACTTAAGTCCAGTCATGTTGATTGGTCGCTGCAATTAGGAGAGAGAAGAAGAAACACTCAGCATGATGCTCTTGCAAGTTTAGAGTGGTTTTTAATTTGTCTAAACAGGATGGCTCCCACTGTTTCTCGAATCCCTCCTCAAACCATAAAGGAAGAATTAGTCAGGATCAATCCCACCGTACAATACTTGCTTAACCGTTCAGCCAGGCCGGTGTCGGTACTTCGAGGGAGGTTTTCCAACGCTTTCGCGAAGTTCCTTAATTAGAGAACCTCTTTTCCCTGGGGGCGTAGCCCCGCTAACACCTTTCTAGGCACCTACTAGGTTTATAGCATTGATCGTTAAGTGAGAAATTTCCCGAGGAGTAGCATATACTCACAGTAGGATCGGGATCCAAATATCATCGCGTGACGAAACTGAAGGAATCCTACCAGAATCATCACACTCCAAATGGTATGCAAATCTAGCAAGTTTCAGTACTTATGAAACTCCCGATGTGGATTTTTGCCCCATGCTCTTATGACCTTGGCGTGAGGTCAAAATGTCATAAGTCACATGTCAAGTTCGTCCCATCATTATCCAGGTTAATTTGAACCCACCCGTACATACCCTTGACGTAGGCCAAAATGGCAGTACGACTGTCTCAAACCAACGCATTCTATCTATGCAACAGATAAATATCCGGCAGCTACCAATCACTATGCCTTGGCGTGAGGTCAAAAAACATAGCTTGAATACTACCGAATATTTAACTGAAATGATGGAGGGCTACGGATGGTTTTGGCAAAACCGTGAACGTAGTGAACTTGATTTGGTCGATGGAACGAGATAGCTTTTAAATGGAGTGGCTCAAACTCCGTATTTTAAAAGTTTGTTTTGAAAAGAACCGAGTGGTTTTTCGAAAGTGTTCCAACGACTTTAACTTGGTTTATTATCTTGCATTAGTTCTTTTAATGCGTGATATTCTTGCATTAGTTCTTTTAATGCGTCCCATCATTTACTCCTACCATTGCAGAAAACAACCAAAATATGACGTACGCTTATGCCATTCGCATTCGCCACGGGGCCCCGTCATTACCCGTTAGGTTACTTAACTAACGACAGAGCGGGGGCTGGGCTAGCGCGTCTGTAAAACATAAGCAACGCCTAAATAATATCATATATAGATATACTGCAATGATAAACATTTCAGATCACAGATAAATACATTGGATATACTAGGAATCTGTAATTTGTACGAGCCTGCAACAAAAACAGATTACACGGTCGCGGTGAATAGCCAAAACCCCACCCAAGACCCCTACGGGTGCGGCAAACTACCCGCCAAGTACCCGAAGCGTAGCAACCTCCCTCATCTCCATGAGTAGGCCACTCGACACTTCGGCATACCCGGTAGTTTGTGCACCCCTCCATGGGTCTATCCTAGGAGCAAAAACAGTAAAAAGAAATTATACAATGACGGCTACAACCCCGACCCGGTTGTGCGGCCATACAAATAATTATTACATCAATTTACAAATTTACATGAATTGCAAGAAAAGAAAACTCTCGTCTCACAACCCCCGGCTATTCACCCGCGACAATCCAACATATTTATATACACATTCCATCACATTACAGATCATGTATAACCCCGACCAATCGACTTATAGCGATTGGCCGACGTTCAATACATGCAAACATCACAGATATAACCATCATAGTCAAAGTGCAGTGAAGTTCGGAAAAATACGGAATTATAGGACCCCAAAAGGAAATTTCTTTTCTGGAAAATCTGGGCACATATAATATATATCAAAAATCCCAAAACCAACACAGACACACACTGCACGAAAAACGATGCACAGAGGACTACAACGCGCGGCGCTTCCGCGGCGGATACCGGGCTCACGCGGCGGATGGGCGGCGGATTTGAGGAATTACTGCATCGTTTTTCTTGGGTGTTCTCACAAAACCCTGAGCCGAATTTAGGAGTATAAAGTTTTTCATTTTGACCAGAAAAAATTTCAACAGAAACTCAGATTTTGTAAAAGTTTGGTTTTTGGATTTTTCCGGTTCCGAACTTCGTTACACTTCACTACCAAGCTAGTTTAAGTTTAGTTAGGCTCTGATACCACTGTAAGTCCACGTTGCGACCCCCGGTTCTTACGGGGAGGCGGAAACGGTATAAAATCAAAATTTTAACGCAAGAGGCAACATGGACTAAGCTAGGTCGGGATCTTTACCTAAACTAAAACTAGCATACTAAGCTAAAGATATTTAGCTACTCGGATAGAGATGGTTATACCTAGCTTGTCTTGAACTCCTTCGTCTTCAAGCTCCGGTGGTGGTCCGATGGCTCCTTCTCGTCGTCTCCGTACGCCGAAGATAGATCCACTTGAAAGCTCCAACCTTTAGCTCCTTCTTCGGTCTTTGAAGAAACTAGTTCACTTGGTTTGCCAAACCTAGTGAACTAGAATGAGTAGAGAGGAAATAGAATGGGATTTTATCTATGGTTCTTGATTCTCAACTCATGAGACAAGAGAACCATAGATCAAGAGAGGGAGCAAGAGGTTGAGGGTGAGAGCAAGAGGAGAGCTCAAGAACAAGAGAGAGAATGAGCAAGAAAGAATGAGGCTCTCTTTTCTCTCTCACCCTCTCATAATCCAAAGCAATGATAACTCATCATATCAACAAAAGTCTTATGTGATGGTTGAAGTAACCATAACCTTATCATGTCATGCACTCATTTTACTCAAATGAACAAGCAAGAAAAAGTCTTTGGCATGAAATGATAACCATGGTTATCATGATGGTCAACTAGTCAAGCCTAGTCAACCGGTCAACAAAGTCAACAAGTCAACAAAAGTCAACAAGTCAACAAGGTCAACAAAAGTCAACAACCAAGTCACCATAATACTTAATTAATATAATAGTTAATCGCATATCATATTCTCATTAGGGTTGAGCAAAAAGTCAAAAAGTCAACGGTCAACTGTCAACAACCCTAATGAGAATCCGCTGCCTCTGCCTCCCTGTCAACTGTGCATACACACCCGCATCCGCGTTCCGAGGAACACGAATGCAAACTGGATAAATCCAATCCCATAAGGTACACTAGGATCTGGCTTAAACCAAAGCCCGCTAGTGTAAACTGTCCGGACACTGTACGTGCACAAGTGCACGGATGTGACCGAACCCTGTCGCAAAACCATGCGACCTGTCGCAATACCATGCGACCTCTACTCTTTTGCCTAAAGGCGAAAAGCTTTCTGTGTGGGACTCTAAAGACTCGACACTACGCTGGCAGTGGGTTTAACCACAGACCGCAAGCGGCACTAGCTGTGCGTAACGGTCCCCAGGTAGTGCCGACAAGAAGACCGACGAGGCGAAACCCATCTGAACTCCTACTGAGCCTGAGTGTGACATTCTCCGTACAGTCCGGTCTGTTCGTCTGATACATCGCATGGCGGGCCTAGGGGGCGGTAAACGTCAGTCCCCCAATAGCGGTACAAGTCGTGCCGGAGCGATGCCCAAAACACCCTGAGACAACACTGGAAACCTACCAGTATATCTCGTTTGCCCTGGCCAGGGACTACTCGTGTAATGGCTTTCCTAGACACAACGCGATGTCAACCCCCAATACCGGGAGAGACGAATCCTGTCTAACCGTCACTGCCTCCAAGTGCTTCGGGACTGCACCCAACCACTACCTGTTTGCACGACTCCTTTGAGCCGTGGTAGGGTAGTGATCAAAGTACAGTGGGAACACACTCGAGGCGGAGCGACAGTGTCAAGTCAGCGGACTAAGCTGTACTCATGTCACCTGGGAACTGATAACTGACGATAGGTATAATACCAACTAGTCAGTTCCCGACGAGTCCTGTCCAGTGTACCCGTAACCTAACGAGCACCCGCATACTATCTCAAGTACGACGTACTGACGGCTGTGGGACAGACCGTCTCCCACACTGGGATGAGAAGCGCATGCGCTGGTCTACTCCGGAGTATCGATGCCCTGTCTCGATAGTCCTGCGACCAGGGACCAGCATAAGGATGTGCTTATAGATTACCCAGCCCCACTAGTGTGACGGCCATCACATCGCTGGTAATCAAGCAAAGATCCTAAGGGCTCTACTAATGTGTATAGGCGATATACAAAATAAACACATGTACACATTGAAGTAGAAACAAACCAAGTAGCATACTACTATTTTGAGCAAGATTGTATATACAAGGTGAATATCCCAAGCATCCATTAAGTAATATACAAACCAGTATGATACAGTAATGGCCTCTAGGGCATATACACTAACATCGTAGGGGGTACAGGTTGACCCAGGAGGGGTGCCCAAGTTACCGGATTCCGTGAAGTGCTGGGTGGTCCATTCACGGAGTTGAAGGGGGCTGCCTCGCTTCAGGTTTTGGCGGGTGACTTGCCGCGCCCGTAGGGGTCTAGGATTTCATTGCACAGGCTATCCACACGACCAGGGGAACGTCGGGTTTCAGCGGCTCTGTGAAACCCGGGGATCCCAGATATCTGTATTGTTCTGTGATGCTGTACATTTCTGTGATGTTGCATTTTTATCATGCCTTGAGCGAATATAATATATTGGTATATATATTAGTACATGTTGTATATGTTTTGCATCCGCGCTAGTCCAGTCTCCGCTCTGTCGTTAGTTAGCTAACCTAACGGGTAATGACGGGACCCAGTGGCGAATGCGGATGGCATATACGTACGTCAGTATATTTTCGTTCTTTGTGGTGTGATCAATTGATGGGACCGCGTTGATTCGGATCGATGCAAGTTAAAAACAAACCTAATCTGATGTTGTTGAAACACTTTTCAAAAAGCTGTTATTGCAAGGACGTTCACTTTTGTTTTGCATCGTGGTATTCAGTTGGAATATCCTGCTCCTTAGTCGACGAGGCAAGGGCCGAGATCTCTTCACCGGGAGTGACTGTAAGTCGATGTACAACACCCCAATGCTAGGGGGGAGGCGGAATTTTAAAAAACGAACTTGTTTAGTGAACAAACATCGACTAACCGCTTGAATCGAAGCTAAACGATAACTAACCAAACACATAGTTGTTCTAAACTACTATGCTTAGGGATTATACCTATCGAACCAAGTCCTTCGGCTTTACGATCTCCTCGTCCTCCTCGGCCTTCTCGATGTAGTAGATGATCCACCCGAGAGCAAAACTCCAAGCTTAGCCTCTAAACTTAAGGCAACTAACCTTCTTGGATTGCTAATCAAAGAAGATAGATGAGATAGAGTGAGGGTTATGGATTGTTTAGTCTAACTAATCCTTGTTCTCAACACATGAGAGGTGAGGATTAGGGTTTGAAGAGAGTGAGCTTGAGGAGAGAATGTGAATGATATTATCCAATGAGAATAGTAAGTTATCATAATATATATGAAGCATTTACTTTTATCAAGAAAAGAAAATAAGTGATGAATAATCATGCTTCATAAAATATCTAATGGTGATTCATTGTCATGAGTCATTAAGCATTTATGATGCATTAATGACCATGATGAATCACTCTCATGACTCACTAATCTCATTCAATGTATATGCCACCTAAACCTCCTTAGTCACCATCTTCTAGAAGCTTCTCGCGTAATTACGAGAAAGCCCCTCCGATCCGTAAAAATACGGAAAAACTTTAGACTGTATAAATCCAATAACCGGATACCAGTAACTGGCTTAAACCAAAGCCGACTGGTAAAAACTGTCCAAACGACATAAGTGTGTAAACATACATATGCGTCCGAACCCTATGTCGTAAAACCATACGACCTCTATATCGTTTCGCCTGGAGTAGGAAACTCTCTGTATGGGACTCTAGAGACTCGACTACTACACTGGCAGTGGGTTTAACCACAGACCGCAAGTGGCACTAGCTGTACATAACGGTCCCCAGGTAGTTGTCGATAAGAAGGCCGATGAGGAAACCCATCCGAACTCCTACTGAGCCTGCTGTGACAATCTCCATACAGTCCGGTCCGTTCGTCTTAGACTATCGCATATCGGGCCTAGGGGGCGGCAAGCGTCAGTCCCCTAATAGCGGTATAAGTCGTGTCGGAGCGAAGCCCATTACACCCTGACAAACTACTGGAACCTACCAGCAAATCTCGCTTGCCCTGGCCAGGGACTTTGCGTAATGGCTCTCTGACACAGCGCGATATCAACTCCCAATACCGGGAGAGACGAATCCTGTCTAACCGCCACTGCCTCCAAGTGCTCGGGACTGCACCCAACTGCTACCTGTTTGCACGACTCCTTTGAGCCGTGGTAGGGTAGCAATCTAAGAACAGTGGGACACACTCGAGGTGAAGTAGCAGTGTCAAGTCTGCGGACTATGCTGTACTCATGTCACCTGGGAACTGTTTACTGACGACTGGTATAAAACCAACCAACAGTTCCCTGTGAGTCCTGTCCGGTGTACCCGTAACCTAACGAGCACCTGCATACTATCTCCAGTACGACGTACTGACGGCTGTGGGACAGACCATCTCCCCAACTGGGATGAGAAGCGTACACACTAGTCTACTCCGGAGTATCGATGCTCTGTCTCGATAATCCAACGACCAGGGACCTGAATAAGGATGTGCTTGTAGACTACCCAGCCCCCACTAGTGTGACTGCCATCACAACGCTGGTAGACAAGCAAGATCCTAAGAGCTCTATCAATACGTACACTCACATATTAAGATAGAAAAACCAAGCAGCATACTACCATGTTTAGCAAGACTGTTATATACATGTGAATATCCCAAGCTTCCATTAAGTAATATACAAACTAGTATGATACAGTAATGGTCTTCTAGGGCATAAACACTAACAGTGACCCCTTGGACAAAAGTTTGCGTCAGGGCAATAACTTCACTATAGCCGATTACTTTTGCTCTGCATCGTGGTATTCAGTTGGAATATCCTACACCTCATTCTACGGGGAAAGAGCCGAGATCCCTTCACCGGGAGTGACCTCTTTAGCAAAGGTTTTCGTCACTATATTTTTAAAAGCTATCCGTTCCTTCAACGATATCAAGTTCATTACGTTAAAGGTTTTCGCCAGAAACCATTCGTAGCCCTCCGTCGTTTCATATGGATAGTCAATAGTATTCAAGCTGTGTATGTTGGCCAAAGTCAAGGCACAGTGATTGGTAGCTATTGGGGTATTCATATGCAGCATAGATAGATGCGTTGGTTTGGGACAGTCGTACTGCCACTTTGACCAAAGTCAAGGGTAGGTACGGGTGGATTCAAATTAACCTGGAGAATGACGGGTAGAACTTGACATGTGACTTATGATATGTTGGCCAAAGTCAAGGTCATAAGAGCATGGGGTAAAAATCACATCAGGAGTTTCAAAAGAACTGAAACTTGCCAGATATGCGCATACCTTCTGGAGTGTGACACCGTGAGCGGATTCCGTCACGTTATCATGCGATGATAGTTGGATCCTGATTCCCACTGATGAGTTAGTTTACTCCTCGGGTGACCCCGACTAATTCTTCTTTCAGGTTTGGAGGAGAATTTGACGGTACAGTGGGAGGTTTCCAGATTAGATAAATTGGTAACCATTCTGATCTAGGTTAGAGTGCACGCTGAGTGTTTCTTTTCTCTCTCTCTTTGGCAGCGACCATTGACCCGACCCTAAGACTATGTCTCAGAGACCAAAATTAACCGAACCTTCTTAAACATTGGCTTTTGGATTGTCAGAGTTGCAGACCTCATTGCCACTCCTACTTTTACCCTTTTCTCCAGGACACCCCGTATTACTACGAACGTCCACTTCCATTGGACAAAACCATCGTATGGTTATATACGAACTCGAAAGGATTTATTCGAGGATGGTTTCAGGTTCTGGAGAAAACGGATATGACTATTCAGTTGTCTTTTCCTTTTACCTTCTCTCAGGTTGCGAGTACTCCTTGGTTTAGGAGATAGTACACCTATTACGCAAATTGGATAGTCTTCTTCCAAACCTTAGGCTGGTGCCGAACGGTGGGGAATGAAGAAAACCAATTAGCATAACGATGGTGTACAGAAGGTATTAAGTTAAGACAAAGCAAGGGATTAGTAAGAGGGAAAAGTAAATTGCGACTGATATTCACGACCAAACCAAGTATTTCATTACCACTCCCACATCACCTTTGTATTTCTCCAGAACACTCTGTATCACTACGAAGATCCACAGTTTATTGGATACTCCATCGTATGGTTATATACGAACTCGAAAGGAACTTGTTCCAGTTCGGGGATGGATTCTGGTTCAGGAGAAATAGGAATAAGGTTTATTCAGGTGTCTTTTATCTTCACCTTCTCTCGCATTGCGAGTGCTCCTAGGATTAGGACAGTACACCAATTATGCTTATTGGATAGTCTTCTTCCAAACCATAGGCTGGTGCCGAACGGTAGGGAAGGAAGAAAACCATTTGGCCTAAAGGGGTGTGCAGAAGGTAATGACTAAAGACATATAAAGGGATTTGGAGAGGTGGCAAAGAATTATACGGTTACAGTTGTGAATCTGGATAATGGAAGAGGCATTACTAGGATTACCAGGATACCCCATCGAAACATTTCAATGTTTCAGTTTCACTGTGTACTGTTAAATGAAAGCTGATTTCCCGATTAGATACTTACTCCAGGGTATGTATTTACCAGGTACGATTCTCACATCTGTATGGTTTTACAGAAGATGAGTGGGAGTAAGTTATTGGGAATTGGGTGATCATCCTCATTATATCGGGATTCGTTGTAATCGGTGATATTTGAGGAAATCACCTGGACTGTTTGCCGGTCGGCAAATATTTTGTTTTGAATATCCGCTGTCATGCACCAATTTCAAATTGATATATCTGTACGTCTATTTTCATAGAGTGAGATATACCTTTCTGAAATTATGTCTACGATATTTACCTATATCATTGGATGGTTAGGTAAGGAGCATTAAACAACGGTGTAATTTTTCTTAACCATAAGTACAGTTTTCAACCTATGACACACAGTGAATGAGTTATCAGACTCAAGGGACTTATACAGAGTATTGTATGTTGTCCAGGGTCCATCAGGACAGAGGGGTTGGTTCTCGTACTATATTCGGTTTACTTATGACTTCTCTAGTTTTTAGACAAGTGTTTCGTGAAAACACAGGGTCCGAATTTTGAGAAGTTATAGGTATTTGAATAAAGTAGAGAACCAGGTGTAGCAAGTATCGGGATTCTTCAAAGTGATCGAAGATGTAGATACTTGTATATGGTATTCAGTTGATAGTAATGATAAAGAGAACTTACTTCTTTTTCAGGTTACTCATAATTGGAAGTATTCCTAAGTTGAGTAACGCTGATCGTCCTCCTTCCATTTCGTCAACATGCACTGGAGATAGCTGCATGATTTGAATCTGGTTCATTTAAGATCATTGCCTCTGGTTCTATATTGGATATAGAACAGTTCATATCTTAACGTTGTTAAGGTACGGGGAGTTGTCCGGCTTATGATTAAAACCAGACTCTGGATAACTCAAGGCACGTTTCTGTAATGGCTGTTTGTGGGTTGACCCAGGCTTTGACGAGGGTTGACTTTCTACCATCTGGAAGATCAATAGTGATATTGTTCTGAACTCGCCACAGTTTTAAATAAAATGGATTTTTCAGAAAACAGTAGTGGGAGTATGGTAGAACTGGAAGTGATTCCAGAACCACAAACGATTACTGAAGATTTGATAGGAACCAAAAGATTCAATCTGGTTTGACATTCCATTGGCCACTCCGCAGATACGGTGGGTAACCTCAGGCACCCGAGAGGTACTTCGGTATGCTCAAGGACGGTGACAGGGAAGTTCTTGTTTACCCAGACTTGCCATTGCTGTTGTTCCAGACTGTGAGACCCGGCAGGAGGATGAGTATAGCGTCGTTCTGAACTAGTTTTAGAAGTGTACGTTTATATGACTCTGCCAGAGGGTTGTCGTAGTCAGTGGGAGCAGCGGAAGCATTGGTGGACAAATGGCTTATGTCTATTTATAGACTAAAGCAGATATAGCGGAGATAGATCATCAATTTCTGATGTGACAGTCATAAGTTTGACTTCGTCAGAATAGGGGATGGATCTGTTAAGAAGGTAGTAGGGTGTGATATTATGGTATTTGGATGACATACACATAGTAGGAAGTGATATTCTTATACTACAATCGGTTACACTTTGGTCGTCACACAGTGGTTTCTCCACATGGGACTTGGACATTATATCAGACATACTGGTTACTAGATCTATGGTTGTAGATCTAGATTTGGGTGGTTTCCCAATTAAGGGTACTTAGACAGCATTCTAAGAGTATTTAGAATGGACGACTCCTGGCACGGTAGTGTACCTGCAGGTGATGGAGTCACCCTCTCTAAAGGTGTCTTACAGACTAAAGGGAAGAGGGATGTGCATGATTGGCAGATCACTTGCTTAGGCAATTGAGTCAATCATGAGATGTCAAGTACCACACCAGATGTTGCTCTTGCACTAGATGCAATAAGTTGACATTGATCCAATCCTGGAGAAACAGTCGGAAGCAGTTTTAGAACATAAGTGGATGTTCTAGAGATATGATAACGACAGCCTCTTTCGGGAGACAATTATCATTCCAGGCTTCCAAGGTGACCTGGACGACAAGGAGGTTGTCAGAGTTATAGTTTTTCCTTCTGACGAGGGGCAGTATTTTGGACAGGTGGTCCAAGGCAATACTGAGGGAGGCATGGCGCAGGATACTGATTAAGTTCAGTTGAAAATACAGTCTAAGAAGTTTGGATTTGGAGTTCATTTATGAGCTAGGTCCCATCAGACATCCAGACACATTCTAAGACAGGTATTGCTCATTTCGGGAGATGGTTTTCTCCACGAACATGATATATAGAGAGACATAGAAAGAAACATCAAGGCGGATCCACTCACTGAGGCTATTCCTCGAACGCAATAGTTTCGCAAACTAACTTTGTGAGACTGACTAGTAGAGGAGTTGGGTGTTCGGTATCACACGGGCTGTGAGTATGCGACATCGCAATAATTAGCCTTGAGTGCAAGTGGGAGATTGTTGGAGATAGTGCCCTCAGAGTCAATTATTGGATCACAGGCACATGATTGCAATGATTGAGGGAGGACCTATCCCGGTAGGACAGTCTTACTCAAGATGATAGTATGCTATCTGGTTTATCTTTATCATCGTGTACTGCTTTAGGTGACCTGACATGTCGCTATTATACGTTGATAAAGCCCCTAGGATTCTTGCTTGACCACCAGCAGTATGAGGGCGATCATATAAGTGGGAGCTGGGGTCTATAAGCACATCCTTAAAAGGTCCCTAGTCGTGGGAGTTTCGAGACAGGGCATCGATACTCCAGAGTAGACTAGTGTATACAGTCGAGACCCCGACGAGGGGCGATGGCCGGTCTCACAAGCCATTGGTGTCAGTTGGTTCACCTAAGATGTATACAGGTGCTCATTGGGTTATGAGTACACCGGACAGGACTCGCCGGGAACATGCTAGTTGGTCTTATACCTGACGTCAGATAGCAGTTCCCTGGTGACATGTATACAGGTTAGTTCATCGACCTGGGGATCGTCATTTGTCTCGTGTGAGTTCCCACTGTACTTTGATTACTACCCTACCACGCTCAAAGGAGATGTGCAAACAGGTTTTAGATGGGTACAGTCCCGAGCCACATGGAGGCAGTGAGCGGATTTTCAGGGGTTCATCTCTCCCGGTATTGGGGGTGAGGTCGCGCTGTGTCTAGGAGAGCCATTACACAAAGCCCTCGGCCGAGGCAGGAGATTTACTGGTAGGTATTCCAGTAGTATCTCAGGGTGTTCTGGGCTACACTCCGACACGACTTGTACCGTTTTTGGGGGTCTGACTTTTACCAACCCCCTAGGCCCGCCATGCGATGCTCATAGACGAATGGACCGGACTGTACGGATATTGTCACTGACAGGCTCAGTAGGGTGTCAGGATGAGTTCGCTCATCGACGTCCCTTTTAGTCAATACCTGGTAGCCCGTTACGTATTGGCTTATACCTCTGACGTGCTAGTGGTTAAATCCACAACCAAGGTGTTGACGAGTCTTTAGAGTCCCCCACATTCAGTTACTCAGTTTTTGGGCGAAAAGCTGTAAAGGCCGTATGGAGATATGGCAATGTCCGATCAGATACGTGCGGTATTGCACGGATCAGGATCGGACAGTTCGTACTAGAGGCCGTATGGAGATATGGCAGGGTTCGATCAGATACGTGCGGTATTGCACGGATCCTGATCGAACGGTTTATACTAGCCGGCTTTGGTTTAAGCCGGATTCTAGTATAGTACAGTGTAGATTTTGTCTCATTGCATTTGTATTTCGGTTGGAATACAAATGCGGGTGTGTATACACAGTATCGGGGTTTTCCTGTAATTTATTACGGGACCAGTTTTCTGGAGTTGCCAGTTTGCTTTCCGTTTCGGCCATTTTCATTTGTATCGTTCATTGGCCGAAGTTTGGTGGAGGAGGGCTTATTTGCATTTGTGCAAATAAGCAATTTGGAAGGGGGTCTTTGCATATTGTTGTGTCATGATCACTTGACTTTCTTTTGTCATCATGGCTAGTCTTATAGTGTCATGATGGCATGACTTTTTGGTGATGATGATGGATGATGATGGTTGTATGAGTGTTGGAGTTTCTTTGTGATCATTTCTTGATATGATAACTTTTCCTCTCACTTGCATTATTCATGTGGCTATCTCTTTTTTACTCACTCCCTCTCTTATTCTCTCCACTCCCAAGAGCCATGGCCGGCCAAGACTTTAGGGGGCCGTCCAAGATTTGTGAGGGTGGTATTTTTGTTCCTTTGGCTTTGTAAAATCCCACTAGTTCAATCTCTACAAGACCACTTCAATTCCTCCACCAATGGCAACTCCCAAAACCCCTAGAGACACAAATAGCTCACTACACATTCTACAGCAAACCTTGGGCACGTCGACTAGCTAGCTTCGTGCCCGAGTTGCCTCGGCATAGAGGTGGGAGCCCGTAAAAGATGTAGGCGATGTGGTGCACTTCCGGCGACGAGGTGGAGATAGGACATTCCGCGGGAGATCGGGACGACGACGAGAAGACCGGAGGACTCGGATCAGTCGGTATATCTCTATTCCCCATCTTGTAGTTAGCTAGGACTAGTTAATGGTTCGATCCGGGTGTTTAGTGCGCGGTGGTGCCGGTTTGCTAGTTTGCAAAATTAAAGTTTTTCGCTTCCGCATTTGGCCTCGGGATGGAGGCCGGGGCGCCGCCGTGCACTTACAAATCATAGTATCTCTCAGGTGGATGAGAAACCCTGCTAGATCGGCGAAGAGGCTGGGGTTCGTCGGGTACTACTGAATCCTCTGGCTCCAATAAATCATCAGTTGTAGTTTGTGGTGCTGGAACCTCTTCCATCTCTACCTCTTCGCCACTAATTTCTTTTGCAAGAAATTCCTTTTCTAAAAAGGTGGCATGTTGAGCAACAAACACCTTTTGTTGTTCACTGTGGTAGAATAGATATCCATACGAATTGCTTGGATATCCTACAAACTTACAAAGAACTGATCGTGCCTCGAGCTTGTCTGGATTTTGCTTTTTAACATAGGCCGAACAACCCCATATCTTAACTCTTTTAAGAGATGGTCTCTTCCCATTCCATATCTCATATGGAGTGGTAGGCACAGATTTAGTTGGAACTCTATTCAATAGGTATATTGCTGTCTCCAGCGCATACCCCCAGAAGGAAATATGTAACTCAGCTGTACTCATCATAGAGCGCACCATATCTAATAGGGTGCGATTCCTCCGCTCCGATACACCGTTGTGCTGTGGTGTATAAGGAGGAGTAAGCTGAGAGAGAATCCCATTCTCTTTTAGATAGTCTAGGAACTCGTTGCTTAAGTATTCTTCTCCTCGATCAGATCGAAGGATCTTAATACTTTTGCCCGTTTGGTTCTCTACTTCGTGCTTATATTCTCTGAATTTCTCAAAAGCTTCAGACTTGTGTTTCATCAGGAACCCATGTCCGTATCTAGAGAGATCGTCAGTGAATGTAATGAAGTAGGAAGAACCGTTCCTGGCATGCGTAGACATAGGACCGCATACATCACTATGTACCAGTTCTAAGAGTTCTACTAAATGGAGTTTTGGTCATTTTACCTTTGAGATATGAATGGCAAGTATCATAAGATGATAATTTGAATGGATTCAAATATCCATCCTTATGTAACTTAGCAAGCCGTGTCGCATTGATATGACCAAGTCTACAATGCCTTAAGAAAGATTCGTTCATTTCTGAACTCTTCATCTTGTGTGTGTTTTGTATATTGAGGACTCTATTTTGATTGAGAATGAATATGCCGTTATGTAACGAGCCTGATGCAATCAACTTTTGATCTAGGAATATGTTCATAACATTATCCTTTACTACAAAATTATATCCTTCTTTACTTAATAAAGAAACTGATATAATGTTGCACATCATGTTCGGTATATAATAGCACTCATTCAGAATCATTGTATTACGACTTGGTAATACAAGGTAATGTTCGCCAACTGCTTTGGCTGCAATACTTGCACCATTCCCTACTTGAACGAAATGATCACCTTTTCCCAGTTCTTTACCTTTACGTAGCCCATGTAAAAATTTACATATATAGGATCCCGATCCGGTATCTAATACTCAGGACGTACGGTGAACTGAGAAACAGTTCTCAATAACAAACACACCCGAAAAAGATGCATCAGCATGCATGTTCTGTGTTTGGGAGGCATGAGAATCCAGATATTCTCCTGGTTCCTGTTCAGTCTTATAACTCTTATAAGAAAGAACGGGACCAACGATCCCCTGCTCAGTATAATAAGCGGATTCAGTCAATACATCCATATTATTATCTTGATTATGGCCTGACATGGACGCTACCTGGAGAGAGAGAGAAGAAAACACTTTAGCGTATGCTCTTGCAAGATTAGATTGGTAATTATCTTATCTAATCAGGATGTCTCCCACTGTTTTTATCAAATCTTCCTTCAAACCCTAAAAGGTAAGATTAGCCGGGATTAATTACACCCTACAATTTCGTCAATCTTTCAGCCAGATCAGTGTCGGTACTTGAGGGAGGTTCCCCGTGCTTTCGCACGGACCTAATTAAAGTAAACCTCGTTTTCCCAGAGGCATAACCCCGTTAACACTTTTCTAGACACCTACTTGATCGGCTAATTGTCCTGTGTAAAATTGTCCCAGAAGTAACTCTTACTCGCAGTGGGTATCGGGATCCAACTATCTCATAGGAGGTATGCAATCTCATTGCAAATTTCAACACTTGAAATTCCCGATAATGTTTTTGCCCCTAGCAACTTATGACCTTGGCTAAGGTCAACAAATCATAAGTGCTAGCCAAGTTCAACCCATCATTTCCTGATTGAATTAAACCCGTCCGTACGACCCTTGACTAAGGTCAACAAAGTCGTACGACTACCCTAACTCAATCACATCTCATGTTTTAGCAGATAAATACTAATTAGCTACCGTACACTACGCCTTGGCTAAGGTCAACAAACGCAGCACGAATACTAACTAGTCTCTATCTGAAATGACGGAGGGCTACGCAGGTTTTTCAGAAAACCATGAGCGTAATGAACTTGATATCGTCGTAGAATCATGTGGTTTTTGAAAAAGGAGTGTTTTTGAGGCTTTTTCTAGTTTCGCTAAAAAGGTCACTCCCGGTGAAGGGATCTCGGCTCTTTCCCCATCGAATAAGGTGCAGGATATATCGTATATACCTCTGTGCAAAGCAAGAACTATAGAAGCTGTCAAAAACTAAACCATGAGTTTGTAGTATCTGCCAGTTTCGCTAAAGAGGTCACTCCCGGTGAAGGGATCTCGGCTTTTTCCTCATCGAATAAGGTGCAGGGTATATCATATATACCGCTATGCAAAGCAAAACTGTAGCTACCCTTTTTATAAAGTTTTGATTCTACAACATCTTTTAGGTTTCTTTTCTTTTTATTAATCTCATTAATAAATCCCATCAGCTTATGCTTCCTAAGCATCACAGAAGAAACGAAAGCAGTAATATTTATATATCAATATATATATATAGTATAAGCATTCGTCTCAGGCAGTAATATGATCTCATCACAGAACATTGCAGCAGAAGAACATATATGAAATATTGGATATACTAGGATGTCCGTGTTTTCAATACGAGCCGGTGTAAAACACGGATTCCACGGTCGCGATGAATAGCCAAACCCACATCCCTAGACCCCTACGAGAGCGACAAGTAACACTGCCAATTCTAGGATTAGGAGACCCGGTCTCGACTCCTCGAGATGGCCTCCCACTGTACCCTAGAACCCGGTTACTTGTGCTCCCCTCCTTGGGTCTACCTAATGCGGAAAAGTAAATAATATACACCGGTGGCATCAACCTCATCCCGGAAGTGCCCCAATAAAAGAATATTACATACAAATGAATTTTACATGAATGAAAATAAAAACCCTCATCTCACATAAAACCCCCGGCTATTCAAAACACGACAATCCAATATAACATATCACAGCAACACATAATATCACATATCATCAACATAAGTAAGTATGCATACACCGATCGTCGTTGATGTATAGCAACGAAAACCGACAATACAACTACATACTACACTTACGGTCACAGAAAAGAAATTGTAAAACTACAACATTTGGAATCCACAATCACTTTAGACATCATAAATCCGAAATATCACATACTTCTCATTTCATGCCTAACTATATGAATTCCACATATTGTATCACATTCCAGATAAATAGACAGTATTAAACTTTCCAATCGGATAATCAAATACCCAAGATTTCCTAAATAGCTCAACACTTGAGCGGAGTTCAAATAATCCCAGAATATGTTACAGTACCGATGGTCCAGCCGTAGAAGGGTCAAGCCAACGCATCACATGTGGCACGCCGTACTGCCCCAAACCCTAAGATTTAGAGGCGGTTCAGATGGCTACATAATCGAGTTAAGGTTTGTGTTCTTCTAGAGGGACCACCATGTTACTTGCACGTTTTTCCGAAAGATTTAAACCCAAGAAAAATTCAACACTTGAAAGTTTTTCGTGCCGGGAAAAAGTGAGTTAATGATATCCGTTCGAACATTTTAACAGTTTCAAAAATATCCGGAAAACATAACGAAATTAAACTATCCGATCGAATCAACGAATTCAAAATAATCCCCAGAACACTCAACACTTGAGTCAGATTAAAAATACCCAGAAATATGCAGGAACAGCTACGGACATTACTGTACCAACACGTGTCCCCAAGCCCCTCTTTTGGCCGCGGAACCGCCGCGGCAAGCATGTTCTTGCTGCGGTTCCACGGCTCTTTGAGAGCTTTGGGGGCACGTGTTTTAGGGTTGTCCTTAGAATTCCCTGCTAATTTTTTAAGTATTTTTAATGCATAAAAAATCATATTTTTAAAAAATTGTCCAGAGAGGGGGTCATTTCGATGTTTCGGGGTTCGATCGGAGTTTTAACTTCGTATACACATCGCCTAATGCTCTAGCTAGGCTCTGATACCACTGTAGGGTTCCTAAGCACTCTTATGAAGGTCTATAAGGCATCAACCATGCCCGAATAAAAATTTAGATGTGCCGAACAACCCAAAACCGGGATCTTTGCTAGATTATTAGGGTTTAACATGCAAGTAAACATCTTTACAACTAAAAGTGGGGGATTACAACCTGTGTAGTCCGCTCCTTCGCTTCATAAGCTCCGAGTAGAAGTCCCTTCGCTGCAATCCACGATCTCTCGGACTAAAGAGAAGCTCCACGACTCGAACGATCCATGCTAGCTTGTAGTGTTCCTTTTCTCCGATGATCTACGTCGAAATTTCTATAACTCAAGCTCTCTCACTCTAATGAGGTGAACACCCTAATCTAATTGGATAGATTAGATGAGGATGATGGAGTAGTATTTATGCTTTCTTTTTATATCAAATTCTCACTCTTAATCATCACAAAATGAAAACCTAGTAAGCTTTCTTAAAGCTCAAGGTTGAAGAAGAAGAAGAAATAATGCATTAATCCTTTTGTGATGAATAATGAAATGATATATGATTAATAATGTAACCATAGTCAACCATGACTAGGCTAACCCATGTAGATAATTAACTAGGGCTAGGGTTTGGGTTGGGTTAAACAATGAGTCACTAGAAAATATCAACCATAATATCTTAACTCATGACAAAAGAAAAAGCTTCTAGAATGTTCATGAAAGAACTAACCCAATCCAAACCCTAACTTTGTTTAATCTCCACTAAACAAGTTGCATTAGTAATCATATCATGTTACAATAATATATATCTCATGTATATTATATATTTGCAACAAAAGAAAATAATACAATTAACATATATCGCATATATATCAATGTATTATCCGGTGAGAAAATGAAATAATAAAGCGAGCCAATATTAGATAATGTAATGCAATATATCATATATATTATTATACATTAAATTATCGAATCAACACTTGATCCGACAATCCGGCTATATCGAATATAACCAACTAATATATCATGTACCGATTCATCGAATCAACACTTGATCCGATGACCCGGCTCATATCTAAATATAGCGAGAATATAATACGGTATCTCATATCGTATTATCCTCGGTCCTGCACATATCACATATGTGCTCCTATTCCGTTTTGCCTGAGTCAAGAAACCTCTGTGTAGGACTCTAAAGAATCGTCAATACGCCGGTAGCAGGTGATGATCATATCAAACACCCACAAGCCGCAAGCGGTCAGCTAAACGTAACAGCCACTCAGGTATTGAGCGATCAGAAGATCAACAAGCTAGCCTGTACATTCTCCTGTGAATCCAATCAGTAACACTCCCGTACAGTCCGGTCTCTTCGTCTGATATGTTGCATATCAAGTCTAGGTATGGTATACGTCAGACCCCAGTAACCGATAAGTCGTGTCAATGTGAGGCTCATAACAGGTCAAGAAACTACTGGTAACACTTACCAGTAAATCTCTATATCAGCCCTGGCCAGAGACTTCTAGTTATAGACAATCGAACACAGAACAACATCAACTCCCTATACCGGGAGAGACGAATCCCCTCCTATCGCTCATTGCCTCCATGTGATTCAGGACTGCACCCAAAAGCCACCATTTTGCACGCCCTCTTGGACGTGGTAAGGTGGAAATCAAAGCACAGTGGGAATCATACAAGACTCTATGACGATCTCGGGTCTACAGACTACCCTGTACCAGTATCACCGGAGAACTGCCATCTGACGTGTGGCATATCACCATCTGCCAGTTCTCAGCGAGTCCGTCCAGTGTACCCAGTCTCCACTGAGCACCCGTACACCATCCTTGATGTGTAACACCGATGGATATGGGATCATCCATCGCCCATCATATGGGTCAAGATGCGTATACGCTAGTCTACTCTGGTGTATCGATGCCCTGTCTCGATATACCCTCGACTAGGAACAGTTATAGGATGTACTCATCGACTACCGTGGCCCCACTAGTATGATCTCATCATAGTCCCAGTATTCGAGTACAGATCCTAAAGGCTTTATCAATATGTGAGAGTAAGACAGTAAACCAATACAAGTCAACATGTTAAGATAAATTGAAACCAAATAGCATACTATCATGACGAGCAAGAAAGTCCTCTCTATATATATCCAAGCATCCATTATATTATACATCATATGTACAACAATGGCCTCTAGGGCATATACATAACTAACAAACAGGCCCGCATCTCATGGCTTTGAGACGGAGGGGGCTTCACTCTAGAATTGGCGGGCTATTCGCCACACTCGTAGGGGGTACAGGTTAACCCAAGGAAGGGTGCTCAAGTTACCGGATTTCGTGAAGTGCTGGGTGGTCCATTCACGTTGTTTAAGGGGGCTGCCTCGCTTCAGGTTTTGGCGGGTAACTTGCCACGCCCGTAGGGATCTAGGATTTCATTGCACGGGCTATCCACACGACCAGGGGAACGTCAGGTTTCAGTAGCGGCTCTATGAAACCCGGGGATCCCAGATTATCTGTATTGTTCTGTGATGCTTATTACATTTCTGTGATGTTGCATTTTATCACACCTTGAGCGATTATTATATATTGATATATATACTAGTAGATGTTATATATGTTTTACACCCGCGCTAGTCCAGTCCCCGCTCTGTCGTTAGTTAAGTAACCTAACGGGTGATGACGGGACCCAGTGGTGAATGCGGATGGCATATACGTACATCGTATTTTCGTTCTTTATTGGTGTGATCAATTGATGGGACTGCGTTGATTCGGATCAATGCAATCTAAACAAACCTGTTTGATGTTGTTGGAACATTTTTCAAAAAGGTGTTATTGCAAGGGCGTTCTCTTTTGTTTTGCACAGTGGTATTCGGTTATGAATATCCAGCACCTCAGTCGATGAGGCAAAGGCCGAGATCCCTTCACCGGGAGTGACCCCTTGGACAAAAGTTTGCGTCAAAGTAATAACTTCACTATAGTCGATTACTTTTTGCTTTGCATCGTGGTATTCAGTTGGAATATCCTGCACCTCATTCTACGGGGAAAGAGCCGAGATCCCTTCACCGGGAGTGACCTCTTTAGCAAAGGTTTTCGCCACTATATTTTTTATAAAAAGCTATTCGGTTCCTTCAACGATATAAAGTTCATTACGTTAAAGGTTTTTCGCCAAAAACCATTCGTAGCCCTCCGTCATTTCAGACGGGTAGAATTTAGTATTCATGCTATGTTTGTTGACCTTCGTTAAGACATAGTAAATGGTAGCTGCTTGTTACCTTTCTGTTGCATAGATAGATGCGTTGGTTTGGGACAGTCGTATGGCCTTGTTGACCTTCGTCAAGGGCTTATATGGGTGGGTTCAAATTAACCTGGACAATGACGGGTAGAACATGACATGTGACTTATGATTTGTTGACCTTCGTCAAGGTCATAAGAGCATGGGGTAAAAAATCAAATCGGGAGTTTCTAAAGAAACTGAAACTTGAAAGATATATGCATACCTTCTGGAGTGTGATAAAGTGAGTGGATTCCATCACGTTATCATGCGATGATAGTTGGATCCCGATTCCCACTGATGAGTGGTTTACTCCTCGGGTGATCCCGACTAATTCTTCTTTCAGGTTTGGAGGAGAATTTGAGATTACAGTGGGAGGTTTCCTGATTAGATAAAGTAATAACCATTCTGATCTAGGTTAGAGTGCACGCTGAGTGTTTATTCTCTCTCTCTCTCTCTTTAGCAGCGACCATGGCCCGACCCTTGATTATGACTCAGTGACCAAGTTGACCGAACCTTCTTAAACACTGGCTTTTGGATTGTCAGAGTTTCATACCTCATTGCCACTCCTACTTTTACCCTTTTCTCCAGAACACCCCGTATTACTACGAACGTCCACTTCCATTGGACAAAACCATCATATGGTTATATACGAACTGGAAGGAACTTGTTCCAGATTCGAGGATGGTTTCCGGTTCTGGAGAAAACGAATAGGACCATTCAGTTGTCTTTTCCTTTTACCTTCTCTCAGGTTGCGAGTGTTCCTTGGATTAGGACGGTACACCTATTACGCTAATTGGATAGTCTTCTTCCAAACCATAGGCAGGTGCCGAACGGTGGGGAATGAAGAAAACCAATTAGCCTAACGATGGTGTACAGAAGGTAATAAGTAAAGACAAATAAAGGGATTAGTAAGAGGGCAAAATAAACTGCGACTGCTATTCACAACCAAACCAAGTATTTCATCGCCACTCCTGCTTCACCTTTGTATTTCTCCAGGACACTCCGTATCACTACGAAGATCCACAGTTTTTGGATACTCCATCGTATGGTTATATACGAACTCGAAGGAACTTGTTCCAGTTCGGGGATGGATTCTGGTTCAGCAGAAATAGGAATAAGATTTATTCAGTTGTCTTTTATCTTCACCTTCTCTCAGATTACGAGTACTCCTAGGATTAGGAGAGTACACCCATTATGCTTATTGGATAGTCTTCTTCCAAACCATAGGCTGATGCCGAATGGTAGGGAAGGAAGAAAACCATTTAGCCTAAGAGGGCGTACAGAAGGTAATGACTAAAGACATATAAAGGGATTTGGAGAGATGGCAAAGAAATATACGATTACAGTTGTGAACCTGATAATGGAAGAGGCATTACTAGGAATACCCGGATACCCTTTCGAAACATTTACATGTTTCAGTTTCACTGTGCATTGTTAATAGAAAACTGATTTCCCAATTAGACACTTGCTCTAGGGTATGTATTTACCAGGTATGATTCTCACATCTGTATGGTTTTGCAGATTATGAGTGGGAGTAAGTTATTGGGAATTAGGTGATCATCCTCATTATATCAGGATTCGTTGTAATTGGTGTTATTTGAGGAAATCACATGGGTAGTTTGCCGGACGGAAAAAATTTAGTTTTGAATATCCGTTGTTATGCACCAATTTCAAATTGATATATCTGTACGTTTATTTTAAAAAAGTGAGATATAACTTTTTGAAATTATGTCGATGTCATTTACCTATATCAGTTGATGGTTAGGTAAAGAGCATTAAACAGCGGTATAATTCTTCATAACCATAGTACAGTTTTCAACCTACGACGCACAGGGTTTGAGTTATTCAACTCAGGGGAATTATACAGAGTATTGTATGTTGTCCAGTGTCCATTAGGACAGAGGGGTTGGTCCTCGTACTATATTCTGTTTACTTATGACTTCTC
This sequence comes from Agapanthus africanus, assembly GCA_030015575.1. NCBI lineage: Eukaryota > Viridiplantae > Streptophyta > Magnoliopsida > Asparagales > Amaryllidaceae > Agapanthus > Agapanthus africanus. Next base: position 272,714,204 of record CM057348.1, read on the forward strand.
TAGTTCTTAAACAAGTGTTTCGTAGAAACACAAGGTCTATGTTTTGAGAAGTTATAGGTATAAGAGTAAAGTAGAGAACCAGATGTTGCAAGTATCGGGATTCTTCAAGATAATCGAAGATGTAGATACTTGTGTATAGTATTCAGTTCATAGTAATGGTTTTGAGAAACTTTTTTCTCTTTCAGGTTACTCATATCTGGATGCATTCCTAAGTTGAGTAACGCTGATCGGCCTCCTTCCATTTAGTTGACATGCACTGGAGACAGCTCCATGATTTGAATCTGGTTTCAATTAAATCGGTGTCTCTGTTTCTATATTGGATATAGAATAGTTCGTATATTAACAATGTTAAAGAACGGAGAGTTGTCCGGCTTATGCTTAAAACCAGACTCTGGATAACTCAATGCACGTTTCTGTAATGGCTGTTTGTGGGTTGACCCGGGCTATGACGAGGGTTGACTTTCTACCATCTGGAAGATCAATAGTGATATTGTTCTTGACTCTCCACAGTTTTAATAAAAATGGATTTTTCAGAAAACAGTAGTGGGAGTATGGTAGAACTGGAAGTGATTCCAGAACCGCAAACGATTACTGAAAATTTGATAAGAACCTAAAGATTCGATCTGGTTTGACATTCCATTGGCCACTCCGCAGATATGGTGGGTAACCTCAGGCACTCGAGAGGTACTTCGGTATGCTCAAAGACGATGACAGGGAGGTTCTTGTTTACCCAGACTTGACGCTACTGTTGTTCCAGGCTATGAGACCCGGCAGGAGGATTAGTATAGCGTCGTTCTAAACTGGCTTTAGAAGTGTACGTGTATATGACTCTGCCAGAGGGTTGTCGTAGTCAGTGGGAGCAGCGGAAGCATAGTGGACAAGTGGCTTATGTCTATAGACTAAAGCGGATATAGTAGAGATAGATCATCTATTTCTGATGTGACAGTCATAGGTTTGACTTCATCAGAATAGGGGATGGATCTGTTAAGAAGGTAGTAGGGTGTGATGTCCTGGTATTTGGATGACATACACAGAGTAGGAAGTGAAGTTCCTATACTACGAGCGGTCATGCTTTGGTTGTCACACAGTGATTTCTCCACATAAAGCTTGGATATTATATCAGAAATTCTGGTCGCTAGATCTATGGTTTTAGATCTAGATTTGGGTGGTTTCCCAATCTGGGTACTTAGACAGCATTCTAAAGGTGTTTTAGAATGGACGACTCCTGGCATGGTGGTGTACCTGCAGGTGATGGAGTCACCCTCTCTAAAGGTGACTTACAGACTAAAGGGGAGAGGGATGTGCATGATTGGCAGATCACTTGCTTAGGCAGTTGAGTCAATCACGAGATGTCAAGTACCACACCAGATGGTCGATCGCTTCGCTCTCTTGCCGGAACCGAAAACTCAAAAGGGAGCCTCGAAGTTTGTGCAAGCCTCTCAGAATTCAAAAAAGTTGTTTTTGCACTAGATGCAATATGTTGATATTGATCCAATCCTGGAAAAACGATCGAAAGAAATTTTAGAACATAAGTGGATGTTCTAGGGATATGATAACGGCATCCTCCTTCGGGAGACAGTTATCATTCCAGGCTTCCAAGGTGACCTGGAATACAGAGTGACTGTCAGAGTTATAGTTTTTCCTCTGACGAGGGGCAGTTGTTTGGACAGGAGGTCCAAGCTGAGACTCAGGGAGGCATAGCGCAGGATACTGATTAAGTTCAGTTGACGATACAGACTAAGAAGTTTGGATTTGGAGTTCATTTATGAGCTAGGTCCCAACAGATATCCAGACACATTCTAAGACAGGTATTGCTCATTTCGGGAGATGGCTTTCTCCGCGAACTTGAGATAAAGAGAGACATAGAAAGAAACATTAGGGCGGATCTACTCACTGAGGCTATTCCTCGAACGCAGTAGTTTCGCAAATGGGCTTTGTGAGACTGATTAGTAGAGGAGTTGGGTGTTCGGTATCACACGGGCTGTGAGTATGCGATGTAGGGTTCCTAGGCACTCTTGTGAAGGTTCATAAGGCATCAAACATGCCCGAATAAAATTTTAGACGTGCCGAACAACCCAAAACTGGGATCTTTGCTAGATTATTAGGGTTTAACATGCAAGTAAACATCTTTACCACTAAGTGTGAGGGATTACAACCTTTGTATTCCACTCCTTCGCTTCATAAGCTCCGAGTAGAAGTCCCTTCGCCGCGATCCACGATCTCCTGGACTCAAGAGAGGCTCCATGACTCGAACGATCCATGCTAGCTTGTAGTGTTCCGTTTCTCCGATGATCTACATCGAAGTTGCTATAACTCAAGCTCTCTCACTCTAATGAGGTGAACACCCTAATCTAATGGGCTAGATTAGATGAGGATGATGGAGTAGTATTTATACTATCTTTTTATATCAATTTCTCACAAGAAATCATCACAAAATGAATAACTAGTGAGCTTTCTCAAAGCTCAAGAGAGAAGAAGATGATGGAAAAAGAGTTAATCCTTTTGTGATGAATAATAGAAAAGAATATATGATTGATCATGGAACCATGGTCAAGGATGACAAGGTTAACCTTTGTAGAGAATAAACTAGGGCTAGGGTTTGGTTAGGTTAAAGAATGAGTCATAAGATAATATCAACCATAATATCTTACACTTGACAAAAGGAAAGCTTCTAGATGGTGCAAGAAGGAGCTAACCCTAATCAAACCCTAACCTTGCTTAATCTCCACTAAAAAGGAAAGCTTCTAGATGGTGCAAGAAGGAGCTAACCCTAATCAAACCCTAACCTTGCTTAATCTCCACTAAACATGTTCCATTATTAATCATATCATGCAACAATAATATATATCACATATATATTATATATTTGCAACAAACGAAAATAATACAATTAACATATATCGCATATATATATCAATGTATTATCCGGTGAGAAAATGAAATAATAAAGCGAGCCAATATTAGATAATGTAATACAATATATCATATATATTATTATACATTAAATCATCGAATCAACACTTGATTCGACAATCCAGTTATATCGAATATAACCGACTAATATATCATGTACCGATTCATCGAATCAACACTTGATCCGATGACCCGGTTCATATCTAAATATCGCGAGAATATAATGCGGTATCTCATATCGCATTATCCTCGGTCCTGCACATATCATATATGTGCCTCTACTCCGTTTTTCCTGAGCCAAGAAACCTCTGTGTAGGACTCTAAAGAATCGTCAATACGCCGGTAGCAGGTGATGATCATATCAAACACCCACAAGCTGCAAGCGGTCAGCTAAACGTAACAGCCACCCAGGTATTGAGCGATCAGAAGATCAACAAGCTAGCCTGTACGTTCTCGTATGAATTCAATCAGTAACACTCCCGTACAGTCCGGTCTCTTCGTCTGATATGTCGCATATCAAGTCTAGGGGTGGTCTACGTCAGACCCCAGTAACCGATAAGTCGTGTCGATGTGAGGCTCATAACAGGTTGAGAAACTACTGGTAACACTTACCGGTAAATCTCTATATCAGCCCAGGCCAGGGACTTCCAGTTATAGGCAATCGAACACAGCACAACATCAACTCCCTATACCGGGAGAGACGAATCCCCTCCTATCGCTCATTGCCTCCATATGGTTCAGGACTGTACCCAAAAGACACATTTTTTCCACGTCCTCTTGGACGTGGTAAGGTGGAAATCAAAGCACAGTGGGAATCACACAAGACTCTATGACGATCTCGGGTCTACAGACTACCCTGTACCAGTGTCACCGGAGAACTGCCATCTGACGTATGGTATATCACCATCTGGGAGTTCTCGGCGAGTCCATCCAGTGTACCCAGTCTCCACTGAGCATCCGTACACCATCCTTGATGTCAAACACCGATGGATATGGGATCATCCATCGCCCATCATATAGGTCAAAATGCGTATACGCTAGTCTACACTGGTGTATCGATGCCCTGTCTCGATATACCCTCGACTAGGAACAGTTATAGGATGTACTCATCGACTACCGTGGCCCCACTAGTATGATCTCATCATGGTCCCAGTAGTCGAGTACTGATCCTAAGGGCTTTATCAACATGTGAGAGAAAGAAAGTAAACCAATACAAGTCAACATGTTAAGATAAAGGAAAACCAAATAGCATACTATCTTGAAGAGCAAGAAAGTCCTCTCTATATATATCCAAGCATCCATTATAATATACATCATATGTTAAACAATGGCCTCTAGGGCATATACATAACTAACAATCTCCCACTTGTACTAAGGCCAGCTGCTGTAGTATCTCATACCTAACATCCCGTATAATCTCTCAAACTGTATCTGGGGAATGGCCTTCGTGAATGGATCCGCAGTGTTGTCCTTCGTATCTACTCTCCTGACTCGATCTCCCAGCGATCAACTATCTCCCTGATCAGGTGATACCGCCTCAGAATATGTCTGGACTTCTGATGGGACCTGGGTTCCTTGGCCAAAGCCACAGCTCCATTGTTATCGCAATATAGAGGTATTGGATGCTCAATGGATGGAACCACACCAAGATCACTAAGGAACTTCTTTATCTAGACAGCCTCTTTGGCAGCATCGTTGGCAGCGATGTATTCAGCCTCCATCGTCGAGTCTGCAACGGTATCCTGTTTGGAACTCTTCCAACATACCGCCCCTCCATTGAGGGTAAAGACAAATCCCGAGTGCGACATAGAGTCCTCCTTATCACTTTGGAAGCTGGATTCGGTAAAGGACTCCACCCGGAGTTCTCCGTTACCATACACCAAGAACATCTCTTTAGTCCTTCGTAAGTACTTGAGAATGTTCTTCACAGCTGTCCAGTGACTCTCTCCAGGATCTACTTGATACCGACTTACTACACTTAGTAAGTATGCTACATCGGGTCTGGTACATAGCATCGCATACATGATAGAGCCTACTGCCAAAGCATAGGGTATCCCTTGCATGCGAGCTCTCTCCAAATCAGTCTTGGGAGACATCTCTTTGGAGAGAGTGGGTCCAGAGATCGTGGGTTGGTTCCCACGCTTGGATTCTTCCATACTAAACCTCTTTAGTATGGTGTCAATGTACCTGGAGTGGGATAATCCCAGTATCCGTTTAGATCTATCTCTATAGATCATGATTCCCAATATGCAGGAGGCATCACCTAGATCTTTCATTGAGAATCTTTGTGATAAGAAGAGCTTGACTGATTGCAGCATAAGAACATCATTTCCTATCAAGAGTATGTCATCCACGTACAATACGAGGAATACAACCTTACTCTCTGCCACCTTCTTATAAATACAAGGTTCATCAATATTTTTGATGAAGTCAAACTCTTTGACTACAACATCAAAACAGATGTTCCAACTCCGCGATGCTTGTTTTAATCCATAAATGGATTTAAGCAGCTTGCACACCTTTCCGCTGCTCCCACTATCTACGAAGCCCTCTGGCTGAGTCGTGTACACGCACTCTTCTAAATCACCATTTAGAAAGGCGGTCTTAACATCCATTTGCCAGATTTCATAGTCATGGTATGCAGCAATGGCAAGTAAGATCCGGATGGACTTTAGCATAGCCACTGGAGAAAAGGTTTCGTCATAATCCACACCTGGTCTTTGACGAAAACCCTTTGCAACAAGTATAGCTTTGAAAGTCTCAACTTTTCCATCTACACCAAATTTCTTTTTAAAGATCCACTTGCTCTCAATGGGTTTTACCCCTTCAGGAGCATTTTTCAAAGTCCATACTTTGTTGGTGTACATGGATTCCATCTCAGATCGCATTGCATCTAGCCATTTTACAGAGTCACCACTCGTGAGGGCCTGCTCGAAACTAGTCGGGTCATCATCTTCCATGATGCAATCCTCGCTTCCACCATCAATGAGAAAACCGTAGTATCTCTCAGGTGGACGAGAAACCCTATTAGATCGGCGGAGAGGCTGGGGTTCGTCGGGTACTAATGAATCCTCTTGTTCAACTAAATCTTCAGTTCCAGTTTGTACTACTGGAACTTCTTCCAGTTCTACCTCAGAGCCACTAATCTCTTTTGCAAGAAATTCCTTTTCTAAAAAGGTGGCATGTTGAGAAACAAACACTTTTTGCTCTTCACTTTGATAGAAAAAATATCCATAAGAATTCTTCGGATATCCTACAAACTTGCAAAGAACTGATCGTGCCTCGAGTTTGTCCGGATTTTGCCTTTTGACATAGGCCGGACAACCCCATATCTTAACTCGTTTAAGATACGGTCTCTTCCCACTCCTTATCTCATATGGTGTGGAAGGTACAGATTTAGACGGAACTTGATTCAATAGGTATGCTGCTGTCTCAAGCGCATAACCCCAGAATGAAATAGGTAACTCAGCAGTGCTCATCATAAAGTGCACCATATCTAATAAGGTGTGATTCCTCCGCTCCGATACACCATTGTGCTGTGGTGTATAAGGAGGAGTAAGCTTAGAGAGAATCCCATTCTCTTTTAGATAATCTAGGAACTCATTGCTTAAGTATTCACCTCCTCGATCAGATCGAAGAATCTTAATACTTTTGCCCGTTTGGTTCTCTACTTCGTGTTTATATTCCCTGAATTTCTCAAAAGCTTCAGACTTGTGTTTCATCAGGAACACATGCCCGAATCTTGAGAGATCGTCAGTGAATGTAATGAAGTAGGAAGAACCGTTCCTGGCATGCGTAGACATGGGACCGCATACATCACTATATACCAGTCCTAAGAGTTCTGTAACTCTTTCTCCGTGTCCACTAAACGGAGCTTCGGTCATTTTACCTTTGATACATGAATGGCAAGTATCATAAGATGATAATTCAAACGGGTTCAAATATCCATCCTTATGTAACTTAGCAAGTCGTGTCGCATTGATATGACCAAGTCTACAATGCCACAAGAAGGATTCGTTCATTTCTTAATTTTTCCTCTTGTTTGTGTTTTGTATATTGAGGACTGTATTTTGATTGAGAATGAATATGCCATTATGTAACGAGCCTGATGCAATCAACTTTTGATTTAGGAAGATATTCATAACATTATCCTGTACTACAAAATTATATCTTTCTTTACTTAATAAAGAAATTGATATAATGTTGCACATCATGTTCGGTATATAATAGCACTCATTCAGAATCAGTGTATTACGACTTGGTAATACTAGGTGATATTCGCCAACTGCTTTTGCTGCAATACTTGCACCATTCCCTACTTGAACGGAATGATCACCTTTTCCCAGTTCTCTACCTTTACGTAGCCCATGTAACAATTTACATGTGTGTGATCCTGATCCGGTATCTAATACCCAGGACGTAGGGTGAACTGAGAAACAGTTCTCAATAACTAACACACCCGAAGAAGGTGCATCAACATGCATGTTCTCCGTTTGGGCGGCGTGAGAATCTAGATATTCTCCTATTCCTTGTTCATTCTTATAACTCTTATAAGAAAGAACGGGACCAACGATCCCCTGCTCAGTATAATAAGCGGGTTTAGTCAATACATCCATATTATTATCTTGATTATGGCCTGACATGGTCGCTACCTGGAGAGAGAGAGAAGAAAACACTTTAGCGTATGCTCTTGCAAGATTAGATTGGTTATTATCTTATCTAATCAGGATGTCTCCCACTGTTTTTATCAAATCTTCCTTCAAACCCTAAAAGGTAAGATTAGCCGGGATTAATTACACCCTACAATTTCGTCAATCTTTTAGCCAGATCAGTGTCGGTACTTGAGGGAGGTTCCCCGTGCTTTCACACGGACCTAATTAAAGTAAACCTCGTTTTCCCAGAGGCGTAACCTCGTTAACACTTTTCTAGACACCTCCTTGATCGGCTAATTGTCCTGTGTAATACTCTCCCAGGAGTAACACTTACTCGCAGTGGGTATCGGGATCCAACTATCTCATAGGAGGTATGCAATCTCATTGCAAATTTCAGCACTTGAAATTCCCGATAATATTTTTCCCCTAGCGATCTATGACCTTGACAAGGTCAACAAACCATAAATCGCAGGTCAAGTTCTACCCGTCATTTCCCGATTGAATTAAACCCACCAACATGACCCTTGACAAGGTCAACAAGGCCGTACGAATACTCTAATCCAATCACATCTCATGTTTTAGCAGATAAACACTAATTAGCTACCGTACACTGTGCCTTGACAAGGTCAACAAACGCAGCACGAATACTAAGTAGGATTTATCTGTAATGACGGAGGGCTACGTCAGGTTTTTCTGAAAACCTATTGCGTAATGAACTTGATATCATCGTAGAATCGGGTAGTTTTTGAAAAGGAGTGTTTTTGAGGCTTTTCTAGTTTTGCTAAAGAGGTCACTCCCGGTGAAGGATCTCGGCTTTTTCCTCATCGAATAAGGTGCAGGATATATCATATATACCGCTGTCCAAAGCAAAAACTATAGAAGCTGTCAAAAACTAAACCGCGAGTTTGTAGCATCTGTCAGTTTCGCTAAAGAGGTCACTCCCGGTGAAGGGATCTCAGCTCTTTCCTCATCGAATAAGGTGCAGGGTATATCATATATACCGCTATGCAAAGCAAATCTGTAGCTACCCTTTTTATAAAGTTTTGATTCTACAACATCTTTTAGGTTTCTTTTCCTTTTATTAATCTCATTAATAAAATCCCATCAGCTTATGCTTCCTAAGCATCACAGAAGAAACGAAAGCAGTAATATTTATATATCAGCATATATATATATAGTATAAGCATTCGTCTCAGGCAGTAATATGATCTCATCACAGAACATTGCAGCAGAAGAACATATATGAAATATTGGATATACTAGGATGTCCATGTTTTTAATACGAGCCGGTATAAAACACGGATTCTACGGTCGCGATGAATAGCAAAACCCACATCCCTAGACCCCTACGAGAGCGGCAAGTAACACTGCTAATTCTAGGGTTAGGAGACCCGGTCTTGACTCCTCGAGATGGCCTCCCACTGGACCCTAGAACCCGATTACTTGTTCTCCCCTCCTTGGGTCTACCTAATGCTGAAAAGTAAATAATATACACTGGTGACATCAACCTCATCCCGGAAGTGCCCCAATAAAAGAATATTACATACAAATGGATTTTACATGAATGAAAATAAAAAACCCTCATCTCACATAAAACCCCCGGCTATTCAAAACACGACGATCCAATATAACATATCACAGCAACACATAATATTACATATCAACAACGTAAGTAAGTATGCATACATCGATCGTCGTTGATGTATAGCAACGAAGACCGGCAATACAACAACATACTACACTTACGGTCACAGAAAAGAAATTGTAAAACTACAACATTTGGAATCCATAATCACTTTAGACATCGTAAATCCGAAATATCACATACTTCGCATTTCATGCCTAACTTTATGAATTCCACATATTGTAGCACATTCCAGATAAATAGACAGTATTAAACTTTCCGAACAGATAATCAAATACCCAAAATTTCCTAAATAGCTCAACACTTGAGCGGAGTTCAAATAATCCCAGAATCTGTCACAGTACCGATAATCTAGCCGTAGTAGGGTCAAGCCAACGCCTCACATGTGGCACGCCGTACTGCCCCAAACCCTAAGATTTAGAGGCGGTTCAGACGGTCACATAATCGAGTTAAGATTTGTGTTCTTCTAGAGGGACCGCCGCGTTACTTGTCCGTTTATCCGAAAGATTTAAACCCGATAAAAATTCAACATTTGAAAATTTTACTTGCCGGGAAAAAGTGAGTTAATGATATCCGTTAGAACATTTTAACAGTTTCTAAATATCCGGAAAACATAACAAAATTAAATATTCCGATCGAATCTACGATTACAAAATAAACCCCAGAACAATCAACACTTGAGTCAGATTAAAAATACCCAGAAAATATAACTTACAGAAATATAGATTACTGTGCAAAAAGTTAGGACAATTTCCACTGTACGGCCGCGGATCCGCGGCCCAAGAAAGTATTAGCCGCGGAACCGCGGCGATCCGTACGATTTGGCCTGTCGTTTTTCACAGCATTTCTTATAATTTCCTGCTGGTATTTTTAAGCATTTTTAATTCAGAAAAAATCACAGTTTTAAAAAATATCCAGAGAGGGGGTCGTTTCGGGGTTCGATCGGAGTTTAAACTTCGTATACGCGTCGCCTAGTGCTCTAGCTAGACTCGTATACCACTGTAGGGTTCCTAGGCACTCTTGTGAAGGTTCATAAGGCATCAAACATGCCCGAATAAAATTTTAGACGTGCCGAACAACCTAAAGTCGGGATCTTTGCTAGATTATTAGGGTTTAACATGCAAGTAAACATCTTTACCACTAAGTGTGAGGGATTACAACCTTTGTAGTCCGCTCCTTCGCTTCATAAGCTCTGAGTAGAAGTCCCTTTGCCGCGATCCACAATCTTTCGGACTCAAGAGAGGCTCCATGACTCGAACGATCCATGCTAGCTTGTAGTGTTCCGTTTCTCCGATGATCTACATCGAGGTTACTATAACTCAAGCTCTCTCACTCTAATAAGGTGAACACCCTAATCTAATGGGCTAGATTAGATGAGGATGATGGAGTAGTATTTATGCTATCTTTTTATATCAATTTCTTGTTAGTTATATGTATGCCCTAGAGGCCATTACTGTACATAGGATGTATGTTGTAGTGGATGCCGGGACATATATAGGTATGAGTTTCTTGCTCGACATGATAGTACGCTATCTGGTTGCTCTTTATCTTAACATGTATACTTTCTGTCTCTCTGTTACATGTTGATAAAGCCCTTAGGATGTGTACTCGACATCCAGGACTATGATGTAGATCATACTAGTGGGGCCTGGGTAGTTCATGAGTACATCCTTCAATGTTCCTAGTCGTGGGAATATCGAGACGGGGCATCGATATTCCAGAGTAGACTAGCATATATCTTCTCGACCCATGTGATGGGTGATGGATGATCCCATATCCATTGGTGTTTGACATCAGAGATGGTATGCGGGTGCTCAGTGGAGACTGGGTACACTGAACGGACTCGCCGAGAACTCCCGGATGGTATTATACCTCACGTCAGATGGCAGTTCTCTGGTGACACTGGTACAGCTTAGTCTGTTGACCCGAGATCGTCATAGAGTCTTGTGTGTCTCCCACTGTGCTTTGATTTCCACCCTACCACGGCTCTACTGAGTCATGCAACCAGGTGGTTTTTGGGTACAGTCCCAATTCACATGGAGGCAATGAGCGATAGGAGGGGATTCGTCTCTCCAGGTATTGGGGGTTGATGTTGCGCTATGCTTGACTGGCTATAACCGGAAATCCCTGGCCAGGGTTGCAGTGATTTACTTGTAAGAGTTATCAGTAGTTTCACGCTTGTTATGGACCTTATATCGGCATGACTTATCAAGCTACTGGGGTCTGACGTTTACCACCCCTAGGCGAGATATGCGACATATCAGACGAACAGACCGGACTGTGCGGTAAGTGTTACTGGTTGGATTCATAGGAGTGTGAGCAGGCTTGCTCGTTGATCTTCTGATCGCTCAATACCCGGGTGGCCGTTACGTTTAGCAGACCGCTTGCGGCTTGTGGGTGTTTGATATGATCATCACCTACTGCCGGCGTATTGACGAGTCTTTAGAGTCCTATACAGAGGTTTCCTGGATCAAGCGAAACGAAATAGGAGCGCATATGAGATATGTACGGGACCGAGAATAATACCAGTATGTGATATTGAATTCTATTCTCGCGATTTGTATCATCGGACGATTATATAAGATATAGCCGGGTTACCGAATCAAATGTTGATTCGATATATTGATACACTTGATATTAGTCGGTTATATGCAGTATGACCGGATCATTAAATCAAGTGTTGATTTAATGATTTAATGTATAATTATATATTTGATATATTACTTTACATTAACTAGTATTGGTTCACTTAAGATTATTTTTCTCACTAGATTGTGCACATTGTATATATGATATATGTTTGTGCACTAGTTTGTATCATGTTTGACGATACATGCAAACTTGGGTGTGTGTATGCTTTAAACCATGTTTAGGTTAATGGTTAGGGTTTTAACTTATTTATTTATTTTATTTATTTATTTTTGGCAAAAATAAAATGGTGGTTTTCTTTGTTTTATGCTTGAAGCTTCATGAAGCTTTTTAAGCATCTTTGAAAAGTCTAACTATTTTGTTTTATGCTTTAACCTAACCATCAACCTAAACCCTATTTTATTCTCTACATGTGTTAACTCACCCATGGTTGCAATATGATAAACTTCACTTGAATTTTCTTTTTGAATTAATTCATTTTTCTTTTCTTCTTCTTCTTCTTCTTCTTCTTCATGAAGTGAAGAAAGCTTTCTTGAAAATTCCAAGTGTTGAAATCAAGTGAGAAATCCAAATCCAAAGTGAACCCACTTCCTATTTCTTCATCCTCTACCACTTGCCATGTTGTATAGGGTGTTATCTTCACAAGTTTCATGACCTAGTGAAGATGGAGCTTGAGTTTGAGTCGCCTCGACGTAGATCATCTTCGGCATCGAAGTCAACGACCTAGCCCGCTCATTTCTTCGATGAAACCAACACTAGAGTCCGGGATGCCGATGATCGCAGCGGAGGGACGTCAACACGGAACTAAAGAAGTGGAGGACTGGATCTACAAAGTTTGTAATCCCTTTCACTTGTAGTTAAAGTTGTTAACTTGCTTAGTTTCGCCTTACCTCTAGTTAACGATCTTGCATTAAGGTTCTTTGGCACATGGAAAAATTTGATTTTGGCATGGTTGATTAGTTGTAGAACCTCATGAGTATGCCTAGGAACCCTACAATGGTATCAGAACCTAGCTAGAGCCTTAGGAGATTGGTAGACGAAGTTAGAAACCCGATCGAACCCCGAAACCCTAAACAAAACCCTTCTCTGTACATTTTTCAAAACAGTGTATTTTTGTGAATTAAAAATGCTCAGAAAATAGAGCTGGAAATTCTAAGAACAATTGCAGAAAACGACAACCTAACTCTACAGTTGTGCCGCGGAACCGCAGCCTTACCCTTCTTGTTGCGGCGGTTCCGCGGCCGTATGTGATGATTAGGTGCTCTATTTTCTTCAGTTACCTCCGTAGCAGTTTCCTATGTTCTCTGGGAATTTTTAATCTATGCTCAACAGTTGAGTTTTCTGGGTTGTTTTGGGGACTCGATGATTCGATCGGATTGTTTAACTTTGTCTATGTGTTTTTCCGGGTAATTTTAGAATATGTTAAAAAGTTCGACCGGATATAAATACTCAATTTTTCCCCTTCCGGGAAATTTCCAAGTGTTGGATTTTTCTGTAGTTTAAGAACGTCTAAGTAGTGCAAGTAACGCGATGGACCCTCTAGAAGACAACAAACCTTAACTCGATTATGTGACCGTCTTGAACTGCCCTTTGAACCTTAGGGTTTGGGACAGTACGGCGTGCCACATGTGAGGCGTTGGCTTGACCCTTCTACGGCTGGACCGTTGGTACTGTGGCATGAAGTGGATGTTTTTAAACTTATTTCATGTATTGAGTTTTTCGGGAAAACTTGGGTGTTTGATTGTTCGATCGGAAAGTTTAACATTGTCTATTTATCTAGAATGTGATACAATATTTGGAATCCACAAATTGTTATGAGATAACTAATATGAATGTTATAAACATAGCACTTTAGTCTCACTTGATCGGTTGCCACGGGATTTTGATGTGATCAAAAGTCCGTTGCAATCACGTTGCGTACGCGGATACTCGCCGATAAACTTAATAGATAGCCACGCCCCATAACCCCGACCAAGTGACTGTAGGAGAACCCCGTCGCCAAAAGCATCCGTTCGGGTGCTCGCGGCAGCGGTGTTCCGCCTTAGTGCACTTCGTCGACGGTATCGGGGGTGCGGCCGTCTACTAAAGTTTACGACGAGCATTCGTTCAGGATGTCGGGAATCTTACTGAATTGCCCGACTTGAAATTGAAAAGATTTTTCGATTTTGAGACTAAAATGCGGGGTTTATAATTGTGAGGCATGCGATGTCTAAGGAATTCATTTGGTTAGGCATGCGATGTCTAAAGTGTTTGCGGATTCCAACTGTCGTAGTTTTACACTTTCTTTTCTGTGACCATAAGTGTAATATGTGATATCGCCGGTTTCGTTGCTATATGTCAACGACAATTGGGATGGGCATATTTACTTACGTTGATGACATGTGATGTTATGTGTTGCTGGATATGTTATATTGGATCGTCGTGTTTGAATAGCCGGGGGGTTTTTATGTGAGATGAGTGTTTTTTTTTCATTCATGTAAAAATTTGTATGAATATTCTTTTATTGGGGCACTTCCGGGTTGAGGATGATGTCACCATTGTATATTATTTACTTTTCCGCATTAGGATAGACCCAAGGAGGGGAGCACAAGTAACCGGGTTCTAGGGTCCAGTAGGAGACCATCTCGAGGAGTCGAGTCCGGGTCTCCTAACCCTAGAATTGGTAGGGTTGCTTGCCGCTCTCGTAGGGGTCTAGGGGTGTGCAATTGGCTATTCATCACGACCGTGGAATCCTTGTTTTATACAGGCTCAAAATAAAACACGGACGTCCTAGTATACCCAATATTTCATATGATATTTTTCTGCTGCGTTATCTGTGATGTGATCATGTGATTTGTTCAGATAGATATTGTATATAGTATATATTATATATTATATAGACGTTGCTTATATTTTACACCCGCACTAGCCCTGCCTCGCTCTGGCGTTAGTTACCTAACCTAACGGTGCAGACGGGACATCGAGGCGAATGCGGATGGCATAAGCGTACGTTATATTTATCTGTGATGATTAGGTAGACTTAAATGATGGGACATTCATTAATGGGATTAATGAAAGAAAATAAAGCTAAAAGATGTTGTGGAATCGAATTTCAAAAATAAAATTAGGTAGCTCTAGTTGTTGCTTTGCATAGCGGTGTTCCTTGTAGAACATCCTGCACCTTATTCGATGAGGAAAGAGCCAACGATCCCTTCACCGGGAGTGACCTCTTTAGCTATAATTAGCAGATGCTACAACCTTCGGTTTTTCTTTTGATTGCTTCTATAGTTTTTGCTTTGCACAGTGGTATATATGATATATCCTGCACCTTATTCGTTGAGGAAAGGGCCGACGATCCCTTCACCGGGAGTGACCCCTTTAGCAAAACTAGAAAAGCCTCAAAAACACTCCATTTAAAAATCATTTGATTCCGCAACGAGATCAAGTTCAAAGCGTTAAAGGTTTTCTAAAAAACCATCCGCAACCCTCCGTCATTTTAGGAAGTAGTATCCGTGCTGTGTTTGTTGACTTTAGTTAAGGCACAGTGTACGGTAGCTAAGTGATGTCTTCCTACACCGCATATGATGCGATTAGTTAGGACAGTCGCGTGACTTTGTTGACCTTAGTTAAGGGTCATGTGGGTGGGTCTAATTAATCATGAAATGACGGGTAGAGCTTGACTAATGCTTATGATTTGTTGACCATAGTTAAGGTCATAAGTGCTAGGGGTAAAAACCATTATCGGGAGTTTCAAGTATTGAAATTTGCAATGAGATTGCATACCTTCTATATGATAGTTGGATCCCGATACCTACTACGAGTAATTGTTACTCCTAGGAGAGTTTTGCACTTTACAATTAGCCGATCAAGTAGGTGTCTAGAAAGGTGTCAACGGGGTTACGCCCCTGGGAAAACGAGGTTTATTTTAATTAGGTCCATGCGAAAGCACGGGGAACCTCCTTCAATGTACCGGCACTGGCCTGGCTGAAAGATTGGCGAACTTGAAGAGTGTAATTACTCCCGGCTAGTCTTTCCTTTTAAGGTTTGAAGGAAGATTTGATAAAAACAGTGAGAGCCATCCTGATTAGATAAAATATATAACCAATCTAATCTTGCAAGAGTGCACGCAGAGTGTTTTCTTCTCTCTCTCTCCAGGTAGCGACCATGTCATGCCTTAATCAAGATAATAATATGGATGTATTAACCGAACCCGCTTGTTATACTGAGCTGGGGAACGTTGGTCCCGCTCCAACTTATAATTGTTATAAGACCGAGCAGGAATTAGGGGAATACCAGGATTCCCATGCCACCCTAACGAAGAAAGTGCATGATGATGCATCTTCTTCGGGTGTGTTCATTACAAAGAACTGTTTCTCTGTATCCTCTACATCCTGGGTATTTGATACCGGATCAGGATCCCAGATATGTAATCTGTTACATGGGCTAAAGAAAGGTAGAGAACTGAGAACGGGTAATAAGTTTCATGAGACAGAAAAAGGTGCAAGTGTTGCAGCCAAGTCTGTTGGTCACCATCACCCTGTATTTCCAAATACATTGATTCTGAACAAATGTTATTAGATACCGAACCTGACATACAAAATCATATCAGTCTTTTTATTAGTAAAGAAATGATAAAATTTTGTATTGTTGGATAATGTTTTGAACATTTCCTATTTCAAAAGTTGATCGGTTCAGGCACGTTATCTAAAAGCATATACATTCTAAATCAAACTACAGTTCCTCACGTACAGAACACACACAAGAGGAAGAGTTCAGAAATGAACGAATTCTTCTTGAGGCATTGTAGACTAGGTCATATCAATGCGACCCGACTAGCTAAGTTACATTTAGATGCATATTTAAATCAGTTTAAATTTACATCTTATGAAACTTGCCAGTCATGTCACAAAGATAAGATGGCCATAGCTTTGTTTACTCGAAACAGAGAAAGAGTTAGTGAACTCTTGGGACTAATACATAGTGATGTATGAATGTCCCCAGTCTACATATGCCAGGACTGTTTCTTTGTACTTCATTACATTCTCTGATAATCTCTCAATATTCAGCCATATGTTCCTGTTGAAACATAAGTCCGAAGCTTTTGAGATATTCACAGAATATAAGTTATAAGTAGAGAACCAAAATACGGGTATAAGTATTATGTCCTATGATAAGATCAGGGAGGATAATACTTGTGCATAGAATTCCTGGACTGTTCTAAAAAAGAATGAGATTCTCTCTCAGTATTACTCCTCTGAATACACCACAGCACAACGGTGTATCGGGGCGGAGCAATCACACCCTATGAAATATGGTGCGCTCTATGATGAGTACTACTGAGTTACCTATTTCCTATTGGGGGTTGTGCGCTTGAGAAGCTGCATACCTATTGAATTGGGTTCGAATCAAATCAGTTCCTACCACTCCATATGAGATATGGTATGGGAAGAGCCTATGTCTTAAGTAAGTTAAGATTTAGGATTGTCCGGCCTATGTCAAAAGCAAAATCCGGACAAGATCGAGGAAAGGTCAGTATTATAGAACTGGAAGGAGTTCCAGCTATACAAACTGCAGCTGATGATTTGACAGAACCAAAGGATTCAATAGTCCCCGACGAACCTCAGTCTCTCCGCCGATCTGGTAGGGTTCCTCATCCTCCTGAGAGACACTTCGGTTTCTCGATGACAGTGGGAGCGAGGAATGCATCATGAGATGATGACCCAACTAGTTTCGAGCTGGCCATCGAGAGTAGGGACTCTGTAAGAATGGCTGGATGCTTAGCGATCTGAGATGGAATCCATGTACACCAACAAAGTATGGACTTTGGTTGCTATATCTGAAGGGTTATATCCCCATCAGGAGCAAGTATATCTTAAGAAGATTACTTGGTGTAGATGGAAAAGTTGAGACTTTCAAAGCTATACTTGTTAAAGGTTTTTGTCATCGACCAGGCGTGGATAATGATGAAACCTTTTTCAGTGGCTATGCTTAAGTCCATCCGGATCCTACTTAACATTGCTACATACCATGACTACGATATCTGGTGTTTGGGTGTCATGACTATTTTTCTAAATACTGATTTAGAAGAGAACGTCTATAAGTACACAGCCAGAGGGCTTCGTAAACCGTGGGAGCAGCGGAAACATGTGCAAGTTGCTTTACAGGATAAAGCAGGCATCGCGAAGTTGGAACGTCTGTTTTGATGTGGTAGTTAAAGAGTTTGACTTCATCAAAATGGTAGATGAACCTTGTATATACAAAAAGGTAGTAGGGAGTAAGGTTGTGATCCTCGTATTGTACGTGGACAACATACTCTTGATAGGAAAAGAGTTTCCTATACTACGAACGGTCAATCTCCTCTTATCACAAGGATTCTCCAAATAGGATAAAGGAGATACCTCCTAAATCCTGGGATTTGGAGCTACGAGATAGATCTAAATGGATGTTAGGCTTCTCACTAGGTTTAGTGAGATGGTATCAATCGATCCTGGGGAGAATCACTGGAAAGGTTCCAGGGTGATAAGGACGATTGAATGTCAGTCGTAGGCATTGTCTTTACCCTCAGTGAAGGGACGGTATGTTGGAAGAGTTCCAAGCTAGATATCATGGAAAACTAAACGATAAAGGTTGGTAACATCGCTATTAAAGATACTACCAAAGAGGCAGTTTGGGTGTATATTGGTTCATGAGATGAACTAGGTTCCTACCATTGTATGACAATGGAAGTGTGGCTTTGGCCCAGGAACCCTGGTCCCATCAGTGACCCAGACATATTCTGAGTTAGCATCACCTGATCATGGAGATAGTTGATCTCCAGAGTGATCGAGGTTAGGAGAGTAGACTCAGAGGACAACATGGCGGATCCACTCACAAAGGCCTTTTCCCAGAGAGAGACTTATATGGGATGGTTGAGTATGTGATACTGCAACCACTGCTACAGATGGCCCTAGTGCATGTGGGAGATTGTTAGTTATATGTATGCCCTAGAGGCCATTACTGTACATAGGATGTATGTTGTAGTGGATGCTGGGATATATATAGGTATGACTTTCTTGCTCGACATGATAGTACGCTATCTGGTTGCTCTTTATCTTAACATGTATACTTTTTGTCTCTCTGTTACATGTTGATAAAGCCCTTAGGATGTGTACTCGACTTCCAAGACTATGATGTAGATCATACTAGTGGGGCCTGGGTAGTCCATGAGTACATCCTTCAATGTTCCTAGTCGTGGGAATATCGGGACGGGGTATCGATGTTCCAGAGTAGACTAGCGTATATCTTCTCGACCCATGTGATGGGCGATGGATGATCCCATATCCATTGGTGTTTGACATCAGAGATGGTATGCGGGTGCTCAGTAGAGACTGGGTACACTGAACAGACTCGCCGAGAACTCCCAGATGGTATTATACCTCACGTCAGATGGCAGTTCTCTGGTGACACTGGTACAGCTTAGTCTGTTGACCCGAGATCGTCATAGAGTCTTGTGTGTCTCCCACTGTGCTTTGATTTCCACCCTACCACGGCTCTACTAAGTCGTGCAAACAGGTGGTTTTTGGGTACAGTCCCGATTCACATGGAGGCAATGAGCGATAGGAGGGGATCCGTCTCTCCCGGTATTGGGGGTTGATGTTGCGCTATGCTCCACTGGCCATAACCGGAAATCCCTGGCCCGGGTTGCAGTGATTTACTGGTAAGAGTTATCAGTAGTTTCACGCTTGTTATGGACCTTATATCGGCATGACTTATCAAGCTACTGGGGTCTGACGTTTACCATCCCTAGGCGAGATATGCGACATATCAGACGAACAGACCGGACTGTGCGGTAAGTGTTACTGGTTGGATTCACAGGAGTGTGAGCAGGCTTGCTCGTTGATCTTCTGATCGCTCAATACCCGGGTGGCCGTTACGTTTAGCAGACCGCTTGCGGCTTGTGGGTGTTTGATATGATCATCACCTACTGTCGGCGTATTGACGAGTCTTTAGAGTCCTACACAGAGGTTTTCTGGCTCAAGCGAAACGAAATAGGAGCGCATATGAGATATGTGCGGGACCGAGAATAATACCAGTATGTGATACTGAATTCTATTCTCGCGATTTGTATCATCGGACGGTTATATAAGATATAGCCGGGTTACCGAATCAGATGTTGATTCGATATATTGATACACTTGATATTAGTCGGTTATATGTAGTATGACCAGATCATTAAATCAAGTGTTGATTTAATGATTTTATGTATAATTATATATTTGATATATTACTTTACATTAACTAGTATTGGTTCACTTAAGATTATTTTTCTCACTAGATTGTGCATATTGTATATATGATATATGTTTGTGCACTAGTTTGTATCATGTTTGATGATACATGCAAACTTGGGTGTGTGTATGCTTTAAACTATATTTTGGTTAATGGTTAGGGTTTTAACTTATTTATTTATTTTATTTATTTTTTTTTGGCAAAAATAAAATGGTGGTTTTCTTTGTTTTATGCTTGAAGCTTCATGAAGCTTTTTAAGCATCTTTGAAAAGTCTAACCATTTTGTTTTATGCTTTAACCTAACCATCAACCTAAACCCTATTTTATTCTCTACATGTGTTAACTCACCCATGGTTGCAATATAATAAACTTCACTTGAATTTTCTTTTTGAATTAATTCATTTTTCTTTTCTTCTTCTTCTTCTTCTTCATGAAGTGAAGAAAGCTTTCTTGAAAATTCCATGTGTTGAAATCAAGTGAGAAATCCAAATCCAAAGTGAACCCACTTCCTATTTCTTCATCCTCTACCACTTGC
Source organism: Agapanthus africanus (assembly GCA_030015575.1). Lineage (NCBI taxonomy): Eukaryota > Viridiplantae > Streptophyta > Magnoliopsida > Asparagales > Amaryllidaceae > Agapanthus > Agapanthus africanus. The sequence goes on from CM057348.1 coordinate 272,734,845, forward strand.
CATGTTGTATAGGGTGTTATCTTCACAAGTTTCATGACCTAGTGAAGATGGAGCTTGAGTTTGAGTCGCCTCCACGTAGATCATTTTTGGCATCGAAGTCAACGACATAGCCCGCTCATTTCTTCGATGAAACCAACACTAGAGTCCGGGATCCCGATGATCGCAGCGGAGGGACGTCAACACGGAGCTAAAGAAGTGGAGGACCGGATCTACAAAGTTTGTAATCCCTTTCACTTGTAGTTAAAGTTGTTAACTTGCTTAGTTTCGCCATACCTCTAGTTAACGATCTTGCATTAGGGTTCTTTGGCACATGGAAAAATTTGATTTTGGCATGGTTGATCAGTTGTAGAACCTCATGAGTGTGCCTAGGAACCCTACATTTCTCACAAGAAATCATCACAAAATGAATAACTAGTGAGCTTTCTCAAAGCTCAAGAGAGAAGAAGATGATGGAAAAAGAGTTAATCCTTTTGTGATGAATAATAGAAAAGAATATATGATTGATCATGGAACCATGGTCAAGGATGACAAGGTTAACCTTTGTAGAGAATAAACTAGGGCTAAGGTTTGGTTAGGTTAAAGAATGAGTCATAAGATAATATCAACCATAATATCTTACACTTAACAAAAGGAAAGCTTCTAGATGGTGCAAGAAGGAGCTAACCCTAATCAAACCCTAACCTTGCTTAATCTCCACTAAAAAGGAAAGCTTCTAGATGGTGCAAGAAGGAGCTAACCCTAATCAAACCCTAACCTTGCTTAATCTCCACTAAACATGTTCCATTATTAATCATATCATGTCACAATAATATATATCATATATATATTATATATTTGCAACAAAAGAAAAGAATACAATTAACAAATATCGCATATATATATCAATGTATTATCCGGTGAGAAAATGAAATAATAAAGCGAGCAAATATTAGATAATGTAATACAATATATCATATATATTATTATACATTAAATCATCGAATCAACACTTGATTCGACAATCCGGTTATATCGAATATAACCGACTAATATATCATGTACCGATTCATCGAATCAACACTTGATCCGATGACCCGGTTCATATCTAAATATCACGAGAATATAATACGGTATCTCATATCGCATTATCCTCGGTCCTGCACATATCACATATGTGCCTCTACTCCATTTTGCTTGAGCGAAGAAACCTCTGTGTAGGACTCTAAAGAATCGTCAATACGCCGGTAGCAGGTGATGATCATATCATACACCCACAAGCTGCAAGCGGTCAGCTAAACGTAACAACCACCCAGGTATTGAGCGATCAGAACATCAACAAGCTAGCCTGTACGTTCTCCTATGAATCCAATCAGTAACACTCCCGTACAGTCCGGTCTGTTTGTATGATATGTCGCATATCAAGTCTAGGGGTGGTATACGTCAGACCCCAGTAACCGATAAGTCGTGTCGATGTGAGGCTCATAACAGGTCGAGAAACTACTGGTAACACTTACCAGTAAATCTCTATATCAGCCCTGGCCAGGGACTTCTAGTTATAGCCAATCGACCACAGCACAACATCAACTCCCTATACAGGGAGAGACGAATCCCCTCCTATCGCTCATTGCCTCCATGTGATTCGGGACTGTACCCAAAAGCCACCGTTTTTCCACGCCCTCTTGGACGTGGTAAGGTGGAAATCAAAGCACAGAGGGAATCACACAAGACTCAATGACGATCTCGGGTCTACAGACTACCATGTACCAGTGTTACCGGAGAACTGCCATCTGACGTGTGGTATATCACCATCTGGGAGTTCTCGGCGGGTCCGTCCAGTGTACCCTGTCTCCACTGAGCATCCGTACACCATCCTTGATGTCAAACACCGATGGATATGGGATCATCCATCGTCCATCATATGGGTCAAGATGCGTATACGCTAGTCTACTCTGCTGTATCGATGCCCTGTCTCGATATACCCTCGACTAGGAACAGTTATAGGATGTACTCATCGATTACCATGGCCCCACTAGTATGATCGCATCATAGTCCCAGTAGTCGAGTACTAATCCTAAGGGCTTTATCAACATGTGAGAGAAAGACAGTAAACCAATACAAGTCAACATGTTATGATAAAGGAAAACCAAATAGCATACTATCATGACGAGCAAGAAAGTCCTCTCTATATATATCCAAGCATCCATTATAATATACATCATATGTACAATAATGGCCTCTAGGGCATATACATAACTAACATGCGACATCGCAATAATTAACCTTGAGTACAAGTGGGAGATTGTTGGATATAGTGCCCTCAGAGTCAATCATTGGATCGCAGGCACGTGATTACAATGATTAAGGGAGGACATGTACCGGTAGGACAGTCCTACTCGAGAGGTTTGTATACTATCCGGTTTGTCTTTATCATCGTGTACATGCTTTAGGTGACATTGGAGTTCACTATTATACGTTGATAGAGAATAGTATGCTACCATGGCTTATCTTTATCATCGTGTACTGCTTCAGGTGACCTTACAGGTCACTATTGTGTATTGATGGAGCCCTTAGGATTATTGCTTGACTACCAGCAGTATGATGGCGATCATATACGTGAGAGTTGGGTAGTCTATAAGCACATCCTTAAAGTGGTCCCTAGTCGTGGGAGTTTCGAGACTAGGCATCGATACTCCATTAGTAGACTAGTGTATACAGTTGAGACCCCGTCGAGGGGCGGTGGCCGGTCTCACAAGCCATTGGTATCAGTTAGATCACCTAAGATGTATACAGGTGCTCATTGGGTTATGAGTACACCGGACAGGACTCGCCGGGAACATGCTAGTTGGTATTATACCTGACGTCAGATAGCAGTTCCCTGGTGACATGTATACAGGTTAGTTCATCGACCTGAGATCGTCATTTGTCTCGTGTGAGTTCCTACTGTACTTTGATTACTACCCTACCACGGCTCAAAGGAGTCGTGCAAACAGGTTTTAGTTGGGTACAGTCCCGAGCCACATAGAGGCAGTGAGTGGATCGGCAGGGGTTCGTCTCTCCCGGTATTGGGGGTAAGATTGCGCTGTGTCTAGGAGAGCCATTACACGAAGTCCTTGGCCAAGGCAGGAGATTTACTGGTAGGTATTCCAGTAGTATCTTAGGGTGTTCTGGGCTACACTCCGACACGACTTGTACCGCTTTTGGGGGTCTGACTTTTACCAACCCCCTAGGCCCGACATGCGATGCTCATAGACGAACGGACCGGACTGTACGGATATTGTCACTGACAGGCTCAGTAGGGTGTCAGGATGAGTTCGCTCATCGACCTCCCTTTTGGTCAATACCTGGTAGCCCGTTACGTACGGCTAGTACCTCTGACGAGCAAGTGGTTAAATCTACTGCCAAAGTATTGACGAGTCTTTAGAGTCCCCCTCAGACAGTTTCTCAAGTTTCGGGCGAAACGTTGTAGAGACCGTATGGATTTATGGCAGGGCTCGAACGTAAAGCGTGCACTTATGCACGTGTCATGGTTCGGACGGATAATACTAGCGGGCTTTAGTTTAAGCCGGATCCTAGTATTATACAGTGTTGATTTTGTCTCATTGCATTTGTATTCGGTCGGAATACAAATATGAGTATGTATATACAGTCGCGGGGTTATCTTGTAATTTATTACGGGATCGCTTTTTGAAGTTGCCAGTTTGCATTCCGTTTTGGCCATTTATCTTTATTCCTTCTTGGCTGAAATTCTTTTGATGGAAGGGGGTTCTTTTTGCAAATGTGCAATTAGTAAAGGAAGGGGTTTTTTGTGGTGGCTGTTGCTCCAGCAGTTCATGGGTTGATTCTTGTAGCGTTTTGAAAATCGTTTCGGTGAAATTTCGGAAAATCGGTAAAATAAGGTTTTTTTTTTGTAAAAAGTCAAAATACAAATATCTTATTATAAAAATTAAATATACATATTATAGCTATGTAATTGCTAGTATTTGGTGTTTATTGAGCCACTGGTGAAATTTCAAATTTTCTGAAAAAAATTATTTTATTATTATTTTAAGCCGTCACTAATACATTTAATTAGGGAAAATTACAAATTGGAATGAGTTGAAACAAATTTTGTGCATCATAAAACATTAAATAAAATTTTATCATGTGGTTTTTGAAACGAAATCGTTTGCCAAAACGGTTTAGAAAATATTGAAGAAAAAGGCTTATTTTGTGAAAATAAAAGGGATTTGGTGTATATTAAATTGGTGTTTGGTGTTCATTGCTTCACACATACACACACCACCTCCACCTCCCCCTTTTTCTGGCCGAAAATGGGCTTCCCCAATCCCCAAAGTTGTCCCCACTTAAAGAAAAAGTCAAAGAAAAGAAAATGGAATTAATAAAATGGGGCATGACTTTGTTGACTTGGAAATTGTATCATTCTTTCAACCCACACTCTCTCTCCCCTCTCCCCATCCCCTAGCCGAGCCCCCCTCTCCCTAAATCAGCAGCAGCCCTCCCCTTGTTCTCCCCTCTTTCACCATAAAAAAATTCCACAAAATGCCCAAAAATCAACACAAAAATCCCACAAAATCAAAATCCAATCTCTACCCATTTCTTCTTGACCTATTCTAGTGTGGATCATGGATCAAGAGAGCAATTTGGAGGCCAAGATTTTGGTGCTAGGTCTCTAATTTTGTGAGGTATAATCTTAGCATTTTGCATAAGTTATTGTTTGATTACTTCAATCTAGCTATTATGTGTTTAATTAGAAATTAATTGTGGTTTTGATATTAAAGATTTAACTTTCAAGAAAGGGTTTTGAATGCAACTTAGGGTTTTATGATGTGAGATTATGGTTGTGTGATATTTTTGACATATTAATGTTATCCTAAAACTAACCTAGTTGCTAGTTTACTAATTGATGCTTGAAATTGTTAAAATTGGAATTTTATGCAAACTAGGTTTTGGAAATTTATTGCAAATGTTAGACTAAAAATATAATTAGGTTTTTCATGACTTCATTAACATTATTAAGTGTAGTTTAATGCTTTAGATCATGCAAATCTAAGCTAGATTGTAGTTTGTGTATTTTTGCTATGAAATTGTTAAAATTTAGGTATTTTGTAAACTAGAATTTTAGGGTTTTTGGAATTTAATGAGATTAAATTATGGGAATTGTTTTTATGGCTTATTTAAGATATTTAGTGAATATTGTGGCCGCTAGATTCGTTTATACATCGAGTTTTGTACTAAAACGGTGATTTGTGCTTGCTAGATTTTCGGGAAAATGACTTTTTAAGTGAAATTGGGGTTTTTGTGAATTTTAAGGTATTTTATATTATAATTAGTGCTTGTAATTGTACAAATGAGTGTGTTGGGAGCTTTCTCGATGGTTTGGCGTTTGTACGCCGACATCGAGGGTTTTTGGGTCGATTTGTGAAGGCAACCATAGGTTTTGACCTATGTGGGATTCGTGTGTCATTTTGGTCATGAGTCGGATTTTAATACGATACGATGCGTTGTGATATGTAGGTACCCCCATGTGGACTTCGAGACGACAAGCAAGCGCGTGGCGATATCGGCACCGGCTAGCGAGGACCAGGTGAGTAGATTTATATCTACGGGGAGAAGTCGGGTGGATGGCGTATAGCACCCCCGCAGTCCGTAGTGTAGCTCATATATATATGTTTATATAGGTGTCTTATGATACGAGAATGTTCATTCATGTTATGTTTATGTGTTCATGGAGTACCTTTGGGTTAGTTGCGAAACCCTAGAGTAGTTGTTATACCCACATACGCACACACAGACTTGCATACTTTACTTTCTTGTGCGTAGATTTGGGATGTGTATATATGTATATATGCGTGGGTATGGGACTATGCATATGTACATTCATATACACATGCATGGATAATGAGGATGTACTTGGGATTTAAGATGAGTCGATGAGATTTGATTTGAGGCCGTGAGATCGGTGATATAGCAGGGTTCGTATTTGAGATACGACATGACGTTGTAACGGGTCTTGACGTAGTGTTTCACACACGTGCATGCATACTTAGGCGGTATCAGTATTGTACTAGACGTAGATCAGTATCCCGATCATGATATTTGATAAAGAGGATACCAGGTGAATAGTATGATGGATGTGATATTGACCCGTACCCAGATTTGGGATGCCGTACGCCGGATTTACGTACGAGCTATATTGATGATTGATCCGCACTCTTGACTTGGGATGTCTGATTGTAGATATGGTATCGGATATGATATTATTGAGGCGGGATCACCGACTAATATATATATACAGTTATGTATATGGATCGACTCAGATGTTAGGCGGTTTCCTTACCTGTAGTCCAGCTTGTTAGCTTAGCCCTTTAGTTTAGTTTAGTTGTTAGATTAGATTCGATTCTTACCTATTTCAAAAACTAATGAATCGTGGGTATTTTAAAAGACAGCCCAAGGGATCCTACGGATCTTTCAAAAGACGTATCTTTTCATAAAAAACACCATAGCCCCTATTTTCAAAACCCCATGATTCGTGTTATTTCAAAAGGCACCATTTGTAGGACTTATATTAGATTAATGCAGGTTAGTTACAGTTGCGTCTTGTATTCAGCTCCCGCTTATTATTGTGGTTCGTTTCGCATCGCATACTTATGTTATAATTTCTTATTGCAATGTTGATATCATATTGTTAGGACACCGGCACCATTACCGATGATGCGTATGTACCACGTACACTTACTTGCCGGCTCACACACATCTTCATCGGTAATTGCCATGTCACGTACACCTTAGAAAAGATTATTGCTTGAGTTAGCTTGTTAGTTAGTACTTTGACATGATACTAGTGTACCTGCCTTATATGCCAGCTTAACATTGTAGTTATTACTTGCCACTTCATGCATACTGTTATTCATTGTTATGCCTATATTCATGGTTTTACATGCTATTGATGATTTGGATTTGGATTTCCATGAGATTTTCTGGATTTGAGGGGGGAAACCGCAAAACTTATATAAACTGATTTCTCTCTTTTTAAATAAAAAGTGTGGTTTTTCCCATGATGCATGAGTCCTCCACCATGAGTTTGCTGATGGATTTCGAGACCCGATTCGAGGAGACGGATGAACCGTTTCGGGTACATGGTGGACCCGGTAAGGTACCCCGGGGCAAGAAGCGTGTGATGATGACGATGTGAGCCTGGCAGGGGAGCACTACCTACCGGTGATTTTACCCGACGCGTCGGATATTCGGAGGATACCGTCGTGGTCTTGAGATGGATGGTAGGGGCCGGTCTGGACTGACGGTGCCCTAGATATTGTGATTGAGACATTGAGATTTCGAGATATTGAGGTACAGAGACTGTGATACAGAGATATCGAGATATTGGGGTTACGTTTTGTACCGATGCTAGGCACTGTTTTATGCTGATTTCATTTATGATATCTCATTTTAAAAATACAAAGGAAATCTCACTAGATTATGAAAACAGTTTCTTCATTTACATGTATTCTATTTTCATGCATTCATACCTCATTCATATGATATATTGCTACCTGAGGCACTGACACGGGCACATGAGATTACACTCGGGTTAGATATTTACCCTAGCCTTGTTATAGGTTGCATGTTATGTATATAATTGAGGATTTATTATGATCATTGACCTAGGTTGCGTTATTTATGCGATTTTCTTTCCGTAGATGTTTTTCTATTCACGAGTTGGCAACTCACCCCCGTTGTGCCCCAGTTTCTTGCAGGTTTGCCGTACAGGTTTCATTACGGCTTTGCGGGCATAGTTTCCTTCGGGTGATTTGCTAGTAGGTGGGTTTACTTGTATCGTACCCCCATTATATATCTTATATATCATTATTCTGTTGTATCTAGAAGTTCCATCAACCAAACATGTGTTATTTTTGAGATAGAGACCAGAGTTGTTATTCTTTCGACCTTAGAGTCGCGCGTTGTATTTCTATGGTTTTCTTGTTGTTTTGAGTTCCTTTTGAGTTTTGATCCTCGCCCTTGGCGTTGTATATTATATTGCTTGTGTGGTTGTGACCGTCGATTGACGAAGAGCTAGCTCCCGCTTGGGGATGCCTTTTTATTGATTTCGTATACTATTCATGTTGTATCCCGTTTGGGAGCCAGTATTTTCAAAGGAGTCTCTGCCGAAATTTTCAGGAAATACTTGATGTTTTAAAACCGCATAACTCGGCTTATGCTATTAAAACTACTTGATTTTAAATTGGTTTTCCTTCACTCTACTACTTTTCTTGGTTTGGATTTCTGGGTTTTCGGTTTACTTAGATTACGTACGCCTCGAGACGTTCGTAGTTTAAGTGCCGGTCATGTTCCGTACTTTCGGGTCGTGACAAAGTTGGTATCAGAGCGTTAGGTTTTACCTTCGGAGCGTAGGATGACCCTTGGTTGATAGAATAGGTGACTAAAGTAGAGTGACGTACCGTAGGTATGTTCCGCGGCATATTTACGATACGCTACTCCACTTAAGAAGCCTTAGGATGTACATTTCTTTGCTCAGTATTATATTCATTTCGATCTAGCCTCATCAGTACCAGTTATGGTTTTGCTGCCACGATTACGGGCAGGGAGAGCTACAGCTAGAGTTGCAGTCAGCACGAGCTCGTCACGAGGACTGACCAAGGCGAAATTCCGGTGACACACGATTGCGGAGATGTGTCTTTTTACTGTGTTTCCGCACCATGAGCGTTTGTCGGATCGCCTTTATGAGGTTACTCGGATGTGCTGATCGACACTAGAGGATTGAGCCAATGATAGAGGCCAGCCAGATTTTGATGACCGTTGGTGTATTGCTTACTCATGATGATTGAGGCACTGTTCAGCGTGCAGACGAGTAAGCCAGTTATTGCTGCGAGTGACGAGATATCGCCCCATATGTTGGAGCTATTGCGGGACGAGTAGTACGAAGAGATGATAGAAGGTCGCTAGTCACCCGATGATGAATGACTAGGACAGGTGGTTCGTTTGCCTACCCCGATGCGAGGTCATCAGATAGATTGATTCCAGCTAGAGATGACTTCACGCGGAGACGTTGGGAGTCGACAGAGATGATCGAATGTCAGAAACCTATTATTCCAAGTTTAAAGTAGTCGGAAAGACATGCAGGCAATTCTATGGTCCCTCTAGAAGAATGAAACCCTAACTCGACTTAATGACCGTATAAGAGCCTTTGAACCTTCGGGTTTGCGGCGGTTCTACGGCGCCATTAGTGAGGCTTGGGTTTGCCCTTCTACTGCTGGACCACCGATGCTGTGGTATGTACTCGATACTATTAAACTGTGCCCAAGATGTTGAGCTCTTGGGGGATTATGAGGTTTTGACAATCGATTGGATGATTCGACTTAATTCGGATGCTAGATGGTGGGATGCATTTCTTGGGAGACTCCCGATACGAGGATAGCCGTTGGAGCTCAGTCCATGCAGCCGCGACGAGACGAGTCCAAAGCAGACGACATTAGAGAAAAGTGAAGTAAGATGTTCGTACCAGATTTAGATGAGATGACGTTCCACTCCGCCGACATCAGAGATGCGATGCGCATGCCGAGGCATGGTACTTGGATTTACCTTCCAGAAGGAGTCGCGATGAGTATGCAGTCGTTCTAGAGCAAGATGCAGATATAGGAAAGGACGATGACTTCCGGACAGTTGGCAGAGAAGAGACATGGAAGAGACCGTGAGCAGGATTCCTTCCAGGACACTGCTGCAATGATACTTGCACCTAGGATCAGAGGTGTCACGTACATTCAGAGAGCCAGAGGCTGACGCCAGTGATATGCTGTCTTACGAGTGGTCGCGATGATTGACCGAGAGATGACCAGAGAAGTGCCAGAACGGAATCATCCCCGTTAGCACACCTGACAGGGCCGATGAGACGATGGACCGAGAGATTGGTAATTCACAGTGAAGACCTTGACCCAGGAGTGGTCATTGTTACGCACACCAGCAGGCCAGAGTTCATGATCATCGACGAGACGTCTCACTAGTGACCGCGACAGTTGGCCCGAGATTCTTAGAGGATGCGCTTGAGCGGTACTATTCCGTCATTATTGATTTCGATGTTTTGGGTGATTTATTCGCATGATTTGATTTTGATGATTGAGGATTTACGATCTTTGCACAGTGTTGCACTTGATATCGTTTTCGTGCTTTGGTTTCACATGTTTGTGATTTTACGGTTTTAGGCATTTGAGTTGATTTTGTGCGTATATACGCACACGATTTGGTCCCTGCACTCTGTATAGTTTATATATGCTTGCAGTGCAGTGATACGCCTTTTGTGCACTTAGATGCACTGGACTTCGATTTCGATTGTAATACTCGATATTTGTTTTGTGCACCTAGTGCACCTGATTTGATTTTGCGCATGTTCGGCGCTTGATATTAGATTTCATGATTTCGTGCAGGATGGATGCTCCTGGTTTTGGGTTTTCGCGCAGGTTGAGCGCATGTCTTGAGATGCGATTTTGGTGCACACCAGATGCACTAAATTGAGATTTTTTTTTCGTGCATGTCAGATGTACCTGATTTGGCTGTCAGGCACACACGTTGCCTACGACAGATGCTTTGTGCACACCCGATGCACTTAGATCTTATTTCTGTGCACTTGTATGGTACGTATATGGATTTTTCTTTGTCGTGCGCACCAGACGCACGTAGTATTCATACGCGTATTTTGGGATTGATTTCTTATAGAGCAGCACGTTTTTTTTATAATAATTGCGATGTGTTCTCGTACTAAGCAGGACTAGTCAGAGGACAGTACCTGAATGTATTTTGCATGCATTGATGGCTATTGAAGGGAATTCCAAAAAGTGATCTATAGTCTCAGTATTTACCTACGTGTCTGATATGACGCGAAACATTTAAAACAAGGAAAACCCTTCTAAATTGTTTCCCAAAACGGCGGAACGTACATTTCAAACAAAGGTATATATGTATATAGTTATTTTCTTATGATAGACGTCCGCCACTGTGCAGTGTTATGCGCATTGCACAGCGACTTTAAGAGATTTGGCATGCATTTCCTTCAGATATTTACATACATAGATTTGATATTTACGTGTATAGTTTCGAGTTATATCATATTGCTTTTGTATTGGATTTGACATTTGTGTCTTTACCATGACTCCGATGATTGCGGAATGCTTGACGGAGTTTTGATTTTGAGTTATATGCTCATTTTTCATGCGCATGCGCTGCCCTACGATTTGTTTGATGTATTTATGATTTCAGAGCCCCGACGACTTGATGGTTTTGGTAAGATGTTTTTTTGTATTTGGGGGAAGTTTGAATTTAAATTCAGAGACCGAATTTCTTTAAGAGGGGAAGATTGTAGCGTTTTGAAAATCGTTTCGGTGAAATTTCGGAAATCGGTAAAATAAGGGATTTTTTTTGTAAAAAGTCAAAATACAAATATCTTATTATAAAAATTAAATATACATATTATAGCTATGTAATTTCTAGTATTTGGTGTTTATTGAGCCACTGGTGAAATTTCAAATTTTCTGAAAAAAAATTATTTTATTATTATTTTAAGCCGTCACTAATACATTTAATTAGGGAAAATTACAAATTGGAATGAGTTGAAACAAATTTTGTGCATCATAAAACATTAAATAAAATTTTATCATGTGGTTTTTGAAACGAAATCGTTTGCCAAAACGGTTTAGAAAATATTGAAGAAAAAGGCTTATTTTGTGAAAATAAAAGGGATTTGGTGTATATTGAATTGGTGTTTGGTGTTCATTGCTTCACACACACACACACACCACCTCCACCTCCCCCTTTTTCTGGCCGAAAATGGGCTTCCCCAATCCCCAAAGTTGTCCCCACTTAAAGAAAAAGTCAAAGAAAAGAAAATGGAATTAATAAAATGGGGCATGACTTTGTTGACTTGGAAATTGTATCATTCTTTCAACCCACACTCTCTCTCCCCTCTCCCCATCCCCTAGCCGAGCCCCCCCTCTCCCCAAATTAGCAGCAGCCCTCCCCTTGTTCTCCCCTCTTTCACCACAAAAAAATTCCACAAAATGCCCAAAAATCAACACAAAAATCCCACAAAATCAAAATCCAATCTCTACCCATTTCTTCTTGACCTATTCTAGTATGGATCATGGATCAAGAGAGCAATTTGGAGGCCAAGATTTTGGTGCTAGGTCTCTAATTTTGTGAGGTATAATCTTAGCATTTTGCATAAGTTATTGTTTGATTACTTCAATCTAGCTATTATGTGTTTAATTAGGAGTTAATTGTGGTTTTGATATTAAAGATTTAACTTTCAAGAAAGGGTTTTGAATGCAACTTAGGGTTTTATGATGTGAGTGTAGGGTTCCTAGGCATACTAATGAGGTCTCACAAGGCATCAACCATGCCAATTTCAAAAATTACAAGTGCCGAGAAACCCTAATACGGATCGTTAACTAGAATTTTAGGCGAAACAAAGAAACTAGTTAACAACTTAACTAAAAGAACGGAAATACAACCTTTGTAGATCCGGTCCTCCACCTCCATAGCTCCATGATGAAGTCTCCTCGCTGTCCAAATAGAATCCCGGGCTCTAGCATCGGTTTCATCGGAGAAATGGGCGGGCTTGGTCGTCGGCTTCGATGCCGAAGATGATCTACGTCGAGGCAACACTAGATCAAGCTCCAACTTCACCAAGTCAAGAAACTTGTGAAGAAAACACCCTATACTACTTGTCAAGAGGTAGAGGATGATGAAATAGGAAGTGGGTTCACTTTAGAATTGGATTTCTCACTCTTTTCATCAAATCACCATTGATGGAAGCAAGGTTTTCTTCTTGAAGAAAAAATAGAAAAGAAAATGAATTCTTATCATATGCAAACCATGGTTAGGTGTAGAGAATGAACTAGGGTTAGTAAATGGTTAGGTTAAGACATGAAGACAAAATGGTCACTTTAGTCAAACCTTCATGAAGCTTCAACAAGCTTCATCTTGAAAGCAACCATTTTCCCTTTTTCCTTTTATCAAAACAAAATAAATAAATGCATAAATAAATCAAATGAAACCCTAACCATTAACTAACCATGGTTTAATCATACACTTAACCAAGTTAGCATGTATCATCAAACATGATACAAACAAGTTCACAAAAGTATATCACATATACAATGTGCACATCCGAGTGAGAAAATCAATTTAAAGTGAACAAATACTAGTTAATGCAAAGTAATATATCAAATATATAATTATACATTAAATCATTAAATCAACACTTGATTTAACGATCCGGTCATATCACATATAACCGACTAATATCCAATGTATCGGCTTATCGAATCAATCCTTGATTTGATAACTAGGTTATATCGCATACAACCAATCGATACATTCATCGCGAGAATGAAATACGGTATCACATACACGCATCATTCTCGGTCGTGCACGTATCTCATATGCGCCCCTATTTCGTTTCGCTTGAGCCAAGAAACCTCTGTGTAGGACTCTAAAGACTCGTCAATACGCCGGCAGCAGGTGATGATCATATCAAACACCCACAAGCCGCAAGCGGTCTGCTAAACGTAACGGCCACCCGGGTATTGAGCGATCAGAAGATCGACGAGCAAGCCCGCTCATACTCCTGTGAATCCAACCAGTAACACTTACCGTACAGTCCGGTCTCGTCGTCTGATATGTCGCATATCTCGCCTAAGGGTGGTAAACGACAGACCCCAACAGCTTGATAAGTCGTGTCGATATGAGGTCTATAACAGTTCGAGAAACTACTGGTAACACTTACCAGTAAATCTCAGCAACCCTGGCCAGGGATTTCCGGTTATAGCCAATCGAACACAGTGCAACATCAACTACCTATACCGGGAGAGACGAATCCCCTCCTATCGCTCATTGCCTCCATGTGATTCGGGACTGTACCCAAAAACCACCGTTTTGCACGCCCTCTTGGACGTGGTAAGGTGGAAATCAAAGCACAGTGGGAACCACACAAGACTCTATGACGATCTCGGGTCAACAGACTACTCTGTACCAATGTCACCAGAGAACTGCCATCTGACGTAAGGTATAATACCATCTGGGAGTTCTCGACGAGTCCGTCCAGTGTACCCAGTCTCCACTGAGCACCCGTATATCATCTCTGATGTCAAACACCAATGGATATGGGATCATCCATCACCCATCTGTATGGGTCGAGAAGGTATACGCTAGTCTACTCTGGTATATCGATGCCCCGTCTCGATATACCCACGACTAGGGACCTTGAAGGATGTACTTATGGACTACCATGTCCCCACTAGTATGATCCGCATCATAGTCCAGGTAGTCAAGTACATATCCTAAGGGCTTTACCAGCATGTAACAGAGAGACAATCAGTGTACACGTTAAGGTAAAGATCAACCAGATAGCATACTATCATGTCGAGCAAGAAAGTCCTCCCTATATATGTCCAAGCATCCACTACAATATACATCCTATGTATAGTAATGGCCTCTAGGGCATACATATAACTAACAATCTCCCACTTGCACTAGGGCCATCTGATAGCAGTGGTTGTAGTATCTCATATTCAACCATCCCATAAAAGTCTCTCTCTGGGAAATGGCCTTTGTGAGTGGATCCGCCGTGTTGTCCTCTGAGTTTGTTCTCCTAACCTCGATCACCCTGGAGATCAACCATCTCCATGATCAGGTGATACTGCCTTATAATATGTTTGGATCACTGACGGGACGGGCGTTCTTTGGCATAAGCCACAACTCCATTGTCTCACAATGGTAGGAACGAAGTTCATCTCATGAACTAATATATACCCAGACTGCCTCTTTGGTAGCATCTTAAGTAGCGATGTATCGAGCCATTATCATCTAGTATGCCACGGTATCTAGCTTGGTACTCTTCCAACATACCGTCCCTTTACTGAGGGTAAAGACAATGCCTGCGACTGATTTTCAGTCGTCCTTATCACCCTGGAACCCTTCCAGTGATTCTCCCCAGGATCGGTTGATACCATCTCACTACAACTAGTGAGAATCCTAACTTCCAATTAGATCTATCTCATAGATCCAAAACCCAGGATTTAGGAGGTATCACTTTGATCCTATATGGAGAATCATTGTGATAAGCGGAGATTGACCGAGCGTAGCATAGGAAACTCCTTCCCTATCAAGAGCATGTCATCCACGTACTCTACGAGGATCGTCACTATACTCCCTACTACCTTTTTGTATATACAAGGTTCATCTACCATTTTGATGATGTCAAACTCTTTGACTAACACATCAAAACAGATGTTCCAACTCCGCGATACCTGCTTTATCCTATAAAGCATCTTGTACACGTTTCCGCTGCTCCCACTGTCTACGAAGCCCTTTGGCTGTGTACTTATAGACGCACTCTTCTAAAACATCATTTAGAAAAGCAGTCATGGCACCCAACCGCCAGATATCGTAGTCATGGTATGTAGCCGTGGCAAGTAGGATCTGGATGGACTTAAGCATAGCCACTTGAAAAGGTTTCATCATTATCCACGCCTGGTTGATGACGAAAACCTTTAAGAAGTCTAGTTTTGAAAGTCTCAACTTTTCCATCTACACCAAGTAATCTTCTCAAGATATACTTTCTCCTGATGGGGATTTAACCCTTCAGATATAGCAACTAAAGTCCATACTTTGTTAGTGTATAAGGATTCCATCTCAGATCGCTAAGCATCCAGCCATTCTTATAGAGTCTCACTCCTGATGGCCAGCTCGAAACTAGTTGGGTTATCATCTCATGATGCAATCCTCGCTCCCACTGTCATAGAGAAACCGAAATATCTCTCAGGTGGGTGAGGAACCCTACCAGATCAGCGGAGAGGCTGAGGTTCGTCGGAAACTATTGAATCCTTTGGTTCTGTCAAATCATCAGCTGCAGTTTTGTATAGCTGGAACCTTTCCAGTTTTGCATAACTGACCTTGCCTCGAGCTTGTCCGGATTTTGCTTTTAGACATCGTCCGGACAACCCCAAATCTTAACCAACTTAAGAGATGGGCTCTTCCCTTACCATATCTCATATGGAGTGGTAGGCTGTGATCTGATTCGAACCCTATTCAACAGGTATGCAGCTTTTCAAGTGCATAACTCCCAAAAGGAAATAGGAAACACAGTAGTACTCATCATAGAGCACACCATATCACATAGGGTGCTATTGCTCCGCCCCGATATACCATCGTGCTATGGTGTATACGGAGGAGTAATGCTGAGAGAGAATCTCATTCTCCTTTAGAATAGTCCAGGAATTCCGTACTCAAGTATTCTCCTCCTTGATCTCATCAAAGGACATAATACTTATACCCGTATTGGTTCTCTACTTCTAACTTATATTCTGTGAATATCTCAAAAGGTTCGGACTTGTGTCTCAACAGGAACATATGTCTGAATCTTAAGAGATTATCAGAGAATGTAATGAAGTATAAAAAACCGGTCCTGGCATATGTAGACAGGGGACCTTACATACATCATCATGTATCGGTCCCAAGAGTTTACTAACTCTTTCTCTGTTTCCAGTAAACAGAGCTATGGTCATCTTATCTCTGTGACATGACTGGCAAGTTTCACAAGATGTAAATTCAAACAGTTTTAAATATGCATCTATGTGCAACTTAGCTAGTCGGGTCGCATTGATATGACCTAGTCTACAATACCTCAAGAAGGATTCGTTCATTTCTGAACTCTTCCTCTTTTGTGTGTTCTGTATACTAAGAACTGTAGTTTGATTTAGAACATCAATTCTTTTAGATAACGTGCCTGAACCGATCAACTTTTGATATAGGAAATGTTCAAAACATTATCCAACAATACAAAATTTTTATCATTTCTTTACTGATAAAGAGACTGATATGATTTTGTATATCAGGTTCGGTATCTAATAACATTCGTTCAGAATCAATGTATTTGTAATACAGGGTGACAGTGACCAACAGACTTGGCTGCAACACTTGCCCCGTTTTCTGCCTCATGAAACTTATCACCCGTTCTCAGTTCTCTACCTGGTTGTAGCCCATGTAACATATTACATATGCGGGATCCTGATCCGGTATCATATACCCAGGACGTAAAGGACACTGAGAAACAGTTCTATATAATGAACACACCCGAAGATGATGCATCAGCATGCACTTACTTCGTTTGGGCGGCACGGGAATTCTTGTAATCCCCTATTTCCTGCTCTGTCTTATAACAATTATAAGTTGGAGCGGGACCAACGTTCCCCAGCTCAGTATAACAAGCGGGTTCGGTCAATATTCCGTTTTATTATCTTGATTAAGGCGTGATATGGTCGCTACCTGGAGAGAGAGAGAAGAAAACACTCAGCGTGCGCTCTTGCAAGAATAGATTGGTTATTATTTTATCTAATCAGGATGGCTCCCACTGCTTTTTATCAAATCTTCCTTCAAACCCTAAAAGGAAAGACTAGCCGGGATTAATTACACACTACAAGTTCGCCAATCTTTCAGCCAGGCCAGTGTCGGTACTTTGAGGGAGGTCCCCCGTGCTTTCGCACGAACCTAATTACAGTAAACCTCGTTTTCCCAGAGGCGTAACCTCGTTAACACCTTTCTAGACACCTACTTGATCGGCTAATTGTAATATGTAAAACTCTCCCAGGAGTAACTCTTACTCGCAGCGGGTATCGGGATCCAACTATCTCATAGAAGGTATGCAATCTCATTGCAAATTTCAACACTTGAAATTCCCGATAATATTTTGCCCCAAGCGATCTATGAGCTTGACTGAGTCAACAAATCATAGACCACAAGTAAAGTTCAACCCGTCATTTCTCGATTGAATTAAACCCACCCGCACGACCCTTGACTGAGTCAACAAGGCCGCACGACTACCCTAATCCAATCGCATCATATGCTTTGCAGATAAGCACTAATCAGCTACCGCACACTACGCCTTGACTGAGTCAACAAACGCAGCACGAATACTAACTAGGACTTATCTGAAATGACGGAGGGCTACGTCAGGCTTTTAAGAAAACCATTTGCGTAATGAACTTTATATCATTGTAGAATCAAATGATTTTAAAATGGAGTGTTTCTGAGGCTTTTCTAGTTTTGCTAAAGGGGTCACTCCCGGTGAAGGGATCGTCGGCCCTTTCCTCGTCGAATGAGGTGCGGGATATATCATATATATCACTGTGCAAAGCAAAACTCTTAAAAGCAATCAACAGACAAACCGAGTGTGTAGCATCTGCCAGTTATTGCTAAAGGAGTCACTCCCGGTGAAGGGATCTCGGTCCTTTCCTTATCGAATAAGGTGCAGGATATATCACATATACCGCTGTGCAAAGCAAGAACTGTAGCTACCTGTTTTATTTTTAGAAATTCGATTCTACAACATCTTTAGGTTTCTTTTACTTTCATTAATCACATTAATGAAGTCCCATCATTTAAGTACCTAAACATCACAGATAAATACGACGTACACTTATGCCATCCGCATTCGCCTCGATGTCCCCTCGTGCACCGTTAGGTTAGGTAACTAACGGCAGAGCAGGGCAGGGCTAGCGCGGGTGTAAAACATAAGTAACATCTATATAATATATCATATATACTATATACTGTATCTATCACAGAACATCACATGATCACATCACAGATATCGCAGCAGAAGAATCATATGAAACATTGGATATACTAGGACGTCCGTGTTTTCAATACGAGCCAGTATAAAACACGGATTCCACGGTCGTGATGAATAGCCAAACCCACACCCTTATACCCCTACGAGAGCGGCAAGCAACCCTACCAATTCTAGGGTTAGGAGACCCGGACTCGACTCCTCGAGTTGGTCTCCTACTGGACCCCAAAACCCGGTTACTTGTGCCCTCCTCCTTGGGTCTATCCTAGTGCGGAAAAGTAAATAATATACAAAAGGTGACATCATCCGCAACCTGGAAGTGCCCCAATAAAAGAATATTACATACAAGTTTTTACATGAATGAAAATGAAAAACACTCATCTCACATAAAAAAACCCCGGCTATTCAAACACGACGATCCAATATAACATATCCAGCAACACATAACATCACATGTCATCAACGTAAGTAAATATGCGCATCCCAATTGTCGTTGACATATAGCAACGAAACCGGCGATATCACATATTACACTTACGGTCACAGAAAAGAAAGTGTAAAACTACAACAGTTGGAATCCGCAACCTGTATAGACATCGCATGCCTAATCAAATGAATTCCTTAGACATCGCATGCCTAACAATTATAAACCCCGCATTTTAGTCTCATTATCGAAAACACTTTTCAATATTAAGTCGGGCAATTCAACAAGATTCCCGACATCCTGATCGAATGTTCGTCGCAAACTTTAGTAGACGGACGCACCCCCGACGCCGTCGACGAAGTGCACCAAGGCGGAACACCGCTGCCGCGAGCACTCGAACGGATGCTTTCGGCGACGGGGTTCTCCTACAGTCACTTGGTCGGGGCTATGGGGTGAGGCTGTCTATTAAGTTTACTCGGCGAGTATCCGCGTACGCTATGTGATTGCGACGGACTTTTGATCACATCAAAATTCCGTGGCAACCGATCAAGTGAGACTAAACTGCTATGTTTATAACATTCATTCAGTTATCTCATAACTACTTGTGAATTCCAATTATTATATCCCATTCCGGATAAATAGAAAATGTTAAACTTTCCGATCGAACAATCGAACACCCAAGTTTTCCCGATACAGATCAACACATGAAATAAGTTTTAAAAACATTCAATTCATGCCTCAGTACCAACGGTCCAGCCGTAGAAGGGTCAAGCCAACGCCTCACATGTGGCACGCCGTGCTGCCCCAAACCCGAAGGTTCAAAGGGCAGTTCAAGACGGTCACATAATCGAGTTAAGGTTTGTTGTCTTCTAGAGGGTCCATTGCGTTACTTGCACTACTTAGAACGTCGTTAAACTACGGAAAGATCCAACACTTGGAAATTTCCCGAAAGGGGAAAAGGTGGGTATTTATATCCGGTCGAACTTTTTAACATATTCTAAAATTATCCGGAAAACCACAGACAAAGTTTGATAATCCGATCGAATCCACGAACTCCTAATACAACCCCAGAAAATTCAACTCTTGAATAAATATTAAAAATTCCCATAAAACTCAGCACTGTAAAAGAGGAATTACTGTGCAAATGTTGTGGGCTGACATCATCAGAGGGCCGCGGAACCGCCGCAGAAGCTAGGCTTCTGCCGCGGTTCCGCCGCAGGTTTGAGGTATCATTGGTCAAATTTTGCACCGTAATTCTTATAATTCCCTGCTGAATTTTTAAAGCATTTTTAATCTGGAAAAAACCCAGTTTTTGGAAAAATTCCAGAGAGCAATTTGGTTTTTAGGGTTTCGGTTCGATCGGGTTTCAAACGTCGTCTACACTTCGCCTAAGGCTCTAGCTAGGCTCTGATACCACTGTAGGGTTCCTAGGCACACTAATGAGGTCTCACAAGGCATCAACCATGCCAATTTCAAAAATTACAAGTGCCGAGAAACCCTAATACGGATCGTTAACTAGAATTTTAGGCGAAACAAAGAAACTAGTTAACAACTTAACTAAAAGAACGGAAATACAACCTTTGTAGATCCGGTCCTCCACCTCCATAGCTCCATGATGAAGTCTCCTCGCTGTCCAAATAGAATCCCGGGCTCTAGCATCGGTTTCATCGGAGAAATGGGCGGGCTTGGTCGTCGGCTTCGATGCCGAAGATGATCTACGTCGAGGCAACACTAGATCAAGCTCCAACTTCACCAAGTCAAGAAACTTGTGAAGAAAACACCCTATACTACTTGGCAAGAGATAGAGGATGAAGAAATAGGAAGTGGGTTCACTTTAGAATTGGATTTCTCACTCTTTTCATCAAATCACCATTCATGGAAGCAAGGTTTTCTTCTTGAAGAAGAAGAAGAAGAAGATAATTATCATTATGATAAGAATAATAAAATAGAAAAGAAAATGAATTCTTATCATATGCAAACTATGGTTAGATATAGAGAATCAACTAGGGTTAGTAAATGGTTAGGTTAAGACATGAAGACAAAATGGTCACTTTAGTCAAACCTTCATGAAGCTTCAACAAGCTTCATCTTGAAAGCAACCATTTTCTATTTTTCCTTTTATCAAAACAAAATAAATAAATGCATAAATAAATCAAATGAAACCCTAACCATTAACTAACCATGGTTTAATCATACACTTAACCAAGTTAGCATGTATCATCAAACATGATACAAACAAGTGCACAAAAGTATATCACATATACAATGTGCACATCCGAGTGAGAAAATCCATTTAAAGTGAACAAATACTAGTTAATGCAAAGTAATATATCAAATATATAATTATATATTAAATTATTAAATCAACACTTGATTTAACGATCCGGTCATATCACATATAACCGACTAATATCCAATGTATCGGCTTATCGAATCAATCCTTGATTTGATAACTAGGTTATATCGCATACAACCAATCGATACATTCATCGCGAGAATGAAATACGGTATCACATACACGCATCATTCTCGGTCGCGCACATATCTCATATGCGCCCATATTTCGTTTCGCTTGAGCCAAGAAACCTCTGTGTAGGACTCTAAAGACTCGTCAATACGCCGGCAGCAGGTGATGATCATATCAAACACCCACAAGCCGCAAGCGGTCTGCTAAACGTAACGGCCACCCGGGTATTGAGCGATCAGAAGATCGACGAGCAAGCCCGCTCATACTCCTGTGAATCCAACCAGTAACACTTACCGTACAGTCCGGTCTTGTCGTCTGATATGTCGCATATCTCGCCTAGGGGTGGTAAACGTCAGACCCCAACAGCTCGATAAGTCGTGTCGATATGAGGTCTATAACAGTTCGAGAAACTACTGGTAACACTTACCAGTAAATCTCAGCAACCCTGCCCAGGGATTTCCGGTTATAGCCAATCGAACACAGCGCAACATCAACTCCCTATACCGGGAGAGACGAATCCCCTCCTATCGCTCATTGCCTCCATGTGACTCGGGACTGTACCCAAAAACCACCGTTTTGCACGCCCTCTTGGACGTGGTAGGTGGAAATCAAAGCACAGTGGGAACCACACAAGACTCTATGACGATCTCGGGTCAACAAACTACTCTGTACCAGTGTCACCAGAGAACTGCCATCTGACGTAAGGTATAATACCATCTGGGAGTTCTCGGTGAGTCCGTCCAGTGCCCCCAGTCTCCTCTGAGCACCCGTATATCATCTCTGATGTCAAACACCAATGGATATGGGATCATCCATCGCCCATCTGTATGGGTCGAGAAGGTATACGGTAGTCTACTCTGGTATATCGATGCCCCGTCTCGATATACCCACGACTAGGGACCTTGAAGGATGTACTTATGGACTACCATGTCCCCACTAGTATGATCCGCATCATAGTCCAGGTAGTCAAGTACATATCCTAAGGGCTTTACCAACATGTAACAGAGAGACAATCAGTGTACACGTTAAGGTAAAGATCAACCAGATAGCATACTATCATGTCGAGCAAGAAAGTCCTCCCTATATATGTCCAAGCATCCACTGCAATATACATCCAATGTATAGTAATGGCCTCTAGGGCATACATATAACTAACAGTGAGATTATGGTTGTGTGATATTTTTGATATATTAATGTTATGCTAAAACTAACCTAGTTGCTAGTTTACTAATTGATGCTTGAAATTGTTAAAATTGGAATTTTATGCAAACTACGTTTTGGAAATTTATTGCAAATGTTAGACTAAAAATCTAATTAGGTTTTTCATGACTTCATTAACATTATTAAGTGTAGTTTAATGCTTTAGATCATGCAAATCTAAGATAGATTGTAGTTTGTGCATTTTTGCTATGAAATTGTTAAAATTTAGGTATTTTGTAAACTAGAATTTTAGGGTTTTTGGAATTTAATGAGATTAAATTATGGGAATTGTTTTTATGGCTTATTTAAGATATTTAGTGAATATTGTGGCCGCTAGATTCGTTTATACATCGAGTTTTGTACTAAAACGGTGATTTGTGCTTGCTAGATTTTCGGGAAAATGTCTTTTTAAGTGAAATTGGGGTTTTTGTGAATTTTAAGGTATTTTATATTATAATTAGTGCTTGTAATTGTACAAATGAGTGTGTTGGGTGCTTTCTCGATGGTTTGGCGTTTGTACGCCGACGTCAAGGGTTTTTGGGTCGATTTGTGAAGGCAACCATAGGTTTTGACCCATGTGGGATTCGTGTGTCATTTTGGTCATGAGTCGGATTTTAATACGATACGATGCGTTGTGATATGTAGGTACTGTAGGGTTCCTAGGCACTCTCAAGAAGTCTCACAAGGCATCGAACATGACAATTTCAAAAATTATGGTGCCGAGAAACCCTAGTGTACGGATCGTTGGCTAGAAATCTAGGCGAAAAACAATCTAGTTAACAACTTAACTAATAGGATATCGGAAATACAACCTTTGTAGATCCGGTGCTCCACCTCCATAGCTCCGCAACAAAGTCGTCTCCGCTGTCCAAAAGGAATCCGGGCTCTAGAGTCGGCTTCGTCGGAGAAAAAGCGAGCTAGGTCGTCGATGTCCATGCTGAAGATGATCTACGTCGAGGCATCGCTAAATCAAGCTCCACCTTCACCAAGCCCTAAAAACTTGTGAAGGAAACACACTCTACTACTTGGCAAGAGGTAGAAGATGAAGAAATAGGAAGTGGGTAGACTTTAGAATTGGATTTCTCACTCTTTATCATCAATCACCATTGATGACCTTGCTTTCTTCACTTGAAGAAAAATGAGGAAGAAGAAGATAATAGTTATGATAAGTTAATTAAAAATGAAATGAATAATCAAACCTTATCATAACAAGACCATGGTTAATTGTAGAGAGTTAACTCAAGTTAGATGAATGGTTAGGGTTTGTATAAGAAGACAAAATGGTTGCTATGGTCAAAGTTCATGAAGCTTCAAAGAATACAAACAAAATAGCAACCATTTTCTCATTTCCTTTTTCCTTTTTCCAAAAAGAAAAAGATTAATAAATGAATAAGGAAATCAAAACCCTAATTATCCACTTAAAACATGGTTTAATTCTTTACATTTAACCAAAATGCATGTATCATCAAACATGATACAATCTAGTGCACAAAAATCATATCGCATATGTAATGCGCACATCCGAGTGAGAAAATCCATTATAAAGTGAACCGATACTAGTTAATGCAAAGTAATATATCAAATATATAATTATGCATTAAATCATTAAATCAACACTTGATTTAACGATCCGGTCATATCGCATATAACCGGCTAGTATCATTAGTAACAACTTATCGAATCAACACTTGATCCGATAACCCGGCTATATCACATATAACCGATCAATGTCACATCGCGAGAATCGAATACAGTATCACATACTCGTATTATTCACGGTCACGCACATATCTCATATGCGCTCCTATTTCGTTTCGCTTGAGCCAGGAAACCTCTGTGTAGGACTCTAAAGACTCGTCAATACGCCGGCAGCAGGTGATGATCATATCAAGCACCCACAAGCCGCAAGCGGTCTGCTAAACGTAACGGCCACCCGGGTATTGAGCGATCTGAAGATCGACGAGCAAGCCCGCTCACACTCCAGTGAATCCAACCAGTAACACTACCGTACAGTCCGGTCTGATCGTCTGATATGCCGCATATCTCGCCTAGGGGTGGTAAACGTCAGACCCCAATAGCTCGATAAGTCGTGTCGATATGAGGTCTATAACAATTCGAGAAACTACTGGTAACACTTACCAGTAAATCTCAGCAACCCTGGCCAGGGATTTCCTGTTATAGCCAATCGAACACAGCGCAACATCAACCCCCTATACCGGGAGAGACGAATCCCCTCCTATCGCTCATTGCCTCCATGTGACTCGGGACTGTACCTAAAAACCACCGTTTTGCACGCCCTCTTGGACGTGGTAAGATGGAAATCAAAGCACAGTGGGAACCACACAAGACTCTATGACGATCTCGGGTCAACAGACTACTCTGTACCAGTGTCACCAGAGAACTGCCATCTGACGTGAGGTATAATACCATCTGGGAGTTCTCGGCGAGTCCGTCCAGTGTACCCAGTCTCTACTGAGCACCCGTATATCATCTCTGATGTCAAACACCAATGGATATGGGATCATCCATCGCCCATCTATATGGGTCGAGAAGGTATACGCTAGTCTACTCTGGTATATCGATGCCCCGTCTCGATACACCCTCGACTAGGGACTTTGAAGGATGTACTTATAGACTGTCTGTCCCCACTAGTATGATCTGCATCATAGTCCAGGTAGTCAAGTAAACATCCCAAGGGCTTTACCAACATGTAACAGAGAGACAATCAGTATACACGTTAAGGTAAAGTGCAACCAGATAGCATACTATCATGTCGAGCAAGAAAGTCTTTCCTATATATGTCCCAGCATCCACTACAATATACATCCTATGTACAGTAATGGCCTCTAGGGCATATATATAACTAACAATCTCCCACTTGCACTAGGGCCATCTGATAGCAGTGGTTGTAGTATCTCATACTCAACCATCCCATAAAAGTCTCTCTCTGGGAACAGGCCTTTGTGAGTGGATCCGCTGTGTTTTTCCTCTGAGTCTACTCTCCAAACCTCGATCACCCTGGAGATCTACCATCTCCATGATCAGGTGACACTGCCTTAGAATATGTCTGGATCACTGATGGGACCGGCGTTCCTTGGCATAAGCCACAACTCCATTGTCACACAATGGGAGGAACTAAGTTCATCTCATGAACCAATATACACCCAAACAGCCTCTTTGGTAGCATCTTGAGTAGCAATGTATCCAGCCTTTATCGTCTAGTGTGTCACGGTATCTAGCTTGGAACTCTTCCAACATACCGTCCCTTTACTGAGGGTAAAGACAATGCCTGTGACAGACACTCAGTCGTCTTTATCACCCTGGAACACTTCCAGTGATTCTCCCCAGGGTCGATTGATACCTTCTCACTACAACTAGTGAGAATCCTAACATCCATTTAGATCTATCTCATAGATCCAAAACCCAGGATTTAGGAGGTATCACTTTGATCCTATATGGAGAATCATGGTGATAAGCGGAGATTGATCGAGCGTAGCATAGGAAACTCCTTCCCTATCAAGAGTATGTCATCCACGTACTCTACGAGGATCGTCACCATACTACCTACTACCTTTTTGTATATACAAGGTTCATCTACCATTTTGATGATGTCAACTTCTTTGACTAACACATCAAAATAGACGTTCCAACTCCGCGATGCCTGCTTTATCCTATAAAACATCTTGCACACGTTTCCGCTGCTCCCACTGTCTACGAGGCCCTCTGGCTGTGTACTTATAGACGCATTCTTCTAAATCAATATTTAGAAAAGCAGTCATGACACCCACCCACCAGATATCGTAGTTATGGTATGTAGCCGTGACAAGTAGGATCTGGATGGACTTAAGCATAGGTACTAGAAAAGGTTTCATCATTATCCACGCTTGGTTGATGACGAAAACCTTTAACAAGTCTAGCTTTGAAAGTCTCAACTTTTCCATGTACACCAAGTAATCTTCTCAAGATATACTTGCTCCTGATGGGGATTTAACCCTTCAGATATAGTAACCAAAGTCCATACTTTGTTGGTGTACATGGATTCCATCTTAGATCGCTAAGCATCCAGCCATTCTTACAGAGTCTTACTCCTGATGGCCAGCTCGAAACTAGTTGGGTCATCATCTCATGATGTAATCCTCGCTCCCACTGTTATCGAGAAACCGAAGTATCTCTCAGGCGGATGAGGAACCCTACTAGATCGGTGGAGAGGCTGAGGTTCGTTGGAATCTACTGAATCCTTTGGTTCTATCAAATCATCAGCTGCAGTTTGTATGGCTGGAACATTTCCAGTTCTACATAACAGACCTTGCCTTGAGCTTGTCCGGTATTTTGCTTTTAGACATAGGCCGGACAACCCAAATCTTAACTAGCTTAAGACATGGGCTCTTACCATACCATGTCTCATATGGAGCGGTAGGCAACTGATTTGATTCGAACCCTATTCAATAGGTATGCAGCTTCTCCAGCGCATAACTCCCAAAAAGGAAATAGGTAACTCAGTAGTACTCATCATAGATCACACCTTATCATATAGGGTGTGATTGCTCCGCCCCGATATACCATCGTGCTATGGTGTATACGGAGGAGTAATGCTGAGAGAGAATCTCATTCTCCTTTAGAATAGTCCAGAAATTCCGTGCTCAAGTATTCTCCTCCCTGATCTCATCAAAGGACATAATACTTATACCTGTTATTGGTTCTCTACTTCTAACTTATATTCTATGAATATCTCAAAAGGTTCGGACTTGTGTTTCAACAGGAACATATGTCTGAATCTCGAGAGATCATCAGAGAATGTAATGAAGTATAAAGAATCAGTCCTGGCATGTGTAGACAGGGGACCTTACATACATCATCATGTATCAGTCCCAAGAGTTCACTAACTCTTTCTCTGTTTCCAATAAACAGAGCTGGTGTCATTATATCTTTGTGACATGACTGGCAAGTTTCACAAGATGTAGATTTAAACTGATTTAAATATGCATCTACATGTAACTTCAGCTAGTCGGGTCACATTGATATGACCTAGTCTACAATGCCTCAAGAAGAATCCGTTCATTTCTGAACTCTTCCTCTTGTGTGTGTTCTGTATACTAAGAACTGTAATTTGATTTAGAACATCAATGCTTTTAGATAACGTGCCTGAACCGATCAACTTTTGATATAGGAAATGTTCAAAACATTATTCATCAATACAAAATTATATCCTTTCTTTTCTATGAAAGAGAGTGATATGATTTGGTATATCAGGTTCGGTATCTAATAACATTCGTTCAGAATCAATGTATTGGTAATACAGGGTGACGGTGACCGACAGACTTGGCTGCAACTCTTCCCCCGTTTTCTGCCTCATGAAACTTATCACCCGTTCTCAGTTCTCTACCTAGCTATAGCCCTATGTAACATATTACATATCTGGGATCCTGATCTGGTATCACATACCCAGGACGTAGAGGATACTGAGAAACAGTTCTGTATAATGAACATACCCGAAGATGATGCATCAGCATGCACTCTCTTCGTTTGGGCGGCACGGGAATTCTGGTAATCCCCTATTTCCTGCTCTGTCTTATAACAATTATAAGTTGGAGCGGGACCAACGTTCCCCAGCTCAGTATAACAAGCGGGTTCGGTCAATATTCCGTATTATTATCTTGATTAAGGCGTGATATGGTCGCTACCTGGAGAGAGAGAGAAGAAAACACTCAGCGTGCGCTCTTGCAAGAATAGATTGGTTATTATTTTATCTAATCAGGATGGCTCCCACTGCTTTTTATCAAATCTCCTTCAAACCCTAAAAGGAAAGACTAGCCGGGATTAATTACACACTACAAGTTCGCCAATCTTTCAGCCAGGCCAGTGTCGGTACTTTGAGGGAGGTCCCCCGTGCTTTCGCATGAACCTAATTAATGTAAACCTCGTTTTCCCAGAGGCGTAACCTCGTTAACACCTTTCTAGACACCTACTTGATCGGCTAATTGTAATGAATAAAACTCTCCCAGGAGTAACAATTACTCGCAGCGGGTATCGGGATCCAACTATCTCATAAAAGGTATGCAATCTCATTGCAAATTTCAACACTTGAAATTCCCGATAATATTTTGCCCCGAACGATCTATGACCTTGACAAGGTCAACAAACCATAGACCGCAAGTCAAGTTCAACCCGTCATTTCTTGATTGAATCAAACCCACCCGCACGACCCTTGACAAGGTCAACAAGGCCGCACGACTACCCTAACCCAATCTGCATCATATGCATAAGCAGATAAATACTGGTTAGCTACCGCACACTGTGCCTTGACAAGGTCAACAAACGCAGCACGAATACTAAACAGGATTTATCTGAAATGACGGAGGGCTACGACAGGTTTTTCTGAAAACCTATTGCGTAATGAACTTGATATCGTTGTAGGACCGAATGAATTTTTAAAATGGAGTGTTTTTGAGGCTTTTCTAGTTTTGCTAAAGGAGTCACTCCTGGTGAAGGGATCGTCGGTCCTTTCCTCGTCGAATGAGGTGCGAGATATATCATATATATCACTGTGCAAAGCAAAAATACTTAAAAGCAATCAAAAGACAAACCGAGTGTGTAGCATCTGCCAGTTATTGCTAAAGGAGTCACTCCCGGTGAAGGGATCTCGGTCCTTTCCTCATCGAATAAGGTGCAGGATATATCGCATATACCGCTGTGCAAAGCAAGAACTGTAGCTACCTGTTTTATTTTGAAATTCGATTCTACAACATCTTAGGTTTCTTTTATTTCATTAACCATATTAATGAAGTCCCATCATTTATGTACCTAAACATCACAGATAAATACGACGTACACTTATGCCATCCGCATTCGCCTCGATGTCCCCTCGTGCACCGTTAGGTTAGGTGACTAACGGCAGAGCGGGGCAGGGCTAGTGCGGGTGTAAAACATAAGTAACGCCTATATAATATATCATATATACTATATACTGTATCTATCACAGAACATCACATGATCACATCACAGATATCGCAGCAGAAGAATCATATGAAATATTGGATATACTAGGACGTCCGTGTTTTCAATACGAGCCAGTATAAAACACGGATTCCACGGTCGTGATGAATAGCCAAACCCACACCCCTAGACCCCTACGAGAGCGGCAAGCAACCCTACCAATTCTAGAGTTAGGAGACCCGGACTCGACTCCTCGAGTTGGTCTCCCACTGGACTCCAGAACCCGGTTACTTGTGCCCTCCTCCTTGGGTCTATCCTAGTGCAGAAAAGTAAATAATATACAAACGGTGACAACTTCCGCAACCTGGAAGTGCCCCAATAAAAGAATATTACATACAAGTTTTTATATGAATGAAAATGAAAAACACTCATCTCACATAAAAAAACCCCGGCTATTCAAACACGACGATCCAATATAACATATCCAGCTACACATAACATCACATGTCATCAACGTAAGTAAATATGCGCATCCCAATTGTCGTTGACATATAGCAACGAAACCGGCGATATCACATATTACACTTACGGTCACAGAAAAGAAAGTGTAAAACTACAACAGTTGGAATCCGCAATCACCTCAGACATCGCATGCCTGACCAAATGAATTACTTAGACATCACATGCCTAACAATTATAAACCCCGCATTTCATTCTCATTATCGAAAACACTTTTCAATATCGAGTCGGGCAATTCAACAAGATTCCCGACAGTCTGATCGAATACTCGTCGCAAACTTTAGTAGGCGGCCGCACCCCCGATACCGTCGACGAAGTGCACCAAGGCGGAACACCGCTGC
Source organism: Agapanthus africanus (assembly GCA_030015575.1). Classification (NCBI taxonomy): domain Eukaryota; kingdom Viridiplantae; phylum Streptophyta; class Magnoliopsida; order Asparagales; family Amaryllidaceae; genus Agapanthus; species Agapanthus africanus. The sequence continues at coordinate 272,765,342 of CM057348.1, forward strand.
CGCGAGCACCCGAACGGATGCTTTCGGCGACGGGGTTCTCCTACAGTCACTTGGTCGAGGCTATGGAGTGAGGCTGTCTATTAAGTTTACCCGGCGAGTATCCGCGTACGCTACGTGATTGCGACGGACTTTTGATCACATCAAAATTCCGTGGCAACCGATCAAGTGAGACTAAACTGCTATGTTTATAACATTCATTCAGTTATCTCATAACATATTGTGAATTCCAATTATTGTATCCCATTCCAGATAAATAGAAAATGTTAAACTTTCCGATCGAACAATCGAACACCCAAGTTTTCCCGAAACAGATCAACTCATGAAATAAGTCTAACAACATTCAGTTCGTGCCTCAGTACCAACGGTCCAGCCGTAGAAGGGTCAAGCCAACGCCTCACATGTGGCACGCCGTACTGCCCCAAACCCGAAGGTTCAAAGGGCAGTTCAAGACGGTCACATAATCGAGTTAAGGTTTGTTGTCTTCTAGAGGGACCATCGCGTTACTTGCACTACTTAGAACGTCTTTAAACTACGGAAAAATCCAACACTTGGAAATTTCCCGACAGGGGAAAAATTGGGTATTTATATCCGGTCGAACTTTTTAACATATTCTAAAATTTATCCGGAAAGCCACACAGACAAAAGTTGATAATCCGATCGAAACACCGAATCCCCAAAACAACTGCAGTAAATTCAACTCTTGAAAAATTATTAAAAATTCCCAGAAAAATCACCACTGGAAACTAAGAATTACTGTACAAAATAATTTAAATACTGTGGCCGTTCGGCCGCGGATCCGCCGCATGAGCCTTGCTCATGCCGCGGAACCGCGGTGGAAAAGTTGAATTAGGTCCACGAAATTTACAGAAATTCCTAGAAAACCCTGCTTGATTTTCTGCATATTTTTAATATGCAAAAAGACCAGATTTTAAAAATTGGACAGAGAGCAAGTTTGTGATCGGGTTTCGGGTTCGTTCGGGTTTCAAATTCCGTCTAGACTTCGCCTAAGGCTCTAGCTAGGCTCTGATACCACTGTAGGGTTCCTAGGCACTCTCAAGAAGTCTCACAAGGCATCGAACATGCCAATTTCAAAAATTATGGTTCCGAGAAACCCTAGTGTACGGATCGTTGGCTAGAAATCTAGGCGAAAAACAATCTAGTTAACAACTTAACTAATGGGATATCGGAAATACAACCTTTGTAGATCCGGTGCTCCACCTCCATAGCTCCGGAACAAAGTCGTCTCCGCTGTCCAAAAGGAATCCGGGCTCTAGAGTCGGCTTCGTCGGAGAAAAAGCGAGCTAGGTCGTCGATGTCCATGCCGAAGATGATCTACGTCGAGGCATCGCTAAATCAAGCTCCACCTTCACCAAGCCCTAAAAACTTGTGAAGGAAACACACTCTACTACTTGGCAAGAGATAGAGGATGAAGAAATAGGAAGTGGGTAGACTTTAGAATTGGATTTCTCACTCTTTATCAGCAATCACCATTGATGACCTTGCTTTCTTCACTTGAAGAAAAATGAGGAAGAAGAAGATAATAGTTATGATAAGTTAATTAAAAATGAAATGAATAATCAAACCTTATCATAACAAGACCATGGTTAATTGTAGAGAGTTAACTCAAGTTAGATGAATGGTTAGGGTTTGTATAAGAAGACAAAATGGTTGCTATGGTCAAAGTTCATGAAGCTTCAAAGAATACAAACAAAATAGCAACCATTTTCTCATTTCCTTTTTCCTTTTTCCAAAAAGAAAAAGATTAATAAATGAATAGGAAATCAAAACCCTAATTATCCACTTAAAACATGGTTTAATTCTTTACATTTAACCAAAATGCATGTATCATCAAACATGATACAATCTAGTGCACAAAAATCATATCGCATATGTAATGCGCACATCCGAGTGAGAAAATCCATTATAAAGTGAACCGATACTAGTTAATGCAAAGTAATATATCAAATATATAATTATGCATTAAATCATTAAATCAACACTTGATTTAACGATCCGTTCATATCGCATATAACCGGCTAGTATCATTAGTAACAACTTATCGAATCAACACTTGATCCGATAACCCGGCTATATCACATATAACCGATCAATGTCACATCGCGAGAATCGAATACAGTATCACAAACTCGTATTATTCTTGGTCCCGCACATATCTCATATGCGCTCCTATTTCGTTTCGCTTGAGCCAGGAAACCTCTGTGTAGGACTCTAAAGACTCGTCAATACGCCGGCAGCAGGTGATGATCATATCAAGCACCCACAAGCCACAAGCGGTCTGCTAAACGTAACAGCCACCCTGGTATTGAGCGATCTGAAGATCGACGAGCAAGCCCGCTCACACTCCAGTGAATCCAACCAGTAACACTACCGTACAGTCCGGTCTGATTGTCTGATATGCCGCATATCTCGCCTAGGGGTGGTAAACGTCAGACCCCAATATCTCGATAAGTCGTGTCGATATGAGGTCTATAACAATTCGAGAAACTACTGGTAACACTTACCAGTAAATCTCAGCAACCCTGGTCAGGGATTTCCTGTTATAGCCAATCGAACACAGCGCAACATCAACCCCCTATACCGGGAGAGACGAATCCCCTCCTATCGCTCATTGCCTCCATGTGACTCGGGACTGTACCCAAAAACCACCGTTTTGCACGCCCTCTTGGACGTGGTAAGATGGAAATCAAAGCACAGAGGGAACCACACAAGACTCTATGACGATCTCGGGTCAACAGACTACTCTGTACCAGTGTCACCAGAGAACTGCCATCTGACGTGAGGTATAATACCATCTGGGAGTTCTCGGCGAGTCCGTCCAGTGTACCCAGTCTCTACTGAGCACCCGTATATCATCTCTGATGTCAAACACCAATGGATATGGGATCATCCATCGCCCATCTGTATGGGTCGAGAAGGTATACGCTAGTCTACTCTGGTATATCGATGCCCCGTCTCGATACACCCTCGACTAGGGACTTTGAAGGATGTACTTATAGACTGTCTGTCCCCACTAGTATGATCTGCATCATAGTCCAGGTAGTCAAGTAAACATCCCAAGGGCTTTACCAACATGTAACAGAGAGACAATCAGTATACACGTTAAGGTAAAGTGCAACCAGATAGCATACTATCATGTCGAGCAAGAAAGTCCTCCCTATATATGTCCCAGCATCCACTACAATATACATCCTATGTACAGTAATGGCCTCTAGGGCATATATATAACTAACAGGTACCCCCATGTGGACTTCGAGACGACAAGCAAGCGCGTGGCGACGTCGGCACCGGCTAGCGAGGACCAGGTGAGTAGATTTATATCTACGGGGAGAAGTCGGGTGGATGGCGTATAGCACCCCCGCAGTCCGTGGTGTAGCTCATATATATATGTTTATATAGGTGTCTTATGATACGAGAATGTTCATTCATGTTATGTTTATGTGTTCATGGAGTACCTTTGGGTTAGTTGCGAAACCCTAGAGTAGTTGTTATACCTACATACGCACACACAGACTTGCATACTTTACTTTCTTATGCGTAGATTTGGGATGTGTATATATGTATATATGCGTGGGTATGGGACTATGCATATGTACATTCATATACACATGCATGGATAATGAGGATGTACTTGGGATTTAAGATGAATCGATGAGATTTGATTTGAGGCCGTGAGATCGGTGATATAGCAGGGTTCGTATTTGAGATACGACATGACGTTGTAACGGGTCTTGACGTAGTGTTTCACACACGTGCATGCATACTTAGGCGGTATCAGTATTGTACTAGACGTAGATCAGTACCCCGATCATGATATTTGATAAAGAGGATACCAGGTGAATAGTATGATGGATGTGATATTGACCCGTACCCAGATTTGGGATGCCGTACGCCGGATTTACGTACGAGCTATATTGATGATTGGTCCGCACTCTTGACTTGGGATGTCTGATTGTAGATATGGTATCGGATATGATATTATTGAGGCGGGATCACCGACTAATATATATATACAGGTATGTATATGGATCGACTCAGATGTTAGGCGGTTTCCTTACCTGTAGTCCAGCTTGTTAGCTTAGCCCTTTAGTTTAGTTTAGTTGTTAGATTAGATTCGATTCTTACCTATTTCAAAAACTAACGAATCGTGGATATTTTAAAAGACAGCCCAAGGGATCCTACGGATCTTTCAAAAGACGTATCTTTTCATAAAAAACACCATAGCCTCTATTTTCAAAACCCCATGATTCGTGTTATTTCAAAAGGCACCATTTGTTGGACTTATATTAGATTAATGCAGGTTAGTTACAGTTGCGTCTTGTATTCAGCTCCCGCTTATTATTGTGGTTCGCTTCGCATCGCATACTTATATTATAATTTCTTATTGCAATGTTGATATCATATTGTTAGGACACCAGCACCATTACCGATGATGCGTATGTATCACGTACACTTACTTGCCGGCTCACACACATCTTCATCGGTAATTGCCATGTCACATACACCTTAGAAAAGATTATTGCTTGACTTAGCTTGTTAGTTAGTACTTTGACATGATATTAGTGTACCTGCCTTATATGTCAGCTTAACATTGTAGTTATTACTTGCCACTTCATGCATAATGTTATTCATTGTTATGCCTATATTCATGGTTTTACATGCTATTGATGATTTGGATTCGGATTTCCATGAGATTTTCTGGATTTGAGGGGGAAAACCGCAAAACTTATATAAACTGATTTCTCTCTTTTTAAATAAAAAGTGTGGTTTTTCCCATGATGTATGAGTCGTCCACCATGAGTTTGCTGATGGATTTCGAGACCCGATTCGAGGAGACGGATGAACCGTTTCGGATACATGGTGGACCCGGTAAGGTACCCCGGGGCAAGAAGCGCGTGATGATGACGATGTGAGCCTGGCAGGGGAGCACTACCTACCGGTGATTTTACCCGACGCGTCGGATATCCGGAGGATACCGTCGTGGTCTTGAGATGGATGGTAGGGGCCGGTCTGGACTGACGGCGCCCTAGATATTGTGATTGAGATTTTGAGATTTTGAGGTACAGAGACTGTGATACAGAGATATCGAGATATTGGGGTTTCGTTTTGTGCCGATGCTAGGCACTGTTTTATGCTGATTTCATTTATGATATCTCATTTTAAAAATACAAAGGAAATCTCACTAGATTATGAAAACAGTTTCTTCATTTACATGTATTCTGTTTTCATGCATTCATACCTCATTCATATGATATATTGCTACCTGAGGCACTGACACGGGCACATGAGATTACACTCGGGTTAGATATTTACCCTAGCCTTGTTATAGGTTGCATGTTATATATATAATTGAGGATTTATTATGATCATTGACCTAGGTTGCGTTATTTATGCGATTTCTTTCCGTAGATGTTTTTCTATTCACGAGTTGGCAACTCACCCCCGTTGTGCCCCAGTTTCTTGCAGGTTTGCCGTACAGGTTTCATTACGGCTTTGCGGGCATAGTTTCCTTCGGGTGATTTGCTAGTAGGTGGGTTTACTTATATCGTACCCCCATTATATATCTTGTATATCATTATTCTGTTGTATCTAGAAGTTCCATCAACCAAACATGTGTTATTTTTGAGATAGAGACCAGTGATGTTATTCTTTCGACCTTAGAATCGTGCGTTGTATTTCTATGGTTTTCTTGTTGTTTTGAGTTCCTTTTGAGTTTTGATCCTCGCCCTTGGCGTTGTATATTATATTGCTTGTGTGGTTGTGACCGTCGATTGACGAAGAGCTAGCTCCCGCTTGGGGATGCCTTTTTATTGATTTCGTTTACTATTCATATTGTATCCCGTTTGGGAGCCAGTATTTTCAAAGGAGACTCTGCCGAAATTTTCAGGAAATACTTGATGTTTTAAAACCGCATAACTCGGCTTATTCTATTAAAACTACTTGATTTTAAATTGGTTTTCCTTCACTCTACTACTTTTCTTGGTTTGGATTTCTGGGTTTTCGGTTTACTTAGATTACGTACGCCTCGAGACGTTCGTAGTTTAAGTGCCGGTCATGTTCCGTACTTTCGGGTCGTGACAATTCTAGAAAGCTTTCTTTCTTTTGTTGCTTTATTTGTGCTCATTGCTTGCAATTAATGAGATGGGATTGAGATGGATATTGGTGTGACACTTTTTCCTTGTTATCACACATTTTTCCTCTTGCTTTATGCCCTCACCTCCCTCCTCTCAAGACTTGGCCGAGCACATTTTTGGGCAGCCCCAATTTATGTGTTGTGGTGAATTCATTTTTTTTCCTTGCAACAAAATTCCTTAGCTCATCTCCAAAGTTCATTCCTCTATCTTCACCAAAAATGGCAACTTCCATTAACCCTTGAGACAAAGTGATCTACGTATATTCTATAGCAATCTTGGACACGTCGGCTAGCAAACTTCGTATCCGAGTTGCCTCGGTTCAGAGGTGGGAGCCCGTAAAAAGACTCAATGATGTGGTGCCCTTTCCGACGAGGAGATCGAGACCGGAGATGCCGCGAGGAGTTTGGGATGGTGGCCAAAGACCGAAGGACACGGATCGATCGATAAAGCCTTTCCAACCCTTCTCTAGTTAGCTAGTTATAGGTTAATGGTTTGATCCGGGTTTTAAGCATACGATAGCGCCGGTTTCTAGTTTAGAAAAAGTTTTTGTTTCCGCATTTTGGCCTTGGAATGACGGCCGGGGCACTACCGTAGACTTACAGTTGGGCGATGGATGATCCTATATCCATTGGTGTTTGACATCAGAGACAGTGTACGGGTGCTCAGTAGAGACTGGGTACACTGGACGGACTCGCCGAGAACTCCCAGATGGTATTATACTAATCATCAGATGGCATTCTCTGGTGACACTAGTACAGGTTAGTCTGTAGACCCGAGATCGTCATAGAGTCTTGTGTGATTCCCACTGTGCTTTGATTTCCACCTTACCACGTTCAAGAGAACGTGCAAACGGTGGCTTTTGGGTACAGTCCCGAGTCGCCTGGAGGCAATGAGCGATAGGAGGGGTTTTGTCTCTCCCGGTATAGGGAGTTGATGTTGCGCAGTGTTCGATTGGCTATAACAGGAAGTCCTTGTCCAAGGCAGCTTCAGAGATATACTGGTAAGAGTTATCAGTAGTTTCCCGACCCGTTATGAGCCTCATATCGACACGACTTATCGAGTTACTGGGGTCTGATGTTTACCACCCCTAGACTGTAAGGTTCCTAGGCACTCTTAAGAGGTCTCACAAGGCATCAACCATGCCAATTTCAAATTTAAACGGTGCCGAGAAACCCTAGAACGGATCGTTGGCTAGATTTCTAGGCGAACAAAGTAACTAGTTAACACTTAACTATAAGAATCGGAAATACAACCTTTGTAGATCCGGTGCTCCACCTCCATAGCTCCGCAATGAAGTCCTCTCGCTGTCCAAAACAAATCCCGGGCTCTAGCGTCGGCTTCATCGGAGAATAGGCGAGCTAGGTCGTCGATGTCCATGCCGAAGATGATCTACGTCGAAGCATCACTAGATCAAGCTCTCACTTCACCAAGTCAAGAAACTTGTGAAGAAAACACACTCTACTACTTGGCAAGAGGTAGAGGATGAAGAAATAGGAAGTGGGTAGACTTTAGAATTGGATTTCTCACTTGTTTTCATCAATCACCATTGATGAAGCAAGCTTCTTCAAGGAAGAAGAAGATGAAGAAGATGAAGAAAGAAATATGATAAGTTAATTAAAAAGAATAGAAAAACAATACTTATCATAATTCTAACTATGGTTATGTGTAGAGAATTGACCAAGGTTAAAGGAATGGTTAGGGTTAAGGATGAGATAAGAATGGTGGACAAAGTCAAAGCTTCATGAAGCTTCAACTAAACAACAAATAAAGCCACCATTCTTTTCTCTTTTCCATTTATTTTCCAAAATGTATAAACAAATAAATAAATGAATAAATAAGTAATGGAAAAATAAAACCCTAATTATATGTTTAACCATGGTTTAATTCTTTACACTTAACCAAGTAAACATGTATCATCAAACATGATACAAACAAGTGCACAAAAGTATATCGCATATACAATGCGCACATCCGAATGAGAAAATCCATCTTAAGTGAACCGATACTAGTTAATGCAAAGTAATATATCAAATATATAATTATGCATTAAATCATTAAATCAACACTTAATTTAACGATCCGGTCATGTCGCACACAACCGACTAGTATATAATGTATCGGCTTATCGAATCAATCCTTGATTCGACAACTAGGATATATTGCATACAACCATTCGACACATTCATCACGAGAATGAAATACGGTATCACATACACGCATTATTCTCGGTCCCGTACATATCTCATATGTGCTCCTATTTCGTTTCGCTTGAGCCAGGAAACCTCTGTGTAGGACTCTAAAGACTCGTCAATACGCCGGCAGCAGATGATGATCATATCAAACACCCACAAGCCGCAAGCGGTCTGCTAAACGTAACGGCCACCCGGGTATTGAGCGATCAGAAGATCGACGAGCAAGCCCGCTCACACTCCAGTGAATCCAACCAGTAACACTACCGTACAGTCCGGTCTGTTCGTCTGATATGTCACATATCTCGCCTAGGGGTGGTAAACGTCAGACCCCAATAGCTCGATAAGTCGTGTCGATATGAGGTCTATAACAATTCGAGAAACTACTGGTAACACTTACCAGTAAATCTCAGCAACCCTGGCCAGGGATTTCCGGTTATAGGCAATCGAACACAGTGCAACATCAACTCCCTATACCGGGAGAGACGAATCCCCTCCTATCGCTCATTGCCTCCATGTGACTCGGGACTGTACCCAAAAACCACCGTTTTGCACGCCCTCTTGGACGTGGTAAGATGGAAATCAAAGCACAGTGGGAACCACACAAGACTCTATGACGATCTCGGGTCAACAGACTACTCTGTACCAGTGTCACCAGAGAACTGTCATCTGACGTGAGGTATAATACCATCTGGGAGTTCTCGGCGAGTCCGTCCAGTGTACCCAGTCTCCACTGAGCACCCGTATATCATCTCTGATGCAAACACCAATGGATATGGGATCATCCATCGCCCATCTGTATGGGTCGAGAAGGTACACGCTAGTCTACTCTGGTATATCGATGCCCCGTCTCGATACACCCTCGACTAGGGACTTTGAAGGATGTACTTATGGACTACCATGTCCCCACTAGTATGATCCGCATCATAGTCCAGGTAGTCAAGCACACATCCTAAGGGCTTTACCAACGTGTAACAGAGAGACAAACAGTATACACGTTAAGGTAAAGGGTAACCAGATAGTATACTATCATGTCGAGCAAGAAAGTCCTCCCTATATATGTCCCAGCATCCACTACAATATACATCCTATGTACAGTAATGGCCTCTAGGGCATACATATAACTAACAATCTCCCACTTGCACTAGGGCTATCTGATAGCAGTGGTTGTAGTATCTCATACTCAACCATCCCATAAAAATCTCTCTCTGGGAACAGGCCTTTGTGAGTGGATCCGCTGTGTTGTCCTCTTAGTCTACTCTCCTGTCCTCGATCCCCTGGAGATCTACCATCTCCATGATCAGGTGATACTGCCTTAGAATATGTCTGGATCACTGATGGGACCTGCGTTCCTTGGCATAAGCCACAACTCCATTGTCTCACAATGGTGGGAACGTAGTTCATCTCATGAACCAATATACACCCAGACAGCCACTTTGATAGCATCTTAAGTAGCGATGTATCCTGCCTTTATCGTCTAGTATGTCACGGTATCTAGCTTGGAACTCTTCCAACATACCGTCCCTTTACTGAGGGTAAAAACAATGCCTGTGACTGACATTCAGTCGTCTTTATCACCCTGGAATCCTTCCAGTGATTCTCCCCAGGATCGGTTGATACCATCTCACTACAACTAGTGAGACTCCTAACATCCAATTAGATCTATCGCATAGATCCAAAATCCAGGATTTAGGAGGTATCACTTTGATCCTATTATGGAGAATTCTTTTGATAACCGGAGATTGATCGAGCGTAGCATAGGAAACTCCTTCCCTATCAAGAGTATGTCATCCATGTACTCTACGAGGATCGTCACCATACTCCCTACTACCCTTTTGTTTATACAAGGTTCATCTACCATTTTGATGATGTCAAACTCTTTGACTAATTCATCAAAATAGATGTTCCAACTCCGCGATGCCTGCTTTATCCTATAAAGCATCTTGCACACGTTTCCGCTGCTCCCACTGTCTACGAGGCCCTCTGGCTATGTACATATAGACGCTCTCTTCTAACACATCATTTTAGAAAAGCAGTCATGGCACCCAATCGCCAGATATCGTAGTCATGGTATGTAGCCGTGGCATGTAGGATCTGGATGGACTTAAGCATAGCTACTTGAAAAAGTTTCATCATTATCCACGCCTGGTCGATGACGAAAAGCTTTAACAAGTCTAACTTTGAAAGTCTCAACTTTTCCATCTACACCAAGTAATCTTCTTAAGATATACTTGCTCCTGATGGGGATTTAACCCTTCAGATATAGCAACCAAAGTCCATACTTTGCTGGTATAGATGGATTCCATCTCAGTTCACTAAGCATCCAGCCATTCTTACAGAGTCCCACTCCTGATGGCCAGCTCGAAACTAGTTGGGTCATCATCTTATGATGTAATCCTCGCTCCCACTGTCATAGAGAAACCGAAGTATCTCTCAGGTGGGTGAGGAACCCTACTAGATCGGCGGAGAGGCTGAGGTTCGTTGGTATCTATTGAATCCTTTGGTTCTACCAAATCATCTGCTATAGTTTGCATAGCTGGAACCTTTCCAGTTGTACATAACAGATCTTGCCTCGAGTTTGTCCGGATTTTGCTTTTAGACATAGGCCGGACAACCCCAAATCTTAACTAACTTAAGAAATGGGCTCTTCCTTTTCCATATCACATATGAAGTGGTAGGTAATTGATTTGATTCGAACCTATTCAATAGGTATGCAGCTTCTCAAGCGCATAACTCCCAAAAGGAAACAGGTAACTCAGTATTACTCATCATAGAGCACACCTTATCACATAGGGTGTAATTGCCCCACCCCGATATACCATCGTGCTATGGTGTATACAGAGGAGTAATGCTGAGAGAGAATCTCATTCTCCTTTAGAATAGTCCAGGAATTCCATGCACAAGTATTCTCCTCCCTGATCGCATCAAAGGACATAATACTTATACCCTCAATTTGGTTCTCTACTTCTAACTTATATTCCGTGAATATCTCAAATGGTTCGGACTTGTGTTTCAACAGGAACATAGGTCTGAATCTCGAAAGATCATCAGAGAATGTAATGAAGTACAAAGAACCAGTCCTGGCATATGTAGACAGGGGACCTTACATACATCAACATGTATCATCCCAAGAGTTCACTAACTCTTTCTCTGTTTCCATTAAACAGAGCTTTGGTCATCTTATCTTTGTGACATGACTGGCAAGTTTCACAAGATGTAAATTCAAACTGATTTAAATATGCATCTACATGTAACTTCAGCTAGTCGTGTCGCAGTGATATGACCTAGTCTACAATGCCTCAAGAAGGATTCGTTCATTTCTGAACTATTCCTTTTGTGTGTGTTCCGTATATCAAGAACTGTAGTTTGATTTAGAACATCAATGCTTTTAGATAACGTGCCTGAACCGATCAACTTTTGATATAGGAAATGTTCAAAACATTATCCAACAATACAAAATTCTATCATTTCTTTACTACTAAAGAGACTGATATGATTTTGTATATCGGGTTCGGTATCTAATAACATTCGTTCAGAATCAATGTATTTGTAATACAGGGTGACAGTGACCAACAGACTTGGCTGCAACACTTGCCCCGTTTTCTGCCTCATGAAACTTATCACCCGTTCTCAGTTCTCTACCTTTCTGTAGCCCTATGTAACATATTACATATCTGGGATCCTGATCTGGTATCACATACCCAGGACGTAGAGGATACAGAGAAACAGTTCTACATAATGAACACACCCGAAGATGATGCATCAGCATGCACTCTCTTCGTTTGGGCGGCACGGGAATTCTGGTAATCCCCTATTTCCTGCTCTGTCTTATAACAATTATAAGTTGGAGCGGGACCAACGTTCCCCAGCTCAGTATAACAAGCCGGTTCGGTCAATAATCCGTTTTATTATCTTGATTAAGGCGTGATATGGTCGCTACCTGGAGAGAGAGAGAAGAAAACACTCAGCGTGCGCTCTTGCAAGAATAGATTGGTTATTATTTTATCTAATCAGGATGGCTCCCACTGCTTTTTATCAAATCTTCCTTCAAACCCTAAAAGGAAAGACTAGCCGGGATTAATTACACACTACAAGTTCGCCAATCTTTCAGCCAGGCCAGTGTCGGTACTTTGAGGGAGGTCTCCCGTGCTTTCGCACGAACCTAATTACAGTAAACCTCATTTTCCCAGAGGCGTAACCCCGTTGACACCTTTCTAGACACCTACTTGATCGGCTAATTGTAATGTGTAAAACTCTCCCAGGAGTAACTCTTACTCGCAGCGGGTATCGGGATCCAACTATCTCATAGAAGGTATGCAATCTCATTGCAAATTTCAACACTTGAAATTCCCGATAATATTTTGCCCCTAGCGTCCTATGACCTTGACGCAGGCCAACAAACCATAGTGCCCTAGTCAAGTTCAACCCGTTATTTCCTGATTGAATTAAACCCACCCGCACGACCCTTGACAAGGTCAACAAGGCCGCACGACTACCCTAACCCAATCTGCATCATATGCATAAGCAGATAAATACTGGTTAGCTACCGCACACTGTGCCTTGACAAGGTCAACAAACGCAGCACGAATACTAAACAGGATTTATCTGAAATGACGGAGGGCTACGACAGGTTTTTCTGAAAACCTATTGCGTAATGAACTTGATATCATTGTAGAATCAAATGATTTTAAAAATGGAGTGTTTTTGAGGCTTTTCTAGTTTTGCTAAAGGAGTCACTCCCGGTGAAGGGATCGTCGGTCCTTTCCTCGTCGAATGAGGTGCGGGATATATCATATATATCACTGTGCAAAGCAAAAACACTTAAAAGTAATCAAAAGACAAACCGAGAGTGTAGCATCTGCCAGTTATTGCTAAAGGAGTCACTCCCGGTGAAGGGATCTCGGTCCTTTCCTCATCGAATAAGGTGCAGGATATATCACATATACCTCTGTGCAAAGCAAGAACTGTAGCTACCTGTTTTATTTTGAAATTCGATTCTACAACATCTTAGGTTTCTTTTAATTCATTAATCACATTAATGAAGTCCCATCATTTAAATACCTAAACATCACAGATAAATACGACGTACACTTATGCAATCCGCATTCGCCTCGATGTCCCCTCGTGCACCGTTAGGTTAGGTAACTAACGACAGATCGGGGCAGGGCTAGCACGGGTGTAAAACATAAGTAACGTCTATATAATATATCATATATACTATATATACTGTATCTATCACAGAACATCACATGATCACATCACAGATATCGCAGCAGAAGAAACATATTAAATATTGGATATACTAGGACGTCTGTGTTTTTAATACGAGCCAGTATAAAACACGGATTCCACGGTCGTGATGAATAGCCAAACCCACACCCCTAGACCCCTACGAGAGCGGCAAGCAACCCTACCAATTCTGGAGTTAGGAGACCCAAACTCGACCCCTCGAGTTGGTCTCCCACTGGACTCCAGAACCCGGTTACTTGTGCTCCCCTCCTTGGGTCTATCCTAGTGCGGAAAAGTAAATAATATACAAAGGGTGACATCTTTCGCAACCTGGAAGTGCCCCAATTAAAAGAATATTACATACAAGTTTTTACATGAATGAAAATGAAAAACACTCATCTCACATGAAAACCCCCCGGCTATTCAAACACGACGATCCAATATAACATATCCAGCAACACATAACATCACATGTCATCAACGTAAGTAAATATGCGCATCCCAATTGTCGTTGGCATATAGCAACGAAACCGGCGATATCACATATTACACTTACGGTCACAGAAAAGAAAGTGTAAAACTACAACAGTTGGAATCCGCAACCACCTCAGACATCGCATGCCTGACCAAATGAATTACTTAGACATCGCATGCCTAACAATTATAAACCCCGCATTTTAGTCTCATTATCGAAAACACTTTTCAATATCAAGTCGGGCAATTCAACAAGATTCCCGACATCCTGATCGAATGCTCGTCGCAAACTTCAGTAGACGGCCGCACCCCCGATACCGTCGACGAAGTGTACCAAGGCGGAACACCGCTACCGCGAGCACCCGAACGGATGCTTTCGGCGACGGGGTTCTCCTACAGTCACTTGGTCGGGGCTATGGAGTGAGGCTGTCTATTAAGTTTACCCGGCGAGTATCCGCGTACGCTACGTGATTGCGACGGACTTTTGATCACATCAAAATTCCGTGGCAACCGATCAAGTGAGACTAAAGTGCTATGTTTATAACATTCATTCAGTTATCTCATAACAACTTGTGAATTCCAATTATTGTATCACATTCCGGATAAATAGAAAATGTCAAACTTTCCGATCGAACAATCGAACACCCAAGTTTTCCCGAAACAGCTCATCACATGAAACAAGTCTAACAACATTCAGTTCGTGCCTCAGTACCAACGGTCCAGCCGTAGAAGGATCAAGCCAACGCCTCACATGTGGCACGCCGTACTGCCCCAAACCCGAAGGTTCAAAGGGCAGTTCAAGACGGTCACATAATCGAGTTAAGGTTTGTTGTCTTCTAGAGGGTCCATCGCGTTACTTGCACTACTTAGAACGTCGTTAAACTACGGAAAAATCCAACACTTGGAAATTTCCCGACAGGGGAAAAATTGGGTATTTATATCCGGTCTAACTTTTTAACATATTCTAAAAAATTATCCGGAAAGCCACATAGACAAAATTTGATACTCCGATCGAAACACCGAATCCCCAAAACAACCCTAGAAAATTCAACTCTTGAATAAATTTTAAAAATACCCAGAGAACTCAGCACCTGAAACAATGAATTACCGTGCAAACAGTTAGGGCTGACGTCATGATTCGGCCGCGGAACCGCCGCATAAGCTAGGCTTATGCCGCGGTTCCGCCGCCGTTTACACTGTTCATTCAAAACTTTTTGCGCCATAATTCTTAGATTTCCCTGCTGGGTTTTCTGCATATTTTTAATTTGGAAAAATCCCAGTTTTTGAAAAAAGGACAGAGAGCATGTTTCGAGTTCGGGTTTTGGTTCGATCGGACTTCAAATTGCGTCTAGACATCGCCTAAGGCTCTAGCTAGGCTCTGATACCACTGTAGGGTTCCTAGGCACTCTCAAGAGGTCTCACAAGGCATCAACCATGCCAATTTCAAATTTAAACGGTGCCGAGAAACCCTAGAACGGATCGTTGGCTAGATTTCTAGGTGAACAAAGTAACTAGTTAACACTTAACTATAAGAATCGGAAATACAACCTTTGTAGATCCGGTGCTCCACCTCCATAGCTCCGCAATGAAGTCCTCTCGCTGTCCAAAACAAATCCCGGGCTCTAGCGTCGGCTTCATCGGAGAAGAGGCGAGCTAGGTCGTCGATGTCCATGCCGAAGATGATCTACGTCGAAGCATCACTAGATCAAGCTCTCACTTCACCAAGTCAAGAAACTTGTGAAGAAAACACACTCTACTACTTGGCAAGAGGTATAGGATGAAGAAATAGGAAGTGGGTAGACTTTAGAATTGGATTTCTCACTTGTTTTCATCAATCACCATTGATGAAGCAAGCTTCTTCAAGGAAGAAGAAGATGAAGAAGATGAAGAAAGAAATATGATAAGTTAATTAAAAAGAATAGAAAAACAATACTTATCATAATTCTAACTATGGTTATGTGTAGAGAAATTGACCAAGGTTAAAGGAATGGTTAGGGTTAAGGATGAGATAAGAATGGTGGACAAAGTCAAAGCTTCATGAAGCTTCAACTAAACAACAAATAAAGCCACCATTCTTTTCTCTTTTCCATTTATTTTCCAAAATGTATAAACAAATAAATAAATGAATAAATAAGTAATGGAAAAATAAAACCCTAATTATATGTTTAACCATGGTTTAATTCTTTACACTTAACCAAGTAAACATGTATCATCAAACATGATACAAACAAGTGCACAAAAGTATATCGCATATACAATGCGCACATCCGAGTGAGAAAATCCATCTTAAGTGAACCGATACTAGTTAATGCAAAGTAATATATCAAATATATAATTATGCATTAAATCATTAAATCAACACTTGATTTAACGATCCGGTCATGTCGCACACAACCGACTAGTATATAATGTATCGGCTTATCGAATCAATCCTTGATTCGACAACTAGGTTATATCGCATACAACCATTCGACACATTCATCGCGAGAATGAAATACGGTATCACATACACACATTATTCTCGGTCCCGTACATATCTCATATATGCTCCTATTTCGTTTCGCTTGAGCCAGGAAACCTCTGTGTAGGACTCTAAAGACTCGTCAATACGCCGGCAGCAGATGATGATCATATCAAACACCCACAAGCCGCAAGCGGTCTGCTAAACGTAACGGCCACCCGGGTATTGAGCGATCAGAAGATCGACGAGCAAGCCCGCTCACACTCCAGTGAATCCAACCAGTAACACTACCGTACAGTCCGGTCTGTTCGTCTGATATGTCGCATATCTCGCCTAGGGGTGGTAAACGTCAGACCCCAATAGCTCGATAAGTCGTGTCGATATGAGGTCTATAACAATTCGAGAAACTACTGGTAACACTTACCTATAAATCTCAGCAACCCTGGCCAGGGATTTCCGGTTATAGCCAATCGAACACAGTGCAACATCAACTCCCTATACCAGGAGAGACGAATCCCCTCCTATCGCTCGTTGCCTCCATGTGACTCGGGACTGTACCCAAAAACCACCATTTTGCACGCCTTCTTAGAAGTGGTAAGATGGAAATCAAAGCACAGTGGGAACCACACAAGACTCTATGACGATCTCGGGTCAACAGACTACTCTGTACCAGTGTCACCAGAGAACTGCCATCTGACGTGAGGTATAATACCATCTGGGAGTTCTCGGCGAGTCCGTCCAGTGTACCCAGTCTCCACTAAGCACCCGTATATCATCTCTGATGTCAAACACCAATGGATATGGGATCATCCATCGCCCATCTGTATGGGTCGAGAAGGTACACGCTAGTCTACTCTGGTATATCGATGCCCCGTCTCGATACACCCTCGACTAGGGACTTTGAAGGATGTACTTATGGACTACCATGTCCCTACTAGTATGATCCGCATCATAGTCCAGGTAGTCAAGCACACATCCTAAGGGCTTTACCAACGTGTAACAGAGAGACAAACAGTATACACGTTAAGGTAAAGGGTAACCAGATAGCATACTATCATGTCGAGCAAGAAAGTCCTCCCTATATATGTCCCAGCATCCACTACAATATACATCCTATGTACAGTAATGGCCTCTAGGGCATACATATAACTAACAATGACGAGATATGCGACATATCAAACGAAGAGACCGGACTGTACGGTAGTGTTACCGATTGGATTCACAGGAGTGTGAGCAGGCTTGCTTCTTGATCTTTTGATCGCTCAATACCCGGGTGGCCGTTACGTTTGGTAGACCGCTTGCGGCTTGTGGGTGTTTGATATGATCATCACCTACTGCTGGTGTATTGACGAGTCTTTAGAGACCTACACAGGGGTTTCCTGGCTTAAACGAAACGGAGTAGGAGCACATATGTGATATGTGCGGGACCAAGATTAATACGATATGAGATACAGCATTCTATTCTCGCGATTCGTGACATTGATTGGTTGTATGCGATATAGCCGGGTTATCGGATCAAGTGTTGATTCGTTAAATTGTTGCACATGATATTAGTCGGTTATAGCCGGATTATTAAATCAAGAGTTGATTTAATAATTTAATGTATAATTATATATTTGATATATTACATTATATTAACTAGTATTAGCTCACTTATGATTTATTTTCTCACTAGATTGTGCACATTGTTTATATGTGATATATGCAAGTGTACATGTTTGTATCATGCTTCATGATACATACAAGATGGGTGTATAAGACTTATACCATGATTAGGTTAAATTAGGGTTTTGTTCATGTCTTAAGAATAACAAAAGAGAATGACTTAGTCAAAGTTGTCAAGCTTTCATGAAGCTTGTAGAAACTTTGACAAAGTCAACTCTTTTGTCATTCCATAAGATATTATCAAACCCAAACCTTAACCATAGTGTATGGTTTATTCTCTATATGAGTTAAGCATAATAGCTTTAACTCACCCATGGTTACATAATTCATTTGGATGAATTATTCACAAGTCTTCTTCTTCTTCTTCTTCAAGCTCCATGAAAAAGCTTGCTAGCTCTAATGGAGTTGTAAGAAAAAGTGTGAGAAAATCAATTCTAAAGTGAGCCCACTTCCTACTTCTTCATCCTCTACTACTTGCCATGTAATATAGGGTGTTCTCTTCATAAAGTTCATGACCTAGTGAAGGAATAGCTCGAGTTAGTGTCTCCCTGACGTAGATCATCTTCGGCCTCGAAGTCATCGAGGCAAGCACGTCCGTTCTGTAAGTCTACGGTAGCGCCCCGGCCATCTAACAGACGCCAAATGCGGAACAAAAACTTTTAACTGGCGCTATCGTATACTATAACCCGGATATGCCATTATTGCTAAACTAACAAACTGTAAAGAGGGTAGAAAGGTTATACCGAACGATCCGAGTCCTTCGTTCTTTAACCATCATCCCACGCTTTGTTGCGGCTGCTCCGATCTCGTCGATCTCCGATCTTCTCGTCCAGGTGGCACCATGTCATCGGATCTTTAAACGGGCTCCCGCCTCTGACTCGAGGCAACTCGATCGTCAAGTTTGCTAAAAGAGACGACCAAGATTGATGTAGAGAATGAGTAGAACACTTTGTCTCGCTTCGCCCAAAGCCATGGACGAACGGTTAATGAAGTTGCCAATTAAGTCGGGTGATGAAATGAAATGAGCTATGAAATTTCCATACACCTTAAACTATCATCTTTTTTCCAAATGAATCAAATCAAGTCCCTCAAATGAGAGAGGGGAGGGGCCGGCCATATAAAGGAAGGGGGGTGAGTGTAGGAGGAGGGAGGTGACCACAAAAGAATGATACTTATCATGAAAGAAATGAGTCACCATAACACATAGTATGAACACATTTAAGAACTAATGAATCATCACCCTTGGTCATCATCTAATTAATACACCATTAATGAACAAATGAGTCACATGCCACCTCATCATCCTAGTCACCATCTTCTAGAAACTTCTATCTTCCACACTCATCCAAAGAAAAGATAAATCCGTTTTTAACCGAAAGTTAAAAGACGGGCGATAGAAAACTGGAAACTGGAAACTGGCAACTTCCAAAAGCGATCCCGAAATGAATTTCAGGATAACCCCATAACAGTATAAACATACCCGCATTTGTATTTCGACCGAATACAAATGCAACTGAGACAAAGATATTATATCTACACAGTATAATACTCAGATCCGGCTTAAACCAAAGCCTACCAGTATTATCAGCCCGAAATATGACACCTGCGTAAACGCACATGCATTTTCCGAACCCTGCCATAAAACCATACGGCCTCTACAACGTTTCGCCCGAACTTGGGAAACAATCTGTGGGGTACTCTAATGACTCATCAGTACCTTGGCAGTTGGTTTAACCATAAGCCGTCAGCGGCACTAGCTGTGCGTAATGGCTGCCCATGGACTGACCTCAAGGGAGGCCGATGAGCGAACTCATCCGGAAACCCTACTGAGCCTAACAGTGACAATGTATATACAGTCCGGTCCGTTCGTCTTTGAGTATCGCATATCTGCCTAGGGGGCTAGTAACATCAGACCCTCAATAGCAGTATAAGTCATGTCGGAGTGTAGCCCAAAAACACCCTGAGATACTACTGGAGTACCTACCAGTAAATCTCCTGCTTCGGCCGAGGGCTATGTGTAATGGCTCTCCTAGACACAGCACGATCTCACCCCCAATACCGGGAGAGACGAATCCCCTGCCGATCCGCTCACGTGCCTCCATGTGGCTCGGGACTATACCCAAAAACTACCTGTTTGCACGACTCCTTTGAGCCGTGGTAGGGTAGAAATCAAAGCACAGTGGGAACTCACACGGGACAAATGACGACCTCAGGTCGATGAACTAACCTGTACACATGTCACCAGGGAACTGCTATCTAACGATAGGTATAATACCAACTAGCAGATTCCCGGCGAGTCCTGTCCGGTGTACTCATAACCCAATGAGTACCTGTATACATCTTAGGTGATCCAACTTACACCAGTGGCTTGTGAGACCAGCCACCGCCCTTCATCGGGGTCTCGACTGTATACACTAGTCTACTCCGGAGTATCGATGCCCTGTCTCGAAACTCCCACGACTAGGGACCACAATTAAGGATGAGCTTATGGACTACCCAACTCTCACTTATATGATCGCCCTCATACTTTTGGTAGTCAAGCAAGATCCTAAGGGCTCTATCAACGTGTAACAGTGATCAGTCACCTGAACCTGTACACGACTGATAAAGGCAAACCAGATAGTATACTATCATCTCGAGTAAGACTGTCCTACCGGTATAGGTCCTCCGCAATTATTGCAATCACGTGCCTGCGATCCAATAATTGACTTTGAGGGCACTAAATCCAACAATCTCCCACTTGCACTTAAGGTTAATTATTGCGATGTCGACTACTCACAACCCGTGTGAAACTGAACATCCAACACCTCTACTAATCAGTTTCACAAATCCCGTTTGTAAAACTATTGTGTTCGAGAAATAGCCTCACTGAGTGGATCCGCCCTGATGTTTCTTTCTATATCTCTCTTAATCTCAAGTTCGCGGAGAAAGCCATCTCCCGAATCGAGTAATACCTGTCTTAGAATATGTCTGGATATCTGATGGGACCTAGTTCATAAATGAACTCCAAATCCAAACTTCTTAGACTGTATCGATCACTGAACCTAATCAGTATCCGGCACCATGCCTCCCACAGTATACTCTCGGACCACCTGTCCATAATACTGTCCCTCGTCAGAGGGAAAACTACAACTCTGACAATCACTCTGTCATCCATGTCACCTTTAAAGCCTGGAATGATAACCGTCTCCCGAAAGAGGCTGCCGTCATCAAATCCGTAGAACATTCACTTATGTTCTAAAACTGCTTCCTTATGTTTCTCCAGGATTGGATTAATACAAACTTATCGCATCTAGTGCAAAAACAACATTTGGTGTGGTACTTGACATCTTATGATTGACTCAATTGCCTAAGCAAGTGATCTGCCAATCATGCACAGCCCTCTCCCCTTTAGTCTATAAGACACCTTTAGAGAGGGTGACTCCATCACCTGCAGGTACACCACCATGCCGGAGTCATCTATTCTAAAAACCATTAGAATACTGTCAAAGTACCCACATTGGGAAACTACCCAAATCCAGATCTAAAACCATAGATCTAGAAACCAGAATGTCTGATATTATATCCATATCCTTTCTGGAGAAACAACTGTGTGACGACCACAGTACAACCGATCGTAGTATAAGAATTTTACTTCCTACTTTATGTATGTCATCCATATACCTGGACATCACACCCTACTACCTTCTTAACAGATACATCCCCTATTATGATGAAGTCAAACCCATGACTGTCATATCAAAATTAGATGATCTATCTCCGCTATAACTGCTCTAGTCTATAAATAGACAAAAGCTACTTGCCCACTATGCTTCCGCTGCTCCCACTGACCACAACAACCCTCTGGCAGAATAATATATACGTGCATTTCTAAAGCTAGTTTAGAAAGACGCTATACTTATCCTCCTGTCGGTTCTCATAGTCTGGAACATCAGTAGTGTCAAGCCTGGGTAAGCATGAACCTCCCTGACACCGTCCTTGAGGCTACCGGAGTACCTCTCGGGTGTCTGAGGTTACCTACCATATCTGCGGAGTGGCTAATGGAATGTCAAACCTGATTGAATCTATGGGTCCTATTAAATTTTCCGTAATCGTTTGCGGTTCTGGAATCACTTCCAGTTCTACCATACTCCCACTACTATTTTCTGAAAAAATTCATTTTACTGAAACTGTGGCGAGTCAAGAATAATATCACTATTGATCTTCCAGATGGTAGAAAGTCAACCCTCGACATAGCCCAGGTCAACCCACAAACTGCCATTACAGAAACGTGCCCTTAGTTATCCAGAGTCTGGTTTTAAGCATAAGCCGGACAACTCCCCGTACCTTAACATCGTTAAGATATGAACCATTCTATATCCAATATAGAAACTTTGGCACTTATTTAATTGGAACCAGATTCTAATCATGCAACTGTCTCCAGTGCATATCAACTTAATGGAGAGAGGCTAATCAGCATTACTCAACTTAGGAGTACATCCAATTATGATTAACCTGAAAGAGAAACAAGTTTCTCAAAACTTTTACTATCATCTGAATACCAATCACAAGTATCTACATCTTCGATCTCTTTGAAGAATCCCGATACCTGCGACATCTGGTTATCTACTTTATTCTTATACCCACACTTCTCAAAACTTAGACCTTGTATTTCTACGATACACTTGTCTAAAAACTAGAAAAGTCATAAGTAAACAGAACATAGTACGAGGACCTACCCCTTTGTCCTGATGGACACTGGAAAACATACAATACTCTGTATAAGTCCGCTGAGTTGAATAACTCAAAACATGTGCATCGTAGGTTGAAAACTGTACCCTGGCGATTTTCTCAAATATCACCAATTACAACAAATTCCGATATAATGAGGATGATCACCTAATTCCCAATAACTTACTTCCACTCATCATCTGTAAAACCATACAGATATGAGAATGAAACCTGGTAAATACATACCCTGGAGCAAGTATCTAATCGGGAAAACAGTTTTCCTTTAACAATGCACTGAAACATGAAAATGTTTCGTAGGGGTATCCTGGTATTCCTAGTAATGCCTCTTCCATAATCCAATTCATGACTTTAACCGTATATCTCATTGCCATCTGTCTAAATCCCTTTATTTGTCTTTAGTCGTTACCTTCTGTACACCATCGTTAGGCTAAATGGTTTTCTTCCTTCCCTACCGTTCGGCACCAGCCTATGGTTTGGAAGAAGACTATCCAGTAAGCATAATTGGTATACCCTCCTAAACCAACGAGTACTCGTATAACCGGAGAGAAGGTGATGATAAAAGACAACTGAATAATACCATATTCTTTTTCTCCTGAACTGGGGAAAAAAGGAAAGGTGAAATAGGAGTGGCGATGAAGTACGCGGTTTGGTCGTGAATGATAGAAGTCGCAATTTACTTTGCCCTCTTTCTAATCCCTTTATTTTGTCTTTACATATTACCTTCTGTATACCCTACTTAGGCTAATTGGTTTTCTTCATTCCCTACCTTTCGGCACCTGTCTATGGTTTGGAAGAAGACTATCCAATAAGCGTAATAGGTGTACTCTCCTAAACCAAGGAGCCCTCGCAACCTGAGAGAAGGTGATAATAAAAGACAACTGAATAAACCAATTCTTTTTCTCCTGAACCTGGATCCATCCTCGAAGAAGTCCCTTCGAGTTCGTATATAACCATACGATGGATCTATCCAATGGAAGTGGATGTCCGTAGTAATACGGGGTGTTCTGAGAAATGCAAAGGGTAAAAGAAGGAGCGGAAATGACTTATGCAACTCGGACAATCCAAAAGCCAGTATTTTAAGAAGGTTCGGTCAACTTGGTCACTGAGTCAAAGTCTAGGGTCGGTCAATAGTCGCTGCCAAAGAGAGAGAGAGAAAAGAAACACTCTGCGTGCACTCTAACCTAGATCAGAATGGTTATCACTTTATCTAATCCGGAAACCTCCCACTGTACTGTCAAATTCTCCTCCAAACCTGAAAGAAGAATCAATCGGGATCACCCGAAGAGTAAACCAACTCATCAGTGGGAATCGGGATCCAACTCTCATCGCATGATAATGTGACGGAATCCACTCGCGTTATCACACTCCAGAAGGTATGCGCATGCCTGGCAAGTTTCAGTTTCTTTAGAAACTCCCGATATGATTTTTACCCCATGTTCTTATGACCTTGACGAAAGCCAACAAATCATAAGTCACATGTCAAGTTCTACCCGTCATATTCTTGTCAATTTGAACCCACCCGTACATACCCTTGACGAAAGCCAACAAGGTAATATGACTGTCCCAAACCAACACATCTATCTATGCAACAAATGAATACCCCAGCAGCTACCAAACACTATGCCTTGACGAAAGCCAACAAACATAGCTTGAATACTACTGACCATCCATAAGACATGACGGAGGGCTACGGCTGGTTTTTGGCGAAAAACCTTTAACGTAATGAACTTGATCTCGTTGAAGGAACATGATAGCTTTTTATAAAATATAGTGGCGAAAACCTTTTGCTAAAGAGGTCACTCCCGGTGAAGGGATCTCGGCCCTTGCCTCGTCGAATGAGGTGCAGGATATTGCACTGAATACCGCTATGCATAACAAAAGGAAACGTCCTTGTAATAACACTTTTTAAATTTGTTCCAACAACATCCAAACAGGTTTGTTTTCCTTTACATTGATCAGAATCAACGCAGTCCCATCAATCAATCACACCAGAAAAGAACGAAAATAAAATGTACGTATATGCCATCCGCATTCGTCTCTGGGTCCCGTCATCATCCGTTAGGTTACTTAACTAACGATAGAGCGGGGACTGGACTAGCGCGGGTGCAAAACATATACAACATCTAATAGTATATATACCAATATACAATAATCGCTCCAGGCGTGATAATATGCAACATTACAAAAAAGTAATAAGCATCACAGAACAATACAGATATCTGGGATCCCCGGGTTTCACAGAGCCGCTGCTGAAACCCGACGTTCCCCTGGTCGTGTGGATAGCCTGTGCAATGAAACCTAGACCCCTACGGGTGCGGCAAGTTACCCGCCAAAACCTGAAGCGAGGCAGCCCCCTACAGCAAAGTGAATGGTCCACCCAGCACTTCACGGAATCCGGTAACTTGAGCACCCCTCCTTGGGTCAACCTATACCCCCTACGAGTGCGGCGAATAGTCTGCCAATACTAGAGTGAGGCCTCTCTGCCTCTCAAAGCCATGAGATGCGGACCCGTTGCCCTCTAGAACTCGGCTATCCGTGCACTCCGTCGCGGGGTAAACCTAGTACAGAAATAAATAATATGTACAACAGGTACATCGACCTCGACCCGGTCGTGCCCCAAAAGAATATTATACAACAGGCAGTGACGGCAGTCCACAAGTTGGACGCTCGCCCAGCAATATCAAATGTACAAATAAATCCAAACTGCACTACCATTGCACACTGCTATCCACCACGACAAATCCACAACATCACAGCACAACACAGAACATCAACGCGAATGTCACGTTCGCAAACCCGTCTAAAAGAACTATAGCAATCAGACGCGGTTTACCGATCAAATGCCATTCACGGTCGGAGATATAATGTAAGTACTGTAAACTAACATGTTTAAATTTCGATCGACTAAATATCATGAAGTAGGCCCCATGAACATCTGTTGCACAGTAACAAAATCTGGGCCCAAAAGATATACACCAAAAACCACAATTTCCAAAATTAGGCTCTCTGGAAAAAGTTGGTTCACTGTTCGCACTAAAGTGTCGCGGTTCCACGGTCAAACCCTAGGTTTGACCGCGGTTCCGCGGTGGCCTTGTGGGATCACGTGCCCAAATTTTTCCACAAAGCTTAAAAAACCCTGCACAGTTTTCTGCTATATGTAAAATAATTTTTAGAACCTTTTAAAAATCGACAGAAACCTGTGTGCCAGAAAATTGCGATTTCGGGAATTTCGCTCGATCGATCTTTTAAACGCGTTAGCACAAGTTAGTATAGCATAATAGTAAGGCTCTGATACTACTGTAAGTCTACGGTAGCACCCCGGCCGTCTAACAGACGCCAAATGCGGAACAAAAACTTTTAACTGGCGCTATTGTATACTATAACCCGGATCTTCCATTATTACTAAACTAACAAACTGTAAAGAGGGTAGAAAGGTTATACCGAACGATCCGAGTCCTTCGTTCTTTAACCATCATCCCACGCTTTGTTACGGCTGCTCCGATCTCGTCGCTCTCCGATCTCCTCGTCCAGGTGGCACCACGTCATCGGATCTTTAAACGGGCTCCCGCCTCTGACTCGAGGCAACTCGATCGTCAGGTTTGCTAAAAGAGACGACCAAGATTGATGTAGAGAATGAGTAGAACACTTTGTCTCGCTTCGTCCAAAGCCATGGACGAACGGTTAATGAAGTTGCCAATTAAGTCGGGTGATGGAATGAAATGAGCTATGAAATTTCCATACACCTTAAACTATCATCTTTTTCCCAAATGAATCAAATCAAGTCCCTCAAATGAGAGAGGGGAGGGGCCAGCCATATAAAGGAAGGAGGTGAGTGTAGGAGGAGGGAGGTGACCACAAAAGAATGATACTTATCATGAAAGAAATGAGTCACCATAACACATAGTATGAACACATTTAAGAACTAATGAATCATCACCCTTAGTCATCATCTAATTAATGCACCATTAATGAACAAATGAGTCACATGCCACCTCATCATCCTAGTCACCATCTTCTAGAAACTTCTAGAACCTTCCACACTCATCCAAAGAAAAGATAAATCCGTCTTTAACCGAATGTTAAAAGACGGGCGATAGAAAACTGGAAACTGGCAACTTTCAAAAGCGATCCCGAAACGAATTTCAGGATAACCCCGTAACAGTATAAACATACCCGCATTTGTATTATGACCGAATACAAATGCAACTGAGATAAAGACATTATATCTACATAGTATAATACTCGGATCCGGCTTAAACCAAAGCCCACCAGTATTATCAGCCCGAAATATGACACGTGCGTAAACGCACGTGCATTTTCCGAACCCTGCCATAAAACCATACGGCCTCTACAACGTTTCGCCCGAACTTGGGAAACAATCTGTGGGGGACTCTAATGACTCATCAGTACCCTGGCAGTGGGTTTAACCACAAGCCGTCAGCGGCACTAGCTGTGCGTAATGGCTGCCCATGGACTGACCTCAAGGGAGGCCGATGAGCGAACTCATCCGGAAACACTACTGAGCCTAACAGTGACAATGTATATACAGTCCGGTCCGTTCGTCTATGAGTATCGCATATCTGCCTAGGGGGCTAGTAACGTCAGACCCCCAATAGCAGTATAAGTCGTGTCGGAGTGTAGCCCAAAAACACCCTGAGATACTACTGGAGTACCTACCAGTAAATCTCCTGCCTCGGCCGAGGGCTATGTGTAATGGCTCTCCTAGACACAGTGCGATCTCACCCCCAATACCGGGAAAGACGAATCCCCTGCCGATCCGCTCACGTGCCTCCATGTGGCTCGGGACTGTACCCAAAAACTACCTGTTTGCACGACTCCTTTGAGCCGTGGTAGGGTAGAAATCAAAGCACAGTGGGAACTCACACGAAACAAATGACGACCTCAGGTCGATGAACTAACCTGTACATATGTCACCAGGGAACTGCTATCTGACGATAGGTATAATACCAACTAGCAGATTCCCGGCGAGTCCTGTCCGGTGTACTCATAACCCAATGAGCACCTGTATACATCTTAGGTGATCCAACTTACACCAGTGGCTTGTGAGACCGGCCACCGCCCATCGTCGGGGTCTCGACTGTATACACTAGTCTACTCCGGAGTATCGATGCCCTGTCTCGAAACTCCCACGACTAAGGACCACAATTAAGGATGAGCTTATGGACTACCCAACACTCACTTATATGATCGCCCTCATACTGTTGGTAGTCAAGCAAGATCCTAAGGGCTCTATCAACGTGTAACAGTGATCAGCCACCTGAACCTGTACACAACTGATAAAGGCAAACCAGATAGCATACTATCATCTCCAGTAAGACTGTCCTACCAGTATAGGTCATCCGCAATCATTGCAATCACGTGCCTGCGATCCAATAATTGACTTTGAGGGCACTATATCCAACACGTTCTTCCTGTGGAGCTTCTCTAGAGTCCGGAGTTCACGATCGCAGCGGAGGGGACTTCTACACGGTGCTATTTGAAGTGAAGGACCGGTCTACAAAGGTTGTATTCCTTGCTCATTACTTATTGCAAAGTGTTTGCTTTTCATATTCCGTATTATTTCTAGTTAACGATTCAATTTAGGGTTACCTAAAA
Source organism: Agapanthus africanus (assembly GCA_030015575.1). Lineage (NCBI taxonomy): Eukaryota > Viridiplantae > Streptophyta > Magnoliopsida > Asparagales > Amaryllidaceae > Agapanthus > Agapanthus africanus. The sequence continues at coordinate 272,793,859 of CM057348.1, forward strand.
CGGAAAATTTTAAATTTGGCATGAACGATGCCTCCCGAAACCTTGCTGCCGTCGTAGGGACCCTACAGAGGCATTGTACGTGGATATATCTTCCAGAAGGAGTCGTGATGAGTATGCAGCCGTTCCGGAACGAGAAATAGATTTAGTAAAGGATGATGACTTCCGGGCAGTTCAGCAGAAACGAGATTTGGGAGAGAGCTCGACAGAACCTTTCTCGAATACAATACGAGAAGACTTGGACCCAGGATCGGTCATATTACGCACACCCAGTAGGCCAGACTTCGGCATCGTCGACGAGACATATTATGAGTGACCATGACAGTTGGCCAGAGATCTTTAAAGCATGTGCCAAAGCGGGATTGTTTCTGCCATCTTTGATTTCGGTATTTTGGGCGATTTATTTGCATGATAGAGATTTTGTGCGCTACAGTTTCACTTGACTTCGATTTGATGTCATTCAAGATGTTGATTTTGACTTCATGCCTATAGTATGCATGTGATTTGACTTATGCTTTCGGCATAGTTTTCATGCACTTTTAGTATTTTGATTCGATTTGTGCACACCGATGCACATGTTTGTAAGATTATATACCACGGTATACCTGATATGGATTGAGATGTGTTGTATACCGTCGATTTCGATTGAGATACTCGATATTTGTTTTCGTTCACCTTGTGCACTTGATTTGGATTCTTGCCCATACTTAGGCGCTTGATGCGATTTTGGTGCACACCAGATGCACTAAATCGGGATTCTTCGTGCATATCAGATGCACCTGATATTGTTGTCAGGCACACACCATTGCCCTTGACAGGTGTTTTCGTGCACACCCGTTGCACTTAGATTTTGTTTCTGTGCACATGTATGGCACATTTATTGATTTCGATTTCTGTGCGCACCAGACGCACGTGGCATTCTTATACACATTTTGAGTACGATTTCTCTTGAGCAGTATGTTTTATGATATTTACTATTTGGTAGAGTAGCTGAGCAGGACTAGACAGAGGACAGTACCTGAATATGATTTCGCATGCATCGATAGTTATCGAAGGGATTTCCAAAAAGGAGCCATAGTCTCAGTATTTACCTATGTGTCCGAGATGACACGAAACTTTTAGAAAGGGAACTCTTTAAAGTTATTTCTCAAAAAGGCGGGACGTGTATGTTAAACAAAGGGTATATATATAGATATAGTTATTTTCTTACAATAGACATCCGCCACTGTGCAGTGATACGCGCATCGCACAGCAACATGAAAGGTTTGGCATGCATTTCTTTCAGATGTTTTAACGAATTTACAACGTTGTGTACATGTATAGTTTTGACGTATATCTTGTTGGTTTTCGTATTGGACTTGACATTGGTGTCTTCACCATAACTCCGATGATTGCGGGATGCTTGACGGAGTTTTGATTTGGTTTATATACTCGTTTTTCATGCGCATGGATTGCGCTACGATGTGTTTTATGTATTTATGATTTCGGAGCCCCGACAACATGATCTTTTTACTGAAATGTTTTAGTATTTAAGGGGTTTAAATTTAAGTTCGGTGGCCGAATTTATTTAAGGAGGGAAGATTGTAATATTTCAGAAAAATAAAATATTATTTTTGGGGATTTATATAATTAAATAATTAATATTATGAATATTTTAATATTGCGGTATAATTAAATACCGATAAATTAGGAAATACTTGGAAATTATGTTAATTACTGAATTTGAAAGAGATTTTAAGATTGGAGCATTCATAGATTGTTATATAATTAATTAAATTCTATGTTAATGCTAAAAACGATTAATTCTCGCTAATCTTGCATTAAGCCTGATTTGTGCATCATGTCATGCAACAAAACTTGTTTCATTTTAACCATTACATCTTTTTCTTTTTATGTATATGGTGTATTTGTTTTGGGTTTTAAAAGAAAAGAAAAGAAAAAGGGGAAAGATTAGAATAAAGAGTATGTGCAAGAGAGAGAAGAGAGAGAGAGAGAGGTGAGGGGTCAACCTTGGACCATGGCTCATTGTCCCTTTCGGTATTTTCCTCATCATTTTCCCTTTTCCTCCTTCATGGCTGCCCTCTTCCTCCCACCTCCTCCTACCTCCTCACACAACCCAAAACACTCATCAAAACATCATCTTGGCTTCATTAAAAATGTGCACAAGCTCACTACAAGCATTTTGGACTAAGAATGTTTGGATTTTGGAGACTTGGGGCAACTCAAGAATTTTCTTGAGTTGCCAAATAAGGTATTTCCTTAACCATTAGAGTAGTATTTCATTTTCTTTAACATCTATTTAAGTTTAGAACCGATTTAGTGTAGATTAGTGGACTTTGAAAATTCCAAGTTAAGGTTAGGGTTTGAATTGAATCCAAAAGTGTAATTGAGATTAGTAGAGGCCACAAACCCCCTTTAGTGATAGTATATTGGACCTAAACCTGAGACTTAACCCTAATTCACAAACTTACAAATCCCCGATATCGGGTTTGTGTTGGATTTGTGTTGTTGTTTTGATATCTGCTATGCCCGGGGCACCTGAAAATATTTTAGCGATCACAGTGAGACAAGCAGGCAACCTAGAAGCTAACCTAGAGACCCGAGCCCCAACCCCTCAGTCCAGGCCACAAATTTATTCCTTCTGGCCGCAAATTGCGGACAGGGTAGGGGTGTTTGCATTGGTGTTTGGTTCATGGTCTAGTCATCTGCTAAATAGACCCTCCACATGTGCAAAATTGGCTAATTTCACCTGAATCAAAATCTGGAAGTGTTTTCCATAGTTTCTGAATTCGATTTGCTAATTCTGTTAACTTGAATTTTGGATATTTGTGTTTGTCTTGATCACTTGACGTTTGTACGTCGATATCGGGAGTTTTTTTATTATTCTTGCATGTGTAGACCGTAGTTTTAACCTATGTGTGATATGCATGCCGTTTTTATTTTCGTGTGCGATTTCGGTTTACGATATTATGTGTGATATGTAGGTACCCTCCCCACGTGGACTTCGGATGATGAAGAAAGGGATGGCAACATCGACTTCGGCAAGCAAGGATCAAGATGAGTAGATATATATCTACGGAGGAAGTCGGGTAGATGGCGTATAGCATCCCCGCAGTTTCGTAGTGCAAAATACGAATACATTATATTGTGTGTGTGTGTGTGTGTGTTGTAATACGTGGATGATTATCATATAGGTTTTAGATGTTCATGGGTTAGTTTTATGTAATAGAAGTAACTTAGTTTAGCTTCTCAGTCGCGAAACCCTAGAGTAAAGTTTTGCACACACGCGCACACACACGCATTCATTTGTTTTACTTATGTGTATATGGGAAACTATATATATATATATATATATGTATGTGAGTATGTATATATATATATATATGTATGTATACATATACATGGATAATGAGGATAGTACATGGTACTTGGAGATGAGTCGATGTGATTGGGCATGATACCACAAGATCGGTGATGTGACTTGGTTCGTATTATGAGATACGACATGATATTATAGCGGATCTTTAGGCGATGTGTTTTCATACACACACATATATTTATGTTGATGGTATCGGAATGTACTAGACTTTAGATCAGTACCCCTAATTCAGGATATGATGATAAGGATACCAGAGAAATAATGAGATAAATATGATATTCGATCCGTACCCAGATTTGGGATGTTGTACGATGGATTTACCGTACGAGATATAATTATGATGATAGACCCACACTTTTGACTCGAGGATGTCATATTATATATTGTATAGTACGTGATACTATTAAGGCGGGATCACCGGCTACTAGATATAAATATCGACTCAGACTTAGGTGGTTTTACTTACCCTTTCGATTAGTCTTTTAGTTTAGTCCTGTAGTTTTCTTAATAAATGTTAGACCGGGCTCGAGTCATACTTATTCCAAAACTAATGAATCGTGAGTATTTTAAAGACAGGCCAAGAGATACTACGGATATTTCAAAGGACGAAGCTTTTCATAAAAACACTATAGCCCAATTTTCTAAACACCACGATTCGTGCTATTTCAATGCCAAACGGTATGACTCGTGTATATTAATTTAGATTCCTTATTGTTGCGTTTATTATTCATTTTCCGCATATTCATGCTATTCGCATCGCATTGCATATTTAAATGTGTTTTTATTGTTATATTGAACCCATGTTATCAGGACACCAGCACCATTACCGATGATGCGTATGTCTACGAACACTTGCTTACCGGCTCACACACATCATCATCGGTAATTGCCATGTGACGTACACTTTAGAAAATAATAATTCATCGATATCGCTTGTTAGCTGATAGTTCCGATATATCATTACTGTGCTAGATTAGATATTGCATTTATTATTGAGATACTTCATTCATTTATACATTCGTTGTCATGAAATATTACGGAGCTTTATGCCAGTATTCACTGTCTATTGACATCGTGATTTGAGATTTCGGATTTCCATGAGATTTATGGTTTTGGAGAAACCGCAAGGATTTTATAAACAGATTATCATTTCTAAAGATAAAATTGCGGTTTTATCATGATATGATTTGAGAGATGTCCACCATGAGTTTTCTCGGCTCTTGAGCGATATCATACACCCGATTCAAGGAGGAGGAAGAACCGTCTGTGGGCGCATGGTGGACCCGGTGCAGTACCCCAGGTCAAGATGTTCGCAGATGATGGCGTTGAGCCTGGCAGGGAAGCACTACCGACCGGTGATTTTATTATGACGCACCGGATATCCGAAAGATACCGACGTGGTCTTAAGATTTGATGATATGGGCCAGTCCGGATTGCCGAAGCCCTAGATATTGAGATTTGATGATACAGGTCAGTCCGGATTCCCGAAGCCTGAGATATTGGGATATATATTTTGTGTCGATGCTTGACACCGATTCTCTGATGATTTCATTGATGATGCTTCGATTTTTATATACAGAAATTGTTGGATATATGTATGCCCTAGAGGCCATTATATGTATAGTGGATGCATGGACATGTATATATATAGATTACTTTCTTGCTCGACATGATAGTATGCCATCTGGTTTACTTTATCATACATGTTGACTTGATCATGCTTTTATTCATTTGCACATGTTGATAAAGTCCTGAGGATATATGCTTGACTACTTTAACTATGATACAGATCATACTAGTGGGGCACGTGTAGTTTATCAGCATATCCTTGAATTGTTCCTAGGCGTGGATGTATCGAGACGGGGCATCGATATTCCAGAGTAGACTAGCATATACTGTTAGTTATATATATGCCCTAGAGGCCATTGTTGTACATATGATGTATATTATAGTGGATGCTTGGATATATATATAGAGGACTTTCTTGCTCGACATGATAGTATGCTATTTGGTTTTACTTTGTCTTAACATGTTGACTTTTATTAGTTTACTGTCTTGCTCTCACATGTTGATAAAGCCCTTAGGATATGTACTCGACTATTGGGACTATGATGAGAATATACTAGTAGGGCCAGGGTAGTCAACGAGTACATCCTATAACTGTTCCTAGTCGAGGGTGTATCGAGACAGGGCATCGATACACCAGAGCAGACTAGCGTATACGCATCTTGACCCATATGATGGGCGATGGATGATCCCATATCCATCGGTGTTTGACATCAAAGATAGTGTACGGGTGCTCAGTGGAGACTGGGTACACTGGACGGACTCGCCGAGAACTCCTAGATGGTATTATACCTATCGGCAGATAGCAGTTCTCCGGTGACACTGGTACAGGTTAGTCTGTAGACCCGAGATCGTTATAAAGTCTTGTGTGATTGCTAATGTGCTTTGATTTCCACCTTACCATGTACAAGAGGGCGTGAAAAACGGTGGCTTTTGGGTACAGTCCCGAATTACATAGAGGCAATGAGCGATAGGAGGGGTTTCGTCTCTCCCGGTATAGCGAGTTGATGTTGTGCTGTGTTCGATTGGCTATAACTGGAAGTCCCTGGCCAGGGCTGATATGGAGTGCTACTGGTAAGTGTTATCAGTAGTTTCTCGACCTGTTATGAGCCTCATATCGACACGACTTATCGGTTACTGGGGTCTGATGTTTACCACCCCTAGACTTGATATGCGACATATTAGACGAAGAGACCGGACTATATGGTAGTGTTACTGATTGGATTCACAGGAGAATGTACAGGCTTGCTTGTTGACCTTCTGATCGATCAATACCTGGGTGGCTGTTACATTTAGCTGACCGCTTGCAGCTTGTGGGTGTTTGATATGATCATCATCTACTGCCGGCATAATGACGATTCTTTAGAGTCCTACACAGAGATTTCCTGGCTGAGGAAAAACGGAGTAGGAGCACATATGTGATATGTGCAGAACCGAGAATAATATGATATGAGATACCATATTCTATTCTCGCGATATATGATATCGGCCGGGTATATGTGATATAGCCGGGTCATCGGATCAAGTGTTGATTCGATAAATCGGTACATGTTATATTAGTCGGTTATATGCAATATAGCCGAATTGTCAGATCAAGTGTTGATTCGATAATTTAATGTATAATTATATATGTGATATATTACATTACGTTAACTAATATAAGCTCGCTTTATTGATTCATTTTCTCACCGGATAATAAATATGCGATATATGTTAATTGTATTATTTTCTTTTGTTACAAAAATATATTATATATGTGACATATAATATTGTAACAAGTTAGGGTTACAAATGCAACATGATTTGTGGAGTTTAAACAAGTTAGGCGTTGGATTTGGGTTAGCTTTTGGGTTAGCTTTTTCTTGAAGCTTCATGAAGTTTTCTTTTGTCTTTAGCTTAGATATTTTGTGTTGATATTTATTAACCCAACCCAAACCTTAGCCTCTAGTTTATTCTCTACAAGGGTTAACTTTATCATTCTTAACCCATGGTTGGATTTGTAACCTTAACAAGAAATTCATTTTTCATCACAAAAGCTTTTGCTTCTTCTTCTTCTTCTTGCTCTTGAAAGAAAACCTTCACTAGCTTTTCATTTGTGACGAATAAGTGTGAGAATTTGAAAACAAAAGAGAGCTAAATTCCAACTTCATCATCCTCATCTATTCTTGCCACTTAGATTAGGGTGTTCACTTCTCTAATAAGTTGTTTAGTGAAGTGTAAGCTTGGGTTAGAGATTCTTCGAGGTAGATCATCTTAGATCATGAAGGCTACAAGCAAGGTGTCTCATTTACCTCATGGAGCCACTCGAGAATCGGAGTTCATGTTGATCGCAGCGAAGGGACCTCAACATGGAGCTTATGAAGCGAAGGAACGGACAACAAAGGTTGTAATCCCTATCTCTTTACTTCTTTGTATGTGATACAAACTTTGTTACCCTCGAAATTTCTAGAAAGATTCATGGTTAGTTAGCTTTGCACCTTTCTAAATTTTAAAATGGCATGAGTGATGCTACCAAAGCCTAGACTAGGTGCAAGGGTAAACCTACAGCGGTATCAGAGCCTAACTAGAATTCTAGATACGGTGTTATAACAATTACGAAAACGAAAATCACTTTGAAATACGGTATTAGGAAACCCCATTCTTGCTCTCTGGAAATTTTTCAAAAAGTCCTTTAAAAATTTTTCAAACAGGTGCAGAATGTTACTGGGACCTTTACATGAACACAGGTGAAATACAGGGAGGGGTCCTCAGTTTTGGACCGGCCATAGGAGGGTAAAAACCGGCCAGGCCGGCCCCACATGATCCCCTGGTCCCCGTATTCCATCTTTGGTCTTTTGGGTCCAGTTTGGTATTCCTAGTATTGTTTATTTAGCCCAATTTTCATGTGATGATTGGTTTGACCAGGGGCTAATTCGTAGTGTTTTGTAGTCGTATATTTTAACACTGTATTGGTAACCTTGACTAGTTTTAGCAGTTTGATCGAACATCGCACACCACATTTTGTACCCCGCTGAAATTTCCAAGTGTTGTAATTTTCCGAAGTTGATTGTACTCGTAAAAACGTACAAGTACCCCTATGGACCCCCTAGAAGACATAATAACCTTAACTCGATTCTATGCCCACGAAACCGCGTTCGAACCTTCGGGTTTGCCGTAGTCCCGTGGTGTCATAGGTGAGGCATTGGTTAACTCCTTCTACGGCTGGTCCATGGACACTATGGCACGGTTTTTGAGTGTTTTGACTTTGCTCAAGTGTTGAGCTCAAGGGGGTAATTTGTGGGTGTATGTTGATTCGATCGAAACGTTAAATAACGTCATGATATTCTGTAATGTGATACAATATGTGGAATTCATATAGTTAGACATGAAATCCGTGATATGTGATATTTCGGGTTTACGATGTCTAAATCGATGATGGATTCCAAATGTTGTAGTTTTACACTTTCTTTTCTGTGACTGTAAGCGTAGTATATGGGGTATTGCCGGCTTCATTTCTATACATCAACGACAATCGGGATACGCATACTTGCTTACGTTGATGATATGAGATATTATGTGTTGCTGTGATTTGTTATATTGGACCATCGTGTTTTGAATAGCCGGAGGTTTTATGTGAGATGAGGGTTTTTATTTTCATTCATGTAAAATTCAATTGTATGTAATATTCTTTTATTAGGGCACTTCCAGGTTGAGGATGATGTCACCATTGTAAATTATTTACTTTTCCGCATTAGGATAGACCCAAGGAGGGGAGCATAAGTAACCGGGTTCTAGGGTCCAGTGGGAGGCCATCTCGCGGAGCCGAGATCGGGTCTCTTAACCCTAGAATTGGCAGTGTTTCTTGCCGCTCTCATAGGGGTCTAGGGATGTGTGTTTGGCTATTCATCGCGACCGTGGAATCCATGTTTTATACAGGCTCGATGTAAAACACGGACGTCCTAGTATATCCAATATTTCATATGTTTCTTCTGCTGCTTATATACTGTGATGTGATCATATTATATGCGTGAGACGAATACTTTATTATTGTATATATTATATATAATAAATGTTGCTTATGTTTTACACCCGCGCTAGTCCCGTCCCGGTATGCCGTTAGTTAAGTAACCTGACGGCGCATAACGGAACATTGTGGCGAATGCGGATGGCATAAGCGTACGTTGTATTTTCGTTTCTTCTGTGATGCTTAGGAAGCATAAATGATGGGATTTATTAATAAGATTAATAAAAGAAAAGAAACCTAAAAGATGTTGTAGAATCAAAATTTTCAAAAAGGATAGCTACAATTTTGCTTTGCATAGCGGTATATATGATATACCCTGCACCTTATTCGATAATGAAAGAGCCGAGATCCCTTCACTGGGAGTGACCTCTTTAGCAAAACTGGCAGCTACTACAAACTCACGGTTTAGTTTTTAATTGCTTCTATAGTTCTTGATTTGCACCACGGTATTTATGAAATATCCTGCACTTTATTCGATAAGGAAAGAGCCGAGATCCCTTCACCGGGAGTGACCTCTTTAGCGAAACTAGAAAAGCCTCAAAGACACTCCTTTTTCAAAATCACCTATTTCTACAACGATATCAAGTTCATTACGCTTATGGTTTTCTGAAAAACCTGCGTAGCCCTCCGTCATTTCAGATAGAGACTAGTTAGTATTCGTGCTGCGTTTGTTGACCTTAGCCAAAGCGTATTATACGGTAACTAATTAGTATTTATCTGCTAAAATATGAGATGTGATTGAGTTAGGATAGTCATACGACTTTGTTGACCTTAGCCAAGGGTCGTACGGGTGGGTTTAATTCAATTGGGAAATGACAGGTTGAACTTGGCTAGCACTTATGATTTGTTGACCTTAGCCAAGGTCATAAGATGCTAGGGGCAAAAGCATTATCGGGAATTTCAAGTGTTGAAATTTCCAATGAGATTGCATACCTTCTATGATATAGATGGATCCTGATACCCACTGCGAGTAAGAGTTACTCCTGGGATAATTTTACATAGGACAATTAGCCGATCAAGTAGGTTTCTAGAAAGGTGTTAACGGGGTTATGCCTCTGGGAAAACGAGATTTATTTTAATTAGGTCCGTGCGAAAGCACGGGGAACCTCCCTCAAAGTACTAACACTGATCTGGCTGGAAGATTGGCAAACTTGTAAGGTGTAATTAATCCGGGCTAATCTTACCTTTTAGGGTTTTAAGGAAGATTTGATAAAAAGCAGTGGGAGCCATCCTGATTAGATAAGATAATAACCAATCTAATCTTGCAAGAGCATATGCTAAAGTGTTTTCTTCTCTCTCTCTCCACGTAGCGACCATGTCAGGCCTTAATCAAGATAATAACATGGATGTATTGACTGAAACCCGCTTTTTATAGTGAGCAGGGGAACATTGGTCCCGCTCCCACTTATAATTGTTATAAGTCCGAGCAGGAAATAGTAGAATATCTGGATTCTCACGCCACCCAAACGAAGAATAAGAATGTCGATGCATCTTCTTCAGGTGTGTTAGTTATCGAGAACTGTTTCTCAGTTCACTCTACGTCCTGGGTATTAGATACCGGATCGGGATCCCACATATGTAATATGTTACATGGGCTACGTAAAGGTAGGAAACTGGGAGAGGGTGATAATTTTGTAAGAGTAGGGAATGGTGCAAATTTTGCAGCCAAAGAAGTTGGCGAATATCACCTTGTGTTACCAAATAGTAATACATTGGTTCTGAACGAATGCTATTACATTCAGACCCTGATATGCAATCTTATATCAATTTCTTTATTGAGCAAAGAAGGATATAATTTTGTAGTACAGGATAATGTTATGAACATATTCCTGAATCAAAAGTTGATTGGATCAGGATCGTTAAATAATGGCATATACGTTCTCAACCAAACTACAGTACTTAATGTACAAAACACACACAAGAGGAAGAGTTCAGAAATGAACGAGTCTTTCTTGTGGCATTGTAGACTAGGTCATATTAATGTGACATGGCTGGCTAAGTTACATAAGGATGGATATCTGAATCCGTTCAAATTTTCATCTTATGACACTTGCCAGTCATGTCTCAAAGGCAAAATGACCAAAACTCCGTTTAGTGGACACGGAGAAAGAGTTACAGAACTCTTAGGGCTCATACATAGTGATGTATATGGTCCCATGTCTACACATACTAGGAACGGTTCTTCCTACTTCATTACATTCACTGACGATCTCCCAAGATACGGACATGTGTTCCTATTGAAACATAAGTCGGAAGCTTTTGAAAAATTCAGAGAATATAAGAACGAAGAAGAGAACCAAACGGGAAAAAGTATTAAGATCCTTCGATCAGATCGAGGAGGAGAATACTTGAGCAATGAGTTCCTGGACTATCTAAAAGAGAATGGGATTCTCTCTCAGCTTACTCCTCCTTATTCACCACAGCACAATGGAGTATCAGAACGGAGGAATCGCACCCTATTAGATTTGGTGCGCTCTATGATGAGCACTGCTGATTACCTATTTCCTTCTGGGGGTATGCGCTTGAGACAGCCATATACTTATTGAATAGAGTTCCAACAAAATCGGTGCCTACCACTCCATATGAGATATGGAATGGGAAGAGACCATCTCTTAAACGAGTTAATATATGGGGTTGTCCGGCCTATGTTAAAAAGCAAAATCCGGACAAGCTCGAGGCAAGATCAATTCTTTGCAAGTTTGTGGGATATCCAAGCAATTCGTATGGATATCTATTCTACCACAGTGAACAACAAAAGGTGTTTGTTGCTCAACATGCCACCCTTTTAGAAAAGGAATTTCTTGCAAAAGAAATTAGTGGAAAAGAGGTAGAGCTGGAAGAAGTTCCAGCACCACAAACTATAACTGAAGATTTAATGGAACCGGATGATTCAGTAGTTCCCAATGAACCTCAGCCTCTCCGCCGATCTACTAGGGTTTCTCATCCACCTGAGAGATACTACGGTTTTCTCGTTGATGGTAGGAGCGAGGATTGCATCATGGAAGATGATGACCCAACTAGCTTCGAGCAGGCCATCACGAGTGGGGACTCTGTGAAGTGGCTGGATGCAATGCGATCTGAGATCGAATCCATGTACACCAACAAAGTATGGACTTTGGAAGTTACTCCTGAAGGGGTAAAACCCATTAGGAGCAAATGGATCTTTAAGAAGAAACTTGGTGTAGATGGAAAAGTTGAGACTTACAAAGCTAGACTTGTTGCAAAGGGTTTTCGTCAACGACCAGGTATGGATTATGACGAAACCTTTTCTCCAGTGGCTATGCTTAAGTCCATCCGGATCCTACTTGCCATTGCTGCATACAATGACTATGAAATCTGGCAGATGGATGTTAAGACCGCCTTTCTAAATGGTGATTTAGAAGAGTGCGTGTACATGACTCAGCCAGAGGGCTTCGTAGATAGTGGGAGCAGCGGAAAGGTGTGTAAGCTGCTTAAATCCATCTACGCGTTAAAGCAGGCATCGTGGAGTTGGAACATCTGTTTTGATGTTGTAGTCAAAGAGTTTGACTTCATCAAAAATGTAGATGAACCTTGTATATATAAGAAGGTTGCAGAGAGTAAGGCTGTCTTCCTCGTATTGTACGTGGATGACATACTCTTGATAGGAAATGATGTTCCTATGCTACACTCAGTCAAGCTTTTCTTATCAAAAAGATTCTCAATGAAAGATTTAGGTGATATCTCGTGCCTACTGGGAATTAAGATCTATAGAGATAGATCTAAACGGATACTGGGATTGTCCCAATCTAGGTACATTGACACGATACGAAAAAGGTTTAGTATGGAAGAATCCAAGTGTGGGAACCAACCCACGATCTCTGGACTCACTCTCTCCAAAGAGATGTCTCCCAAGACTGATTTGGAAAGAGCTCGCATGCAAGGGATACCCTATGCTTCGGCAGTAGGCTCTATCATGTATGCGATGCTATATACCAGACCCGATGTAGCATACTCACTAACTGTAGTGAGTAGGTATCAAGCAGATCCTGGAGAGAGTCACTGGACAGCTGTGAAGAACATTCTCAAGTACTTGCGAAAGACTAAGGAGATGTTCTTGGTGTATGGTAACGGTGAACTCCAGGTGGAGTCCTTTACCGATTCGAGCTTCCAGAGTGATAAGGACGACTCTAAGTCGCACTCGTGATTTGTCTTTACCCTCAATGGAGGGGCGGTGTGTTGGAAGAGTTCCAAATAGGAAACCGTTGCAGACTCGGCGATGGAGGCTGAATACATCGCTGCCAACGATGCTGCTAAAGAGGCTGTCTGGATGAAGAAGTTCATTACTGAACTTGGAGTGATTCCGTCTATTGAGCATCCAATACCTTTGTATTGTGACAACAATGGAGTTGTGGCTTTGTCCAAGGAATCCAGGTCCCATCAGAAGTACAGACTTATTCTGAGGCGCTATCACCTGATCCGGGAGATAGTTGATCGCCGGGAGATCGAGATCAGGAGAGTTAATACGAAGGACAATACTACGGATCCACTCACGAAGGCCATTCCCCAGACATAGTTTGAGAGACTCTTCGGGATGTTAGCTATGAGATACTACAACAGCTTGCCTTAGTGCAAGTGGGACATTGTTAGTTATATATATGCCCTAAAGGCCATTGTTGTACATATGATGTATATTATAGTGGATGTTTGGATATATATAGAGAGGACTTTCTTGCTCGACATGATAGTATGCTATTTGGTTTTACTTTGTCTTAACATGTTTACTTGTATTAGTTTACTGTCTTGTTCTCACATGTTGATAAAGCCCTTAGGATATGTACTCGACTACTGGGACTATGATGAGATCATACTAGTGGGGCCAGGGTAGTCAATGAGTACATCCTATAACTGTTCCTAGTCGAGGGTGTATCGAGACAGGGCATCGATACACCAGAGTGGACTAGCGTATACGCATCTTGACCCATATGATGGGCGATGGATGATCCCATATCCATCGGTGTTTGACAACAAAGATGGTGTACGAGTGCTTAGTAGAGACAGGGTACACTGAACGGACTCACCGAGAACTCCTAGATGGTATTATACCTATCGTCAGATAGCAGTTCTCCGGTGACACTAGTACAGGTTAGTCTGTAGACCCAAGATCGTCATAGAGTCTTATGTAATTCCCACTGTGCTTTGATTTCCACCTTACCACGTCCAAGAGGGATACAAAACGGTGGCTTTTGGGTACAGTCCCGAATCACATGGAGGCAATGAGCGATAAGAGGGGTTTCGTCTCTCCCGGTATAGCGAGTTGATGTTGTGCTGTGTTCGATTGGCTATAACTGGAAGTCCCTGGCCAGGGCTGATATGGAGTGCTACTGGTAAGTGTTATCAGTAGTTTCTCGACCTGTTATGAACCTCATATCGACACGACTTATCGGTTACTGGGGTCTGACGTTTACCGCCCCTAGACTTGATATGTGACATATCAGACGAAGAGACCGGACTGTACGGTAGTGTTACTGATTGGATTCACAGAAGAATGTACAGGCTTGCTTGTTGATCTTCTGATCGATCAATACCTGGGTGACTATTACGTTTAGCTGACCGCTTGCAGCTTGTGGGTGTTTGATATGATCATTACCTACTACCGGCGTATTGATGATTCTTTGGAGTCCTACACAGAGGTTTCCTGGCTCAGGCAAAACGTAGTAGGAGCACATATGTGATATGTGCGGGACCGAGAATAATACGATATGAGATACCGTATTCTATTCTCGCGATATATGATATTGGCCGGGTATATATGATATAGCCGGGTCATCGGATCAAGTGTTGATTCGATGAATCGGTACTTGTTATATTAGTCGGTTATATGCAATATAGCCGGATTGTCGGATCAAGTGTTGATTCGATAATTTAATGTATAATTATATATGTGATATAATACATTACGTTAACTAATATAAGCTCGCTTTATTGATTCATTTTCTCACAGGATAATACATTGATATATATGCGATATATGTTAATTGTATTATTTTCTTTTGTTACAAAAATATATTATATATGTGATATATAATATTGTAACAAGTTAGGGTTACAAATGCAACATGATTTGTGCAGTTTAAACAAGTTAGGCTTTGGATTTGGGTTTGCTTTTTCATGAAGCTTCATGAAGCTTTCTTTTGTCTTTAGCTTAGATATTTTGTGTTGATATTTATTAACCCAACCCAAACCTTAGCCTCTAGTTTATTCTCTACAAGGGTTAACTTTATCATTCTTAACCCATGGTTGGATTTGTAACCACAACAAGAAATTCATTATTCATCACAAAAGCTTTTGCTTCTTCTTCTTCTTCTTGCTCTTGAAAGAAAACCTTCACTGGCTTTTCATTTGTGATGAATAAGTGTGAGAATTTGAAAACAAAAGAGAGCTAAATTCCTACTTCATCATCCTCATCTATTCTTGCCACTTAGATTAGGGCGTTCACTTCTCTATTAAGTTGTTTAGTGAAGTGTAAGCTTGGGTTAGAGATTCTTCAAGGTAGATCGTCTTAGATCATGAAGGTTACATGCAAGGTGTCTCATTTACCTCATGGAGCCACTCGAGAGTTGGAGTTCATGTTGATCGCAGCAAAGGGACCTCAACATGGAGCTTATGAAACGAAGGAACGGACTACAAAGGTTGTAATCCCTATCTCTTTACTTCTTTGTATGTGATACAAACTTTGTTACCCTAGAAATTTCTAGCAAGATTCATGGTTAGTTATCTTTGCACCTCTCTAAATTTTAAAATAGCATGAGTGATGCTACCAAACCCTAGACTAGGTGCAAGGGTAAATCGACAGATACCATTCCTATCCCATGTGATGGGGATGGATGTTCCCATATCCATCTGGTGAGGTGGCACTAAAGAATGTATGCGGGTGCTCAGTGGAGACTGGGTACACTGAACGAACTCACAGAGAACTCCTATGTAGTATTATATCTATCGTCGGATAGCAGTTCTCAGGTAACACTGATACAGGTTAGTCTGTAGACCCGAGATCATCATAGAGTCTTATGTGTTCTCCCACTGTACTTTGATCTCCACCCTACCACGGCTCTACTGAGTCATGCAAACAGGTGGTCTTTAAGTACAGTCCCGAGGCATATGGAGGCAATGAGCGATAGGAGGGGTTTCGTCTCTCCCGATATTGGGAGTTGATGTTGTGCTATGATCGATTGGCTATAACAGGAAGTCCCTGGCCAGGGCAGCTAAGATTTACTGATAAGTGTTATCAGTAGTTTCTCGATCTGTTATGAGTCATACACTAGCATGACTTATTGAGTTATTGGGGTCGACGATACCATCCCTAGACTTGATATGCAAAATATCTGACGAGGAGACCGAACTGTACGGTAAGTGTTGCCAGATGGCTCGACGGGAGTTTTGACAGCTTTGCTGGTTTTCTTCTGAACGTTCAATTCCCAGGTGGCTGTTACGTTTAGCTGACCGCTTGCGGCTTATGGATGTTTGATATGATCATCACCCACTTCCGGCGTATTGACGAGTCTTAGAGTCCCAGACAGAAGTTTCCTAGGCCAGGCGAAAAGATATGGTGTGCATATGAGATATGCGCGGGGACCCGATTGAATACGACTATGTGATACCGTATGTTAATCGGACGTTTTTCTATTAGTTGGGTCGTATGCAATATGACCAGATTATTAAATCAATTGTTAGTTTAACATTTTGACTTTTAGTTTTATTTTAATTCTTTAGTCAAACCTTTTTTTATTAAAGAGGAAGAATGCATGCAAGGATGCACATGTTGATGTGCATATATGCACATGTTGATGTGCATAGAAACATACATGCAAAGTATCATGGTTGATGATACACTTTTGAAGGCAATACAAGACTTACATGGAACTTATATTTATATTATCATTTTGCATTTAAGTTAAAAGAAAAAGAAAAGGATTATTCATCCATAGTTATCTTCTACACTCTTCTTATAGTTGACCACACTTCACCCACTTTTTAACCATGGATTAATATTCCTTTTGCCTTTTAACTAAAGTTCAATAATATCTGGATATTTTAGCAACCATGGTTGGATGAGAGAATGAAAATATATATACTATATTTTCTATTTTTCTTTAAGCTTTATCATTTTCATTTTGACAAAAGCTTTTGCCATCATCTTCTTCTTCCTTCTTGCTCTCTTGAATTTTCCAAAGTCAGAGAGAGTTCAAAAGAAAGGGTTTTGATTATAGAAAACATACCACTTCATCATTCTACTCTAATCTAGCCAATTAGTTTAGAGTGTTTAGCTTCATCATCTTGTTTGATCATTTGAAGCTAGGAGCTTGGACTAAGTGGACTTCGGGTGGATCATCGTGGACAAAGGAGCTCACTTGCAAGCTTTTAGAACTCTCAACGATCTTAGGAGTCACTACAAAGGTTGTATTCCTTTCACTTAGTGTTAATATAGTTTTAGTATATGATACTTTGATGTTACCCTAGTATTCTAGTTAAAGATTCATGCTTAGTTTGCTTAGCACCTCTAGAAATTTTAATGTGGCATATGTGATGCTTCCATACTCATAAGTAGGTGCTAGGGAAACCCAACAATGGTATCAGAGCCAAGCTAGAATTCTGGACTTGGTGTTATAACAAATACAAAAATGAAACCGACTACGAAAATACGATATTACAGAACCCTTGATATGCTCTCTGGAAATTTTTTAAAAGATCGTCTAAAAATTTTTCAAACAGGTACAGAGTCATATTTGGACTGACATAAGCACACAAGTGAAATACGGGGGGGAGGAGGGGGGTCATCAGTTTTGGACCGGCCACCCTAGGCTTTTTTCCGGCCAGGCCGGCCCCCTACACCCAGAACCCTCTCGTATTGCTCTAGTACTCTTTTGGGTTCATTTTAGGTTTTGTGGTATTGTTTGCTTAGCCCATTTTTCATATGATGATTGTTTAGACTTGGGGCTAACTCGTAGTACTTCAAAGTCGTATTTTTTTAACACTAAATTGGTAACCTAGACTATTTTTAGCATTTCGAACGAACATCGGACACTCCACTTTCTACCCCGCTGAAATTTCCAAGTGTTGTAATTTTCCTTAGTCAACTTTATATTCATTAGTAGCGCAAGTATCATATGGACCCTCTAGAAGATCACAATAACCTTAACTCGATTCTATGCCCACGGAACCGCGAACGAACCTTCGGGTTTGCCGTAGTGCCATGGTGTCATAGGTGAGGCGTTGGTTAACTCCTTCTACGGCTGGACCATAAGACAATATGGCGCGATTTTGAGTATTTGTAACTTTGCTCAAGTGTTAAGCTCTTGGGGTAAAACGTGGGTGTTTGTTGATTCGATCGAAACGTTAAACATCGTCTTGATTTCTGTGATTGCAATTGTTGTTTTTCACTTTCTTTTCTGCGACCGTAAGCGTAGTATGTGGTGTATCGCCGGCTTCGTTGCTATACATCAATGACAATCGGGATACGCATACTTGCTTACGTTGATGATATGAGATATTACGTATTGCTGAGATATAATGCAGGATTGTCGCGATCGAATAGCCGGGGGTTTTATGTGAGATGAGAGTGTTTATTTTCATTCATATAAAAGTTAACTATATGTAATATTCTTTTATTTGGGGCACTTCCGGGTTGAGGATGATGTCACCATTATTGTATATTATTTACTTTTCCGCATTAGGACAAACCCAAGGAGGGGAGCACAAGTGATCGAAATCTAGGGTTCAATGGGAGGCCATCTCGAGGAGTCGAGACCGGGTCTCCTAAACTCTAGAATTTGCAGGATCACTTTCTGCTCTCGTAGGGGTCTAGGGTGTGGGCTTTGCTATTCATCGCGACCGTGGAATCCGTATTTTCTATTGATGGCTGAATACTAAATACGGACCTCCTAGATATCCTTTTTATTTTCATATGTGCTTCTGCTGCTGTTGATATTCTGTAATGTGATTACTTAGTATCTGAGACGAATGGATTATTATTATATATATGATATATAATAAACGTTGCTTATATTTTACACCCGCGCTAGTCCCGCCCCACTATGCCGTTAGTTAAGTAACCTAACGGTGCATAACGGGACATTGTGGCGAATAAGGATGGTATAAGTAAATGTTCTATTTTCGTTTCTTTTCTGTGATGGCTTAGGAACTTAAATGATGGTACTACATTAATGAGATTAATATAAAGTAAAAGAAACCTAAAGATATTGTAGAATCAGATTTGAAACCCACTCGGCCTTTTTATGAAAAATGTAAGTTTCAAAAGATGCGGAGCTTAAGCCACTCCTTTTCTAAACTGTTTTGATTCTATAACGAGATCAAGTTCAAAGAGTTAAAGGTTTTCATAAAAAACCATCCGCAACCCTCCGTCATTTTAGGAAGCAGAGTACTTAGTATTCGTGCTACGTATGTCGACTATAGCCGAGGCGTAGTGTACGGTAGCTAAGTGATGTCTTCCTACACCGCATAAAATGCGATTGGTTAGGACATTCATGTGATTATGTTGATTATAGTCAAGGGTCATATGGGTGGGTCTAGTTAATTTCGAAATAATGGGTAGAACTTGACTAGTGCTTATGATATTTTGACCATAGCCAAAGTCATAAGTTACTAGGGGTAAAAACTATATTGGGAGTTTCAATAGTTGAAATTTGCAATGAGATTGCATACCATCTATATGATAGTTGGATCCCGATCCCACTGTGAGTAAGAGTTACTCTCAGGAGAGTTTTGCATTTTGCAATTAGCTAATCCAGTAGGTGTCTAGAAAGGTATCAACGGGGTTTGATCTCTGGGAAAACGATTATTTTAATTAGGTCCATGCGAAAGCACGGGGAACCTCCCTCAAAGTACCGACACTGGCCTGGCTGGCCGGTTAGCGAAACTGTAGAATGTAATTAATCCTGGGTAGTTTTCTTTCCAGGTTTTGAAAGAAAATTTGATAAAAGCAGTGGGAGACATCGATTAGATAAGATAATAACCAATCTAATTCTATGCAAGAGCATTTCGCTGAGTGTATTCTTTTCTCTCTCCTAATGGCAGAGACCGATGACGGGACATAAGCTTCTACTAGAGAAAAACAAACTGACTGGACCGAACTATAAAGAATGGTTGAGGAACTTGAACATTGCACTCACATATGATAAAGTATCATATGTCCTCACTAACAAAGCCCCACCCATCCCAGGACCTGAATCATCTGTTTCGGATAGGGAGATCCGAAAAACATGGGATATTGACTGCAACATGGCCAAGTACCTCGCGCTTGCTTCTATGGACAGCATCCATCAGAAACAACACGAGAAGATGGATGTGCAATCCATCTTTCTTCATACAAAGGAGTTGTATGAAGAGCAATCTCGTACTTTGAGATACGAGGCATCTCGAAATTTGTTTTAGATGCGAATGGCCCGTGGTGCATCAGTAGGAGACCATGTCTTGAAGATGATTGGCCTTATTGAAGAACTCGAGGAACTGGGATGGACCATGGATAATGAGCAGTATTCGGATATTGTTCTGCAGTCTCCCCCCCCCCCCCGCCTTTGCTCCATTCATAGTGAATTTCAATATGAACGATTTAGAGAAATCATTGTCTGAACTTCTCAATATGCTGAGAAGTGCAGAGAGCACGCTGAAAACAGCGAAGACTCCCGCTCTGATTGCTGGGCCATCTTCCTCTTCCGTCCCAAAAGCCAAGGCCAAGGGAAAGAAGAAGAAGAAACCCATCAAGCAGAAAGGTGGAGTTAAAAAGGCAAAGGGGAAAGAAATATTTGGGGCCGCGGGAAGTGGGAAAGGAGAATATTTTTACTGCCACAAGTCGGGACATTAGAAACACAACCGTGCTGTGTATCTTGCTGATCTCAAGAAGAAGAAGCATACTGATGCTTCCGCTTCAGGTGTGTTTGTAACTGAGAACTGTTTTTCAATTAACTATACATCTTGGGTATTCGATACCGGTTCTGGTTCTCAGATCTGCAATTGTGTGCAGGGGTTGAGAAACAGTAGAGTTTTGAAGACTGGAGACCATACTCTGCGGGTTGGAAATGGTTCCAATGTACATGCTGTATCCATAGGAGAGTATCATCTGGGTTTGCCTTCGGGTTGTATATTGGTTTTGAACCCGTGTTATTTTGTACCAAGTATGCTATGTAATATAATATCCGTTTCTTTGTTGGACAATGAAGGATATCATTTTATATTGCAAAATAATGTTATGAACATTAACTTGAATAAAGAGTTGATTGGGTATGGTACATTAAATAACGGTATTTACGCCCTGAACCAACACACAGTTTTCAATATACAACATACTAATAAAAGAAAACTTTCAGATATAAATGAAGCTTTTCTTTGGCATTGTAGACTTGGTCATATTAATGAAACCAGACTAAACAAGCTATATAAAGATGGATATTTAAATCCTTTTGAATATAAATCTTATGCGACTTGCCAGTCTTGTATCAAAGGTAAAATGACCAAAACTCCGTTTACTGGACACGGAGAAAGAGCTATGGAACTCTTAAGCCTCATACATAGTGATGTATGCGGACCAATGTCTACACATGCTAGAGGCGGTTTTTCATACTTCATTACTTTTACTGATGATTTCTCAAGATTCGGACACGTGTTTTTGATAAAGCACAAATCTGAAGCTTTCGAGAAATTCAAGGAGTACAAACTTGAAGTAGAAAAACAAACAGGCTTAAGCATCAAGAAACTTCGATCAGATCAAGGTGGAGAGTACTTAAGTACAGATTTTTCAGACTTCTTAAAAGAGAATGGGATTCTCTCTCAGCTCACTCCTCCTTACAGACCACAGCACAACGGTGTGTCAGAACGGAGGAATCGTACTCTATTAGATATGGTACGATCCATGATGTGTGATGCTAAATTACCGCTTTCCTTTTGGGGGCATGCACTGGAGACAGTAATGTATCTGTTAAATAGGGTTCCAACCAAGACCGTGTCTACCACTCCATATGAGATATGGAGTGGAAAGAGACCATCTCTTAAAAGAGTTAGGATTTGGGGTTGTTCGGCTTTTGTTAAAAAGCAGAATCCAGACAAACTCGAGACACGATCGGTCTTGTGTAAATTTGTGGGATATCCAAAACACTCGTATGGATATCTATTCTACCACAAAGAGGAACAAAAGGTGTTTGTTGCTCAGCATGCCACATTTTTGGAAAATGAAATCCTTACAGACAATACTGATGGCAATGCGGTAGAACTAGAAGAGGTTCTAGAGACACAAATTACTCAGGACGAATTGGTTGAAACTGATGTTGCAGTAGAACTTCAAGAACCTCGGCCACTACGGAGATCTAGTAGAACTTCTCACCCACCGGAGAGATACTATGGGTTTCTCATTGATGGTGATAGAGAAGATTGCATCATGGATGATGATGACCCTACTAGTTTTCAGCAAGCTATCACGAGTAGTGACTCAGTGAAGTGGCTGGAAGCCATGAGATCCGAAATGGAGTCTATGTACACCAAGAAAGTGTGGATTTTGGATGTTGCACCTCCTGGGATATAACCCGTTGGGTGCAAATAGATTTTTAAGAGAAAGATTGGTGTAGATGGACAGGTAGAGACCTTTAAAGCAAGGCTTGTAGCGAAAAGATTTCGTCAAAGACCAGGACTGGACTATGATGAAACTTTCTCTCCGGCAGCAACGCTTAAATCCATTCGGATCCTACTTGCTATTGCTGCTCACTATGATTATGAAATCTGGAAGATGGACGTTAAATCTGCATTTCTGAATGGTGATTTAGAAGAATGCATTTATATGGATCAGCCAGAGGGCTTCATTGACAGTGGGAGCAGCGGGAAAGCATGTAGATTGCTTAAATCCATTTATGGATTAAAGCAGGCCTCACGGAGCTGGAACATCTGCTTTGATGATACAATCAAAGAGTTTGATTTTATCTAAAATATAGATGAACCATGCATTTATAAGAAGATTGTAGGGAGTGCTCTCAAATTCCTCGTATTGTACGTAGATGACATTCTCTTGATAGGAAATGATATTCCTATGCTACAATCGGTCGAACTATTCTAATTACAAAGGTTCTCCATGAAGGACCTGGGTGATGCCTCGTGCATTTTGGGCATAAGGATCTATAGAGATAGATCCAAGAAGTTATTGGGATTGTCCCAATCAAAGTACATTGATACCATCCTAAAAAGGTTTAGTATGGAAGACTCCAAGCGTGGTGCCTTGCCCGCTTGCCATGGAATCACTCTCTCCAAAGACTTCTATCCAAATACTGATGAAGAGAGAGCTCGCATGAGCATTATACCCTACGCTTCAGCCGTAGGATCTATAATGTATACGATGTTATGTACACGCCCTGATGTAGCTTCTGCACTAGCTGTAGTAAGCAGGTATCAATCCAACCCAGGAGAGAAATATTGGATAGCAGTGAAAAATATTCTTAAGTACTTGCGAATGGCTAAAGAATTATTCTTGGTGTATGGTAATGGAGATCTCCAAATGGAGGCCTTTACCGATTCCAGCTTCCAAAGAGATAAGGATGAAAGCAAATCTATCTCAGGGTTTGTATTTACCCTCAATGGAGGGGCGATTAGTTGGAAGAGTTCCAAAAAGGATACCGTTGCAGACTCCACGATGGAAGCTGAGTATATTGCTGCAAATGATACTGCCAAGGAAGTCGTCTGGATGAGGAAGTTCATCGCGGAACTAGGAATAGTTCCAACCATTATTGATCCAATACCATTGTATTGTGATAATAGTGGGGCTAAGGCGTTAGCCAATGAACCAAGGTCCCATCAGAAATCCAGACACATCCTCAGGCGATATCATTTGATCCGGGAGATTGTAGATCGCCACGATATCGAGATTCGGAGAGTAGATACAAAGAATAACAGCGTGGATCCACTCACCAAGGCCCTTCCACAGTTGCAGCATGAGTGACTTTTTGAGATGTTGGGTATGAGATACGCCAATAACTAGCCTTAGTGCAAGTGGGAAATTGTTGGATATATGTATGCCCTAGAGGCCATTATATGTATAGTGGATGCTTGGACATGTGTGTGTATGTGTGTGTGTGTGTGTGTGTGTATTACTTTCTTGCACGACATGATAGTATGCTATCTAGTTTACTTTATCTGACATGTTCATTTGATCATGCTTTTATTCATTTGCACATGTTGATAAAGCACTGAGGATATATGCTTGACTATTATGACTATGATACGGATCATACTAGTGCGGCATGTGTAGTTTATCAGCATATCCTTGAATTGTTCCTAGTCATGGGTGTATCAAGACGGGGCATCGATATTCCAGAGTAGACTAGCGTATACCATTCCTGTCCCATGTGATGAGTGATGGATGTTCCCATATCCATCTGGTGAGGTGACACCAAAGAATGTATGCGGGTGCTCAGTGGAGACTGGATACACTGAACGGACTCACAGAGAACTCCTATGTGGTATTATATCTATCGTCGGATAGCAGTTCTCAGGTAACACTGATACAGGTTAGTCTGTAGACCCGAGATCATCATAGAGTCTTGTGTGTCCTCCCACTGTACTTTGATCTCCACCCTACCACGGCTCTACTGAGTCGTGCAAACAGGTGGTCTTTAAGTACAGTCCCGAGGCACATGGAGGCAATGAGCGATAGGAGGGGTTTCGTCTCTCCTGGTATTGGGAGTTGATGTTGTCCTATGCTCAATTGGCTATAACAGGAAGTCCCTGACCAGGGCTGCTAAGATTTACTGATAAGTGTTATTAGTAGTTTCTCGATCTGTTATGAGTCATACACCAGCATGACTTATTGAGTTATTAGGGTCGACGATACCATCCCTAGACTTGATATGCAACATATCTGACGAGGAGACCGAACTGTACAGTAAGTGTTGCCAGATGGCTCGACGGGAGTTTTGACAGTTTTGCTGGTTTTCTTCTGATCGTTCAATTCCCGGGTGGCTGTTACGTTTAGCTGACCGCTTGCGGCTTATGGGTGTTTGATATGATCATCACCCACTTCCGGCGTATTGACGAGTCTTAGAGTCCCACACAGAAGTTTTCTAGGCCAGGCGAAAAGATGTGGTGTGCATATGAGATATGCGCGGGGACCCGATTGAATACGACTATATGATACCGTATGTTAATCGGGCGTTTTTCTATTAGTCGGGTCGTATGCGATATGACCAGATTATTAAATCAATTGTTAGTTTAACATTTTGACTTTTAGTTTTATTTTAATTCTTTAGTCAAACCCTTTTTATTAAAGAGGAAGAATGCATGCAAGGATGCACATGTTGATGTGCATATATGCACATGTTGATGTGCATAGAAACATACATGCAAAGTATCATGGTTGATGATACACTTTTGAAGGCAATACAAGACTTACATGGAACTTATATTTATATTATCATTTTGCATTTAAGTTAAAAGAAAAAGAAAAGGATTATTCATCCATAGTTATCTTCTACACTCTTCTTATAGTTGACCACACTTCACCCACTTTTTAACCATGGATTAATATTCCTTTTTTCTTTTTAACTCAAGTTCAATAATATCTGGATATTTTAGCAACCATGGTTGGATGAGAGAATGAAAATATATATACTATATTTTCTATATTTCTTTAAGCTTTATCATTTTCATTTTGACAAAAGCTTTTGCCATCATCTTCTTCTTCCTTCTTGCTCTCTTGAATTTTCCAAAGTCAGAGAGAGTTAAAAAGAAAGGGTTTTGATTATAGAAAACATACCACTTCATCATTCTACTCTAATCTAGCCAATTAGTTTAGAGTGTTTAACTTCAACATCTATCGCATACATCTTCTTGCTCTCCATTTATAGTACAGATATGTCCTCTTTCGGAATGTATTCCGAAAATTCCCCATTGTTTACAGTGGGTCCCCATGCTTATCTGGTATATATGGGAATACCGGATAATACTTGGGGCATTACATTCTCCCCCACTTAGAACAATGGTTCGTCCTCGAACCACAGACCTACTATTGAGGAACCTGGCTCTGATACCATTCTGTCACGACCCACCCCTAATAAAGAGAGTATTGTCTGCTCTGACCGAAGTCGCATGGTTTTGTTCTTCGGGACAAACCGGACCCGACCGGGGGCTACTTCCCAGGAGGCCACCCATCCTAAAACTTCTCTGGCTCGAGCACGCTTAACTATGGAGTTCTCAAGCTCCTGTAGTGTCGGTTCACTTAAAAGGCGCCTCTGTATTGAAGAGTGGTATCATTCCATTTATAGTACAGATCTGTCCTCTTTCGGAATGTATTCCGAAGATTCCCCATTTGTTTACAGTGGGTCCCCATGCTTATCTGGTATATATGGGTATACCAGATAATACATGGGGCATTACATTATGTCATGCCCCGCTTCCCAAAGTACGGAATCCGAGGGGTTGACAAGGCCAGCCATGCTCCTACGGTCAAGGAAATATTCTGCCGTAGTCACACTTCGGTTTCTAGCTTTACGTGGTAATCAGTAATCAATGTACAGGTAATGAGAAATGCAGTCACTAAATCAAAACAAATACAAAAGAACTAACCAGATGGAGATCAAGAGAGTATAGCTCCGGGTCGCTGATCAAGATGTCCGCAATGTCCTCGGGATACGTCAGGTCCTGGTCCAAACTAGATCCACTTCTCATTCTGAGCATGCATACTCAGGTCGTCAGAGCGAAACGATAGCAATATATATATAGATACAAATGTGAACGCATGCAATAATGATGGACATGCACAGTAATCATGGAATAATGTCGTGAACATGAAGTAGCCAATGCAGATAGGTAATAAAGCAGGTAAACAGTAAAGCAGTAAACAGTATGGCAGGTATGTTGAATCAATAAGCAATGAATGTCAATGTCACTAACCCTATCAGTCTCTAAGTCTCACTGTACAGGTTGTTAAGCCTATCGTCAGTCCAAGTGTGAGAGTCAACCACTCGTGAGTATCCCCCAGCGAAGGGTAGGACCCAAGGACAAGGGAACACGGGCCCGAGTCCCTCGCTAATAATCAGTAATATCCCCATAAATCTCCAGAGTCGTTGTATATGCCGGCAATGGGACTCCCAAGATTCTGTTGAACTCACAGCCAAACTACCCCACACCCCGTGGTCTATATCAAACGCCAACCATAAACTCAAATACCAGTCGGTCCATGACGAGTCTACGCGAGAAATGGAGACAGGATCTCCATCAAGCATGTCTCGACTGATACCAAAGACAAATGGACAGTGTTTGGTGCCTTACCTATGACACCCATATAAGTGCTTCTATAATCGTCACATACCAATTATAGTCACACTTATACATGTCCCATAGACGTCGACAATGCAATATATCAATAAGGTCCGCTGATTGAGTATAAGTACGTGTCACTTCCACTTATTCATTCACGCTTAAACACTAACGTACTTGCCATAATCAGACCACTAATACCTAACACTGGGTAATGCACATGATCACTAGGTTACCAATGCAATGACTTCTACACGATATGATGAGAATACAATAATTACTATATGAATGGAATACCATCAGTCAGTGTCCTACCACTTACATAATTCACTATAAGTTATGCGTGCAGAATTAAGCGAAACAATGAAAAAGGGATAAACAGTATATTGAATTATCTATCCATAAAAATTAGTTTCACGCCAATCGGGTTTCAGGTTTGCTAGTTATAACCATTTCAATTTAAGTGTTCACGGCTGGAAGTCCGGTTTCAGAATCGGAAGCCCATTTCGTAACACACTTTAATCCCAGTTTGGATCGTAATTAGGCGACGTTATAGTTGAAAAATATTTAGGGTTATCAGTTAGGTTTCCACCTCAATTGGAGGATCAGTAATATACTATGTCGACAGGGAGTTATGGACAGGTTATGTTCGATGTGTAAAATCTGCCTCTGCAGAATTCAGCAAAATGTATCGACATTATAAAATGAGTTAAAAATATCAAAATGTTTAGGAATCCAGTGAGACCCATGGAGTAAGAAAGATAACTCAATTTTCTATGTAACGATATAGGGTTCTGCTCATTCTCATATTTGAACAGGAAAATACAAGGGTTTATAAACAGGGGTTAAGCGGGATTTCCGTTCTGGACTGCAGTCCAGAATCGTAATCCTCCACAATTATCTCTATCATAATTTATTAAAATTCAGTGATCAACTATATAATACGGTAGGTTAAACAGTTAGCTTCGATACGAGCCATCAAACGCTAAAATCCGGTTTACACACAATTTATTATAAATTTTACGGTTTAGCATGTACGAAAGTTTTCAGGTTTTACGACAGAAATCGGGACATCATTTTACGTGAGCAAACAACATCGTATTGTAACTAAAGTCTTAAGGGACATTCATTATAACTCGGGCCATCACATGTTATTTCTTGTCGTCAATTTAACGGGGTCCGTAGGTCATGGTTTACATCGAACACTTATAATAGTATCAGATCGCAATCGAAATGAATAAATGTTGCATGAAGCAAGTATTAAAACTTGCCTGACGACGATCGATGGTCACGAAGGCGATGATGGCGATAGCCTGTAGCGACGGCACGGTTAGCACAGCGACATGCACACGGCTACGCACAGCTTGGATTTGAGCCTGGCCTCGGTGAAGAAGGCAGAGCTTGGAGGCGACGGTAACCGGAGATGATGGTCAAGGCCGCGACGATAATAAGCCCAGCAGCAACGATGGTGAGAGGTCACGTAAGGTCTGGCACGGCACCAGCAGCGGTGATGGCAACGAGCTCAGGGGTGAGCCCAGTAGTGATGAAGCTGGTGTCGGGGAGGTCGCACGGTGGTCGGAAGTGGCAGGCGGCCGTGGAGGGGTTCGTTGACGGTAGCGGCTCGTCGATGCACAGGGGTCTCGTCGTGGTGGTGCGGCGTTCGTCAGCAGTGGAGGAAGCTCCGGTGCGGGAGTATGCAGACGATGGTGCTCGGGTGCTGAGGTGGTCGAGAGTCTGGTGGTGGGTCTATGGTGCTTGGTGTAGGCAAGAAGGAGAAGTGGACGGTGAAGCGAGTTCCGGCGTCGACGAGACGCAGGCAAGGTTGATGGGTCGGTTCTCGTAGGGGGTGCAGGGAAGTGAGTCGGGGAGGTAGGTGGGAGGCGAAAGGATTAGAAAAGAAGGAAGGCGAGGAGGTAGAGACGAGGGTGTGGGTACGGTCGACGACGAAGAGGTGAACGTCGGGGACGAGGACAGGCGAGGGGCGTGGGCAGTGACAGAGGAGGTGGGTGCATGGGTGGAGAAGGGTCTCGGGCTCGTGGTGCGAGGGGGCGAAGGGAGAGAGGGGGATGAGGTCGATGGAGGCTTCGCGAGCGCGCGTGCGTGGGGGTCGTGGGGATGTGGGATCGAGTGAAGAGGGAGCGTGGATAAGACCGCGTCGATGTGGGGAAAGAAAAGAGCGGGAAGGGGAAAGAGCATTGGGGGAAAGACGAAGGAAGGAACGGGTCGGGTGAGGGGTTTGGGCCGGGGTCCTTGGGTAGGCTCGGGAAAAAGGGAGATAGGGAGGAAGTGGGCCGGGCTGTGAGGGAAAATAAGAAAAGTAAAACATGGAAATAGGGTTAGGGTTTGGGAAAAGAGAGAGTGGGTTTGGGTTAAAAAATTGGGAAATAAAAAAGGAATTAGATGTAAGGTTAGGTTTTGGAGGTTTGGGCTGGGCTCGGGGAAAATGGAAGTGGGGAAATAAAAGAAATAGGACTTTAGTTTTAGATTGTGAGTCTAATAAATTAGTTTAAATAAAATTTATACACATTTTAAATCGGATTAAATCTAGATTAAATTATGAAAAAATACGGAAAATTTGTAGAAAATTTGGGAAAATATCTGGAGACTTATTTATTAAAAATACACTAATTATTTATAGGGACTGGGTATTACATCATACCGCCCTTACAAAAATTTCGTCCTCGAAATTTAAAATAAACGATAAGCTATATAAAATAATATGTGAAAAGCTACAACATCAAACACTAACATATAATGGTTTACCTAAAAACAGTTAGATAAAAATCGAAGGTCTAAGTAGGTATAAGGCGGAACCATCTATAAGGATAAACTATATGTACAAGAGGATAAAATAGCAATAACAACCCATAGTGTAGGGTTTGCCGATAAGCCAAAGTATTTTAGAATAAATGTATCGATCAAACAATTTTAAAATAACTTTGAAAACCAACATGGTGAAAATAAGAAACGTAGCACAAAATAATATGCGCGATATGTGTTTGCGCTATTGAAAATGTAAAGAATAGTAAAGCATTTAAAATGAATAAAACGGAAGTAGTTAATAACATGCAATTTTTCGATAAATACAAAATAATGAAAACTAAATTTTCGAATAACGATGTCCCTGAATGTAATCATGGTAATGGGAGATAGCACAAAAAAATGTATAGGGGCTAGCCAGGGTAGGGGTTACAATGAAGTATGACCCACTCAAAAGGTCGGACTGTGGTACTTCACACTGAATGTCGAAGAGACTGGGGTCGGGTCAGCACAGGGCGTAAGGGCGAACAGTCATGAATCTCAGGAAAGAAAGAAATGTATTAGGGAGGTAGAACAGTCAATGCATCATACGAACCAAAAATCAAAAGATTAACGAACTCAGAAATTTTATTATCATTCCAGAAAATTCCAAACAAGGCATTCTTGAAAGATAAAAGATGGACCTAAACTATACATAAATTTATTTGGCCAGAGCAGACAAAAGATAAATCACGTCAGGCGCAGTTATGGAAGTTCATGTAAGGCTACGGTAGCGCCCCGGCCGTCTGTCCGAGGCCAAAATGCGGAAATAAAAACTTTTCTAAAACTAGAAACCGGCGCTACAGCGGACTTTAAACCCGGATCAGACCATTAACCAACTACTAGCTAACTAGAGAAAAGGTAGAGAGCTATACCGAGCGATCCATGTCCTTCGGTCTTCGGCCACCATCCCGATCTCCCCGCGGCATCTCCGGTCTCGATCTCCTCATCGGAAAGGGCACCACATCACCGAGTCTTTTTACGGGCTCCCACCTTTGGACCGAGACAACTCAGACACGAAGTTGGAAAGCCGACGTGTCTAAGGTTGCTGTAGACTGAGTGTAGAACGCTATATCTCGAGGGGTTGCTTGAAGTTGCCATTTGGATGTGGAGGTGGAGTAATAAGCTTGGGAGATGAACAAAAGGATTTTGTGCAAGCCAATGAGAACAATTTCCCTCACCAAAAATGAATCCCCTCTCTCACCAAAAAATGTGGCCAGCCCTATCAAAGAGAGGAGGGAGGTAGAATAATGTAAGAAAGAGAATGGGTGCTAATCATGAAGAATAATGTCACACCACCATCCAACTCAATCCTTTCACAAATCCCATCTCAAAAAGAAAGTCATGATGAACAAAAGGAAGTCAAAGTCAATCTAGAACTATCATGAAGCAACCACTTACAAAAAACACCCTCCACTTTGCTAATTTGCATATTTGCAAATAAGCCCCTCCATGCAAAATTCAGCCAAGGAAAGAAAGAAAGGAAAATGGCCGAAACGCAATGCAAACTGGCAACATCAAAAAGACGATCCCGTAATAAATTACAGGAAAACCCCGCGACTGTATATACATACCCGCATTTGTATTCCGACCGAATACAAATGCAATGAGACAAAATCTACACTGTACAATACTAGGATCCGGCTTAAACCAAAGCCCGCTAGTATTATCCGTCCGATCATGATGCATGCAATACCGCACGTATATGATCGAACCCTGCCATATTTCCATACGGCCTCTACAGCGTTTCGCCCGAAACTTGAGAAACTGTCTGTGGGGGACTCTAAAGACTCGTCAATATTTTAGCTGTGGAGTTAACCACTAGCACGTCAGAGGTATTAGCCGTACGTAACGGGCTACCAGGTATTGACTAAAAGGGAGGTCGATGAGAGAACCCATCCCGACACCCTACTGATCCTGTCAGTGATAATATCCGTACAGTCCGGTCCGTTCGTCTATGAGCATCGCATGGCGGGCCTATGGGGTTGGTAAAAGTCAGACCCCCAAAAGCGGTACAAGTCGTGTCGAAGTGTAGCCCAGAACACCCTGAGATACTACTGGAATACCTACCAGTAAATCTCCTGCCTCGGCTGAGAGCTTTGTGTAATGTCTCTCCTAGACACAGCGCGATCTCACCCCCAATACCGGGAGAGACGAAACCCCTGCCGATCCGCTCACTGCCTCCATGTGGATCGGGGTTGTACCCAACTAAAACCTGTTTGCACGACTCCTTTGAGCCGTGGTAGGGTAGTAATCAAAGTACAGTGGGAACTCACACGAGACAAATGACGATCTCAGGTCGATGAACTAACCTGTACACATATCACCAGGAAACTGCTATCTGACGTCTGGTATAATACCAACTAGCATATTCCCTGCGAGTCCAGTCCGGTGTACTCATAACCCAATGAGCACCTGTATACATCTTAGGTGAACCAACTGACGCCAGTGGCTTATGAGACCGGCCACTACCCCTCATCGGGGTCTCGACTGTATACACTAGTCTACTCTAGAGTATCGATGCACTGTCTCGAAAACTCCCACGACTAGGGACCTTTTAAGGATGTGCTTATAGACCCCAGCTCCCACGTATATGATCGCCATCATACTGCTGGCCGTCAAGCAAGAATCCTAAGGGCTCTATCAACGCGCAATAGTGACCTGTAAGGTCACCTAAAGCAGTACACGATGAGAAAGACAAATCATGGTAGCATACTATTCTCTATCAACGTGTAATAGTGAACTACAATGTCATCCAAAGCATGTACACGATGATAAAGACAAACCAAATAGTATACAAACCTCTCGAGTAAGACTGTCCTACCGGTATAGGTCTCCCTCAATCATTGCAATCACATGCCTGTGATCCAATAATTGACTCTGCGGGCACTATAACCAACAATCTTCCACTTGCACTCAAGGCTAATTATTGAGATGTCGCATACTCACAGCCCGTGTGATACCGAACACCCAACTCCTTTACTAATCAGTCTCACAAAACCCGTTTGCGAAACTATTGTGTTCGAGGAATGGCCTCAGCTAGTGGATCCGCCCTGATGTTTATTTCTATGTCTCTCTTAATCTCAAGTTCGCGGAGAAACCTATCTCCCGAAATGAGCAATACCTATCTTAGAATATGTCTGGATATCTGATGGGACCTAGTTCACAAATGAACTCCAAATCCAAACTTCTTTGACTGTATCATCAACTGAATTTAATCAGTATCCTGCGTAATGCCTCCCTCAGTGTCCGCTTGGATCACTTGTCCATAACACTGCCCCTCGTCAGAGGGAAAACTATAACTTGACAGTCACTCTGTCATCCAGGTCACCTTGGAAGCCTAGAATGATAACCGTCTCCTAAAAAGAGGTTGCCGTTATCATATCCTCAGAACATCAACTTATGTTCTAAACTGCTTCCGAATGTTTCTCCAGGATTGGATTAATATAAACTTATTGCATCTCGTGTAAAAATAATATCTGGTGTGGTACTTGACATCTCATGATCAACTCAATTACCTAAGCAAGTGATCTGCCAATCATGCACATCCCTCTCCCCTTTAGTCTGTAAGACACCTTTAGAGAGGGTGACTCCATCACCTGCAGGTACACTACCGTGCCAGGAGTTGTCCACTCTAAAACATCTTTAGAATGCTGTCTAAGTACCCTGATTGGGACACTTCCCAAATCTAGATCTAAAACCATAGATCCAGTAACCAGAATGTCTGATATGAAATCCATGTCCTATGTGGAGAAACCACTGTGTGACAACCAAAGTATAACCGATCATAGTATAGGAATTTCACTTCCTACTCTATGTATGTCATCCAAATACCAAGACATCACACCCTACTACCTTCTTAACAGATCCATCCCCTATTCTGACGAAGTCAAACCTATGACTGTCACATCAGAAATAGATGATCTATCTCCGCTATATCTGCTTTAGTCCATAGACATAAGCTACTTGTCCACCAATGCTTCCGCTGCTCCCACTGACTACGACAACCCTCTAGCAGAGTCATATACACGTACACTTCTAAAGCCAGTTCAGAACGACGCTATACTCATCCTCCTGCCGGGTGTCATAGCCTGGAACAACACTAATGGTAAGTCTTGGTAAACAAGAACCTCCCTGTCACCGTCTTTGAGGCTACCGGAGTACCAATCGGGTACCTGAGGTTACCCACCATATCTGCGGAGTGGCAATGGAATGTCAAACCGGATCGAATCTTTAGGTTTTTATCAAATTTTCAGTAATCGTTTACGGTTCTGGAATCACTTCCAGTTCTACCATACTCCCACTTCTGTTTTCTGAAAAAATCCATTTTACTAAAATGTGGCGAGTCAAGAACAATATCACGATTGATCTTTTCCAGATGGTAGAAAGTCAACCCTCGTCATAGCCCGGGTCAACCCACAAATAGCCATTACAGAAACGTGCCTTGAGTTATCCAGAGTCTGGTTTTAAGCATAAGCCGGACAACTCCCCGTACCTTAACATTGTTAAGATATGAATCGTTCTATTTCCAATATAGAAACAGAGGCACTGATTTAGTTGGAACCAGATTCAAATCATGCAGCTGTTTCCAGTGCATGTCAACAAAATGGAAGGAGGCCGATCAGCGTTACTCAACTTAGGAATGCATCCAGATTTGAGTAACCTGAAAGAGAAACAAGTTTCTCAAAACCATTACTATCAACTGAATACCAAACATAAGTATCTACATTTTCGATCACTTTGAAGAATCCCGATACTTGCAATACCTGGTTCTCTACTTTATTCATATACCTATAACTTCTCAAAACTTGGACCTTGTGTTCCTACGAAACACTTGTCTAAAAACTAAAGAAGTCATAAGTAAACCGAATATAGTACGAGGACCAACCCCTCTGTCCTAATGGACACTCGACAACATACAATACTCTGTATAAGTCCCCTGAGTTGAATAACTCATTCCCTCTGTGTCGTAGGTTGAAAACTGTACTTATGGTTAAGAAGAATTACACCGCTGTTTAATGCTCCTTACCTAACCATCCACTGATATAGGTAAATGTCATAGACATAATTTCAAAAAGTTATATCTCACTTTATAAAATTAAACGTGCAGATATATCAATTTGAAATTGGTGCATAAAAACGGATATTCAAAACCAAATATTTGTCGTCCGACAAACAACCCAGGTGATTTCCTCAAATATCACCAATTACAACGAATCCCGATATAATGAGGATGATCACCCAATTCCCAATAACTTACTCCCACTCATCATCTGTAAAACTGTAGGGTTCCTAGGCACACTAATGAAGTTTCACAAGAGATCAAACATGCCCAATTGAAATTTTACATGTGCCGAGAAAACCTAATACGGATCGTTAACTAGATATATAGGCGAAGCAAGCAAGTAAACGGAAATATAGCTAAAGGAAAGGGGCTACAACCTTTGTAGATCCGATCCACCACCTCCTAGGCTCCGTGATGAAGTCCCCTCGCTGTCCAAATCATATCTTGGGCTCTAGCGTCGGCTTCATCGGAGAAAAACGGGCTAGGTCACCGACGACGATGCCGAAGATGATCTACGTCGAGGCATCGCTAGATCAAGCTCCAACTTCACCAAGTCAAGAAAACTTGTGAAGGAAACACCCCTATACTACTTGGCAAGAGGTAGAGGATGAAGAAATAGGATGTGGGTTCACTTTAGAATTGGATTTCTCACTAGTTTTCATCACTTTCCATTGGAGTAGCAAGCTTTCTTCATGTTGAAGATGAAGAAGAAGATGATAAAAGAATTATGATAAGTATTATGTAAATGATAAATAAATCAATACTTATCATTTACTAACCCTTGGTTAGTTGTAGAGAATGGACCATGGTTAACTTGAATGGTTAGGGGTTAAGGATGAGACAAGAATGGTGACTTAGTCAAAGTTTCAAGAAACTTCAACTACAAACAAATCAAGCCACCATTCTATATTCTTTATCATTTTCTTTTTCCAAAATAAACAAAAAGAATAAATAAATGAATAAGTAAATAAAAAGAAAACCCTAATCATAAACTTAACCATGGTCTAATTCTTTACACTAACCCTAGCTTGCATGTATCATCAAACATGATACAATCATGTGCACAAAATATATCACATATACAATGTGCACAAACCAAGTGAGTAAATCCATTTAAAGTGAACCAATACTAGTTAATGCAAAGTAATATATCAAATATATAATTATACATTAAATCATTAAATCAACACTTGATTCAATGATCCGGTCATATCGCATATAACCGGCTAGTATCCAATGTATCGGCTTATCGAATCAATCCTTGATTCGATAACTAGGTTATATCGCATACAACCATTCGACACATTTATCGTGAGAATGAAATACGGTAACACATACACGCATTACTCTCGGTCCCGCACATATCTCATATGCGCTCCTATTTCGTTTCGCTTGAGCCAGGAAACCTCTGTGTAGGATTCTAAAGACTCGTCAATATGCCGGTAGCAGATGATGATCATATCAAACACCCACAAGCCACAAGCGGTCTGCTAAACGTAACGGCCACCCGGGTATTGAGCGATCAGAAGATCGACGAGCAAGCCCGCTCACACTCCTGTGAATCCAACCAGTAACACTTACCGTACAGTCCGGTCTGTTCGTCTGATATGTCGCATATCTCGCCTAGGGGTGGTAAACGTCTGACCCCAATTGCTTGATAAGTCATGCCGACGTAAGGTCCATAACATTCGTGAAACTACTGGTAACTCTTATCAGTATATCACTGCAACCCTGGCCAGGGATTTCCTGTTATGGCCAGTCGAGCATTAGCACAATATCAACCCCCAATACCAGGAGAGACGAATCCCCTCCTATCGCTCATTGCCTCCATGTGAATCGGGACTGTACCCAAAAACCACCTGTTTGCACGACTCAGTAGAGCCGTGGTAGGGTGGAAATCAAAGCATAGTGGGAGACACACAAGACTCTATGACGATCTCGGGTCAACAGACTAAGCTGTACCAGTGTCACCAGAGAACTGCCATCTGACGTGAGGTATAATACCATCTGGGAGTTCTCGGCGTGTCCGTTCAGTGTACCCAGTCTCCACTGAGTACCCGTATACCATCTCTGATGTCAAACACCAATGGATATGGGATCATCCATCGCCCATCACATGGGGTCGAGAAGATACACGCTAGTCTACTCTGGAATATCGATGCCCCGTCTCGATATTCCCACGACTAGGAACATTTCAAGGATGTACTCATGGACTACCCAAGCCCCACTAGTATTGATCTACATCATAGTCCTGGAAGTCCGAGTACACATCCTAAGGGCTTTATCAACATGTAACAGAAAGACAGAAAGTATACACGTTAAGATAAAGAGCAACCAGATAGCGTACTATCATGTCGAGCAAGAAAGTCCTACCTATATATGTCCCAGCATCCACTACAATATACATCCAATGTACAGTAATTGGCCTCTAGGGCATACATATAACTAACAATCTCCCACTTGCACTAGGGCCAATCTGTAGCAGTGGTTGCAGTATTGTATACTCAACCATCCCCTAAAAGTCTCTCTTTGGGAAAAGGCCTTCGTGAGTGGATCCCCCGTATTGTCTTCTGAGTCTACTCTCCTAACCTCGATCACCCTGGAGATCAGCTATCTCCATGAT
The DNA here is from genome assembly GCA_030015575.1 of Agapanthus africanus. NCBI lineage: Eukaryota > Viridiplantae > Streptophyta > Magnoliopsida > Asparagales > Amaryllidaceae > Agapanthus > Agapanthus africanus. The sequence continues at coordinate 272,831,555 of CM057348.1, forward strand.
TAGGTGATGCTGCCTCAGAATAATGTCTGGGTCACTGATGGGACCAGGGTTCCTAGGCCAAAGCCACAGTTCCATTGTCACACAATGGTAGGAACCTAGTTCATCCTATGAACCAATATACACCCAAAATGCCTCTTTGGTAGTATCATTAATAGCGATGTTACCAGCCTTTATCGTCTAGTTTGCCACGGTATCTAGCTTAGAACTCTTCCAACATACCGTCCCTTTACTGAGGGTAAAGACAATGCCTGTGACTGACATTCAGTCGTCTTTATCAGCCTGGAACCCTTCCAGTGATTCTCCCCAGGATCGATTGATACCATCTCACTACAACTAGTGAGTATCCTAACATCCAATTAGATCTATCTCATAGACGAAAATACAGGATTTAGGAGGTATCATTTTGATCCTATATGGAAAATCATTGTGATAAGCGGAGATTGATCGAGCGTAGTATAGGAAACTCCTTCCTTAACAGGAGTATGTCATCCACGTACTCTACGAGGATCGTCACCATACTCCCTACTACCTTTTTGTTTATACAAGGTTCATCTACCATTTTGATGATGTCAACTTCTTTGACTAATCCATCAAAACAGATGTTCCAACTCCGCGATGCCTGCTTTATCCTATAAAGCATCTTGCACACGTTTCCGCTGCTCCCACTGTCTACGAGGCCCTCTGGCTGTGTACTTATAGACGCACTCTTCTAAAACATCATTTAGAAAAGCAGTCATGACACCCAACCACCAGATATCGTAGTCATGGTATGTAGCCGTGGCAAGTAGGATCTGGATGGACTCAAGCTTAGTCCCTAGAAAAGGTTTCATCATTATCCATACCTGGTTGATGACTAAAACCTTTAACAAGTCTATCTTTGAAAGTCTCAACTTTTCCATCTACACCGAGTAATCTTCTCAAGATATACTTGCTCCTGATGGGGATTTAACCCTTCAGATATAGCAACCAAAGTCCATACTTTGCTGGTGTATATGGATTCCATCTCAGATCGCTAAGCATCCAGCCATTCTTACAGAGTCCCTACTCTCGATGGCCTGCTCGAAACTAGTTGTGTCATCATCTCATGATGCATTCCTTGCTCCCACTGTCATCGAGAAACCAAGGTATCTCTCAAGCGGATGAGGAACCCTACCAGATCGGCGGAGAGGCTGAAGATCGTCGGGAACTATTGAATCCTTTGGTTCTGTCAAATCATCAGCCGTAGTTTTGTATAGCTGGAACCTTTCCAGTTCTACAGAACTGACCTTGCCTCGAGCTTGTCCCGATTTTGCTTTTCAGACATAGGCTGGACAACCCCAAATCTTAACTAACTTAAGAGATGGGCTCTTCCCTTTCCATATCGCATATGAAATGGTAGGCAACAGATTTGATTCGAACCTAATTCAATAGGTATGCAGCTTCTCAAGTGCATAAACCCCTAAAAGGAAACAGGTAACTTAGTAGTACTCATCATAGAGCACACCATATCAAATAGGGTGTATCTGCTCCACCCCGATATACCATCGTGCTATGGTGTATACGGAGGAGTAATGCTGAGAGAGAATCTCGTTTTCCTTTAGAATAGTCTAGGAATGCCATGCACAAGTATTCTCCTCCCTGATCTCATCGTAGGATAAAATACTTATACCTGTATTGGTTCTCTACTTCCAGCTTATATTCTGTGAACATCTCAAAAGGTTCGGACCTATGTTTCAACAGGAACATGTGACTGAATCGTGAGAGATTATCAGAGAATATAGTGAAGTATAAAGAACCAGTCCTGGCATGTGTAGACAGGAGACCTTACATACATCATCATGTATCAGTCCCAAGAGTTTACTAACTCTTCCTCTGTTTCCAATAAATAGAGCTATGGTCATCTTATCTTTGTGACATGACTGGCAAGTTTCACAAGATGTAAATTCAAACTGATTTAAATATGCATCTAAAATGTAACTTCAGCCAGTCGGGTCGCATTGATATGACCTAGTCTACAATGCCTCAAGAATGATTCGTTCATTTCTGAACTTTTCCTCTTGCGTGTGCTCTGTATACTAGGAACTGTAGTTTGATTTAGAACGTCAATGCTTTTAGATAATGTGCCTGAACCGATCAACTTTTGATATAGGAAATGTTCAAAACATTATCCATTAATACAAAATTATATCCTTTCTTTACTAATAAAGAGACTGATATGATTTTGTATATCAGGTTCAGTATCCAATAGCATTTGTTCAGAATCAATGTATTGGTAATACAGGGTGACAGTGACCAACAGACTTGGCTGCAACACTTTGTCTCATGAAACTTATCACCCGTTCTCAGTTTTTCTACCTTTTTGTAGCCCTATGTAACAGCTTACATATCTGGGATCCTGATCCGGTATCATATACCCAGGATTCAGAGGATACTGAGAAACAGTTCTTTGTAATGAACATACCTGAAGGAGATGCATCATATGCACTTTCTTCGTTTGGGCGGCATAGGAATTCTGGTATTCCCCAATTTCCTGCTCTGTCTTATAACAATTATAAGTTGGAGCGGGACCAACGTTCCCCAGCTCTGTATAACAAGCGGGTTCGGTCAATACATCCATTTTATTATCTTGATTAAGGCGTGATATGGTCGCTACCAGGAGAGAGAGAGAAGAAAACACTCTGCGTGCGCTCTTGCAAGATCAGATTGGTTATATATTTTATCTAATCAGGATGGCTCCTACTGTTTTTATCAAATCTTCCTTCAAACCTTAAAAGGAAAGACTAGACGGGATTAATTACACTCTACAAGTTCGCCAATCTTTCAGCCAGGCCAGTGTCGGTACTTTGAGGAAGGTTCCCCGTGCTTTCGAACGGACCTAATTACAGTAAACCTCGTTTTCCCAGAGGCGTAACCCCGTTGACACCTTTCTAGACACCTACTTGATCGGCTAATTGCAAAGTGCAAAACTCTCCCAGGAGTAACAATTACTCGCAGTGGGTATCGGGATCCAACTATCATATAGAAGGTATGCAATCTCATTGCAAATTTCAACACTTGAAACTCCCGATAATGGTTTTTACCCCTAGCACCTATGACCTTAACTAAGGTCAACAAATCATAAGTACTAGTCAAGTTCTACCCGTCATTTCGTGATTAATTAGACCCACCCACATGACCCTTAACTAAGGTCAACAAAGTCACACGACTGTCCTAACTAATCGCATCATATGCGGTGTAGAAAGACATCACTTAGCTACCGTACACTGTGCCTTGACTATGGTCAACAAACACAGCACGAATACTAAGTACTCTACTTCCTAAAATGACGGAGGGTTGCGGCTGGTTTTTGTGAAAACCTTTAACGCTTTGAACTTGATCTCGTTGCGGAATCAAATGGTTTTTAAATGGAATTTTTTTGAAGCTTTTCTAGTTTTGCTAAAGGGGTCACTCCCGGTGAAGGGATCGTCGGCCCTTTCCTCGTCGAATGAGGTGCGGGATATATCATATATATCACTGTGCAAAGCATAAACTATAGAAGCGATCAAAGACAAACCGATGGTTGTAGCATCTGCCAGTTATTGCTAAAGGAGTCACTCCCGGTGAAGGGATCTCGGTCCTTTCCTCATCGAATAAGGTGCAGGATGTTCTACAATGAACACCGCGATGCAAAGCAAGAACTGTAGCTACCTGTTTTTATTTTAAAATTCGATTCCACAACATCAATTAGGTTTATTTTCTTTCATTAATCTCATTAATGAATATCCCATCATTTAAGTCCTCCTAATCATCACAGATAAATATAACGTACGCTTATGCCATCCGCATTCGCCTCGATGTCCCCTCGTGCACCGTTAGGTTAGGTAACTAACGGCAGAGCGGGGCAGGGCTAGCGTGGGTGTAAAACATAAGTAACGTCTATATAATATATCATATATACTATATACTACATCTATCTGAACAGAGCACAGAACATCGCATGATCACATCACAGATAACGCAGCAGAAGAAACATATGAAACATTGGATATACTAGGACGTCCGTGTTTTCAATACGAGCCAGTATAAAATACGGATTCCACGGTCGTGATGAATAGCCAAACCCACACCCCTAGACCCCTACGAGAGCGGCAAGCAACCCTACCAATTCTAGGGTTAGGAGACCCGGACTCGACTCCTCGAGTTGGTCTCCCACTGGACCCCAGAACCCGGTTACTTGTGCTCCCCTCCTTGGGTCTATCCTAGTGCAGAAAAGTAAATAATATACATCAACGGTGACAACTTCCGCAACCTGGAAGCGCCCCAATAAAAGAATATTACATACAAGTTTTTACATGAATAAAAATGAAAAAACACCCATCTCACATAAAAAAAACCCCGGCTATTCGAACACGACGATCCAACATAACATATCCAGCAACACATAACATATCATGTCATCAACGTAAGTAAATATGCGCATCCCAATTGTCGTTGACATATAGCAACGAAACTGGTGATATCACATATTACACTTACGGTCACAGAAAAGAAAGTGTAAAACTACAACAGTTGGAATCCGCAACCTCTTTAGACATCACATGCCTAATCAAATGAATTACTTAGACATCGCATGCCTAACAATTATAAACCCCGCATTTTAGTCTCGTTATCGAAAATACTTTTCAATATCAAGTTGGGCAATTCAACAAGATTCCTGAAAAAATGATCGAATGCTCGTCGCAAACTTTAGTAGGCGGCCGCACCCCTGATACCGTCGACGAAGTGCACCAAGGCGGAACACCGCTAACGCGAGCACCCAAATGGATGCTTTCGGCGACGGGGTTCTCCTACAGTCACTTGGTCGGGGCTATGGAGTGAGGCTGTTTATTAAGTTTACCCGGCGAGTATGCGCGTACGCTACGTGATTGCGACGGACTTTTGATCACATCAAAATTCCGTGGCAACCGATCAAGTGAGACTAAACTGCTATATTTATAACATTCATCCAGTCATCTCAAAACTATTTGCGAATTCCAAGTATTGTATCAAATTCCGGATAAAAAGAAAATGCTAAACTTTTCGATCGAACAATCGAACACCCAAGTTTTCTCGATACAGCTCAACACATGAAATAAGTGTAACAACATTCAGTTCGTGCCTCAGTACCAACGGTCCAGCCGTAGAAGGGTCAAGCCAACGCCTCACATGTGGCACGCCATACAGCCCCAAACCCGAAGGTTCAAAGGGCAGTTCAAGACGGTCACATAATCGAGTTAAGGTTTGTTGTCTTCTAGAGGGTCCATCGCGTTACTTGCACTACTTAGAACTTCGTTAAACTATGGAAAAATCCAACACTTGGAAAATTCCCGACAGGGGAAAAATTGGGTATTTATATCCGGTCGAACTTTTTAACATATTCTAAAATTTATCCGGAAAAACACACTGACAAAATTAGACAATCCGATCGATACACTGAGTCCCCAATACAACCCAGAAAATGAAACTCTGGAAAAAATTATTAAAAATCTCCAGGAAAACCAGCACAGACAACTAAGGATTACTGTGCAAAATTGGATGCATAAAACGACAAACTGGCCGCGGAACGGCCGCATGAGCATGCTCATGCCGCGGATCCACGGTGCTTTTATGGAATCAGGTCCTCGAATTCTACCGTAATCCTTAGATCTTCCTGATGATTTTTCTGAATATTTTTAATCTGCAAAAATCCACATTTTACAAAAAAGTCCAGAGAGCATTTCAAAGTCGGGGTTTTGGGTCGATCGGATTTCTAGCTCCGTCGGGACTTCGCCTAAGGCTCTAGCTAGGCTCTGATACCACTGTAGGGTTCCTAGGCACACTAATGAAGTTTCACAAGCGATCAAACATGCCCAATTGAAATTTTACATGTGCCGAGAAAACCTAATACGGATCGTTAACTAGATATATAGGCGAAGCAAGCAAGTAAACGGAAATATAGCTAAAGGAAAGGGGCTACAACCTTTGTAGATCCGATCCACCACCTCCTAGGCTCCGTGATGAAGTCCCCTCGCTGTCCAAATCATATCTTGGGCTCTAGCGTCGGCTTCATCGGAGAAAAACGGGCTAGGTCACCGACGACGATGCCGAAGATGATCTACGTCGAGGCATCGCTAGATCAAGCTCCAACTTCACCAAGTCAAGAAAACTTGTGAAGGAAACACCCTATACTACTTGGCAAGAGGTAGAGGATGAAGAAATAGGATGTGGGTTCACTTTAGAATTGGATTTCTCACTAGTTTTCATCACTTGCCATTGGAGTAGCAAGCTTTCTTCATGTTGAAGATGAAGAAGAAGATGATAAAAGAATTATGATAAGTATTATGTAAATGATAAATAAATCAATACTTATCATTTACTAACCCTTGGTTAGTTGTAGAGAATGGACCATGGTTAACTTGAATGGTTAGGGTTAAGGATGAGACAAGAATGGTGACTTAGTCAAAGTTTCAAGAAACTTCAACTACAAACAAATCAAGCCACCATTCTATATTCTTTATCATTTTCTTTTTCCAAAATAAACAAAAAGAATAAATAAATGAATAAGTAAATAAAAAGAAAACCCTAATCATAAACTTAACCATGGTCTAATTCTTTACACTAACCCTAGCTTGCATGTATCATCAAACATGATACAATCATGTGCACAAAATATATCACATTTACAATGTGCACAAACCAAGTGAGTAAATCCATTTAAATTGAACCAATACTAGTTAATGCAAAGTAATATATCAAATATATAATTATACATTAAATCATTAAATCAACACTTGATTCAATGATCCGGTCATATCGCATATAACCGGCTAGTATCCAATGTATCGGCTTATCGAATCAATCCTTGATTCGATAACTAGGTTATATCGCATACAACCATTCGACACATTTATCGTGAGAATGAAATACGGTAACACATACACGCATTACTCTCGGTCCCGCACATATCTCATATGCGCTCCTATTTCGTTTCGCTTGAGCCAGGAAACCTCTGTGTAGGACTCTAAAGACTCGTCAATACGCCGGTAGCAGATGATGATCATATCAAACACCCACAAGCCGCAAGCGGTCTGCTAAACGTAACGGCCACCCGGGTATTGAGCGATCAGAAGATCGACGAGCAAGCCCGCTCACACTCCTGTGAATCCAACCAGTAACACTTACCGTACAGTCCGGTCTGTTCGTCTGATATGTCGCATATCTCGCCTAGGGGTGGTAAACGTCAGACCCCAATAGCTTGATAAGTCATGCCGACGTAAGGTCCATAACATTCGTGAAACTACTGGTAACTCTTATCAGTATATCACTGCAACCCTGGCCAGGGATTTCCTGTTATGGCCAGTCGAGCATAGCACAACATCAACCTCTAATACCGGGAGAGACGAATCCCCTCCTATCGCTCATTGCCTCCATGTGAATCGGGACTATACCCAAAAACCACCTGTTTTCACGACTCAGTAGAGCCGTGGTAGGGTGGAAATCAAAGCACAGTGGGAGACACACAAGACTCTATAACGATCTCGGGTCAATAGACTAAGCTGTACCAGTGTCACCAGAGAACTGCCATTTGACGTGAGGTATAATACCATCTGGGAGTTCTCGGCGAGTCCGTTCAGTGTACCCAGTCTCCACTGAGCACCCGTATACCATCTCTGATGTCAAACACCAATGGATATGGGATCATCCATCGCCCATCACATGGGTCGAGAAGATACACGCTAGTCTACTCTGGAATATCGATGCCCCGTCTCGATATTCCCACGACTAGGAACATTTCAAGGATGTACTCATGGACTACCCAGGCCCCACTAGTATGATCTACATCATAGTCCTGGAAGTCGAGTACACATTCTAAGGGCTTTATCAACATGTAACAGAAAGACAGAAAGTATACACGTTAAGATAAAGAGCAACCAGATAGCGTACTATCATGTCGAGCAAGAAAGTCCTACCTATATATGTCCCAGCATCCACTACAATATACATCCAATGTACAGTAATGGCCTCTAGGGCATACATATAACTAACAAAAACCATACAGATGTGAGAACCAAACCTGGTAAATACATACCCTGGAGCAAGGACTAATTAGGAAATCAGTTTTCTTTTTAACAGTACACAGTGAAACTGAAAGATGAATATGTTTCGAAAGGGTATCCAGGTATTCCTAGTAATGCCTCTTCCATTATCCAGATTTACAACTGTAACCGTATATTTCTTTGCCATCTCTCCAATTCCCTTCATATGTCTTTAGTCATTACCTTTTGTACACCCTCTTAGGCTAAATGGTTTTCTTCCTTCCCTACCATTCGGCACCAACCTATGGTTTGGAAGAAGACTATCCAATAAGCATAATGGGTGTACTGTCCTAATCCTAGGAGCATTCGCAATGCGAGAGAAGACGAAGATAAAAGACAACCGAATAAACCTTATTCCTATTTCTCCTGAACCAGAATCCATCCCCGAACTGGAACAAGTTCCTTTCGAGTTCGTATATAACCATACGATGGAGTATCCAAATAACTGTGGATCTTCGTAGTGATACGGAGTGTTCTAGAGAAATACAAAGGTGATGTAGGAGTGGTAATGAAATACTTTGTTTGGTCGTGAATAGCTGTCGCAATTTATTTTGCCCTCTTTCCAATCCCTTTATTTGTCTTTACTTGATACCTTATGTACACTACCGTTAGGCTAATTGGTTTTCTTCATTCCCCACCGTTCAGCACCTGCCTATGGTTTGGAAGAAGACTATCCAATTAGCGTAATAGGTGTACCATCCTAATCCAAGGAGCACTCGCAACCTGAGAGAAGGTAAAAGGAAAAGACAACTAAATAGTCCTATTCGTTTTCTCCAGAACCGGAAACCATTCTCGAATCTGGAAGAAGTTCCTTCGAGTTCGTATATAACCATATGATGGTTTTATCCAATGGAAGTGGACGTTCGTAGTAATACGGGATGTCCTGGAGAAAAGGGTAAAAGTAGGAGTGGCAATGAGGTATGCAACTCAGACAATCCAAAACCAGTGTTGTAAGAAGGTTCAGTTAATTTGGTCACTGAGGTGTAGTATAGGGTCGGGTCATGGTCGCTGCCAAAGAGAGAGAGAAAAGAAACACTCTGCGTGCACTCTAACCTAGATCAGAATGGTTATCAATTTATCAAATCAGGAAACCTCCCACTATAACCTCAAATTCTCCTCCAAACCTGAAAGAAGAATTAGTCGGGATCACTCGAGGAGTAAACCAACTCATTAGTGGGAATCGGGATCCAACTATCATCGTATGATAACGTGACGGAATCCACTCACGTCACCACACTCCAGAAGGTATGCGCATATCTGGCAAGTTTCAGTTTCTTCAGAAACTCCCGATGTGATTTTTACCCCAAGCGGCTTATGACCTTGACTAGGTCAACAAACCATAAACCGCCAGTCAAGTTCAACCCGTTATTATTCTGGATTGCATTAAACCCACCCGTACGTGCCCTTGACTAAGTCAACAAGGCCGCACGACTGTCCTAACCAATCCCATTTATGCAACAAACAAGCACTACTTAACTACCGAACACTACGTCTTGACTAGGTCAACAAACGCAGCACGAATACTAAATAATACCCGTAAGAAATGGCGGAGGGCTACGTCTAGTTTTTGGCGAAAAACTTTTAACGTAATGAACTTAATATCGTTGAAGGAACTGCATAGCCTTTTATAAAAATATAGTGGCGAAAACCTTTGCTAAAGAGGTCACTCCCGGTAAAGGGATCTCGGCACTTTCCCCGTAGAATGAGGTGCAGGATATTCCAACTGAATACCACGATGCAAAGCAAAAGGCAATTGGCTATAGTGAAGTTATTACCCTGACGCAATCTTCTGTCCAAGGGGTCACTCCTGGTGAAGGGATCTCGACCCTTGCCTCGTCGACTGAGGTGCTGGATATTCATAACCGAATACCACTATGCAAAACAAAAGAGAAAGTCCTTGCAATAATAGCTTTTTGAAAAATTGTTTCAATAACATCAGAATAGGTTTGTTTAGCTTGCATTGATCCGAATCAATGCAGTCCCATCAATTGATCACACCAATAAAGAACGAAAATACGATGTACGTATATGCCATCCGCATTCGCCACTGGGTCCCGTCATCACCCGTTAGGTTACTTAACTAACGACAGAGCGGGGACCGGACTAGCGCGGATGCAAAATATATACAACATCTACTAGTATATATATCAATATATAATAATCGCTCAAGGCGTGATAAAATGCAACATCACAGAAATGTAATAAGCATCACAGAACAATACAGATATCTGGGATCCCCAGGTTTCATAGAGCCGCTACTGAAACCCAACGTTCCCCAGGTCGTGTGGATAGCCTGTGCAATGAAATCCTAGACCCCTACGGGCGCGGCAAGTTACCCGCCAAAACCTGAAGCGAGGAAGCCCCCCTCAACAACGTGAATGGACCACCCAGCGCTTCACGGAATCCGGTAACTTGAGCATCCCTCCTTGGGTCAACCTGTACCCCCTACGAGTGCGGCGAATAGTCCGCCAATTCTAGAGTAAAGTCCCCTCCGTCTCAACGCCATGAGATGCGGGCCCGTTGCCCACTAGAACCCGGATATCCGTGCACCCTACCGCGGGGTAATCCTAATACAGAAAGTAAAATATACAACGGGTACATCGACGTCAGCCCGGTGTGCCCCAAAAGAATAATATACAAACAGGCAGTGACGGCAGTCCACATGTCGAACGCTCGCCCCGCAATATCAAATGTACATATACAACCAAACTGTACTACCATTGCATCCAGGCTATCCACCACGATAAATCCGCAACATCATAGCACAACACAGAATATCAATGTGAATGTCACGTTCGCAAATCCGTCTAAAAAAACTATAGCAATTAGACAGGATTTACCGATCAAATGACATTCACGGTCGCAGATATAATGTAAATACTGTGAACTAATATGTTTAAAATTTTCGATCGATAAAAATTCCCGAAGTGGGCCCCAAGCACAACTGTAGCACTCAAAATAAATCTGGGCCCAAACAGAATATACCAAAAACCCCAATTCCAACACAGAGAACTATTGAAGAAATTTGGTGCACTGTGGCTACAGTACGGCGGTGGATCCGCGGCCAAAAGGTGGTTACGGCCGCGGATCCGCCGCTCTACAGTAAAATCAGCCAACCAAATTTCTTCAGTTCTCTTGAAAAAGCCTGCACATATTTCTGCAATAAACCAAATAATTTTTTGACAACAAAACAGAATCGACAGAAACTGATGCTTTTGAAATTGTGCTTTTTGGAAATTTCGTTCGATCGAGTTCTAAACACGTTAGAGCAAGCTAGAAAAGGTTAATGGCGTGGCTCTGATACCATGTAAGGCTACGGTAGCTTCCCGACCGTCTGTCCAAGGCCAAAATGCGGAAACAAAAACTTTTCTAAAACTAGAAACCGGCACTACCGCAGACTTTAAAGCCGGATCGGACCATTAACCAACTACTAGCTAACTAGAGAAAGGGTAGAGAGCTATACCGAGCGGTCCGTGTCCTTCGGTCTTCGACCACCATCCCGATCTCCCCGCGGCATCTCCGGTCTCGATCTCCTCGTCGGAAAGGGCACCACATCACCGAGTCTTTTTACGGGCTCCCACCTCTGGACCGAGGCAACTCGGACACGAAGTTGGCAAGCCGACGTGTCCAAGGTTGCTGTAGACTGAGTGTAGAACGCTTTGTCTCGAGGGGTTGCTTGAAGTAGCCATTTGGATGTGGAGGTGGAGTAATAAGCTTGGGGGATGAACAAAAGGATTTTGTGCAAGCCAATGAGAACAATTTCCCTCACCAAAAATGAATCCCCTCTCTCACCAAAAAATGTGGCCGGCCCTATCAAAGAGAGGAGGGAGGTAGAATAATGTAAGAAAGAGAATGGGTGCTCATCATGAAGAAGAATGTCACACCACCATCCAACTCAATCCTTTCACAAATCACATCTTAAAAAGCAAGTCATGATGAACAAAAGGAAGTCAAAGTCAATCTAGAACCATCATGAAGCAACCACTTACAAAAAACACCCTCCACTTTGCTAATTTGCATATTTGCAAATAAGCCCCTCCATGGAAAATTCAGCCAAGGAAAGAAAGAAAGGAAAATGGCCAAAACGCAATGTAAACTGGCAACTTCAAAAATACGATCCCGTAATAAATTACAGGAAAACCTCGCGACTGTATATACATACCCGCATTTGTATTCTGACCGAATACAAATGCAATAAGACAAAATCTACACTGTACAATACTAGGATCCGGCTTAAACCAAAGCCCGCTAGTATTATCCGTCCGATCATGATGCGTGCAATACCACACGTATATGATCGAACCCTGCCATATTTCCATACGGCCTCTACAGCGTTTCGCCCGAAACTTGAGAAACTGTCTGTGGGGGACTCTAAAGACTAGTCAATACTTTGGCTGTGGAGTTAACCACTAGCACGTCAGAGGTATTAGTCGTACGTAACGGGGACCAAGTATTGACTAAAAGGGAGGTCGATGAGCGAACTCATCCCGACACCCTACTGAGCCTGTTAGTGACAATATTCGTACAGTCCGGTCTATTCGTCTATGAGCATCGTATGGCGGGCCTACGGGGTTGGTAAAAGTCATACCCCTAAAAGCGGTACAAGTCGTGTCGGAGTGTAGCCCAGAACACCCTGAGATACTACTGGAATACCTACCAGTAAATCTCCTGCCTCGGCCGAGGGCTTTGTGTAATGGCTCTCCTAGACACAGCGCGATCTCACCCCCAATACCGGGAGAGACGAAACCCCTGCCGATCCGCTCACTGCCTCCATGTGGCTCGGGACTGTACCCAACTAAAACCTATTTGCACGACTCCTTTGAGCCGTGGTCGGGTAGTAATCAAAGTACAGTGGGAAGTCACACGAGACAAATGACGATCTCAGATCGATGAACTAACCTGTACACATGTCACCAGGGAACTGCTATCTGAAGTCTGGTATAATACCAACTAGCATATTCCCGGCGAGTCCAGTCCGGTGTACTCATAACCCAATGGGCACCTGTATACATCTTAGGTGAACCAACTGACACCAGTGGCTTGTGAGACCGGCCACCGCCCCTCGTCGGGGTCTCGACTGTATACACTAGTCTACTCTGGAGTATCGATGCCCTGTCTCGAAAACTCCCATGACTAGGGACCTTTTAAGGATGTGCTTATAGACCCCAGCTCCCACGTATATGATCGCCATCATACTGCTGGCCATCAAGCAAGAATCCTAAGGGCTCTATCAACACGCAATAGTGACCTGTAAGGTCACCTAAAGCAGTACACGATGATAAAGACAAACCATGGTAGCATACTATTCTCTATCAACGTGTAATAGTGAACTACAGTGTCATCTAAAGCATGTACACGATGATAAAGACAAACCAAATAGTATACAAACCTCTCGAGCAAGACTGTCCTACCGGTATAGGTCCTCCCTCAATCATTGCAATCACGTGCCTGTGATCCAATAATTGACTCTGAGGGCATTATATCCAACAGTTCAGCAGGTTACGGTAGGCTCGCACGCTCAGATAGGGGTGTCCATTTCCATAGCGCCTCGCAGGGATCGCCACTGGAAGTTCTTCAACCGCGGGGTCTTTCTTCTTCTGGTCCTTCTGCCTCGACCGGAGCTTCTTCATCATGGTATGTGTCCTCGTGATTCGCCTCTTCTAGATCTTCTTCCACGGGATTTCCTGCCACTGGATTCCCCTTAAGGTTTTCCTCTCCTGGATTTTCTTCTATCGGGTCCTCCTCGGAAACTTCCTCTATTGGGTCTTCTTCGGGGTACTCTTCTTCGGCTTAAGCTTCTTCATCGAGGTCTGCTTCCATGTGATTCTCTTCTTCTGGGTCTTCTTCCATAGGATTTTCTTCCACTGGATTTTCCCCAAGGTCTTCCTCCCCTGGATTTTCTTCTATCGGGTTCTCCTCGGAATCTTCCTATATCGCGTCCTCTTCTTCATCGTCAGAGTCGCTGATCATGTTGACTTATGGGGCTACGAATCCCTCACCCTCGGAATCGCTGTTTCCGAAAATAACCTATGGGCCGTTGATCTCGTCATCTGAACTTACCAGTATGCAGTTCAAGGAAACGCACGATCGCGTGTCCTCATCTAGAGGCGGCGCTGCTCCAGGGTGGGCCATGGCCTGAAAAGAAAGAGCCGTGATTAGACAGTGGAACACACCAAGAAAATAACTAAGGATGCGGAGCACAAGGAAAATATGCGGTAGGTAAGGACTGAAAAATCAAGAAATTAGAATACTGATGCAATAAGCAGTATAAGGAAAGTGAGTGGCAAAGGGACGATACATACATCACAACTCAGAATTTTATTGCATTCAACTAAAAGTTCAACGGTTACAAGATCTTAAACGAAAGGGAATATTTACAAAAGAGTGACAATATGTTTATTGAACGCAAAAAAGTGATAATTCTTCTTTGATATCTAGACCACTACATTCTCGTGACGCGAGTTGAATCCTGCGCTGGGTCCGTACCGTCCTCAAGGCTCGAACTGTAAGTCGATGTACAACACCCCACAAGTTGCGGGGAGGCGGAAATATGAAAAATGATCTTGTTTATTAAGCGAACGTCGACTAACCAAAGATCTTTGCTAAACGATAATTAACAAAAAGCATAGAGTTCTAAGCTACTATGTTAAAAGATTATACCAAACGATTCTAGTCCTTCGTCTTTAGGATCTCTATGGCGTCCTTGGATCTCCACGTCCTCCTCGGCTTCCTTTCCGTGATAGACGATCCACCTGAGAACCCTAATCCAAGCTATAACCTCTAAACTTGAGGTTACTTAGTTTCTCTAGTTGCTAATAAAGGAACTAAGATGATGTAGAGATTGGTTATGGAGTGTTTAGTCTTTCCTAATCCTTGTTCTCAACTCATGAGTGTTAGGATTAGGGTTTGGTGAAGAAGAGAGAGCTTGAGGAGAGAGAAGGTGGAGAAGATAATGATATGAGAAAAGCTTCTCACTTGAATATATAAAACATAATGAAATATCAAATAATATCAATTAAATGATTATTCACCATGCTTCATTTATTCAAGAAGAGTGATTCATCATGCGAGTCATTAGATCATTAATGATGCATTAATGATGCATTTAATGATATGATGAATCATATGAATGAGTCACTAAAGCAATTAATGAAAATGCCACCTTAACCCCTCCTGTCACATCCTTCTAGAAGCTTCTCGGAAATTACGAGAACGCCCCTCGCATCCGTGAAAACATGGAAAAACTTTAGACTGTATAAATCCAATAACCCGCTACTAGAATCTGGCTTAAACCAAAGCCGGCTAGTAAAAACTGTCCGAATGTCGTACGTGCGTTTAAATACGTATGCGTCCGAACCTTTGTCGTAAAACCATACGACCTCTATATCTTTTTGCCTAGGTTTGGGAAATCTCTGTGTGGGACTCTAAAGACTCGACTACTACGCTGGCAGTGGGTTTAACCACAGACCGCAAGCGGCACTAGCTGTACGTAACGGTCCCCAGGTTGTTGTCGATAAGAAAGCCGATGAGGTAACCCATTCGAAATCCTACTGAGCCTGTCCGTGACAATATCCGCGCAGTCCGGTCTGTTCGTCTAAGAGTATCGCATGTATGGTCTAGGGAGGTGGTGGACGTCAGACCCCTAATAACCGTACAAGTCATGTCGGTATGGCTCAAGACCATCCGAGAATCTACTGATCAGTCCATCAGTAATTCTTAATCAGCCCTGGCCAGGGACTTATGGTAATGACCAACCGATCACCGTGCGATATCAACTCCCTATACCGGGAGAGACGAATCCCTAACAGTCACTCACTGCCTCCACATGGTTCGGGACTGTGCCCAACTAAAACCTGTTTGCACGACTCCTTTGACCCGTGGTAGGGTAATAATCAAAGCACAGTGGGAACTCACACGAGACAAATGATGACTTTAAGTCAACGGACTATCTGCACACATGTCACCTGAGAACTGCTATCTGACGTTAGGTATAATACCATCCAGTCAGTTCTCGGCGAGTCCTGTCCGGTGTACTCACATCCAGTGAGCATCTATATACAATCTCAGGTGCACTCCACCAATGGCTGTGGGACTAATCCATCGCCCCTCCTCAAGGTCTAGATATGTATACACTAGTCTACTCCGGAGTATCAATGCCTAGTCTCGATACTCCTACGACCAGGGACATCTAAGGGTGTGCCTATTGACTATCTAGCTCCCACTAGTATGACTGCCATCACAATGCCGGTAGTCAGACAAACAACCTTTGGGCTTTATCAACATATATATATATATATATATAAACACCAAGTAAAATATATCATACGTTAAGATAAAGACAAACCAAATAGCGTACTATCATATCAAGCAAGACTGTCATGTACATACATATCCCAAGCATCCTATACAATGTAGGCCTCTAGGGCATATATATCCAACAATCTCCCACTTGCACTAAGGCCTATAATTGGTGCAATGAGTACCCACTGTCTCTACCAGATCCAGTTGCTGGCGTACCGCATGACCAACATCTCAAACAGCCTCTCGAACTGCACTTGAGGGATGGCCTTGGTGAATGGATCTACCGTGTTGTCTTTTGTGTCCACTCTCCGTATCTCGATCTCCCGACGATCCACGATCTCCCTGGAAACCGCCTTAAGATATGCCTGGATTTCTGATGGGACCTTGGTTCCTTCGCTAAAGCTACAGCGCCATTGTTATCACAATATAAAGGTATTGGATTGGCAATGGACGGAACCACATGAAGTTCAGAAATGAACTTCCTCATCCAGACAGCCTCTTTTGCGGCTTCACTAGCAGCTATATACTCAGCCTCCATAGTTGAGTCTGCGACGGTATCTTGTTTGGAACTCTTCCAACATACCGCCCCTCCATTGAGGGTAAACACAAAACCCGAAATGGATTTAGAATCATCTTTGTCACTTTGGAAGCCGGAGTCGGTAAAAGCCTCTACCTGGAGGTCCCTATTACCGTAAATCAAGAACATCTCCTTAGTCCTTCTCAGGTACTTGAGAATGTTCTTTACCGCTATCCAATGTTTCTCACCTGGGTCAGACTGATACCTGCTTACCACACTAAGTGCGTAAGCTACATCCGGTCTGGTACATAACATCGCATACATTATTGATCCTACCGCCGAAGCGTAGGGTATAATGCTCATGCGAGCCCTCTCTTCATCAGTCTTTGGAGACATCTCTTTGGAGAGGGTGATTCCATGACAAGCGGGCATATTGCCGCGCTTGGAATCTTCCATACTAAATCTCTTTAGTATAGTGTCTATATACCTGGACTGTGAAAGTCCCAACATTCTATTAGATCTATAACGATAGATCTTAATGCCCAGAATGTATGATGCATCTCCCAAGTCTTTCATAGAGAATTTCTGTGACAAGAAGAGCTTTATTGATTGTAGCATAAGGATATCATTCCCTATCAGTAGTATGTCGTCGACGTATAAAACGAGGAAGACTACTGCTCCTTCTACAACCTTCCTATAAATACATGGTTCATCTACATTTTTGATAAAGTCAAATTCTTTAACTGTCTCATCAAAGCAGATGTTCCAACTCTATGATGCTTGCTTTAATCCATAAATGGATTTAAGCAACTTGCAGACTCTTCCGCTGCTCCCACTGTCTAAGAAACTTTCTGGTTGATCTATGTAAACACTTTCTTCTAAATGTCCATTTAGAAAAGCTGTTTTTACGTCCATCTGCCAGATTTCATAGTCATGGAAGGCAGCAATCGCTAGCAGGATCCGAATGGATTTAATCATAGCTACAGGTGAAAAGGTTTCATCATAGTCCAATCCTGGTCTTTGACGAAAACCTTTTGCTACGAGTCTATCTTTATAGGTTTCCACTTGTCCAAATGCACCAATCTTCTTTTTGAAGATCCATTTGCATCCAACTGGTTTTACTCCAGAAGGAGCAACTTCTAAAGTCCATACTTTATTGGTGTACATGGATTCCATTTCGGATCTCATAGCATCCAGCCATTTTACCGAGTCACTACTCGTAATAGCCTGCTGAAAACTAGTAGGCTCATCATCATCGATGATGCAATCCTCTCGATCCCCATCTAGAAGAAAACCATAGTATCTTTCAGGAGGATGAGAAAGCCTGCTAGATCTGCGGAGTGGCGTTGGTTCCTCATGTTCTATTGAAATCTGAGCTTCTACTAAGTCCTCGGTAGCAGTTTGAGATTCTGGAATTTCTTCCAACTCTACCGCGCTCCCACTAATTTCTTTTGCAAGAAATTCTCTTTCTAAGAAGACAATGTGACGAGCGACAAACACCTTTTGTTCTTCAGTGTGGTAGACCATATACCCCCTTGAATGCTTAGGGTATCCTACAAACTTGCATAAAACCGATCATGCCTTGAGCTTGTCCGGTTTATGCTTTTTAACATATACCGGACATCCCCATGTCTTGATATACTTGAGATATGGTCTCTTGCCGCTCCACATTTCATATGGAGTGGTAGGCACAGACTTAGTCGGAACTCTATTTAATAGGTATGCTGCTGATTCTAGAGCAAATCCCCAGAAGGAAAGTGGCAACTCAGCACTACTCATCTTGAACGCACCATGTCTAACAGAGTGTGATTCCTCCTTTCTGATACACCATTATGTTGAGGTGTATAAGGCGGAGTAAGCTGAGAGAGAATTCCATTCTCTTTTAAGCATTCAAGGAAACTGGTACTTAAGTATTCTCCACCTCGATCAGATCGAAGTGTCTTGATGCTTTTACCAGTTTGTTTCTCTACTTCATTTTTATACTCCTTAAACTTCTCAAAAGCCTCGGATTTATGCTTCATTAAGAACACATGTCCATACCTAGAGAAGTCATCAGTAAAAGTGATGAAGTAGGAGTGACCACTTCGTGCATGCGTAGACATCGGACCACATACATCACTGTGTATAAGTCCCAAGAGTTCAGTGGCTCTTTCTCCGTGTCCGGTGAATGGAGATTTGGTCATTTTTCCTTTGATACATTATTGACAAGTTGCATATGATGAATATTCAAACGGATCTAAATATCCATCTTTATGTAACTTAGTCAACCTTGTTTCATTTATATGACCAAGTCTACAATGCCATAGGAAGGTTTGATTCGAATCTGGAGCCTTTCTTTTACGCGTGTTTTGAATATTGAAAATTTGAGGTTGATTAAGTATGTATATGCCGTTTTCCAGTGTGCCATACCCAATCAGTTCTTGATTTAGTTGAATGTTCATAACATTTCTTTCAAGCGCAAAACTATATCCTTCATTCGATAACAAAGATACTGATATAATATTACACAACATACTGGGAATACAAAAACAGCTGTACAACACCAAAATGTGTGCACTAGTCAACCCTAGGTGATATTCCCCTATTGCAATTGCATCTACATGCATTCCATTGCCCATCCGGAGAGTCATATCACCTGTCCCCAGCACTCTACTATTTCTCAGATCCTGCAATGAATTACAGATATGAGAACCAGAACCGGTATCAAGTACCCATGATGTAGAGTTAACTGAAAAACAATTTTCGATTACAAACACACCTGAAGTAGAAGCAACTACTTGCTTCATGTCCTTGGCTTTGAAGGCCTGACAATCCTTCTTCCAGTGCCCTTGCTTGTAACAATAGAAGCACTCGTTCTTTTCTGTATTCACCCTTCCTGCCTTGTTCTTTCCCTGCACCTTCTTGACCCCACCTTTCGGTTTGGTAGCTTTCATCTTCTTCTTCCCTTTAGCTTTCGCTTTAGATTTAGAAGAAGATGATTGGCCAACATACAGAATGGGGGTCTTCTCCTTTTTCAAGGATGTCTCTGCTACCCTCAACATATTGAGGAGCTTTAGAAGATCTGCTTCCATTTCGTGCATGTTGAAGTTCAGCACGAACTGAGAGAAGGTGTGGGGAAGCGACTGCAAAATCAAGTCGATATACAAATCGTTCTCTAGCACGCATCCCAGGTTGGCGAGTTCCTCAATGAGGATGATCATTTTGAGGACGTGCTCTCCTACAGGCGATCCTGGAGCTAACCTCATCTGGAAGAGTTTCCTTGAGGTTTCGTACCTCGCGATACGGGAGTGCTCCCCATACAATTCTTTGACATGAAGAAAGATGGATACTATATCCATACTCTCGTGCTGTTTCTGGAGTTCATTGTTCATGGACGCCAGCACGATACACTTAGCTCGCTCACAATCTAGATCCCAGGTTTTGCGGACTTCCCTGTCCACAACTGAGGAATCTGGTCCTGGGATAAGGGGAGGAACAGCGGTGGTAACATATGCTACTTTGTCATAAGTCAGTGCAATATTGACGTTTCTTAGCCAATCTTTATAGTTCTGCTCGGTCAGTATATTTTTTTCAAGTAATAGTTTTAGTCCAGTCATGGTAGCTGCCAGAGAGAGAGAAAAGAAAACACTCAGCATATGCTTCTTGCAAGTTTAGATTGGTTTATTAATTTATCTAAACAGGATGGCTCCCACTGTTTCCTCAAATCCTTCTTCAAAACCTAAAAGAAGAACTAGTCAGGATTTAATCACACGTCACAATACTTGCTTAACCTTTCTGCCAGGCTAGTGTTGGTACTTCGAGGGAGGTTTTCCAACGCTTTCGCGAAGTTCCTTAATTAAATAACCTCTTTTCCCTGGAGGCGTAGCCCCTCTAACACTTTTCTAGTCACCTACTTGGTTTATAGTATTGATTGTTAAGTGAGAAAAATTCCCGAGAGTAATCCTACTCATCAGTGGGATCGGGATCCAACTATTATTGCATGATGCCCTAGATGAAAGCCACTCTAGTCACCACACTCCAGAAGGTATGCTAAATCTGCAAGTTTCCTTTATGTTTGAAACTCCCGATGTGATTTTTACCCCAAGCTCTTATAGACCTTGACGTAGGCCAACAAGTCATAAGACGCAAGTCAAGTTCTACCCATCGTTGTCCTGATCAATTTAAGTACATCGTACAAGCCTGTGACGTAGGCCAACAAGGTGTACGTCTGTCTTAAACTAATGTATCTATCTATGCAACAAATAGGCACACACACTGCTACCATACACTATGCCTTGACGTAGGCCAACAAGCATAGCATGAATACGATGTGCTGTCTATCTGAAACGACGGAGGGTTACGGCTGGTTTTTGGCAAAAAACCATTAACGTAA
Organism: Agapanthus africanus; assembly: GCA_030015575.1. Taxonomy (NCBI): domain Eukaryota; kingdom Viridiplantae; phylum Streptophyta; class Magnoliopsida; order Asparagales; family Amaryllidaceae; genus Agapanthus; species Agapanthus africanus. The sequence continues at coordinate 272,852,817 of CM057348.1, forward strand.
TGAACTTGATATGATCGAAGGAACAGAGATAGCTTTTATTTAAAAGGAGTGGTTTAAGATCCGCATTTAAAATTTGCTTTTTCAAGAAAACCGAGTGGTTTTAGAAATTGTTCCAACGATTCAGTTTAGGTTTTATTTTCTTTGCATTAATAATAATGCGTCCCATCAATTAACCTATCATTATAGATAACAACGAAAATACAACGTCCTCTTATTCCATCCGCATTCGCCACTGGGTCCCGTCATCACCCGTTAGGTTACTTAACTAACGACAGAGCGGGGGCTGGGCTAGCGCGGGTGTAAAACATAAGTGACGTCTAAATAGCTATCATATATAGATATTGTACATTCGTCAGACGCAATAATAGGCATTCCAGATCACAGATAAACAATATTGGATTTGCAAGCAATCCGCATTTCTTTTGAGCCTGCAACGAAATACGGATTACACAGTTGTGATGAATAGCCATTACCCCACCCCAGACCCCTACGGGTACGGCAAACTACCCGCCAAGTACCAGAAGTGAAGCGGTCTACCTCAACACTTCAAAATACCCGGTAGTTTGTGCACCCCACCTTGGGTCTATCCTAGGAGCAAAAACAGTAAAAAGAAATAATACAACGGTGGCTACAACCGCAACCTGGATGTGCCCCGCGAAATAATATTACAACTTATTACATTTACATCGAATGAATTAATACAACAACCCATCACAAAACCCGGCTAATCATCACAACAGTCCAATACAGTTCATATCCACAAACAGCTATAAATAACATCACAGATATGTGCAACCCCCTGCCAACCGACATACTAGCAGTTAGGGGAGGTTTACGAACACATAATACATTTCACAGATATAATCAAGCAAGCAAACATCGTATAATTTCGATCGATTAAACACATTAAATTTTGCTCCATTACTTCTCTGCAAACCTGAAACCTGAGCAAAAATTAAATCATACCAGAAATACAAAATATCACAAAAGATGCACATAAGAAAACTGGGCTGAATCGGCCCCAACTCGGCCGCAGATCCGCGGCGGATCGGTGGGATCGACTGCGGTTCCGTGGCTCTTTGGCCGATTCAGGAGCCCATTTTTATTGTGTGTTCTTATATTTTCTTACTGGTCATTCTGGAGGTCCCTGAAAAATTTTTGGACCTCATTTTAAAATCTACAGAAACTATGCAATATCGGTGTATTTTCCGGTTTGTTTCGCGTTCGAAATTCATACGACTTTGCAAGTGAGTTAATTATTGTTTAGTGAGGCTCTGATACCACTGTAAGTCGATGTGCAACACCCCATGAGTTTCGGGGAGGCGGAAATATGAAAAACGATCTTGTTTATTAAGCGAACATCGACTAACCGAAGATCTTTGCTAAACGATAATTAACAAAAAGCATAGAGTTCTAAGCTACTATGTTAAAAGATTATACCAAACGATTCTAGTCCTTCGCCTTTACGATCTCTATGGCCTCCTTGGATCTCCACGTCCTCCTCGGCTTCCTTTCCATGATAGAAGATCCACCCGAGAACCCTAATCCAAGCTATAACCTCTAAACTTGAGGTTGCTTAGTTTCTCTAGTTGCTAATAAAGGAACTAAGATGATGTAGAGATTGGTTATGGAGTGTTTAGTCTTTCCTAATCCTTGTTCTCAACTCATGAGTGGTAGGATTAGGGTTTGGTGAAGGAGAGAGAGCTTGAGGAGAGAGAAGGTGGAGATGATAATGATATGAGAAAAGCTTCTCACTTGAATATATAAAACATAATGAAATATCAAATAATATCAATTAAATGATTATTCACCATGCTTCATTTATTCCAGAAGAGTGATTCATCATGTGAGTCATTAGATCATTAATGACGCATTAATGATGCATTTAATGATATGATGAATCATATGAATGAGTCACTAAAGCAATTAATGAAAATGCCACCTTAACCCCTCATGTCACATCCTTCTAGAAGCATCTCGGAAATCACGAGAACGCCCCTCGCATCCGTGAAAACACTAAAAAACTTTAGACTGTATAAATCCAATAACCCGATACTAGAATCTGGCTTAAACCAAAGTCGGCTAGTAAAAACTGTCCGAATGTCGTACGTGCGTTTAAACACGTATGCGTCCGAACCTTTGTCGTAAAACCATACGACCTCTATATCTTCTCGCCTGGGTTTGGGAAATCTCTGTGTGGGACTCTAAAGACTCGACTACTACGCTGGCAGTGGGTTTAACCACAGACCGCAAGTGGCACTAGCTGTACGTAACGGTCCCCAGGTAGTTGTCGATAAGAAAGCCGATGAGGTAACCCATCCGAAATCCTACTGAGCCTGTCCGTGACAATATCCGCGCAGTCCGGTCTGTTCGTCTAAGAGTATCGCATGTATGGTCTAGGGAGGTAGTGGACGTCAGACCCCTAATAACCGTACAAGTCGTGTCGGTATGGCTCAAGACCATCCGAAAATCTACTGATCAGTCCATCAGTAATTCTCAATCAGCCCTGGCCAGGGACTTATGGTAATGACCAACAGATCACCGTGCGATATCAACTCCCTATACCGGGAGAGACGAGTCCCTAACAGTCACTCACTGCCTCCACATGGCTCGGGATTGTGCCCAACTAAAATCTGTTTGCACGACTCCTTTGACCCGTGGTAGGGTAATAATCAAAGCACAGTGAGAACTCACACGAGACAAATGATGACTTTAAGTCAACGGACTATCTGCACACATGTCACCTGAGAACTGGTATCTGATGTTAGGTATAATACCATCCAGTCAGTTCTCGGCGAGTCCTGTCCGGTGTACTCACATCCAGTGAGCATCTGTATACAATCTTAGGTGCACTCCACCAATAGCTGCAGGACTAATCCATCGCCCCTCCTCAGGGTATAGATATCTATACACTAGTCTACTCCGGAGTATCAATGCCCAGTCTCGATACTCCTACGACCAGGGACATCTAAGGGTGTGCTGATTGACTATCCAGATCCCACTAGTATGACTGCCATCACAACGCCGGTAGTCAGACAAACACCCTATGGGCTTTATCAACATATATATATATATATATATATATATATATATATAAACACCAAGTAAAATATATCATACGTTAAGATAAAGACAAACCAAATAGCGTACTATCATATCAAGCAAGACTGTCATGTACATACATATCCCAAATATCCTATACAATGTAGGCCTCTAGGGCATATATATCCAATACGAACTACGAAACAACTATCACTTAGCAAGAGTGGAGAGTGTGGACGAACCTCCTCCTTGTTGCTCCTTCCTTTTAGGGCAACCATTGACAAGATGTTCGCTGGATCCGCAAATTAGGCACTGTCCTTTGGCGCTGCGGCAGTCTCTCTGAAAGTGTCCTGGCTTCTTGCAGGATCCACAACGTTGAGCCTTCCGCTGCGCCCATTGCTGGGGAACAAGTGGGCGCTTCATCTTCACCTCTATTCCTTTTTTAACAGGGATCCCATTAAGATTGGAGGCTTCCGCTGGTGCCTGAGTCATCTGCCCTCTTAATCCTGCCGCTAACAGGTCGTTCGTTCGTTCCTGGGCTTCCTTCAAATCTCGCAGCACATTCAAAATCTTGACGGTCTGATTCTGGAGAGTAGAGATAGAGGAAGGGTCGTTGGAAGACATGGTCCTAAAAAAACAATTTTAGGACGGCATAAGGTACAAGGAGTAAAAATCAGAACATGATATAGAGTAGAAAATGAAACAAGAATATCGGGTGAGGTGAAACTCAATCGAGCGGAAATCAAATGTAGAATTCCAAGTCACTCAATAAAGTATAGTATTGTAAATATGCTGCAGTTCATAATTACAATCACGTATCTCTACTAAGTTACCCAAAACTCTAGCGAAAGGATCACTATGTATAGCAGAATACACTATGTGAATCGAGATCAAGAATGGCAAGTTTACAATCTAGACCGAAGGATGTCTTAGATTGTCAAGTCCTACACGGAAACTGCAATCCTAATCGAAGCAAAACTTGACTCTGATACCAACAAAACCATGTCATGCCCCGGTTCCCAAAGTATGGAATCCGAGGGGTTGACAAGGCCAGCCTTGCTCCTATGGTCAAGGAAATATCCTGACGTAGTCACACTTTGGCTTCTAGCTTTACGTGGTAATCAGTAATCAATGCACAGGTAATGAGAAATGCATTCACTAAATCAAAACAAATACAAAAGAACTAACCAGATGGAGATCAAGAGAGTATAGCTCTGGGTCGCTGATCAAGATGTCCGCGATGTCCTCGAGGTACGTCAGGTCCTTGTCCAAGCTAGATCCACTTCTCACTCTGAGCATGCATACTCAGGTCGTCAGAGCGACACGATAACAATATATATATATATATATATATATATATATATATATATATATATGTATGTATGTATGTATGTATGTATGTATACACACAAATGTGAACGCATGCAATAATGATGGACATGCACAGTAATCATGGAATAATGTCGTGAACATGAAGTAGCCAATGCAGGTAGCTAATAAAGCAGGTAAACGGTAAAGCAGTAAACAGTATGAAACGTATGTTGAATCAATAATCAATGCATGTCAATGTCACTAACCCTATCAGTCTCTAAGTCTCACTGTACACGTCGCTAAGCCTATCGCCAGTCCAAGTGTGAGAGTCAACCACTCGTGAGTATCCCCCACCCAAGGATAGGACCCAAGGACAAGGGAACACGGGCCCGAGTCGCTAGCTAATAATCAGTAATATCCCCATATATCTCCAGAGTCGCTGTATGTGCCAGCAATGGGACTCCTGAGATTCTGTTGAACTCACACCCAAACTACCCCACACCCCATGGTCTACATCAAACGCCAACCATAAACTCAAATACCAGTCGGTCCATGACGAGTCTACGTGAGAACTGGAGACAGGATCTCCATCAAGCATGTATCGAATGATACCCAAGACAAATGGACAGTGTTTGGTGCCTTACCTATGACACCCATATAAGTGCTTCCAAAATTGTCCCATACCAATTATAGTCACACTTATACACGTCCCATAGACATCGACAATGCAATATATCAATAGGGTCCGCTGATTGTGTACAAGTACGTGTCACTTCCACTTATTCATTCACGCTTAAACACTAGCGTACTTGCCACAATCAGACCACTAATACCTAACACTGGGTAATGCACACGATCACTAGGTTACCAATGCAATGACTTCTACACGATATGATGAGAATACAATAATTACCATATGAATTGAATACCATCAGTCAATGTCCTACCACTTGCATAATTCACTATAAGTTATACGTGCAGAATTAAGCGAAACAATGAAAATGGGGTAAACAGTATATTGAATTATCTATCCACAAAAATTGGTTTCGCGCCAATCGGGTTTCAGGTTTGCTAGTTATAACCATTTCAATTTAAGAGTTCACGGCTGGAAGTCCGGTTTCAGAATCGGATGCCCATTTCGTAACACATTTTAATCCCAGTTGGGATCGTAATTAGGCGAGGCTATAGTCGAACAATATTTATTGTTATCAGTTAGATTTCTACCGCAATTGGCGGATCAGTAATATACTATGTCGACAGGGAGTTATGGACTGGTTATGTTCGATGTGTAAAATCTGCCTCTGCAGAATTCAGCAAAACGTATCGACATTATAAAATGATTTAAAAATATCAAACAGTTGAGGAATCTAGTGAGGACCATGGAGTGAGAAATCTAACTCAATTTTCTACGTAAAGATATAGGGTTCCGCGCATTCTCATATTTGAACAGGAAAATACAGAGGTTTATTAACAGGGGTTAACCGGGATTTCCGTTCTGGACTGCAGTCCAGAATCGTAATCCTCCGCAATTATCTCTATCATAGTTTATTAAAATTTAGTGATCAACTATATAATACAGTAGGTTAAACAGTTAGCTTCGATACAAGGCATCGAACGCTAAAATCCGGTTTATACACAATTTATTATAAATTTTACGGTTTAGCATGTACAAAAGTTTTCAGGTTTTACGACAGAAATCGGGACATCATTTTACGTGAGCAAACAGCATCGTATTGTAACCAAAGTCTTAAGGGACATTCATTATAACTTGGGCCATCACATGCTACTTGTTGTCATCAATTTAACGCGGTCTGTAGGTCATGGTTTACGTCGAACACTTATAATAGTAGCAGATCGCAATCGAAATGAATAAATGTAGCATGAAGTAAGTATTAAAACTTGCCTGACGACAATCGATGGTCACGAAGGCGATGATGGTGGAATCCTACAGTGACGGCACGGTTAGCACAGCGACATGCACACGGCTACGCATGGCTAGGATTCGAGCCTGGCCTCGGTAAAGAAGATGGAGCTTGGAGGCGACGGTAACCGAAGGTGATGGTCATGGCCGCGACGATGATAAGCCCGGCAGCAACGACGGTGAGAGGTCACGTAAGGTCTGGCACGGCACCAGCAGCAGCGACAGAAGCGAGCTCAGGGTTGAGCCTGGTAGTGATGAAGCTGGTGTCGGGGAGGTCGCACGGTGGTCGGAAGTGGAAGGCGGCCGTGGAGGGGTTCGTTGACGGTAGCGGCTCGTCGATGCACGGGGGTCTCATCGTGGTGGTGCAGCGTTCTTCAGCAGTGGAGGAAGCTCCGGTGCAGGAGTATGCAGATGATGGTACTCGGGTGCTAAGTTGGTCGGGAGTCTGGTGGTGGGTCTATGGTGCTTGGTGTAGGCGAAAAGGAGAAGTCGACGATGAGGCGAGTTCCGGCGTCGACGAGACACGGGCACGGTTGATGGGTCGGTTCTCGTTGGGTGTGCAGGGAAGTGAGTCGGGGAGGTAGGTGGGAGGCGAGAGGATAAGAAGAGAAGGAAGGCGAGGAGGTGGAGATGAGGGTATGGGTACGGTCGACGACGAAGAGGTGAACGTCGGCGACGAGGACAGGCGAGGGGCATGGGCAGTGACAGAGGAGTTGGGTGCGTGGGTGGAGAAGGGTCTCGGGCTCATGGTGCGAGGGGATGAAGGGAGAGTGGGGGAAGAGGTCGATGGAGGCTTCGCGAGCGCGCGCACGTGGGGGTCGTAGGGACGTGTACTCGAGGGAGGCAAAAGCATGGAGACGACCGCGTCGATGTGGGGAAAGAAAAGAGCGGGAAAGGGAAAGAGCATGGGGGGAGAGACGAAGGAAGGAACGAGTCGGGTGAGGGGTTTTGGGCCAGGGTCCTTGGGTGGGCTCGGGAAAAAAGGAGATAGGGAGGAAATGGGCCGGGCTGTGAGGGAAAATAAGAAAAGTAAAAAATGGAAATAGGGTTAGGGTTTGGGAAAAGAGAGAGAGGGTTTGGGTTAAAAATTTAGGAAATAAAAAGGGAATTAGATGTAGGGTTGGGTTTTGGAGGTTTGGGCTGGGCTCGGGGAAAACGGAAGTGGGGAAATAAAAGAAATAGGATTTTAGTTTTAGATTGGGAGTCTAATAAATTAGTTTAAATAAAATTTATAAACATTTTAAATCGGATTAAATCTAGATTAAATTCTGGAAAAATACGGAAAATTTGTAGAAAATTTGGGAAAATATCTGGAGACTTATTTATTAAGAATACGCTAATTATTTATAGGGACTGGGTATTAAATCATACCACCCTTACAAAAAATTCGTCCTCGAAATTTAAAATAAACGATAAGCTATATAAAATAATATGCGAAAAGCTACAACATCGAACACTAACATATAGTGGTTTACTTAAAAACGGTTAGATAAAAATCGAAGGTCTAAGTAGGTATAAGGCAAAACCATCTATAAGGATAAACTATATGTATAAGAGGATAAAATAGCAATAACAACCCATAGTGTAGGGTTTGCCGATAGGCCAAAATATTTTAGAATAAATGTATCGATCAAACAATTTTAAAATAACTTAGAAAACCCACATAGTGAAAATAGGAAACGTAGCACAAAATAATATGCGCGAAATGTGTTTGCGCTATTGAAAATGTGAAGAATAGTAAAGCATTTTAAATGAATAAAACGGAAGCAGTTAATAACATGCAATTTTTCGATAAATACAAAATAATGAAAACTAAATTTTCGAATAACGATGTCCCTGAATGTAATCAAGGTAATGGGAGATAGCACAAAGAAATGTATAGGGGCTAGCCAGGGTAGGGGTTACAATGGAGTATGGCCCACTCAAAAGGTCGGACTGTGGTACTTCACTCTGAATGTCGAAGAGACTGGGGTCGGGTCAGCACAAGGCGTAAAGGCGAACTGTCATGAATCTCAGGAGGGAAAGAAATGTATTGGGGAGGGAGAACAGTCAATACATCATACGAACCAAAAATCAAAAGATTAACGAACTCAGAAATTTTATTATCATTCCAGAAAATTCCAAACAAGGCATTCTCGAAAGATAAAAGATGGCCCTAAACTATACACAGATTTATTTGACCAGAGCAGACAAAAGATAAATCACGTCAGGCGCGGTTATGGAAGTTTAGCAGGTTACGGTAGGCTCGCGCGCTCAGATAGGGGCGTCCATTTTCATAGCGCCTCGCAGGGATCGCCACTGGAGGTTCTTCTGCCGTGGGGTCTTCTTCTTCTGGTCCTTCTGCCTCGACTGGAGCTTCTTCATCATGGTATGCGTTCTCGTGATTCGCCTCTTCTGGATCTTCTTCCACTGGATTCCCTTCAAGGTTTTCCTCTCCTGGATTTTCTTCTATCGGGTCCTCCTTTGAATCTTCCCCTATTGGGTCTTCTTCGGGGTCCTCTTCTTCGGCTGAAGCGTCTTCATCGAGATCTACTTCCATGTGATTCTCTTCTTCTGGGTCTTCTTCCATAGGATTTTCTTCCACTGGATTTTCCCCAAGGTCTTCCTCCTCTGGATTTTCTTCTATCGGGTTCTCCTCGGAATCTTCCTCTATCGCGTCCTCTTCTTCATCGTCAGAGTCGCTGATCATGTCGACTTATAGGGCTGCGAATCCCTCACCCTCGGAATCGCTGTTTCCGAAAATAAGCTGTGGACCGTTGATCTCGTCATCTGAACTTACCAGTTTGCGGTTCAAGGAAACGCACGATCGCGTGTCCTCATCTAGAAGCAGCGCTGCTCCAGGGTGAGCCATGGCCTGAAAAGAAAGAGCCGTGATTAGACGGTGGAACACGCCAAGAAAATAACTAAGGATGCGGAGCACAAGGAAAATATGCGGTAGGTAAGGACTGAAAAAACAAATAATTAGAATACTGATGTAATAAGCAGTATAAGGAAAGTGAGTGGCAAGGGGACGATACATACATTACAACTCAGAATTTTATTGCATTCAACTAAAAGTTCAACGGTTACAAGATCTTAAACGAAAGGGAATATTTACAAAAGAGTGACAATATGTTTATTGAAAGCAAAAAAAGTGATAATTCTTCTTTAACATCTAGACCGCTGCATTCTCGTCACGCAAGTTGAATCCTGCGCTGGGTCCGTACAGTCCTCGAGGCTCGAACTACGAAACAACTATCACTTAGCAGGAGTGGAGAGTGTGGACAAACCTCCTCCTTGCAGCTCCTTCCTTTTAGGGCAACCATTGACAAGATGTTCGCTGGATCCGCAAATTAGGCACTGTCCTTTGGCGCTGCGACAGTCTCTCTGAAAGTGTCCTGGCTTCTTGCAGTATCCACAACGTTGAACCTTCCGCTGCGCCCGTTGCTGGGGAACAAGTGGGCTCTTCATCTTCACCTCTTTTCCTTATTTAACAGAGATCCCCTTACGATTGGAAGCTTTCGCTGGTGCCTGAGTCATCTGCCCTCTTAATCCTGCCGCTAACAGGTCGTTCGTTCGCTCCTGGGCTTCCTTCAAACCTTGCAGCACATTCAAAATCTCGACGGTCTGATTCTGGGGAGTGGAGATAGAGGAAGGGTCGTTAGAAGACATGGTTTGAAAACAACAATTTTAGGACGGCATAAAGTACAAGGAGTAAAAATCAGAACAGGATATAGAATAAACAATGAAACAAGAATATCGGGTGAGGTGAAACTCAATCGAGCGGAAATCAAATATAGAATTCCAAGTCACTCAATAGAGTATAGTATTGTAACTATGCTGCAGTTCATAATTACAATCACGTATCTCTACTAAGTCACCCAAAACTCTAGCGAAAGGATCACTATGTATAGCAGAATACACTATGTGAATCGAGATCAAGAATGGCAAGTTTACAATCTAGACCGAAGGATATCTTAGATTGTCAATCCCTACACGAAAACTGCAATCCCAATCGAAGCAAAACCTGGCTCTGATACCAACAAAACCATGTCACGCCCCGCTTCCCAAAGTACGGAATCCGAGGGATTGACAAGGCCAGCCATGCTCTTACGGACAAGGAAATATCCTGCCGTAGTCACACTTCGGCTTCTAGCTTTACGTGGTAATCAGTAATCAATGCACAGGTAATGAGAAATGCAGTCACTAAATCAAAACAAATACAAAAGAACTAACCAGATGGAGATCAAGAGAGTATAGCTCTGGGTCGCTGATCAAGATGTTCGCGATGTCCTCGGGGTACGTCAGGTCCTGGTCCAAGCTAGATCCACTTCTCACTCTGAGCATGCATACTCAGGTCGTCAGAGCGACACGATAGCAATATATATATATATATATACAAATGTGAACACGTGCAATGATGATGGACATGCACAGTAATCATGGAATAATGTCGTGAAAATGAAGTAGCCAATGCAGGTAGCTAATAAAGCGGGTAGTAAACAGTATGGTAGGTATGTTGAATCAATAAGCAATGCATGTCAATGTCACTAACCCTATTGGTCTCTAAGTCTCACAGTACATGTCGCTAAGCCTATCGTCAGTCCAAGTGTGAGAGTCAACCAGTCGTGAGTATCCCCCACCCAAGGACAGGACCCAAGGACAAGGGAACACGGGCCCGAGTCGCTAGCTAATAATCAGTAATATCCCCATATATCTCCAGAGTCGATGTATGTGCCGGCAATGGGACTCTCGAAATTCTGTTGAACTCACACCTAAACTACCCCACACCCCGTGGTCTACATCAAACGCCAACCATAAACTCAAATACCAGTCGGTCCATGACGAGTCTACGCGAGAACTGGAGATAGGATCTCCATCAAGCATGTCTCAACTGATACCCAAGACAAATGGACAGTGTTTGGTGCCTTACCTATGACACCCATATAAGTGCTTCCATAATCGTCCCATACCAATTATAGTCACACTTATACACGTCCCATAGACGTCGACAATGCAATATATCAATAGGGTCCGCTTATTGTGTATAAGTACGTGTCACTTCCACTTATTCATTCATGCTTAAACACTAACGTACTTGCCACAATCAGACCACTAATATCTAACACTGGGTAATGCACACGATCACTAGGTTACCAATACAATGTCTTCTATACGATATGATAAGAATACAATAATTACCATATGAATGGAATACCATCAGTCAGTGTCCTACCACGTGCATAATTCACTATAAGTTATGCGTGCAGAATTAAGCAAAACAATGAAAAAGGGGTAAATAGTATATTGAATTATCAATCCATAAAAATTGGTTTCGCACCAATCGGGTTTCAGGTTTGCTAGTTATAACCATTTCAATTTAAGTGTTCACGGCTGGAAGTCCGGTTTCAGAATCGGAAGCCCATTTTGTAACACACATTAATCCTAGTTGGGATCGTAATTAGGCAACACTATAGTTGAACAATATTTAGGGTTATCAGTTAGGTTTCCACTGCAATTGGCGGATCAGTAATATACTATGTCAACAGGGAGTTATGGACAGGTTATTTTCGATGTGTAAAATCTACCTCTGCAGAATTCAGAAAATTGTATCGACATTATAAAATGAGTTAAAAATATCAAACAGTTGAGGAATCTAGTGATACCTATGGTGTGAGAAAGCTAACTCAATTTTCTACATAACGATATAGGGTTCCGCGCATTCTCATATTTGAACAGGAAAATACAGGGGTTTATAAACAGGGGTTAACCGGGATTTCCGTTATGGACTGCAGTCCAGAATCGTAATCCTCCGCAATTATCTCTATCATAATTTATTAAAATTCAGTGATAAACTATATAATACTGTAGACTAAACAGTTAGCTTCGATAAGAGCTATCGAACGCTAAAATCCGGTTTATACACAATTTATTATAAATTTTACGGTTTAGCATGTTTGAAAGTTTTCAGGTTTTACGATTGAAATCGGGACATCATTTTACGTGAGCAAACAGCATCGTATTGTAACCAAAGTCTTAAGAGACATTCATTATAACTCGGGCCATCACATGTTATTTCTTGTCGTCAATTTAACGTGGTCTGTAGGTCATGGTTTACGTCGAACACTTATAATAGTATCAGATCGCAATCGAAATGAAGAAATGTAGCATGAAACAAATATTAAAACTTGCCTGACGACGATCGATGGTCACAAAGGCGATGATGGTGGCAGCCTGCAGCGATGGCACGGTTAGCATAGTGACATGCACATGGCTACGCACGGCTGGGATTCGATCCTGGCCTCGGTGAAGAAGACGGAGCTTGGAGGCGACGATAACCGGAGGTGATGGTCAAGGCCGCGACAATGATAAGCCCGGCAGCAACGACGGTGAGAGGTCATGTAAGGTCCGGCACGGCACCAGCAGCGGTGACGGCAGACAGCTCAGGAGTGAGCCCGGTAGTGATGAAGCTGGTGTCGAGGAGGTCGCACGGTGGTCGGAAGTGGCAGGCGGCCATGGAGGGGTTCGTTGACGGTAGCGGCTCGTCGATGCACGGGGGTCTCGTCGTGGTGGTGCGGTGTTCATCAGCAGTGGAGGAAGCTCCGGTGCGGGAGTATGCAGACGATGGTGCTCAGGTGCTGAGGTGGTCGGGAGTCTGGTGGTGGGTCTATGGTGCTTGGTGTAGGAGAGAAGGAGAAGTCGACGGTGAGGCGAGCTCCGGCGTCGACGAGACGCAGGCAAGGTTGATGGGTCGGTTCTCGTCGGGTGTGCAAGGAAGTGAGTCGGGGAGGTAGGTGGGAGGCGAGAGGATAAGAAGAGAAGGAAGGCGAAGAGGTGGAGAAGATGATGTGGGTACGGTCGACGACGAAGAGGTGAACGTCGGCGACGAGGACAGGCGAGGGGCGTGGGCGGTGACAGAGGAGGTGGGTGCGTGGGTGGAGAAGGGTCTCGGGCTCGTGGTGCGAGGGAGCGAAGGGAGAGAGGGGGACGAGGTCGATGAAGGCTTCGCGAGTGCGCGCACTTGGGGGTCGTGGGGACGTGGGCTCGAGGGAGGCGGGAGCGTGGAGACGACCGCGTCGACGTGGGGAAAGAAAAGAGCGGGAAGGGGAAAGAGCATGGGGGGAGAGACGAAGGAAGGAACGGGTCGGGTGAGAAGTTTTGGGCCGGGGTCCTTGGGTGGGCTCGGGAAAAAGGGAGATAGGGAGGAAGTGGGCCGGGCTGTGAAGGAAAATAAGAAAAGTAAAAAAACGGAAATAGGGTTAGGGTTTGGGAAAAGAGAGAGAGGGTTTGGGTTTAAAATTTGGAAAAAAAAATGGGAATTAGATGTAGGGTTAGGTTTTAGAGGTTTGGGCTGGGCTCGGGGAAAACGGAAGTGGGGAAATAAGAGAAATAGGATTTTAGTTTTATATTGGGAGCCTAATAAATTAGTTTAAATAAAATTTATACACATTTTAAATCGGATTAAATCTAGATAAAATTCTGGAAAAATACGGAAAATTTGTAGAAAAATTGAGAAAATATCTGGAGACTGATTTATTAAGAATACGCTAATTATTTATAGGGACTGGGTATTACAGTTTACACGTGCATATCTCACAAAAACCCCACTACACCCAAAAATGTAACATTTCCAGAGGTTAGATGAACCGTCGGGGGGGATCCCGGCCGCCTGACTCGGCCGGGAATCGGCCAAATCGGCCTTGACTCGGTCTGACTCGGTCCTCATACCGAGTCACGGCCGAGTCGACCGATTCCGGCGACGGCCCCAACATGAAAGTTGTGTCTTTTCATATTCCCTATGCACCTGCAAAATTTCAGCCTCAGACTATTTCCAGAGCTCTTTTAAAACCCCAATTACTCCACTTTTAATACATTTTTAATACATTTTATCATATTTTTCATTTTAACCTTTCATCTACCCTAACCCTAGCCTACCCTATAAATACACCCCTACCCTCTACCCTCTCACTCCAAAATCCTGAGCCCATGTTGGATATAGTGCCCTCAGTGTCAATTATTGGATCGCAGGCACGTGATTGCAATGATTGCGGAGGACCTATACCGGTAGGACAGTCTTACTCGAGATGATAGTATACTATCTGGTTTGCCTTTATCAGTCGTGTACAGGTTCAGGTGACTGATCACTGTTACACTTTGATAGAGCCCTTAGGATCTTGCTTTACTACCAACAATATGATAGCGATCATATACGTGAGAGTTGGGTGGTTTATAAGCATATCCTTAATTGTGATCCCTAGTCGTGGGAGTTTCGAGACAAGGCATCGATACTCCGGAGTAGACTAGTGTATACAGTCGAGACCCTGACGAGGGACGGTGGCCGGTCTCACAAGCCACTGGTGTCAGTTGGATCACCTAAGATGTATACAGTTGCTCATAGGGTTATGAGTACACCGGACAGAACTCGCCGGGAACCTGCTAGTTGGTATTATACATATCGTCAGATAGCAGTTTCCTGGTGACATGTGTACAGGTTAGTTCATCGACCTGAGGTCATCATTTGTCTCGTGTGAGTTCCCACTGTGCTTTGATTTCTACCCTACCACGGCTCAAAGGAGTCGTGCAAACAGGTAGTTTTTGGGTACAGTCCCGAGCCACATGGAAGCGCGTGAGCGGATCGGCAGGGGATTCATCTCTCCCGGTATTGGGGGTGAGATCGTGCTGTGTCTAGGAGAGCCATTACACAAAGCCCACGGCCGTGGCAGGAGATTTACTGGTAGGTACTCCAGTAGTATCTCAGGGTGTTTTTGGGCTACACTCCGACACGACTTATACTGCTATTGGGGGTCTGACGTTACTAGCCCCCTAGGAAGATATGCGATACTCATAGACGAACGGACCGGACTGTATATACATTGTCACTGTTAGGCTCAGTAGGGTTTCCGGATGAGTTCGCTCATTGGCATCCCTTGAGGTCCGTCCATGGGCAGCCGTTACGCACAGCTAGTGCCGCTGACGGCTTGTGGTTAAACCCACTGCCAGGGTACTGGCGAGTCATTAGAGTTCCCCACAGACAGTTTCCCAAGTTTGGGCAAAACGTTGTAGAGGCCGTATGGTTTTATGGCAGGGTTCGGAAAATGCATGTGTGTTTACGCACGTGTCATATTTCGGGCAGATGATACTGGTCGGCTTTGGTTTAAGCCGGATCCGAGTATTATATTGAGTAGATATAATATCTTTGTCTCGGTTGCATTTGTATTCGGTCGTAATACAAATGCGGGTATGTTTATACTGTTACGGGGTTGTCCTGAAATTTGTTTCAGGATCGCTTTTGGAAGTTGCCAGTTTCCAGTTTCCAATTTCCAGTTTTCTATCGCCTGTCTTTTAACATTCGGTTAAAGACGGATTTTTCTTTTCTTGAGATGAGTGTAGATGCTTCTAGAAGGTTCTAGAAGTGGTGAGGTGTTTAGTGACTCATGGTTGCATTTAATGACTCAATTAATGCAAGGTGACTAGGTTAAGTGATTCATCATTTTTTCATTAATTGTGTTCATACTTGGTTTTCATGACTCATGCTTTTTACTTAGTGCTTATTATCACCACTTGGTTCCTACACTCACCCCCCTCCTATATTTGGCCGGCCACCTTCTTGAGAGAAGTGATTACGGCTGTTGAAAAAAGATAGAGTTTTGGATGTATGGAAATTAACATATTCATATCTTATTTTCATATCGATCCAAAAGGCAACTTCATTAATCGTTCGTCCATAGCCCTGGACGTAACAAGACAAAGTATTCTACTCATTCTCTACACCATTCTTGGTCGTCTCTTTTAGCAAACTTGACGACCGAGTTGCCTCCAGTCAGAGGCGGGAGCCCGTTTAAAGAATCGTTGACGTGGTGCCACCTGGACGAGCAGATCGAAGATCGACGAGATCGGAGCAGCCGCAACGGAGCATGGGATGATGGTTAAAGAACGAAGGACTCGGATCGTTCGGTATAACCTTTCTACCCTCTTTACAGTTTGTTAGTTTAGCAATAATGGCATATCCGGGTTATAGTATACGATAGCGCTAGTTAAAAGTTTTTGTTCCGCATTTGGCGTCTGTTAGACGGCCGGGGCGCTACCGTAGACTTAAAGTGATATCATGGCCTCACCATTATGCTATTCTAACTTGTGCTAACGCGTTTAAAATATCGATCGAACCGGATATCGAAAACCGCAAAATTCAAGTTCACAGTTTCTGTTGATTTTTAAAGAGTTCCAAAAATTATTTTGCATATCACAGAAAGTTGTGCAGGGTTTTCTAAGCACACCATACAAATTTAGTCACGTAACCTTACAAGACAGCCGCGGAATCATGGTCAAACCTAGGGTTTGACCGCGCATCCGCGGCCATTCTGTGTAATCATTGGCCCAAATTTGCATGGTGGATTCTTCTCTGGAAATTGGGGTTTTTGGTATATATCTTTTGGGCCCAGATTTTGTTACAGTACAGCAGATGTTCGTGGGGCCCACTTCGTGATATTTAGTCAATCGAAATTTAAACATGTTAGTTTACAGTACTTACATTATATCTCCGACCGGGAATGTCATTTGATTGGTAAACCGCGTCTGATTGCTATAGTTCTTTTAGACGGGTTTGCGAACGTGACATTCGCATTGATGTTCTGTGTTGTGCTGTGATGTTATGGATTTATCGTGGTGGATAGCAGTGTGCAATGATAGTGCAGTTTGGATTTATTTGTACATTTGATATTGCGGGGCGAGCATCCAACATGTGGACTGCCGTCACTGCCCGTTTGTATAATATTCTTTTGGAGCACGACCAGGTTGAGGTCGATGTACCCGTTGTACATATTATTTATTTCTGTACTAGGTTTACCCCGCGACGGAGTGCACGGATAGCCGGGTTCTGGAGGGCAACGGGTCCACATCTCATGGCTTTGAGAAGCAGAGGGGCCTCACTCTAGAATTAGCAGACTATTCACCGCACTCGTAGGGGTTCAGGTTGATCCAAGGAGGGGTGCTCAATTTACCGGATTCCGTGAAGTGCCGGGTGTTCCATTCACTATGCTGTGCGGGACTACCTCGCTTCAGGTTTTGGCGGGTAACTTGCCGCACCCGTAGGGGTCTAGGTTTCATTGCACAGGCTATCCACACGACCAAGGGAACGTCGGATTTTAGCAGCGGCTCTGTGAAACCCGGGGATCCCAGATTATCTGTATTGTTCTGTGATGCTTATTACTTTTCTGTAATGTTGCATATTATCACGCCTGGAACTATTATTGTATATTGGTATATATATTATTAGATGTTGTATATGTTTTGCACCCGCGCTAGTCCAGTCCCCGCTCTGTCGTTAGTTAAGTAACCTAACGGATGATGACGGGACCCAGTGACGAATGCGGATGGCATATACGTACATTTTATTTTCGTTCTTTTCTGGTGTGATTGTTGATGGGACTGCGTTGATTCTGATCAATGCAAAGGAAAACAAACCTATTTGGAGTTGTTGGAACAATTTTAAAAAGTGTTATTACAAAGACGTTTCTTTTTGTTTTGCATAGCGGTATTCGGTTGGAATATCCTGTACCTCATTCAACGAGGCAAGGGCCGATATCCCTTCACCGGGAATGACCCCTTGGGCTGAAGTTTGCCTCAGGGTAATAACTTCACTATAGTCGATTACAAGTTGCTTTGCATCGCGGTATTCAGTTAGAATATCCTGCACCTCATTCCACGAGGAAAGAGCCGAGATCCCTTCACCGGGAGTGACCTCTTTAGCAAAAGGTTTTCGCCACTATATTTTTATAAAAAGCTATCAGGTTCCTTCAGCGATATCAAGTTCACTACGTTAAAGGTTTTTCGCAAAAAACCAGCCGTAGCCCTCCGTTATTTCTTTTGGATATTCAGTAGTATTCAAGCTAGGCATTTTAGCCAAAGTTAAGGCATAGTGTTTGTTAGCTGCTGGGTATTCATTTGTTGCATAGATAGATGAGTTGGTTTGGGACAGTCTTTCTGCCGATTGGCCAAAGACAGGGGCATGTGCGGGTAGGTTCAAATTGACCAGATAGTGACGGGTAGAACTTGGCATGTGACTTATGACATTTTGACCAAAGCCAAGGTCATAAGAGCATGGGGCAAAAATAATATCGGAAGTTTCTAAAGAAACTGAAACTTACCAAGTATGCGCATACCTTCTGGAGTGTGATAACGTGAGTGGATTCCGTCACGTTATCATGCGATGAGAGTTGGATCACGATTCCCACTAATGAGTTGGTTTACTCTTTGGGTGATCCCGATTGATTCTTCTTTCAGGTTTGGAGGAGAATTTGACAGGACAGTGGGAGGGTTCCGGATTAGATAAAGTGATAACCATTCTGATCTAGGTTAAAGTGCACGCAGAGTGTTTCTTTTCTCTCTCTCTTTGGCAGCGACCTTTGACCGACCCTAGACTATGACTCGGTGACCAAATTGACCGAACCTTCTTAAAATACTGACTTTTGGATTGTCCGAGTTGCATAAGTCATTGTCGCTCCTTTTTTTACCCTTTGTATTTCTCAGAACACCCCGTATTACTACGGACATCCACTTCCATTGGATAGATCCATTGTATGGTTATAGACGAACTCGGAGGGATTTCTTTGAGGATGGATCAAGGTTCAGAAGAAATAGAATTGGTTTATTCAGTTGTCTTTTATTATCACCTTCTCTCAGGTTGCGAGGGCTCCTTGGTTTAGGAGAGTACACCTATTACGCTTATTGGATAGTCTTATTCCAAACCATAGGCAGGTGCCGAAAGGTAGGGAATGAAGAAAACCAATTAGCCTAAGTAGGGTGTACAGAAGATAATATGTAAAGACAAAATAAAGGGATTAGAAAGAGGGCAAAGTAAATTGCGACTGATATCATTCAAGACCAAACCGCGTACTTCATCGCCACTCCTATTTCACCTTTAATGGAATAAGGTATTATTCAGTAGTCTTTTATCATCACCTTCTCTCAAGTTGCGAGTACTCCTAGGATCAGGAGGGTACACCTATTATGCTTACTGGATAGTCTTCTTCCGAACCATAGGCTGGTGCCGAACGGTAGGGAAGGAAGAAAACCATTTAGCCTAACGATGGTGTACAAAGGTAACGACTAAAGACAAATAAAGGGATTTGGAGAGATGGCAAAGAAATATACGGTTGTAGTCATGAATTGGATTATGGAAGAGGAATTACTAGGAATACCAGGATACCCCTACGAAACATTTTCATGTTTCAGTGCATTGTTAAAGGAAAACTGTTTTTCTGATTAGATACTTACTCCAAGGGTATGTATTTACCAGGTTTCATTCTCATATCTGTATGGTTTTACAGATGATGAGTGGGAGTAAGTTATTGGGAATTAGGTAATTATCCTCATTATATCGGAATTCATTGTAATTGGTGATATTTGAGGAAATCGCCTGGGTACAGTTTTCAACCTATGATGCACATGTTTTGAGTTATTCAACTCAGCGGATTTATACAGA
This sequence comes from Agapanthus africanus, assembly GCA_030015575.1. Classification (NCBI taxonomy): domain Eukaryota; kingdom Viridiplantae; phylum Streptophyta; class Magnoliopsida; order Asparagales; family Amaryllidaceae; genus Agapanthus; species Agapanthus africanus. The sequence continues at coordinate 272,872,550 of CM057348.1, forward strand.
GTATTGTATGTTGTCCAGTGTCCGTCAGGACAAAGGGGTAGGTCCTCGTACTATGTTCTGTTTACTTATGACTTCTCTAGTATTTTGACAAGTGTTTCGTAGAAATACAAGGTCTAAAGTTTTGAGAAGTTGTAGGTATAAGAATAAAGTAGAGAACCAGGTATCGCAAGTATCGGGATTCTTCAAAGAGATCGAAGATGTAGATTCTTGTGATTGGTATTCAGATGATAGTAATGGTTTTGAGAGACTTGTTTCTCTTTCAGGTTACTCATAATTGGATGGATTCCTAAATTGAGTAATGCTGATTAGCCTCTTTCCATTAAGTTGATATGCACTGGAGACAGCTGTATGATTGAATCCGGTTCCAATTAAATAAGTGCCAAAGTTTCTATATTGGATATAGAATGGTTAATATCTTAACGATGTTAAGGTACGGGGAGTTGTCCGGCTTATGCTTAAAACCAGACTCTGGATAACTCTGTTAGTTATGTATATGCCCTAGAGGCCATTGTTGTACATATGATGTATATTATAATGGATGCTTGGTTATATATAGAGAAGACTTTCTTGCTCGTCATGATAGTATGCTATTTGGTTTCACTTTATCTTAACATGTTGACTTGTATTGGTTTACTGTTTTACTCTCACATGTTGATAAAGCCCTTAGGATTTGTACTCGACTACTGGGACTATGATGAGATCATACTAGTGGGGCCGCGGTAGTCGATGAGTACATCCTATAACTGTTCCTAGTCGAGGATATATCGAGACAGGGCATCGATACACCAGAGTAGACTAGCGTATACGCATCTTGACCCATATGATGGGCGATGGATGATCCCATATCCATCGGTGTTAGACATCAGAGATGGTGTACGGGTGCTCAGTGGAGACTGGGTACACTGAACTGACTCGCCAAGAACTCCTAGATGGTGATATACCACACGTCAGATGGCAGTTCTCCGGTGACACTGGTACAGGGTAGTCTGTAGACCCGAGATCGTCATAGAGTCTTGTGTGATTCCCACTGTGCTTTGATTTCCACCTTACCACGTCCAAGAGGGCGTGCAAAACGGTGGCTTTTGGGTACAGTCCTGAATCACATGGAGGCAATGAGCGATAGGAGGGGATTCGTCTCTCCCGGTATAGGGAGTTGATGTTGTGCTGTGTTCGATTGGCTATAACTGGAAGTCCCTGGCCAGGGCTGATATAGAGATTTACTGGTAAGTGTTACTAGTAGTTTCTCAACCCGTTATGAGCCACACATCGACACGACTTATCGGTTACTGGGGTCTGACGTATACCACCCCTAGACTTGATATGCGACATATCAGACGAACAGACCGGACTGTACGGGAGTGTTACTGGTTGGATTCACAGGAGAACGCACAGGCTAGCTTGTTGATTTTCTGATCGCTCAATACCTGGGTGGCTGTTACGTTTAGCTGACCGCTTGCAGCTTGTGGGTGTTTGATATGATCATCACCTGCTACCGGCGTATTGACGATTCTTTAGAGTCCTACACAGAGGTTTCTTGGCTCAGGCGAAACGGAGTAATTGCACATATGTGATATGCGCAGGAACGAGAATAATGCGATATGGGATACCGTATTATATTCTCGCGATATTTAGAAATGAACCGGGACATCGGATCAAGTGTTGATTCGATGAATCGGTACATGATATATTAGTCGGTAATATTCGATATAGCCGGATCGTCGGATCAAGTGTTGATTCGATGATTTAATGTATAATAATATATATGATATATTATTACATTATCTAATATTGGCTCGCTTTATTATTTCATTTTCTCACTGGATGATACATTGATATATATGCGATATATGTTAATTGTATTATTTTCTTTTGTTGCAAATATATAATATATATGTGATATATATTATTGTGACATGATATGATTAATTGTTAAACATGTTTAAGGATGATTAATTGAGGTTAGGGTTTGTTTTGGGTTAGATGTTTCATGCATCTTCTAGAAGTTTTTGCTTTTGTCATTCTTAAGATATTTTGGATGACACATTCTTTAACTCAACCAAACCCTAACTCTAGTTTATTCTCTACTAAATCCTAGCCACTCATCCTTGACCATGGTTAACAAATCAATCATATAGTCTTCTTTCTATTCATCACAAAAGGATGATGATCATTATTGATTTTCCATTATCATCTTCTTCTCTCTTGAAAAGCTTGCTAGAAAATCCTTAAGTGATGAATAAATATGAGAAAATGATATAAAAAGAAAGCAAAATTACTACTCTCTCATCCCCATCTCATCTAGCCCATGGGATTAGTGTGTTCATCTCTTTTGAGTGAGAAAGCTTGAGTCTTTGCAACTTCGAGGTAGATCATCGGAGATTTGGAATACTTCGAGCTAGCATGGATCGTTCGAGTCGTGGAGCCTCTCATGAGTCCGGGAGATCGTGGATCGCGGCAAAGGAACTTCTACTCGGAGCTTGTGAAGTGAAGGAGCGGACTACAAAGGTTGTAATCCCTCACACTTAGATAAAAGTTATCATCTTGCATGTTAAACCCTAATAATCTAGCAAAGATCCCGGCTTTGGGTTGTTCGGCACGTCTAAATTTTTATCCGGGCATGTTTGATGCCTTTTGAACCTTCACAAGAGTGCCTAGGAACCCTACAGACTCAGGGCACGTTTCTGTAATGGCAGTTTGTGGGTTGACCCTAGCTAAGACGAGGGTTGATTTTCTACCATCAGGAAGATCAATAATGATATTGTTCTTGATTCGCCACAGTTTTAGTAAAATGGATTTTTCAAAAAACAGTAGTGGGAGTATGGTAGAACTGGAAGTGATTCCAGAACCGCGAACGATTACGGAAAATTTGATAGGACTTAAAGATTCAATCAGGTTTGACATTCCATTAGCCACTCCGCACATATGGTGGGTAACCTCAGACACCCGAGAGGTACTTCGGTAGCCTCAAGGACGGTGACAGGGAGGTTCTTGTTTACCCAGACTTGACACTACTGTTGTTCCAGACTATGAGACCCGGCAGGAGGATAAGTATAGCGTCGTTCTAAACAAGCTTTAGAAGTGCACGTATATATTATTCTGCCAGAGGGTTGTTATGGTCAGTGGGAGCAGCGAAAGCATAGTGGGCAAGTAGCTTATGTCTATTTATAGACTTGAGCAGATATAACGGAGATAGATCATCTATTTTTGATGTGACAGTCATGGGTTTGACTTCATCAGAATAGGGGATGGATCTGTTAAGAAGGTAGTAGGGTATGATGTCTTGGTATTTGGATGACATACACAGAGTAGGAAGTAAAATTCCTATACTACGATCGGTTGTACTGTGGTCGTCACACAGTTGTTTCTCCAGACAGGATTTGGATATAATATCAGACATTCTGGTTTCTAAATCTATGGTTTTAGATCTGGATTTGGGTAGTTTCCCAATGTGGGTACTTTGACAGTATTCTAATGGTTTTTAAAATAGATGACTCCTGGCATGGTGGTGTACCTGCAGGTGATGGAGTCACCCTCTCTAAAGATGTCTTACAGACTAAAGAAGAGAGGGATGTGCATGATTGGCAGATCACTTGCTTAGGCAATTGAGTCAATCGTGAGATGTCAAGTACCACACCAGATGTTGTTTTTGCACTAGATGCAATAAGTTTGTATTAATCCAATCCTAGAGAAACATAAGGAAGCAGTTTTAGAACATAAGTGCATATTCTACGGATTTGATGACGGCAGCCTCCTTCGGGAGACGGTTAGCATTCCAGGCTTCAAAGGTGACATGGTTGACAGAGTGATTGTCAGAGTTATAGTTTTCCCTCTGACGAGGGACAGTATTATGGACAGGTGGTCCAAGAGGATACTGTGGGTAGCATGGTGCCGGATACTGATTAGGTTCAGTGATCGATACAGTCTAAGAAGTTTGGATTTAGAGTTCATTTGTGAACAAGGTCCCATCAGACATCCAGACATATTCTAAGACAGGTACTACTCAATTTGGGAGATGGCTTTCTCCGCGAACTTGAGATTAAGAGAGATATAGAAAGAAACTTCAGAGCGGATCCACTCACTGAGGCTATTTCTCGAACACAATAGTTTTACAAATGGGCTTTGTGAAACTGATTAGTAGAGGAGTTGGATGTTCGGTTTCACACGGGCTGTGAGTAGTCGACATCACAATAATTAGCCTTGAGTGCAAGTGGGAGATTGTTGAATATAGTGCCCTCAGAGTCAATTATTGGATCGCAGGCACGTGATTGCAATGATTACGGAGGACCTATACCGGTAGGACAGTCTTACTCGAGATGATAGTATGCTATCTGGTTTGCCTTTATCAGTCGTGTACAGGTTCAGGTGACTGATCACTGTTACACTTTGATAGAGTCCTTAGGATCTTGCTTTACTACCAACAGTATGATGGCGATCATATACGTGAGAGTTAGGTGGTTTATAAGCATATCCTTAATTGTGATCCCTAGTCATGGGAGTTTCGACACAGGGCATCGATACTCTGGAGTAGACTAGTATATACAGTCGAGACCCCGACGAGGGGCGGTGGCCGGTCTCACAAGCCACTGGTGTCAGTTGGATCACCTAAGATGTATACAGGTGCTCATTGGGTTATGAGTACACCAGACAGGACTCACCGGGAACCTGCTAGTTGGTATTATACATATCGTCAGATAGCAGTTCCCTGGTGACATGTGTACAGGTTAGTTCATCGACCTGAAGTCGTCATTTGTCTCATGTGAGTTCCCACTGTGCTTTGATTTTTACCCTACCACGGCTCAAAGGAGTCATGCAAACAGGTAGTTTTTGGGTACAGTCCCGAGCCACATGGAGGCACGTGAGCGGATCGGCAGGGGATTCATCTCTCCCGGTATTGGGGGTGAGATCGTGCTGTGTCTAGGAGAGCCATTACACAAAGCCCACGGCCGTGGCAGGAGCTTTACTGGTAGGTACTCCAGTAGTATCTCAGGGTGTTTTTGGGCTACACTCCGACACGACTTATACTGCTATTGGGGGTCTGACGTTACTAGCCCCCTAGGCAGATATGCGATACTCATAGACGAACGGACCGGACTGTATATACATTATCACTGTTAGGCTCAGTAGGGTTTCCGGATGAGTTCGCTCATCGGCATCCCTTGAGGTCGGTCCATAGGCAGCCATTACGCACAGCTAGTGCCGCTGACGGCTTGTGGTTAAACCCACTGCCAGGGTACTAACGAGTCATTAGTGTCCCCCACAGACTGTTTCCCAAGTTCGGGCGAAACGTTGTAGAGGCCGTATGGTTTTATGGCAGGGTTCGGAAAATGCACGTGCGTTTACGCACGTGTCATATTTCGGGCAGATGATACTGGTCGGCTTTGGTTTAAGCCGGATCCGAGTATTATATTGAGTAGATATAATATCTTTGTCTCAGTTGCATTTGTATTCGGTCGTAATACAAATGCGGGTATGTTTATACTGTTACGGGGTTGTCCTGAAATTCGTTTCAGGATCGCTTTTGGAAGTTGCCAGTTTCCAGTTTCCAGTTTCCAGTTTTCTATCGCCTGTCTTTTAACATTCGGTTAAAGACGGATTTATCTTTTCTTGAGATGAGTGTGGATGCTTCTAGAAGGTTCTAGAAGTGGTGAGGTGTTTAGTGACTCATGGTTGCATTTAATGATTCAATTAATGCAAGGTGACTAGGTTAAGTGATTCATCATTTTTTCATTAATTGAGTTCATACTTGGTTTTCATGACTCATGCTTTTTACTTAGTGCTTATTATCACCACTTGGTTCCTACACTCACCCCCCTCCTATATTTGGCCGGCCACCTTCTTGAGAGAAGTGATTATGGTTGTTGAAAAAAGATAGAGTTTTGGATGTATGGAAATTAACATATTCATATCTTATTTTCATATCGATCCAAAAGGCAACTTCATTAATCGTTCGTCCATAGCCTTGGACGTAACGAGACAAAGTATTCTACTCATTCTCTATATCATTCTTGGTCGTCTCTTTTAGCAAACTTGACGACCGAGTTGCCTCGAGTCAGAGGCGGGAGCCCGTTTAAAGAATCGTTGACGTGGTGCCACCTGGATGAGCAGATAGGAGATCGACAAGATCGGAAAAGCTGCAATGGAGCGTGGGATGTTGGTTAAAGAACGAAGGACTCTGATCGTTCGGTATAACCTTTCTACCCTCTTTACAGTTTGTTAGTTTAGCAATAATGGCAGATCCGGGTTATAATATACGATAGCGCTAGTTAAAAGTTTTTGTTCCGCATTTGGCGTCTGTTAGACGGCCGGGGCGCTACCGTAGACTTACAGCCCACTCTCTCAAAAAATTTCTAAGAGTCGTGTACTTTGAAAACAAGCTCGAGGCGAAGCTCCGACGAATTCCCGGCGGAACTTCCGGCGACCCTTTTAAGGAACTACCGGCGACAACGTAATATATCAGCGATCCCTTTAGTTCCCTCTCACTCCCTTGTTTAATCTAAAACCAGTAAGTCCCTTTCTATCTCTCTTTTCCATTCTCAAAATACGAAATTACAAAACCCGACGGAATCGGAACAAATCCGATTTCCGATTTGGTTTTTCTATAAAATTCCACTTCTCACTAATACAATCATACCTAAATTTCCTCATGTTGACTATTAAACACTAATCAAACAATTTGATCAAGTTTCGTCACATGAAATGATAGCTTTTCAATTTATCGTATTTTTCACTTAAATACTGTAGGGTTCCTAGGCACCCTAATGAGGTCTCACAAGGCATCAACCATGCCAATTTCAAATTTAAACGGTGCCGAGAAACCCTAGAACGGATCGTTGGCTAGATATCTAGGCGAAAAGTAAACTAGTAAACTATTTTACTAAAGGAACGGAAATACAACCTTTGTAGATCCGGTCCTCCACCTCCATGGCTCCGTGATGAAGTCCTCTCCGCTGTCCATATGAATTCCCGGGCTCTAGCGTCGGCTTCGTCGGAGAAATGGCGAGCTAGGTCGTCGATGTCCATGCCGAAGATGATCTACGTCGAGGCATCGCTAAAACAAGCTCCACCTTCACCAAGTCATGAAAACTTGTGAAGGAAACACACTCTACTACTTGGCAAGAGGTAGAGGATGAAGAAATAGGAAGTGGGTAGACTTTAGAATTGGATTTCTCACTCATTTCCATCAATCACCATTGATGGAGCTTGCTTTCTTCAAGTGAAGAAAGGAAGAAGAAGAAGAATTATTTTATGATAAGAAATAATCAAATGAAAAGAAAAAGGAATACTTATCATAATGTAACCATGGTATAGTGTAGAGAATTGATCATGGTTAAAGGAATGGTTAGGGTCAAGCTAGAGACAAAATGGTCACTTAGTCAAAGTGTTCATGAAGCTTCATGAAAACAACAAATGAAAGCCACCATTTCATTTCATTTTTCTTTTATTCATTTATCAAAAATAAATGGATAATTAAATAAGATAAATGAATAACAAATAATAAACCCTAACCATTTCATTAACCAAGGTTTAATACTTTACACTTAACCAAAAAGCATGTATCATCAAACATGATACAAGCAAGTGCACAAAATCATATCACATATATAATGCGCACATCCGAGTGAGAAAATCTATCTAAAGTGAACCAATATTAGTTAATGCAAAGTAATATATCAAATATATAATTATACATTAAATCATTAAATCAACACTTGATTTAACGATCCGGTCATATCGTATATAACCGACTAATATCCAATGTATCGATTTATCGAATCAATCCTTGATTCGATAACTAGGTTATATCGCATACAACCATTCGACACATTCATCGCGAGAATAGAATACGGTATCACATACACGCATTATTCTCGGTCCTGCACATATCTCATATGCGCTCCTATTTCGTTTCGCTTGAGCCAGGAAACCTCTGTGTAGGACTCTAAAGACTCGTCAATACGCCGGCAGCAGATGATGATCATATCAAACACCCACAAGCCGCAAGCGGTCTGCCAAACGTAACGGCCACCCGGGTATTGAGCGATCAGAAGATCGACGAGCAAGCCCGCTCACACTCCAGTGAATCCAACCAGTAACACTACCATACAGTCCGGTCTGATCGTCTGATATGTCGCATATCTCGCCTAGGGGTGGTAAACGTCAGACCCCAATAGCTTGATAAGTCGTGTAGATATGAGGTCTATAACAATTCGAGAAACTACTGGTAACACTTACCAGTAAATCTCAGCAACCCTGGCCAGGGATTTCCTGTTATAGCCAATCGCACACAGCGCAACATCAACTCCCTATACCGGGAGAGACGAATCCCCTCCTATCGCTCATTGCCTCCATGTGACTCGGGACTGTACCCAAAAACCACCGTTTTGCACGCCCTCTTGGACGTGGTAAGATGGAAATCAAAGCACAGTGGGAACCACACAAGACTCTATGACGATCTCGGGTCAACAGACTACTCTGTACCAGTGTCACCAGAGAACTGCCATCTGACGTGAGGTATAATACCATCTGGGAGTTCTCGGCGAGTCCGTCCAGTGTACCCAGTCTCTACTGAGCACCCGTATATCATCTCTGATGTCAAACACCAATGGATATGGGATCATCCATCGCCCATCTGTATGGGTCGAGAAGGTACACGCTAGTCTACTCTGGTATATCGATGCCCCGTCTCGATACACCCTCGACTAAGGACTTTGAAGGATGTACTTATGGACTACCATGTCCCCACTAGTATGATCCGCATCATAGTCCAGGTAGTTAAGTACACATCCTAAGGGCTTTACCAACATGTAATAGAGAGACAATCAGTGTACACGTTAAGGTAAAGTACAACCAGATAGCATACTATCATGTCGAGCAAGAAAGTCCTCCCTATATACGTCCCAGCATCCACTACAATATACATCATATGTACAGTAATGGCCTCTAGGGCATACATATAACTAACAATCTCCCACTTGCACTAGGGCCATCTGATAGCAGTGGTTGTAGTATCTCATATTCAACCATCCCATAAAAATCTCTCTCTGGGAACAGGCCTTTGTGAGTGGATCCGCTGTGTTGTCCTCTGAGTCTACTCTCCTAACCTCGATCTCCCTGGAGATCAACCATCTCCATGATCAGGTGACACTGCCTTAGAATATGTCTGGATCACTGATGGGACGGACGTTCCTTGGCATAAGCCACAACTCCATTGTCACACAATGGGAGGAACTGAGTTCATCTCATGAACGAATATACACCCAGACAGCCTCTTTGGTAGTATCTTTAGTAGCGATGTATCTTGCCTTTATCGTCTAGTTTGCCACGGTATCTAGCTTGGAACTCTTCCAACATACCGTCCCTTTACTGAGGGTAAAGACAATGCCTGCGACTGACATTCAGTCGTCATTATCACCCTGGAACCCTTCCAGTGATTCTCCCCAGGATCGATTGATACCATCTCGCTACAACTAGTGAGAATCCAAACATCCAATTAGATCTATCTCATAGATCCAAAATCCAGGATTTAGGAGGTATCACTTTGATCCTTTATGGAGAATCCTTGTGATAAGCGGAGATTGACCGAGCGTAGCATAGGAAACTCCTTCCCTATCAAGAGCATGTCATCCACGTACTCTACGAGGATCGTTATTATACTCCCTACTACCTTTTTGTTTATACAAGGTTCATCTACCGTTTTGATGATGTCAAACTCTTTGACTTATCCATCAAAACAGATGTTCCAACTCCGCGATGCCTGCTTTATCACATAAAACATCTTGCACACGTTTCCGCTGCTCCCACTGTCTACGAAGCCCTCTGGCTGTGTTCTTATAGACGTTCTCTTCTAAATCATCATTTAGAAAAGCAGTCATGACACCCATCCGCCAGATATCGTAGTTATGGTATGTAGCCGTGGCAAGTAGGATCTGGATGGACTTAAGCATAGCTACTTGATAAGGTTTCATCATTATCTACGCCTGGTTGATGACGAAAAGCTTTAACAAGTCTAGCTTTGAAAGTCTCAACTTTTCCATCTACACCAAGTAATCTTCTTAAGATATACTTGCTCCTGATGGGGATTTAACCCTTCAGATATAGCAACTAAAGTCCATACTTTGTTGGTGTATAAGGATTCCATCTCAGATCGCTAAGCATCCAGCCATTCTTACAGAGTCCCACTCCTGATGGCCAGCTCGAAACTAGTTGGGTCATCATCTCATGATGCAATCCTCGCTCCCACTGTCATAGAGAAACCGAAGTATCTCTCAGGCGGGTGAGGAACCTTACTAGATCGGCGGAGAGGCTGAGGTTCGTTGGAATCTACTGAATCCTTTGGTTCTACCAAATCATCTGCTGTAGTTTGTATAGCTGGAACCTTTCCAGTTCTACATAACTAACCTTGCCTCGAGCTTGTCCGGATTTTACTTTTAGACATAGGCCGGACAACCCTAAATCTTAACTAGCTTAAGACATGGGCTCTTCCCATTCCATATCATATATGAAGTGGTAGGCAACTGATTTGATTTGAACCCTATTCAATAGGTATGCAGCTTCTCAAGTGCATAACCCCCAAAAGGAAACAGGTAACTCAGTAGTACTCATCATAGAGCACACCTTATCATATAGGGTGTGATTGCTCCGCCCTGATATACCATCGTGCTATGGTGTATACAGAGGAGTAATGCTGAGAGAGAATCTCATTCTCCTTTAGAATAGTCCAGTATTTCCGTGCTCAAGTATTCTCCTCCTTGATCTCATCATAGGACATAATACTTATACCCGTATTCTGGTTCTCTACTTCTCGCTTATATTCTGTGAATATCTCAAAAGGTTCGGACTTGTGTTTCAACAGGAACATAGGGCTGAATCTCGAAAGATATCAGAGAATGTAATGAAGTATAAAGAACCAGTCCTGGCATGTGTAGACAGGAGACCTTACATACATCATCATGTATCAGTCCCAAGAGTTTACTAACTCTTTCTCTGCTTCCAGTAAACAGAGCTATGGCCATCGTATCTTTGTGACATGACTGGCAAGTTTCACAAGATGTAAATTCAAACTGATTTAAATATGCATCTAAATGTAACTTCAGCTAGTCAGGTCGCATTGATATGACCTAGTCTACAATGCCTTAGGAAGGATTCGTTCATTTCTGAACTCTTCCTCTTGTGTGTGTTCCGTATACTAAAGAACTGCAGTTTGATTTAGAACATCAATACTTTTAGATAACGTGCCTGAACCGATCAACTTTTGATATAGGAAATGTTCAAAACATTATCCAACAATACAAAATTTTATCATTTCTTTACTAATAAAGAGACTGATATGATTTTGTATATCAGGTTCGGTATCTAATAACATTTGTTCAGAATCAATGTATTGGTAATACAGGGTGACAGTGACCAACAGACTTGGCTGCAACACTTGCCCCATTTTCTGCCTCATGAAACTTATCACCCGTTCTCAGTTCTCTACCTTTTTGTAGCCCTATGTAACAGATTACATATCTGGGATCCTGATCTGGTATCATATACTCAGGATGCGGAGGATACTGAGAAACAGTTCTTTGTAATGAACACACCCGAAGATGATGCATCAACATGCACTCTCTTCGTTTGGGCGGCACGGGAATTCTGGTAATCCCTAATTTCCTGCTCTATCTTATAACATTTATAAGTTGGAGCGGGACCAACGTTCCCCAGCTCAGTATAACAAGCGGGTTCGGTCAATAATCCGTATTATTATCTTGATTAAGGCGTGATATGGTCGCTACCAGGAGAGAGAGAGAAGAAAACACTCAGTGTGCGCTCTTGCAAGAATAGATTGGTTATTATTTTATCTAATCAGGATGGCTCCCACTGCTTTTTATCAAATCTTCCTTCAAACCCTAAAAGGAAAGACTAGCCGGGATTAATTACACACTACAAGTTCGCCAATCTTTCAGCCAGGCCAGTGTCGGTACTTTGAGGGAGGTGCCCCGTGCTTTCGCACGAACCTAATTAATGTAAACCTCGTTTTCCCAAGGGCGTAACCCCGTTGACACCTTTCTAGACACCTACTTGATCGGCTAATTGTAATGTATAAAACTCTCCCAGGAGTAACTCTTACTCGCAGCGGGTATCGGGATCCAACTATCTCATAGAAGGTATGCAATCTCATTGCAAATTTCAACACTTGAAATTCCCGATAATATTTTGCCCCGAACGATCTATGACCTTGACAAGGTCAACAAACCATAGACCGCAAGTCAAGTTCAACCCGTCATTTCTTGATTGAATCAAACCCACCCGCAGGACCCTTGACAAGGTCAACAAGGCCGCACGACTATCCTAACCCAATCTGCATCATATGCATAAGCAGATAAATACTGGTTAGCTACCGCACACTGCTCCTTGACAAGGTCAACAAACGCAGCACGAATACTAAACAGGATTTATCTGAAATGACGGAGGGCTACGACAGGTTTTTCTGAAAACCTATTGCGTAATGAACTTGATATCGTCGTAGAATCAAATGATTTTAAAATGGAGTGTTTTTTAGGCTTTTCTAGTTTTGCTAAAGGAGTCACTCCCGGTGAAGGGATCGTCGGTCCTTTCCTCGTCGAATGAGGTGCGGGATATATCATATATATCGCTGTGCAAAGCAAAAACACTTAAAAGCAATCAAAAGACAAACCGAGTGTGTAGCATCTGCCAGTTATTGCTAAAGGAGTCACTCCCGGTGAAGGGGTCTCGGTCCTTTCCTCATCGAATAAGGTGCAGGATATATCACATATACCGCTGTGCAAAGCAAGAACTGTAGCTACCTTTTTATTTTGAAATTCGATTCTAAAACATCTTAGGTTTCTTTTATTTCATTAATCACATTAATGAAGTCCCATCATTTAAGTAATTAAACATCACAGATAAATACGACGTACACTTATGCCATCCGCATTCGCCTCGATGTCCCCTCGTGCACCGTTAGGTTAGGTAACTAACGGCAGAGCGGGGCAGGGCTAGCGCGGGTGTAAAACATAAGTAACGCCTATATAATATATCATATATACTAAATACTGTATCTATCACAGAACATATCACATGATCACATCACAGATATCGCAGCAGAAGAAATATATGAAATATTGGATATACTAGGACGTCCGTGTTTTCAATACGAGCCAGTATAAAACACGGATTCCACGGTCGTGATGAATAGCCAAACCCACACCCCTAGACCCCTACGAGAGCGGCAAGCAACCCTGCCAATTCTAGAGTTAGGAGACCCGGACTCGACTCCTCGAGTTGGTCTCCCACTGGACTCCAGAACCCGGTCACTTGTGCCCTCTTCCTTGGGTCTATCCTAGTGTGGAAAAGTAAATAATATACAAACGGTGACATCTTCCGCAACCTGGAAGTGCCCCAATAAAAGAATATTACATACAAGTTTTTACATGAATGAAAATGAAAAACACTCATCTCACATAAAAAAACCCCGGCTATTCAAACACGACGATCCAATATAACATATCCAGCAACACATAACATCACATGTCATCAACGTAAGTAAATATGCGCATCCCAATTGTCGTTGACATATAGCAACGAAACCGGCGATATCACATATTACACTTACGGTCACAGAAAAGAAAGTGTAAAACTACAACAGTTGGAATCCGCAATCTCCTTAGACATCGCATGCCTAAAACAATGAATTCCTTAGACATCTCATGCCTAACAATTATAAACCCCGCATTTTAGTCTCAAAATCGAAAACACTTTTCAATACCTAGTCGGGCAATTCAACAAGATTCCCGACATCCTGATCGAATGCTCGTCGCAAACTTCAGTAGACGGCTGCACCCCCGATACCGTCGACGAAGTGCACCAAGGCGGAACACCGCTGCCGCAAGCACCCGGATGGATGCTTTCGGCGACGGGGTTCTCCTACAGTCACTTGGTCGGGGCTATGGAGTGAGGCTGTCTATTAAGTTTACCCGGCGAGTATCCGCGTACGCTACGTGATTGCGACGGACTTTTGATCACATCAAAATTCCGTGGCAACCGATCAAGTGAGACTAAACCGCTAGATTTATAACATTCATCCAGTTATCTCATAACAATTTGCGAATTCCAAGTATTGTATCACATTCCAGATAAAATAGAAAATGTTAAACTTTTCGATCGAACAATCGAACACCCAAGTTTTCCCGATAATGATCAACACATGAAATATGAGTCTAACAACATTCAGTTCATGCCTCAGTACCAACGGTCCAGCCGTAGAAGGGTCAAGCCAACGCCTCACATGTGGCACGCCGTACTGCCCCAAACCCGAAAGTTCAAAGGGCAGTTCAAGGCGGTCACATAATTGAGTTAAGGTTTGTTGTCTTCTAGAGGGTCCATCGAGTTACTTGCACTACTTAGAACGTCGTTAAACTACGGAAAAATCCAACACTTGGAAATTTTCCGGCAGGGGAAAAGGTGGGTATTTATATCCAGTCGAACATTTTAACATATTCTGAAATTTATCCGGAAAACCACACAGACAAAATTTGATACTCCGATCGAAACACCGAATCCCCAAAACAATCCCAGAAAATTCAACTCTTGAATAAATATTAAAAAATCCCAGAAAATCCAGCACCCGAAACCATGAATTACTGTACAAAAATTATAGGACAATACAATAATCAGGCCGCGGAACCGCCGTATAAGCAGGGCTTATGCCGCGGTTCCGCCGCGCTATGGAAGCTTCAATGGAAAAATTTTGTATCGTAATTCTTAAGTTTTCCTGCTGAATTTTTTACGAATTTTTAATTTGGAAAAATCCACGTTTTCAGAAAAAGTCCAGAGAGCACTTTTGAGTTGGGGTTTCGGGTTCGTTCGGGTTTCAAACTTCGTCTGGACTTCGCCTAAGGCTCTAGCTAGGCTCTGATACCACTGTAGGGTTCCTAGGCATCCTAATGAGGTCTCACAAGGCATCAACCATGCCAATTTCAAATTTAAACGGTGCCGAGAAACCCTAGAACGGATCGTTGGCTAGATATCTAGGCGAAAAGTAAACTAGTAAACTATTTTACTAAAGGAACGGAAATACAACCTTTGTAGATCCGGTCCTCCACCTCCATGGCTCCGTGATGAAGTCCTCTCTGCTGTCCATATGAATTCCCGGGCTCTAGCGTCGGCTTCGTCGGAGAAATGGCGAGCTAGGTCGTCGATGTCCATGCCGAAGATGATCTACGTCGAGGCATCGCTAAAACAAGCTCCACCTTCACCAAGTCATGAAAACTTGTGAAGGAAACACACTCTACTACTTGGCAAGAGGTAGAGGATGAAGAAATAGGAAGTGGGTAGACTTTAGAATTGGATTTCTCACTCATTTCCATCAATCACCATTGATGGAGCTTGCTTTCTTCAAGTGAAGAAAGGAAGAAGAAGAAGAATTATTTTATGATAAGAAATAATCAAATGAAAAGAAAAAGGAATACTTATCATAAAGTAACCATGGTATAGTGGAGAGAATTGATCATGGTTAAAGGAATGGTTAGGGTCAAGCTAGAGACAAAATGGTCACTTAGTCAAAGTGTTCATGAAGCTTCATGAAAACAACAAATGAAAGCCACCATTTCATTTCATTTTTCTTTTATTCATTTATCAAAAATAAATGGATAATTAAATAAGATAAATGAATAAAAAATAATAAACCCTAACCATTTCATTAACCAAGGTTTAATACTTTACACTTAACCAAAAAGCATGTATCATCAAACATGATACAAGCAAGTGCACAAAATCATATCACATATATAATGCGCACATCCGAGTGAGAAAATCCATCTAAAGTGAACCAATATTAGTTAATGCAAAGTAATATATCAAATATATAATTATACATTAAATCATTAAATCAACACTTGATTTAACGATCCGGTCATATCGCATATAACCGACTAATATCCAATGTATCGATTTATCGAATCAATCCTTGATTCGATAACTAGGTTATATCGCATACAACCATTCGACACATTCATCGCGAGAATAGAATACGGTATCACATACACGCATTATTCTCGGTCCTGCACATATCTCATATGCGCTCCTATTTCGTTTCGCTTGAGCCAGGAAACCTCTGTGTAGGACTCTAAAGACTCGTCAATACGCCGGCAGCAGATGATGATCATATCAAACACCCACAAGCCGCAAGCGGTCTGCCAAACGTAACGGCCACCCGGGTATTGAGCGATCAGAAGATCGACGAGCAAGCCCGCTCACACTCCAGTGAATCCAACCAGTAACACTACCGTACAGTCCGGTCTGATCGTCTGATATGTCGCATATCTCGCCTAGGGGTGGTAAACGTCAGACCCCAATAGCTTGATAAGTCGTGTCGATATGAGGTCTATAACAATTCGAGAAACTACTGGTAACACTTACCAGTAAATCTCAGCAACCCTGGCCAGGGATTTCCTGTTATAGCCAATCGCACACAGCGCAACATCAACTCCCTATACCGGGAGAGACGAATCCCCTCCTATCGCTCATTGCCTCCATGTGACTCGGGATTGTACCCAAAAACCACCGTTTTGCATGCCCTCTTGGACGTGGTAAGATGGAAATCAAAGCACAGTGGGAACCACACAAGACTCTATGACGATCTCGGATCAACAGACTACTCTGTACCAGTGTCACCAGAGAACTGCCATCTGACGTGAGGTATAATACCATCTGGGAGTTCTCGGCGAGTCCGTCCAGTGTACCCAGTCTCTACTGAGCACCCGTATATCATCTCTGATGTCAAACACCAATGGATATGGGATCATCCATCGCCCATCTGTATGGGTCGAGAAGGTACACGCTAGTCTACTCTGGTATATCGATGCCCCGTCTCGATACACCCTCGACTAGGGACTTTGAAGGATGTACTTATAGACTACCATGTCCCCACTAGTATGATCCGCATCATAGTCCAGGTAGTTAAGTACACATCCTAAGGGCTTTACCAACATGTAATAGAGAGACAATCAGTGTACACGTTAAGGTAAAGTACAACCAGATAGCATACTATCATATCGAGCAAGAAAGTCCTCCCTATATACGTCCCATCATCCACTACAATATACATCATATGTACAGTAATGGCCTCTAGGGCATACATATAACTAACAAATACCACATTGTTTCAATCCTTCATTTAACTCTATCAAACTTGCTATACATTTAAAGTAGATCATGAGGTAACGACCTACCTCCTCACACACTCGTATGCAACACCGCCGAGAACCTAGAATACGAGAAAATAAACAATTTCATTTAAATACCATATACTTAATAAAACCATTTCTAAAAGATTTAGTTTTGATACACTTTTTAAATAAGTACCACTTATTATGAAAATACGATAAATTGTGGACATCGGTCGTTTATCTAAACCTGACTTTGTGGTGTTTAGGCTAGGCAAGTGAGAAAGGTAATTTTAAAAGGCCCGTCTCACGATGATTCGTGAGCGGATCCCTCCTTTCTTCACTTGTACTTAACTGGCCACAATTGGCGGTGAAGTGGCGATTTGAGACATCTCACAACTTATCGTCTGGACCAGTTAGGAATAGACTAGTTGACTTAGGAGAATGTAGAACATACAATACGGAAAATATACACCTTTACAAATAAATACCATTTACTTCATAAAACCGTTTTCTAAAGTATTTAGTATTTTACAATCTTTGCAAAGCGCCGCTACAACCCACTTTGGGGAACCCGTTCGGGATGGTGCGGTTTATCGCACATCCTCGGACTTAGTAGTGCGAGATTCAGACATCCGCAAGGAGCATTCGGTCTCGAAAGATTTAAAATACGACATCTTAAAAAAATAAGATTTTTAGAATATAAAATATTTATTAAAATTATTTTTGTATAAATATATGTATATTTATCATTAAAATATCTATTTTGTTATGATATAAATATTCCACTTTTTTCTAAAAATCACAAGAATCAATTTTACACTAAAATACCACGAATTCCATATAAATCAATATTACAAATAAATACCTTTATTTTCTGAAACTAGGATATTTTCACTAGAAATATCACAATATAAAATCCACTTTCATTACAACTCTAAAGACGAATAACGAATACTTGAGGTGTATTTTGAAAAGTATATATAAGTATTTTTACATAAAACCCGCTCAAGTTTTATAAATTACCCTAAGGACCCTAGCAATTATAGGTTTAAGAAATAATCAAGACTTCGACTTACATTTCTAATTGTCTGACTCGGGTTTGAATCTGAGTAATCTGACTTGAATATGATTCAAGTCAATCTACAATCTGCAATCTTCAACATGAATCCACAAGTCCAATTATCAACCTATACAACTTGACTGAACCGAACCATGTATATACATTCCACTTACATTGTTCTCCAGTTATTCCATTTACATGATTCTACGGTTACATCCGTTTACTGATATCATGGTTTCGATCAGTCTTTCAATTATACACTCAATTCAATTTACAGTACAAAACAATACAAATAAAACACTACGGGGTTTAAGGGATAGATTGGTACGGAAGGTGTTAAAAGTGGCACGATGCGGTAAGATTAAGACACCTAACCTATATTCCGTTGCTGTTGTACCGTGGCTTAACGGTTCCTTGTACATTCCGTTTGCCCTTGTCTCTAACATATAGAGACCCCTCTCATATACGCTGGCATCCTTCTGTACCAAGCTACAAACAACAGCGGTAACACAATAATACAACAAGATAATACAACTTTAAAAGATACCCTCTTATTCTGTCTATTCTACTTTCCTCTTATCTTTGGGACTTACCGAGGGACCTGTTCGCTGACGACATTCTATTTCTTTCTTCTTTGAATGTCGTCAGGTGGTTTGGACCCGGCAGAGATCGAGCCATCTGTAGAAGACTGGGAGCAGTTTGCTGAAAAACCAGAGCTCTAGTTTCATTGTACATTTTCCATTCAGTACTTTTCATTTCCTGTTATGCCATTGTGTAGGCATCGTTTTATTTCAGTTGTATTTTCTTTTCATGTATTGTACAAAAGAATGTTAATAAATAAAAGTTGTTGTTTTTATTATATCTTGTCTCTTATGTATTTATTTTTATATTTCTTAGATACGTTTGGCGTATGTACTTCTGAGTATATACGTAGCGGACCCGTCGCGTCCCCTTCGCCGTACACTGGGAAGCGGGGCGTGACAGGTTTTGTTGGTGGCCCATGAAGGTCAGAGCTGTATGAAACCCTATCATGCAATTCTGTTCTACGTGAACAACCTAAGCAATATAACAAAAGAACCAGCAACTAAAACATTCTTTACAATTCATGTTCCTTGAATTTTACAATTTCATATTCCTTGAATCTTATCATTTCATGTACTTGAATCTGTCCTAACCCAAATCTTTTTCAAGGTTATGGATTCCCCGAACAACACCAGCACCAACGTCAACAACACACCTCCACCTCCAATACCAATCGTTCCTGCTGTTCCTGCACCACCCACCGAGAAAACCGTGCTACTTGAGGCAATCCGCAGCCTTCTTGAGGGACAGCAACAACTCCTGAACCGTCCCGAGACTGACGCACCTGGGGTAAAGCAATTCAAGGTTTTACATTCCAAGCAGTTCTCCGAAAAGGGAAGCCCACTTGAAACTGAGGAATGGGCACAAAGCATAGAGGAAGATCTGGCGGCAGCACAAGTGCCAGACATAGCTTGGGACCGTGTGGCGAAACTGCAACTCACGAACAATGCTCGCAACTGTTGGAAGGCGGAAGAAAGCCGTCTTGTACAGCCTATTGAATGGAAGACTTTTCGTGAGAAGTTCAACGCGAAGTACTTCCCTGTGACTGCTAGGTTTGCCATGGAGCAGCAGTTCATTCATCTACAACAAGGTTCGATGTGGGACAAGTCAGTGGATGAATATGACGCTGAATTCACCATGCTAAGTCGGTAAGATATGTCATAGTATTTCAAATTTCTAAAATATCACATACTACACAGCTAACACAATCCTTTAAACAGATTCGCGGCACACTTGATACCGATGGACGAGATCAGAGCCCGTCGCTTTCAACAAGGTTTGGATACGAAAATTCAGGCTGCACTAGCCACAGGGGAATTTCCGACTCATGAGGAAGCTCTGGATGCTACCCGCAGTTATGAGGCAGTGATAAAAGCAAGAGGCAGACCTCAGTCTGCAGGAGTTAAGCGCCCTGCCAACCAGATGGCAAGAAGAGCATCGTCCAGGCCACTTTTTGTGCCAAGGTGATCCGGAGTACCGAACCAACATCCCAGCCTAGCCTTTTGTACCTACTGCAAGAGAGCCGGACATATGATGAAAGACTGCCGGCGAGCCAATCGTCTTTGCTTAGTCTGCGGCTCAACTACTCATGAAACTGGGTTTTGCCGCCAAAGGCAAAACCCAGTTGCTGCACCCAGGCCAGCAAACAATTACCCATAGCGCCTAGCCATCCAATCCCATGCTTCAAGACCTGCACTACCTGCACCACCCAAAGGACCACAAGCTGCACCACCTCCTCGTCAGTTTCATCAAGCTCAAACGAACGTTCCGAGGAATGCTCCTCAGGCCAGGAGGAATGTACCAAGGCACCAGGCTTTCATGATGTCCGTGGAAGAAGCTGAGGCCACTGGCCAAGTCATCACTGGTAAAACTTTTCTTCTCAAGCTTTTCTTTTAGCCTTGTTTATCTACACACTTTCCCTATATCTAAAACATATCCCACATACCTTAGGTACAATCTTAGTAGCCTCACTACCTGCACTAGCACTGTTTGATACTGGAGCATCCCACTTCTTTATGTCGTAACGGTATGTCCGAACCCATGCGATTCCAGTCTCACCGCTTGTATCCAGCTGGAATGTCAGTTCAGGAAATGGCGTTCTAAAGGCAACCATGGGATACAGCCTGTGTCCAGACGTCGTCTGTAGCAGAGAGTTTTATGCTGACTTCAAAGTACTGGACATACCGAACTTCGATGTGGTTCTAGGAATGGATTGGCTTGGAACTTTTTATGCTACCATCGACTGTCGTCAAAGGAGGGTAGTTTTCAAGATTCCAGACCATCCGGTCTTCTATTTCAAAAGCGGAGACCGTACCCTGGAGCCAAGTACCTACAAAGCGAAGCCAAGAGAAGCAGTAGTTGCAGCAGCTCTAGCGGAAGAAGAAACAAGACCAGAGGTAGTTCGAGAGTTCGACGATGTATTTCCCGACGATATATCAGGTTTGCCTCCCGATCAAGCTCTTGAATTTAGTATTGATTTAGTACCAGGAACACAACCGGTGATCAAAGCACCTTATAGATTAAGTCCGGAAGGTTTGAAGGAAGTCCGAACACAGTTGGACGAATTATTGGCGAAAGGATGGATTCGTCCCAACACTTCAAGTTGGGGAGCACCTGTACTACTTGTGAAGAAGAAGGAAGGTTCATACAGAATGTGCATCGATTATAGATCCTTGAACGAAGTCACTATAAAGAACAAGTATCCACTCCCGCGCATCGATGATTTATTCGATCAGCTAAGTGGATCTTGTGTTTTCTCTAAATTGGATCTTCGTTCAGGTTATCATCAAGTGAAGGTCAAGGAAGCTGATATTCACAAAACAGCTTTCATAACTCGCTATAGACATTACTAATTTCTAATGATGCCATTTGGAGTGACCAATGCACCAGCAATATTCATGAACCTAATGAATCAAGTTTTTCGGGAGTACTTAGACAAGTTTGTTGTCATCTTCATCGACGGCATCCTAGTGTATTCTAAGAGTCGGAAAGAGCATGCAGAGCACCTATGAATTGTCCTGGAAACTCTTCGACAACATAAGCTCTATGCCAAGTACAGCAAGTGCGAGTTTTGGCTAAAGCAAGTTGGTTTTCTTGGACATATCGTATCAGGAGAAGGAATTTCTGTGGATCCAGCAAAAGTTTCAGCAGTTAGCGAATGGCCTACACCAAAGTCAGTGAAGGACATTCGAAGTTTCTTGGGTTTAGCTGGATATTACAGAAGGTTCATTGAAGGCTTTTCAAAGATATCAACACCCCTGACCAAGCTCACACGTAAAGATGAGGAATTTGTGTGGTCAGAAGCATGCGAACAAGCTTTCGTAGAACTCAAGTCAAGGTTGACATCAGCACCAATTCTCGTAATACCGGATCAATCTGGAGGATTCGAAGTGCATTGTGATACATCCGGTAATGGATTAGGATGTGTTCTACATCAGCACGGTAAAGGTGTGACTTATGCTTCAAGACAACTGAAGAATTATGAGCGCAATTATCCGACGCATGATCTAGAGTTGGCAGCCGTCATCTTTGCTCTCAAGATTTGGCGCCATTATCTACTTGGTGAACGAGTGAACATCTACACAAATCATAAAAGTCTGAAGTACGTGTTTACTCAAAAGGAGTTGAATATGCTGTTGGAGATAGTGCCCTTAAAGTCAATTATTGGATCGCAGGTACGTGATTGCAATGATTAAGGCAGGACCTATACCGATATGACAGTCTTGCTCGAGATGATAGTTTGCTATCTGGTTTGTCTTTATCATCGTATACATGCTTTAGTTCACTATTGCATGATGATAGAGCCCATAGGATTCTTGCTTGACTACCAGCAGTATGATGGCGATCATATACGTGGGAGCTGGGGTCTGTAAGCACATTCTTAAAGTGTCCCTAGTCGTGGGAGTTTCGAAACAGGGCATCGATACTCCAGAGTAGACTAGTGTATACAGTCAAGACCCCGACGAGGGGCGGTGGCCAGTCTCACAAGCCACTGGTGTCAGTTGGATCACCTAAGATGTATACAGGTGCTCATTAGGTTATGAGTACACTGGACAGGACTCGCCGGGAACATGCTAGTTGGTATTATACATATCGTCAGACAGCAGTTTCCTGATGACATGTGTACAGGTTAGTTCATCGACCTGAGATCGTCATTTGTCTCGTGTGAGTTCCCACTGTGCTTAGATTACTACCCTACCACGCTCAAAGGAGTTGTGCAAACAGGTTTTAGTTGGGTACAGTCCCGAGCCACATGGAGGCAAGTGAGTGGATCGGCAGAGGATTCGTCTCTCCCGGTATTGGGGGTGAGATCGCGCTGTGTCTAGGAGAGCCATTACACAAAGCCCTCGGCCGAGGCAGGAGATTTACTGGTAGGTACTCCAGTAGTATCTCAGGGTGTTCTGGGCTACTCTCTAACACGACTTATACCGCTAATGGGTGTCTGACATTACCAGCCCCCTAGGCAGATATGCAATACTCATAGACGAACGGACCGGACTGTATGTATATTGTCACTGTTAGGCTCAGTAGGGTTTAGAGATGAGTTCGCTCGTCAGCTTCCCTTCCAATCAATACATAGGCAAACGTTACGTACAGCTCGTACTTCTGACGTGCTAGTGGTTATACCCTGTGCCAGTGTGTTGATGAGTCATTAGAGTCCCCTACAGACACTTTCCCAAGTTCAGGAGAAACGTTGTAGAGGCCGTATGGTTTTATGGCAAGGTTCGGAAAATGCACGTGCGTTTTCGCACGTGTCATTTTTCGGGCAGATAATACTGGTCGGCTTTGGTTTAAGCCGGATCCGAGTATTATACTGTGTAGATATAATATATTTGTCTCAGATGCATTTATATTCGGTCGTAATACAAATGCGGGTGTGTTTATACCATTACGGGGTTATCCTGAAATTCGTTTCAGGATCACTTTTGGAAGTTGCCAGTTTCCAGTTTTCTATCAGCCGTATTTGACATTTGGTTAAATACGGATTTATCTTTTCTTGATGAGGGTGAGTCATGGTTCTAGAAGGTTCTAGTTTTGGTGACAAGGCTTGATGATTCATTGTTAGCATTAATTGATCATTTAATGGTTGATGAGGTGTTTTAAATGAGTCACCATTTTGCTTTAATGTGTTTTGTTCTTGCTAGGATATTTTGTGTTATGATAAGCATTGTTGTGGTCACCCTCCCCCCTCTCCTACACTCACCCCCTCTTCCTATATCTGTGGCCGGCCACTTCTTTTGGAAAAGAGAGGTTGTTCATTTGAGAGAAAAAAGATTATGGTTCATGGAAATTAATCTACTCATTTCCCATTTACCCGATTCCATAAAAGGCAACTTCATTAACCGTTCGTCCGTGACTTTGGACGTATCGAGACAAAGTGTTCTACTCATTCTCTACATCATCTTGGTCGTCTTTTTTAGCAAACTTGACGACCGAGTTGCCTCGGTTCAGAGGCGGGAGCCCGTTTAAAGATCCGTCGACGTGGTGCCATCTGGACGAGAAGAATGGAGATTCTGGAGATCGGAGCAGCCGCAACGAAGCGTTGTAGGGTTCCTAGGCACACTCATGAGGTTCTACAAGGCATCAACCATGCCAAAATCAAATTTTTATATGCCGAAAAACCCTATGCAAGATCGTATACTAGAGGTAAGGCGAAACAATAAGCAAGCAAACAACTTTACTAATAAGTGAAAGGGATTACAACCTTTGCAGATCCGGTCCTTCACTTCTAAACCTCCGTCTTGACGTCCCTTCACTGCGATCATCGGGATCCCGGACCCTAGCGTTGGTTTCATCGGAGAAATGAGCGGCCTAGGTCGTTGACTTCGAGGCCGAAGATAATCTACGTCGGGGAGACTCAAACTCAAGCTATTCCTTCACTTGGTCAAAAACTTTGTGAAGAGAACACCCTATACTACATGGCAAGTAGTAGAGGATGACGAAATAGGAAGTGGGCTCACTTTAGAATTGTTTTTCTCACACTTTTTCTCATGGCACCATTAGAGCTAGCAAGCTTTTTGACGAAGCTTGATGAAGAAGAAGAAGACGAAAGAATAATGAATAATGAATCCAAATGAAACTTATCCTTTTAATTATGGCACCATGGTTGAGTTAAGCCCTCATGCTTAACTCATGTAGAGAATTATGCAAAGTATTAGGTTAAGGGTTGGGTTAACTAATATCCTAAGGAAATGACAAAGGAGTTGACTTTGTCGATGTTTCTTCAAGCTTCATGAAGCTTGATAACTTTGACCAAAGTCTCATCTCTTTTGTTATTTGTTAGGAAATTAGTAAACCCTAATTTAACCTTAATTTGGTTTAAGTCTCATACACACATCTTGTATGTATCATCAAACATGATACAAACATGTACACTTGCATATATCACATATAAACAATGTGCACAATCTAGTGAGAAAATCAATCTTAAGTGAACCAATACTAGTTGATGTAAAGTAATATATCAAATATACAATTATACATTAAATCATTAAATCAACACTTGATTTAACGTTCCGGTCATAACCGACTAATATCATGTGTAACAACTTATCGAATCAACACTTGATCCGATAACCCGGCTATATTGCATACAACCAATCAATGTCACGAATCGCGAGAATAGAATACGGTATCTCATATCGTATTAATCTCGGTCCCGCACATATCTCATATACGCTCCTATTTCGTTTCGCTTGAGCCAGGAAACCCCTGTGTAGGACTCTAAAGACTCGTCAATACGCCGGCAGTAGGTAATGATCATATCAAACACCCACAAGCTGCAAGCGGTCTGCTAAACGTAACGGCCACCTGGGTATTGAGCGATCAGAAGATCAACGAGCAAGCCCGCTCACACTCCTGCGAATCCAACCAGTAACACTTACCGCACAGTCCGGTCTGTTCGTCTGATACGTCGCATATCTAGCCTATAGGTGGTAAACGTCAGACCCCAGTAGCTTGATAAGTCATGCCGATGTAAGGTCCATAACAAGCATGAAACTACTGATAACACTTACCAGTAAATCAGTGCAACCCTAGCCAGGGATTTCCAGTTATGGCCAGTCGAGCATAGCGCAACATCAACCCCCAATACCGGGAGAGACGAATCCCCTCCTATCGCTCATTGCCTCCATGTGAATCGGGACTGTACCCAAAAACCACCTGTTTGCACGACTCAGTAGAGCCGTGGTAGGGTGGAAATCAAAGCACAGTGGGAGACACACAAGACTCTATGACGATCTCGGGTGAACAGACTAAGCTGTACCAGTGTCACCAGAGAACTGCCATCTGACGTGAGGTATAATACCATCTGGGAGTTCTCGGCGAGTCCGTTCAGTGTACCCAGTCTCCACTGAGCACCCGCATACCATCTCTGATGTCAAACACCAATGGATATGGGATCATCCATCGCCCATCACATGGGTCGTGAAGATATACGCTAGTCTACTCTGGAATATCGATGCCCCGTCTCGATATTCCCGCGACTAGGAACATTGAATGATGTACTCATGGACTACCCAGGCCCCACTAGTATGATCTACATCATAGTCCTGCAAGTCGAGCACATATCCTAAGGGCTTTATCAACACGTAACAGAGAGACAGTAAGTATACATGTTAAGATAAAGAGCAACCAGATAGCGTACTATCATGTCGAGCAAGAAAGTCCTACCTATATATGTCCCAGCATCCACTACAATATACATCCTATGTACAGTAATGGCCTCTAGGGCATACATATCACTAACAATCTCCCACTTGCACTAGGGCCATCTGTAGCAGTGGTTGCAGTATCTCATACTCAACCATCCCATAAAAGTCTCTCTCTGGGAAAAGGCCTTTGTGAGTGAATCCGCCGTATTGTCCTCTGAGTCTACTCTCCTAACCTCGATCACCCTGGAGATCTACTATCTCCATGATCAGGTGATGCTGCCTCAGAATATGTCTGGGTCACTGTGTTAGTTATATGTATGCCCTAGAGGCCATTACTGTACATAGGATGTATATTGTAGTGGATGCTGGGACGTATATAGGGAGGACTTTCTTGCTCGACATGATAGTATGCTATCTGGTTGATCTTTACCTTAACGTGTATACTAATTGTCTCTCTGTTACATGTTGGTAAAGCCCTTAGGATCTGTACTTGACTACCTGGACTATGATGCGGATCATACTAGTGGGGACATGGTAGTCCATAAGTACATCCTTCAATGTCCCTAGTCGTGGGTGTATCGAGACGGGGCATTGATATACCAGAGTAGACTAGCGTGTACCTTCTCGACCCATACAGATGGGCGATGGATGATCCCATATCCATCGGTGTTTGACATCAGAGATGATATACGGGTGCTCAGTAGAGACTGGGTACAATGGACGGACTCGCCGAGAACTCCCAGATGGTATTATACCTCACGTCAGATGGCAGTTCTCAGGTGACCCTGGTACAGAGTAGTCTGTTGACCCGAGATCGTCATAGAGTCTTGTGTGGTTCCCACTGTGCTTTGATTTCCATCTTACCACGTCAAAGAGGGCGTGCAAAACGGTGGTTTTTGGGTACAGTCCCGAGTCACATGGAGGCAATGAGCGATAGGAGGGGATTCGTCTCTCCCGGTATAGGGAGTTGATGTTGTGCTGTGTTCGATTGGCTATAACAGGAAATCCCTGGCCAGGGTTGCTGAGATTTACTGGTAAGTGTTACCAGTAGTTTCTCGAACAGTTATAGACCTCATATCGACACGACTTATCGAGCTATTGGGGTCTGACGTTTACCACCCCTAGGCGAGATATGCGACATATCAGACGATCAGACCGGACTGTACGGTAGTGTTACTGGTCGGATTCATTGGAGTGTGAGCGGGCTTGCTCGTCGATCTTCAGATCGCTCAATACCCGGGTGGCCGTTACATTTAGCAGACCGCTTGCGGCTTGTGGATGTTTGATATGATCATCATCCGCTGCCGGCGTATTGACGAGTCTTTAGAGTCCTACACAGAGGTTTCCTGGCTCAAGCGAAACGAAATGGGAGCGCATATGAGATATGTGCGGGACCGAGAATAATGCGTGTATGTGATGCCGTATTCCATTCTCGCGATGAATGTGTCGAATGGTTGTATGCGATATAACCTAGTTATCGAATCAAGGATTGATTCGATAAGCCGATACATTCTATACTAGTCGGTTGTGTGCGACATGACCGGATCATTGAATCAAGTGTTGATTTAATGATTTAATGTATAATTATATATTTGATATATTACTTTGCATTAACTAGTATTGGTTCACTTTAAATGGATTTTCTCACTCGGGTGTGCGCATTACATATGCGATATGATTTTGTGCACTTGATTGTATCATGTTTGATGATACATGTTTACTTGGTTAAGTGCAAAGAATTAAACCATGGTTAAAAGAATGGCTAGGGTTTCATTTCCTTTATTTATTCCTTTATTTATTTATTTATTCATTTTGGAAAAGAAGAGAAAAGAATGGTTGCTAGATTTGGAGTTTAGTTGAAGCTTCATGAAGCTTTGATAAAGTCAACCATACTTATCTCATCCTTAACCCTAACCATTGACACTAACCATGATTCATTCTCTACACTTGACCATGGTTAAAATTATGATAAGAATTCATTTTCTTTTCTTATTCTTTTAACTTATCATATATTTCTTTCTTCTTCTTCTTCCTTGCTTCAAGTGAAGAAGCTTGAGGTCATCAATGGTGGATTGATGTTTTGAGTGAGAAATCCAATTCTAAAGTTAACCCACTTCCTATTTCTTCATCCTCTACCTCTTGCCAAGTAGTAGAGAGTGTTTACTTCACAAGTTTCATGACTTGGTGAAGCGAGAGCTTGATCTTGCGATGCTTCGACGTAGATCATCTTCGGCGTGGACATCGACGACCTAGCTTGCCCATTCTCCGATGAAGCCGACTCTAGAGCCCGGATTTGATTTGGACAGCGGAGACGACCTCGTTGCGGAGCCGTGGAGGTGGAGGACCGGATCTACAAAGGTTGTATTTCCGTTAAACTTTTAGTTAAGTGTTAACTAGTTAGTTGTTCGCCTAGACATCTAGCAAACGATCCGTTGTTTAGGGTTTGTAGGCACCATATTTTTTGAAATTGCCATGGTTGATGGCTTTGGAGACCTCACTAGAGTGCCTAGGAACCCTACAGTGGTATCAGAGCCTAGCTAGAGCCTTAGGCGAAGTCCAGACGGAAATTGAAGTCCGAACGAACCCGAAACCCCGAACCAAAAGAGCTCTCTGTACTTTTTCTAAAAACAGGGATTTTTCAACATTAAAAATATTCAGAAAAATCAGCAGTCAATTCTAAGAGAAACTGTAAAATTCGGTTGCATAATTCTAACAGTGCAGCGCGCTTCCGCGGCACGAGCTTGCCTAGTGCGGCGGAAGCGCGGCCATTTTGTCGTATATGGCATCCAAATTTCTACAGTAATTCATATTATGCTGTGCTGGTTTTCCTGGGTATTTTTGATAATTTTTTCCAGAGTTGAAATTTCTGCAATTGTTTTGGGGATTCGGTATTTCGATCGGAGTATCAAATTTTGTCTATGTGGCTTTCCGGATAAATTTTAGAATATGTTAAAAAGTTCGACCGGATATAAATACCCAATTTTTCCCCTGTCGGGAAATTTCCAAGCGTTGGATTTTTCCGTAGTTTAACGACGTTCTAAGTAGTGCAAGTAACGCGATGGTCCCTCTAGAAGACACAAACCTTAACTCGATTATGTGACCGTTTTGAACTGCCCTTTGAACCTTCGGGTTTGGGGCAGTACGGCGTGCCACATGTCAGGCGTTGGCTTGACCCTTCTACGGCTGGACCGTTGGTACTGAGGTACGAACTGAATGTTGTTAGACTAGTTTCATGTTTTGATCTGTATCGGGAAAACTTGGGTGTTCGATAGTTCGATCGGAAAGTTTAACATTTTCTGTTTATCTGGAATGGGATACAATAATTGGAATTCACAAATAGTTATATGATAACTGAATGAATGTTATAAACGTAGCAATTTAGTCTCACTTGATCGGTTGCCACGGAATTTTGATGTGATCAAAAGTCCGTCGCAATCACGTAGCGTACGCGGATACTCGCCGGGTAAACTTAATAGACAGCCTCGCTCCATAGCCCCGACCAAGTGACTGTAGGAGAACCCCGTCGCCGAAAGCATCCGTACGGGTGCTCGCGGTAGCGGTGTTCCGCCTTGGTGCACTTCGTCGACGGTATCGGGGGTGCGGCCGCCTACTAAAGTTTGCGACAAGTATTCGATCAGACTGTCGGGAATCTTGTTGAATTGCCCGACTCGATATTGAAAAGTGTTTTCGATAATGAGACTAAAATGCGGGGTTTATAATTGTTAGGCATGCGATGTCTAAGTAATTCATTTGATTAGGCATGCGATGTCTATGCAGATTGCGGATTCCAACTGTTGTAGTTTTACACTTTCTTTTCTGTGACCGTAAGTGTAATATGTGATATCGCCGGTTTCGTTGCTATATGTCAACGACAATTGGGATGCGCATATTTACTTACGTTGATGACATGTGATGTTATGTGTTGCTGGATATGTTATATTGGATCGTCGTGTTTGAATAGCCGGGGGTTTTTATGTGAGATGAGTGTTTTTCATTTTCATTCATGTAAAAACTTGTATGTAATATTCTTTTATTGGGGCGCTTCCAGGTTGCGGGAGTTGTCACCTGTTGTATATTATTTACTTTTCCGCACTAGGATAGACCCAAGGAGGGGAGCACAAGTAACCGGGTTCTGGAGTCCAGTGGGAGACCAACTCGAGGAGTCGAGTCCGGGTCTCCTAACTCCAGAATTGGTAGGGTTGCTTGCCGCTCTCGTAGGGGTCTAGGGGTGTGGGTTTGGCTATTCATCACGACCGTGGAATCCGTGTTTTATACTGGCTCGTATTGAAAACACGGACGTCCTAGTATATCCAATATTTCATATGATTCTTCTGCTGCGATATCTGTGATGTGATCATGTGATGTTCTGTGATAGATACAGTATATAGTATATATGATATATTATATAGACGTTACTTATGTTTTACACCCGCGCTAGCCCTGCCCCGCTCTGCCGTTAGTTACCTAACCTAACGGTGCACGAGGGGACATCGAGGCGAATGCGGATGGCATAAGTGTACGTCGTATTTATCTGTGATGATTAGGTACTTAAATGATGGGACTTCATTAATGTGATTAATGAAATAAAAGAAACCTAAGATGTTGTAGAATCGAATTTCAAAATAAAACAGGTAGCTACAGTTCTTGCTTTGCATAGCGGTATATGTGATATATCCTGCACCTTATTCGATGAGGAAAGGACCGAGATCCCTTCACAGGGAGTGACTCCTTTAGCAATAACTGGCAGATGCTACACACTCGGTTTGTCTTTTGATTGCTTTTAAGAGTTCTGCTTTGCACAGCGATATATATGATATATCCCGCACCTCATTCGACGAGGAAAGGACCGACGATCCCTTCACCGGGAGTGACTCCTTTAGCAAAACTAGAAAAGCCTCAAAAACACTCCATTTCAAAATTCATTCGATCCTACAACGATATCAAGTTCATTACGCAATAGGTTTTCAGAAAAACCTGTCGTAGCCCTCCGTCATTTCAGATAAGTAGTAGTTAGTATTCGTGCTGCGTTTGTTGGCCTTTGTCAAGGCGCAGTGTGCGGTAGCTAACTGGTGCTTATCTGCTTATGCATATGATGCAGATTGAGTTAGGGTAGTCGTGCGACCTTGTTGGCCTTTGTCAAGGGCCGTACGGGTAGGTTTAATTCAATCAGGAAATGACGGGTTGAACTTGACTAGCATCCTATGGTTTGTTGGCCTTTGTCAAGGTCATAGGAGGTTAGGGGCAAAATATTATCGGGAATTTCAAGTGTTGAGATTTGCAATGAGATTGCATACCTTCTATGAGATAGTTGGATCCCGATACCCGCTGCGAGTAAGAGTTACTCCTGGGAGAGTTTTATACATTACAATTAGCCGATCAAGTAGGTGTCTAGAAAGGTGTTAACGAGGTTACGCCTCTGGGAAAACGAGGTTTACAGTAATTAGGTCCGTGCGAAAGCACGGGGCACCTCCCTCAAAGTACCGACACTGGCCTGGCTGAAAGATTGGCGAACTTGTAGTGTGTAATTAATCCCGGCTAGTCTTTACTTTTAGGGTTTGAAGGAAGATTTGATAAAAAGCAGTGGGAGCCATCCTGATTAGATAAAATAATAACCAATTTATTCTTGACAGAGCGCACGCTGAGTGTTTTCTTCTCTCTCTCTCCTGGTAGCGACCATATCACGCCTTAATCAAGATAATAATACGGAATATTGACCGAACCCGCTTGTTATACTGAGCTGGGGAACGTTGGTCCCGCTCCAACTTATAATTGTTATAAGACAGAGCAGGAAATTGGGGATTACCAGAATTCCCGTGCCGCCCAAACGAAGAGAGTGCATGCTGATGCATCATCTTCGGGTGTGTTCATTATACAGAACTGTTTCTCAGTATACTCCGCATCCTTGGTATATGATACCGGATCAGGATCCCAGATATGTAATCTGTTACATAGGGCTACAGAAAGGTAGAGAACTGAGAACGGGTGATAAGTTTCATGAGGCAGAAAACGGGGCAAGTGTTGCAGCCAAGTCTGTCGGTCACTGTCACCCTGTATTACCAATACATTGATTCTGAACGAATGTTATTAGATACCGAACCTGATATACAAAATCATATCAGTCTCTTTATCTGTAAAGAAATGATAAAATTTTGTATTGTTGGATAATATTTTGAACATTTCCTATATCAAAAGTTGATCGGATCAGGCACGTTATCTAAAAGCATTGATGTTCTAAATCAAACTACAGTTCTTAGTATACAGAACACACACAAGAGGAAGAGTTCAGAAATGAACGAATTCTTCTTGAGGCATTGTAGACTAGGTCAGATCAATGTGACCCGACTAGCTAGAGTTACATATAGATGCATATTTAAATCAGTTTGAATTTACATCTTGTGAAACTCGCCAGTCATGTCACAAAGATAAGATGACCACAGCTCTGTTTATTGGAAACAGAGAAAGAGTTTGTAAACTCTTGGGACTGATACATGATGATGTATGTAACGTCTCCTGTCTACAAATGCCAGGACTGGTTCTTTATACTTCATTACGTTCTCTGATGATCTCTTTAGATTCAGACATATGTTCCTGTTGAAACACAAGTCCGAACCTTTTGAGATATTCACAGAATATAAGTTAGAAGTAGAGAACCAAAATACGGGTATAAGTATTATGTCCTATGATGTGATCAAGGAGGAGAATACTTGAGCACGGAAATCCTGGACTTTTCTAAAGGAGAATGAGATTCTCTCTCAGCATTACTCCTTCGCATACACCATAGCACGATGGTATATCGGGGTGGAGCAATAACACCCTATATGATAAGGTGTGCTCTATGATGAGTACTACTGAGTTACCTTTTTCCTTTTAGGGGTTATGCACTTGAGAAGCTGCATACCTATTGAATAGGGTTCTAATCAAATCAGTTGCCTACCGCTTCATATGTGATATGGAATGGGAAGAACCCATGTCTTAAGTTAGTTAAGACTTGGGGATTGTCCGTCCTATGTCTAAAAGAAAAATCCGGACAAACTCGAGGCAAGGTCTGTAATGTAGAACTGGAAATGTTCCAGCTATACAAACTACAGCACATGATTTGATAGAACCAAAGGATTCAGTAGATTCCAACGAACCTCAGCCTCTCCGCCGATCTAGTAGGGTTCCTTGCCCACCTGAGAGATACTTCGGTTTCTCTATGACAGTGGGAGCGAGGATTGCATCATGAGATGATGACCCAATTAGCTTCGAGCTGGCCATCAGGAGTGAGACTCTGTAAGAATGGCTGGATGCTTAGTGATCTGAGATGGGATCCTTATACACCAACAAAGTATGGACTTTGGTTGCTATATCTGAAGGGTTAAATCCCCATCAGGAGCAAGTATATCTTGAGAAGATTACTTGGTGTACATGGAAAAGTTGAGACTTTCAAAGCTAGACTTGTTAAAGGTTTTCGTCATTGACCAGGCGTGGATTATGATGAAACCTTTTCAAGTGACTATGCTTAAGTCCATCCAGATCCTACTTGCCACGGCTACATACCATGACTGCGATATCTGGTGATTGGGTGTCTTGACTGCTTTTCTAAATGATGATTTAGAAGAGAGCGTCTATAAGTACACAGCCAGAGGGCTTCGTAGACAGTGGGAGCAGCGGAAACGTGTGCAAGATGCTTTATAGGATAAAGCAGGCATCGCGGAGTTGGAACATCTGTTTTGATGAATTAGTCAAAGAGTTTGACATCATCAAAATGGTAGATGAACCTTGTATATACAAAAAGGTAGTAGGGAGTATGGTGGTGATCCTCGTAGAGTACGTGGATGACATACTCTTGATAAGAAAGGAGTTTCTTATGCTACGCTCGATCAATCTCCGTTTATCACAAAGATTCTCCGTATAGGATCAGAGTGATGCCTACTAAATCCTGGATTTTGGATCTATGAGATAGATCTAAATGGATGTTAGGATTCTCACTAGTAGTAATGAGATGGTATCAATCGATCCGAGGGAGAATCACTGGAAGGGTTCCAGGGTGATAAAGATGACTGAATGTCAGTCACAGGCATTGTCTTTACCCTCAGTAAAGGGACGGTATGTTGAAAGAGTTCCAAGCTAGATACCGTGACATACTAGACGATAAAGGCACGATACATCGCTACTTAAGATGCTACCAAAGAGGCTGTTTGGGTGTATATTGGTTCATGAGATGAACTACGTTCCCACCATTGTGTGACAATGGAGTTGTGGCTTATGCCAAGGAACGTCCGTCCCATCAGTGATCCAGACATATTCTAAGGCAGCATCGCCTGATCATGGAGATGGTTGATCTCCAGGGAGATCGAGGTTAGGAGAGTAGACTCTGAGGACAACACAGCGGATCCACTCACAAAGGCCTGTTCCCAGAGAGAGACTTTTATGGGATGGTTGAGTATGAGATACTACAACCACTGCTACAGATGGCCCTAGTGCAAGTGGGAGATTGTTAGTTATATGTATGCCCTAGAGGCCATTACTGTACATAGGATGTATATTGTAGTGGATGCTGGGACGTATATAGGGAGGACTTTCTTGCTCGACATGATAGTATGCTATCAGGTTGATCTTTACCTTAACGTGTATACTAATTGTCTCTCTGTTACATGTTGGTAAAGCCCTTAGGATCTGTACTTGACTACCTGGACTATGATGCGGATCATACTAGTGGGGACATGGTAGTCCATAAGTACATCCTTCAAAGTCCCTAGTCGTGGGTGTATCGAGACGGGGCATTGATATACCAGAGTAGACTAGCGTGTACCTTCTCGACCCATACAGATGGGCGATGGATGATCCCATATCCATCGGTGTTTGACATCAGAGATGATATACGGGTGCTCAGTAGAGACTGGGTACACTGGACGGACTCGCCGAGAACTCCCAGATGGTATTATACCTCACGTCAGATGGCAGTTCTCAGGTGACACTGGTACAGAGTAGTCTGTTGACCCGAGATCGTCATAGAGTCTTGTGTGGTTCCCACTGTGCTTTGATTTCCATCTTACCACGTCCAAGAGGACGTGCAAAACGGTGGTTTTTGGGTACAGTCCCGAGTCACATGGAGGCAATGAGCGATAAGAGGGGATTCGTCTCTCCCGGTATAGGGAGTTGATGTTGTGCTGTGTTCGATTGGCTATAACAGGAAATCCCTGGCCAGGGTTGCTGAGATTTACTGGTAAGTGTTACCAGTAGTTTCTCGAACAGTTATAGACCTCATATCGACACGACTTATCGAGCTATTGGGGTCTGACGTTTACCACCCCTAGGCGAGATATGCGACATATCAGACGATCAGACCGGACTGTATGGTAGTGTTACTGGTCGGATTCACTGGAGTGTGAGCGGGCTTGCTCGTCGATCTTCAGATCGCTCAATACCCGGGTGGCCGTTACGTTTATCAGACCGCTTGCGGCTTGTGGATGTTTGATATGATCATCATCCGCTGCCGGCGTATTGACGAGTCTTTAGAGTCCTACACAGAGGTTTCCTGGCTCAAGCGAAACGAAATGGGAGCGCATATGAGATATGTGCAGGACCGAGAATAATGCGTGTATGTGATGCCGTATTCTATTCTCGCGATGAATGTGTCGAATGGTTGTATGCGATATAACCTAGTTATCGAATCAAGGATTGATTCGATAAGCCGATACATTCTATACTAGTCGGTTGTGTGCGACATGACCGGATCATTGAATCAAGTGTTGATTTAATGATTTAATGTATAATTATATATTTGATATATTACTTTGCATTAACAAGTATTGGTTCACTTTAAATGGATTTTCTCACTCGGGTGTGCGCATTACATATGCGATATGATTTTGTGCACTTGATTGTATCATGTTTGATGATACATGTTTACTTGGTTAAGTGCAAAGAATTAAACCATGGTTAAAAGAATGGCTAGGGTTTCATTTCCTTTATTTATTCCTTTATTTATTTATTTATTCATTTTGGAAAAGAAGAGAAAAGAATGGTTGCTAGATTTGGAGTTTAGTTGAAGCTTCATGAAGCTTTGATAAAGTCGACCATACTTATCTCATCCTTAACCCTAACCATTCACACTAACCATGATTCATTCTCTACACTTGACCATGGTTAAAATTATGATAAGAATTCATTTTCTTCTCTTATTCTTTTAACTTATCATATATTTCTTTCTTCTTCTTCTTCCTTGCTTCAAGTGAAGAAGCTTGAGGTCATCAATGGTGGATTGATGTTTTGAGTGAGAAATCCAATTCTAAAGTTAACCCACTTCCTATTTCTTCATCCTCTACCTCTTGCCAAGTAGTAGAGAGTGTTTACTTCACAAGTTTCATGACTTGGTGAAGCGAGAGCTTGATCTTGCGATGCTTCGACGTAGATCATCTTCGGCATGGACATCGACGACCTAGCTTGCCCATTCTCCGACGAAGCCGACTCTAGAGCCCGGATTTGATTTGGACAGCGGAGACGACCTCGTTGCGGAGCCGTGGAGGTGGAGGACCGGATCTACAAAGGTTGTATTTCCGTTAAACTTTTAGTTAAGTGTTAACTAGTTAGTTGTTCGCCTAGACATCTAGCAAACGATCCGTTGTTTAGGGTTTGTAGGCACCATATTTTTTGAAATTGCCATGGTTGATGGCTTTGGAGACCTCACTAGAGTGCCTAGGAACCCTACACACTGATGGGACCCGGGGTTCCTTGGCTAAAACCACACTTCCACTGTTACACAATGGTAGGAACCCGGTTCATCTCATGAACCAATATACACCCAAACTGCCTCTTTGGTAGTATCTTTGATAGCGATGTCACCAGCCTTTATCGTCTAGTTTGCCACGGTATCCATCTTGGAACTCTTCCAACATACCGTCCTTCCACTGAGGGTAAAGACAATACCTGCGACTGACATTCAGTCGTCCTTATCACCCTGGAACTTTTCCAGTGATTCTCCCCAGGATCGATTGATACCATCTCACTATACCTAGTGAGAATCCTAACATCCATTTAGATCTATCTTATAGATCCAAATCCCAGGATTTAGGAGGTATCACATAGATCCTATATGGAGAATCCTTGTGATAAGAGGAGATTGACCGTGCGTAGTATAGGAAACTCTTTTCCTATCAAGAGTATGTTGTCCATGTACAATACGAGAATGACCACCTTACTCTCTACTACCTTTTTGTATGTACAAAGTTCATCTACCATTTTGATGAAGTCAAACTCTTTGACTACCACATTAAAACAGACGTTCCATCTCCGCGATGCCTGCTTTATCATGTAAAGCAACTTGCACACGTTTCCGCTGCTCCCACTGTTTACGAAGCCCTCTGGCTGTGTACTTATAGACGTTCTCTTCTAAATCAGTATTTAGAAAAATAGTCATGACACCCAACCACCAGATATCGTAGTCATGGTATGTAGCAATGTTAAGTAGGATCCGGATGGACTTAAGCATAGCTACTGGAAAAAGTTTCATCATTATCCACGCCTGGTCGATGATGAAAACCATTAACAAGTCTAGCTTTGAAAGTCTCAACTTTTCCATCAACACCAAGTAATCTTCTCAAGATATACTTGCTCCTGATGGGGATTTAACCCTTCAGATATAGCATCCAAAGTCCATACTTTGTTGGTGTACATGGATTCCATCTCAGATCGCTAAGCATCCAGCCATTCTTACAGAGTCCCCACTCTTGATAGCCAGCTCGAAACTAGTTGGGTCATCATCTCATGATGCATTCCTCGCTCCCACTGTCACCAAGAAACCGAAGTATCTCTCAGGCAGGTGAGGAACCCTTCTAGATCGGCGGAGAGGCTGAGGTTCGTCGGAATCTATTGAATCCTTTAGTTCTACCAAATCATCTGCTGTAGTTTGTATAGCTGGAACTCCTTCCAGTTCTACAGAACTAACCTTGCCTTGATCTTGTCCGGATTTTGCTTTTGACATAGGCCGGACAATCCCAAATCTTAATTTACTTAAGAGATGGGCTCTTTCCAAACCATATCTCATATGGAGTGGTAGGCACTGATTTGATTGGAACCTAATTCAATAGGTATGCAGCTTCTCAAGTGCACAACCCCCAAAAGGAAATAGGCAACTCAATAGTACTCATCATAGAGCGCACCATATCTCATAGGGTGTAATTGCTCCACCCCGATACACCGTTGTGCTGTGGTGTATTCAGAGGAGTAAAACTGAGAGAGAATCTCATTCTCCTTTAGAATAGTCCAAGAATTCCATGCACAAGTATTCTCCTCCCTGATCTCATCATAGGACATAATACTTATACCTGTATTGGTTCTCTACTTCTGACTTATATTCTTTGAATTTCTCAAAAGCTTCAGACATGTGTTTCAACAGGAACACGTGTCCGAATCTTGAGAGATCATCAGTGAATGTAAGGAAGTACAAAGGACCAGTCCTGGCATATGTAGACTGGGGAACTTTATACATCACTAAGTATCAGCTCCAAGAGTTCACTAACTCTTTCTCTGTTTCCAGTAAACGGAGCTATGGTCATCTTATCTTTGTGACATGACTGACAAGTTTCACAAGATGTAAATTCAAACTGACTTAAATATGCATCTAATATGTAACTTCAGCTAGTCGGGTCACATTGATATGACCTAGTCTACAATGCCTCAAGAAGAGTTCGTTCATTTCTGAACTCTTCTTCTCGTGTGTGTTCTGTATACTAAGAACTGTAGTTTGATTTAGAACGTTAATGCTTTTAGATAACGTGCCTGAACCGATCAACTCTTGATATAGGAAATGTTCAAAATATTATCCAACAATACAAAATTATATCCTTCTTTAGTAAATAAAGAGACTGATATGATGTTGTATATCAGGTTCGGTATCTAATAACATTCGTTCAGAATCAATGTATTTGGAAATACAGGGTGATAGTGACCAACAGAGTTGGCTGCAACACTTGCACCGTTTTCTGTCTCATGAAACTTTTCACCCGTTCTCAGTTCTCTACCTTTCTGTAGCCCATGTAACAGATTACATATGCGGGATCCTGATCCGGTATCTCATACGCAGGACGTAGAGGATACAGAGAAACAGTTCTTTGTAATGAACACACCCGAAGAAGATGCATCATCATGCACTTTCTTCGTTTGGGCGGCACAGGAATCCTGGTATTCCCCTATTTCCTGCTCGGTCTTATAACAATTATAAGTTGGAGCGGGACCAACGTTCTCCAGCTCAGTATAACAAGCGGGTTCGGTCAATACATCCATATTATTATCTTGATTAAGGCGTGACATGGTCGCTACCTGGAGAGAGAGAGAAGAAAACACTCTGCGTGTGCTCTTGCAAGATTAGATTGGTAATATATTTTATCTAATCAGGATGGCTCCCACTGTTTTTATCAAATCTTCCTTCAAACCCTAAAAGGAAAGACTAGCCGGGATTAATTACACTCTACAAGTTCGCCAATCTTTCAGCCAGTCCAGTGCTGGTACTTTGACGGAGGTTCCCCGTGCTTTCGCACGGACCTAATTAAAGTAAACCTCATTTTCCCAGGGGCGTAACCCCGTTGACACCTTTCTAGACACCTACTTGATCGGCTAATTGTAAAGTGCAAAACTCTCCCAGGAGTAACAATTACTCGCAGTGGGTATCAGGATCCAACTATCATATAGAAGGTATGCAATCTCATTGCAAATTTCAACACTTGAAACTCCCGATAATGGTTTTTACCCCTAGCACCTATGACCTTGGCTATGGTCAATAAATCATAAGTACTAGTCAAGCTCTACCCGTCATTTCATGATTAATTAGACCCACCCACATGACCCTTGGCTAAGGTCAACAAAGTCATGTGACTGTCCTAACTAATCGCATCATATGCGGTGTAGGAAGACATCACTTAGCTACCGTACACTGTGCCTTGACTATGGTCAACAAACACAGCACGAATACTAAGTACTCTACTTCCTAAAATGACGGAGGGTTGCGGATGGTTTTTAAGAAAACTTTTAACGCTTTGAACTTGATCTCATTGCAGAATCAAATGGTTTTTAAATGGAGTGTTTTTGAGGCTTTTCTAGTTTTGCTAAAGGGGTCACTCCCGGTGAAGGGATCATCGGCCCTTTCCTCATCGAATAAGGTGCAGGATATATCATATATACCGATGTGCAAAGCAAAAACTATAGAAGCAATCAAAAGACAAACCGAGGGTTGTAGCATCTGCTGATTATTGCTAAAGAGGTCACTCCCAGTGAAAGGATCGTCGGCTCTTTCCTCATCAAATAAGGTGCTGGATGTTCTACGAGGAACACCGCTATGCAAAGCAACAACTAGAGCTACCTAATTTTTGAAATTCGATTCCACGACATCTTTTAGATTTATTTTCTTTCATTAATCTCATTAATGAATGTCCCATCATTTAAGTCCACCTAAACATCACAGATAAATACAACGTACGCTTATGCCATCCGCATTCGCCTCGATGTCCCGTCTGCACCGTTAGGTTAGGTAACTAACGGCAGAGCGGGGCAGGGCTAGCGCGGGTGTAAAACATAAGCAACGTCTATATAATATATCATATATACTATATACAGTATCAATCTGAACATATCGCATGATCACATCACAGATAACGCAGCAGAAAATATCATATGAAATATTGGATATACTAGGACGTCTGTGTTTTATTTTGAGCCTGTATAAAACACGGATTCCACGGTCATGATGAATAGCCAATCCCACACCCCTAGACCCCTACGAGAGCGGCAAGCAACCCTACCAATTCTAGAGTTAGGAGACCCGGACTCGTCTCCTCGAGATGGTCTCCCACTGGACCCTAGAACCCGGTTACTTGTGCTCCCCTCCTTGGGTCTATCCTAATGCGAAAAAGTAAATAATATACAATGGTGACGTCATCCTCAACCCGGAAGTGCCCCAATAAAAGAATATTACATACAATTTTTTACATGAATGAAAATGAAAAACACTCATCTCACATAAAAAAACCCCGGCTATTCAAACACGACGATCCAATATAACATATTCAGCAACACATAATATCACATGTCATCAACGTAAGTAAATATGCCCATCCCAATTGTCGTTGACATATAGCAACGAAACCGGCGAATCACATATTACACTTACGGTCGCAGAAAAGAAAGTGTAAAACTACAACACTTGGAATCCGCAACCTCCTTAGACATCGCATGCCTAATAATTATAAACCCCGCATTTTAGTCTCATTATCGAAAACACTTTTCAATATCAAGTCGGGAAATTCAACAAGATTCCCGACATCCTGAACGAATGCTTGTCGCAAACTTTAGTAGACGGCCGCACCCCTGATACCGTCGACAAAGTGCACTAAGGCGAAACACCGCTGCCGCGAGCACCCGAACGGATGCTTTTGACGACGGGGTTCTCCTACAGTCACTTGGTCGGGGCTATGGGGCGTGGCTGTCTATTAAGTTTTACCCGGTGAGTATCCGCGTACGCAACGTGATTGCGACGGACTTTTGATCACATAAAAATCCCGTGGCAACCAATCAAGTGAGACTAAAGTGCTAGATTTATAACATTCAAATTAGTTATCTCATAACTACTTGTGGATTTCAAATATTGTATCACATTCCAGATAAATAGACAATGTTAAACTTTCCGATCGAATAATCAAACACCCAAGTTTTCCCAAATAGCTCAACACTTGAAATAAGTTTAAAAACATCCACTTCATGCCACAGTACCAACGGTCCAGCCGTAGAACGGTCAAGCCAACGCCTCACATGTGGCAC
The DNA here is from genome assembly GCA_030015575.1 of Agapanthus africanus. NCBI lineage: Eukaryota > Viridiplantae > Streptophyta > Magnoliopsida > Asparagales > Amaryllidaceae > Agapanthus > Agapanthus africanus. Next base: position 272,914,804 of record CM057348.1, read on the forward strand.
GCCGTACTGCCCCAAACCCTAAGGTTCAAAAGGCAGTTCAAGACGGTCACATAATCGAGTTAAGGTTTGTTGTCTTCTAGAGGGTCCATCGCGTTACTTGCACTACTTAGACGTTCCGGCAGGGGAAAAAGTGAGATATTGATATCCGGTCGAACTTTTTAACACGTTCTAAAATACCCGGAAAAACAAAATAAACAAAGTTAAATAATCCGATCAAATCATCGAGTCCCCAATACAACCCAGAAAACTCAACTCTTGATTAAAAATTAAAAATTCCCAGAAAACACAGGAATTACAGAAAGAAATTACTGTGCAAACACAATGGCATGATTCACCATTATGGCCGCGGAACCGCCGCACAAGCCAGGGTGTGGCCCCGGTTCCGCAGCTCATTGGTCGATATGGGGGCACGTGCTGCACAGTAACTCCTAGAAAACCCTGCTGAATTTTTTTGGATATTTTTAATTCACAAAAATCCACAGTTTCAAAAAATGTACAGAGAAGGGTATCGATTAGGGTTTCGGGGTTCGATCGGGTTTCCAACTTCGTCTACACTTCGCCTAAAGCTTTAGCTGGCTCTGATACCACTGTAGGATTCCTAGGCACACTCATGAGGTTCTACAAGGCATCAACCATGCCAAAATCAATTTTTTATGTGCCGAACAACCCTATGCAAGATCATATACTAGAGGTAAGGCGAAACAATAAGTAAGCAAACAACTTTACTAATAAGTGAAAGAGATTACAACCTTTGCAGATCCGGTCCTTCACTTCTAAAGCTCCGTGTTGACGTCCCTTCGCTGCAATCATCAGGATCCCAGACCCTAGCGTTGGTTTCATCGGAGAAATGAGCAGGCTAGGTCGTTGACTTCGAGGCCGAAGATGATCTACGTCGGGGAGACTCAAACTCAAGCTATTCCTTCACTTGGTCAAAAACTTTGTGAAGAGAACATCCTATACTACATGGCAAGTAGTAGAGGATGAAGAAATAGGAAGTGGGCTCACTATAGAATTGTTTTTCTCACACTTTTTCTCATGGCACCATTGGAGCTAGCAAGCTTTTTGATGGAGCTTGATGAAGAAGAAGAAGAAGAAAGAATAATGAATAATGAATCCAAATGAAACTTATCCTTTTAATTATGGCACCATGGTTGAGTTAAACCCTCGTGCTTAACTCATGTAGAGAATTAACCAAAGTATTAGGTTAAGGGTTGGGTTAACTAATATCCTAAGGAAATGACAAAAGAGTTGACTTTGTCGATGTTTCTTCAAGCTTCATGAAGGTTGATAACTTTGACCAAAGTCTCATCTCTTTTGTTATTTGTTAGGAAATTAGTAAACCCTAATTTAACCTTGATTTTTTTTAAGTCTCATACACACATCTTGTATGTATCATCAAACATGATACAAACATGTACACTTGCATATATCACATATAAACAATGTACACAATCTAGTAAGAAAATCAATCTTAAGTGAACCAAAACTAGTTAATGTAAAGTAATATATCAAATATATAATTATACATTAAATCATTAAATCAACACTTGATTTAACGATCCGGTCATAACCGACTAATATCATGTGTAACAACTTATCGAATCAACACTTGATCCGATAACCCGGCTATATCGCATACAACCAATCAATGTCACGAATCGCGAGAATAGAATACGGTATCTCATATCGTATTAATCTCGGTCCCGCACATATCTCATTTGCGCTCCTATTTCGTTTCGCTTGAGCCAGAAAACCCCTGTGTAGGACTCTAAAGACTCGTCAATACGCCGGCAGTAGGTGATGATCATATCAAACACCCACAAGCCGCAAGCGGTCTGCTAAACGTAACGGCCACCCGGGTATTGAGCGATCAGATGATCAACGAGCAAGCCCGCTCACACTCCTGCGAATCCAACCAGTAACACTTACCGTACAGTCCGGTCTGTTCGTCTGATACGTCGCATATCTCGCCTAGGGGTGGTAAACGTCAGACCCCAGTAGCTTGATAAGTCATGCCGATGTAAGGTCCATAACAAGCATGAAACTACTGATAACACTTACCAGTAAATTAGTGCAACCCTGGCCAGGGATTTCCAGTTATGGCCAGTCGAGCATAGCGCAACATCAACCCCCAATACCGGGAGAGACGAATCCCCTCCTATCGCTCATTGCCTCCATGTGAATCGGGACTGTACCCAAAAACCACCTGTTTGCACGAATCAGTAGAGCCATGGTAGGGTGGAAATCAAAGCACAGTGGGAGACACACAAGACTCTATGACGATCTCGGGTGAACAGACTAAGCTGTACCAGTGTCACCAGAGAACTGCCATCTGACGTGAGGTATAATACCATCTGGGAGTTCTCGGCGAGTCCGTTCAGTGTACCCAGTCTCCACTGAGCACCCGCATACCATCTCTGATGTCAAACACCAATGGATATGGGATCATCCATCGCCCATCACATGGGTCGTGAAGATATACGCTAGTCTACTCTGGAATATCGATGCCCCGTCTCGATATTCCCGCGACTAGGAACATTGAAGGATGTACTCATGGACTACCCAGGCCCAACTAGTATGATCTACATCATAGTCCTGCAAGTCGAGCACATATCCTAAGGGCTTTATCAACATGTAAAAGAGAGACAGCAAGTATACATGTTAAGATAAAGAGTAACCAGATAGTGTACTATCATGTCGAGCAAGAAAGTTGTCACGACCCGAAAGTACGAAACATGACCGGCACTTAAACTACGAACGTCTCGAGGCGTACGTAATCTAAGTAAACCGAAAACCCAAAAATCCAAACCAAGAAAAGATGTAGAGTGCAGGAAAAACCAACTTAAAGCAAGTAGTTTCAATAGCATAAGCCGAATTGAGCGGTTTTTAAAAACATCAAAAATTTCCTGAAAATTTCGGCAGAGTCTCCTTTGTAAATACTGGCCCCCAAACGGGATATAACATGAATAGTATACGAAATAAAAAAAAGGCATCCCCAAGCGGGAGCTTGCTCTTCGTCAATCGACGGCCACAACCACACAAGCAATATATTATACAACGCCAACGGCGAGGATCAGAACTCAAAAGGAAACTCAAAACCACAAGAAAACCACAGAAAAATAACGCGCGACTCTAAGGTCGAAGGAATAACATCACTGGTCTCTATCTCAAAGTAAATACATGTTTGGTTGATAGAACTTCTAGATACAACTGAATAATAATATACAATGTATAATGATGGGTACGATACAAATAAACCCACCTACTAGCAAGTCACCCGAACGAAACTGTACCCGCAAAGCCGTAAAAAAACCTGTACGGCGAAACCTGCAAGAAACTGGGGCACAACGGGGGTGAGTTGCCAAATCGTGAATAGAAAAACATCTACGAATAGAAATCGCATGTATGACGCAATCCTAGGTCATACGATCAATATATATAATCCTCAAATAAAACCAGCAGTCTATAACAATGACTAGGGTAAATATCTAATCCAAGTGTAATTCCATGTACCCGTGCCAGTGCCTCAGGTAGCAATGTATCATATAGATGATGTATGAATGCATGGAACAGAATGCATGTACTGACGAAAACTGATTTCATAAATCAGTGAGATTTCTGTATTTTAAAAGTGAGGTACCATAAATGAAATCAGCATAAAATAGTGCCCAGCATCGACACAAAACAAGTGTCCAAATATCTCGATATCTCTGTATCACAATCTCTGTACCTTAATATCTCAAAATCTCAATATCTCAATCACAATATCTAGGGCGCCGTCAATCCAGACCGGCCCCTACTATCTATCTCAAGACCACGACGGTATCCTCCGGATATCCGACGCGTCGGGTAATATCACCGGTCGGTAGTGCTCCCCTGCCAGGCTCAACGTCAACAACACGATCCTCTTGCCCCGGGGTACCGCACCGGGCCCACCATGTACCCGAAACGGTTCCTCCACTCCTCGAATCGGGTCTCGAAATCCATCAGCAAACTCATGGTGGATGACTCATACATCATGGGAAAACCGCACTTTTTATTTTAAAAAAGAGAAAAGGTTTATTTATGTTTTTGCGGTTTTCCTCCAAATCCAAGAAATCTCATGAAATCCGAATCTAAGTCATCAATAGCATGTAAACAGTGAATATAGGCATGAGAATCCATGAATGCGACACAACAGTGAATAATAACATGCATGAAGTAGTAGGCAATAACTACAATGTCTAACTAGCATATAAGGCAAGTACACTAATATCATGTCTAAACTATTAGCTAACAACCTATGTCAAATGAAATAGTATTTTCTAAAGTGTTCGTGACATGGCAATTACCGATAAAGATGTGTGTGAGCCGGCAAGTAAGTGTACGTGGTACATACGCGTCATCGGTAATGGTGCTGGTGTCCTAACAGCATGATATTAATAATAGGAGTATGAAACATAATATAAGCATGCGATGCGAAGCGAACCACAATAATGAGCAGGAGCTGAATACTAGACGCAACTATAACTAATCTGCATTAATCTAATATAAGTCCTACAAATGGTGCCTTTTGAAATAACACGAATCATGGGGTTTTGAAAATAGGGGCTACGGTGTTTTTATGAAAAGATACGTCTTTTGAAATATCCGTAGGATCCCTTGGGCTGTCTTTTAAAATACCCACGATTCGTCAGTTTTTGAAATAGGTAAGAATCGAATCTAATCTAACAACTAAACTAAACTAAAGGGCTAAGCTAATAAGCTGGACTACAGGTAAGGAAACCGCCTAACATCTGAGTCGATACATATACATACCTGTATATATATTAGTCGGTGATCCCGCCTCAATAATATCATATCCGATACCATATCTATAATCAGACATCCCAAGTCAAGAGTGCGGATCAATCATCAAAATATAGCTCGTATGTAAATCCGTCGTACGACATCCCCAAATCTGGGTACGGGTTAATATCACATTCATCATACTATTCACCTGGTATCCTCTTTATCAAATATCATGATCGGGGTACTGATCTACGTCTAGTACAATACTGATACCGCCTAAGTATGCATGCACGTGTGTGAAACACTACGTCAAGGACCCGCTACAACGTCATGTCGTATCTCAAATACGAACCCTGCTATATCACCGATCTCACGGCCTCAAATCAAATCTCATCGACTCATCATAAATCCCAAGTACTATCATCATTATCCATGCATGCGTATATGAATGTACATATGCATAGTCCCTACCCACGCATATATACATGTATACACATCCCAATCTGCGCACAAGAAAGTAAAGTATGCAAGTCTGTATGTGCGTATGTGGGTATAACAACTACTCCAGGGTTTCGCAACTAACCCAAAGCTAATCCATGAACACATAATCATAAGATGAATAAACATTCTCGTATCATAAAACACTTATATAAACATATATATATAAGCTATACTACGGACTGCGGGGGTGCTATACGCCATCCACCCGACTTCTCCCCGTAGATATAAATCTACTCACCTGGTCCTCGCTCGCCGGTGCCGACGTCGCCACGCGCTTGCTTGTCGTCTCGAAGTCCACATGGGGTACCTACATATCATAACGTACTGTGTCGTATTAAAATCCGACTCATGACTAAAACGATACATGAATCCCACATAGGTCAAAACCTATGGTTGCTTTCACAAATCAACCCAAAAACCCTCGACGTCGGCGTACAAATGCCAAACCATCGAGAAAAACCCAAATACACTCATTTGCACATTCACGAACACTAATTTTAATATAAAATAGGTTAAAACTCACAAAAACCCCAATTTCACTTAAAAAGTCATTTTTCCGAAAATCTAGCAAGCACAAATCGCCGTTTTAGTACAAAACTCGATGTATAAACGAATCTAGCGGCCACAGTATTCACTAAATATTTTAATTAAGTCATAAAAACAATTCGCATAATTTAATCTCATTAATTTCCATAAACGTTAAAATTCTAGTTTACAAAATACCTAAATTTTAACAATTTTATAGCAAAAATGCACAAACTACAATCTAGCTTGGATTTTCATGAACTAAAAGCATTAAACCACTCAATATAATCTTTATAATGACATGAAACCTAAATTTGAATTTTATCTCATAAGAATATAATTATTTAAAAAACCTAGTTTACCAATTATATCATTATCACTTTTAAACCAACAAATATGCAAACTAACAATTTAAATTGGATTTAGCATAACATTAATATGTCAATTATATCACATAAACTAAATCTCACAACACAAAATACCAATTTGAAATCAAACCCCTCTCTTGAATTTTAAATCATGCACCTAGAACTAATTAAAAACCTAATTAAACAATTAATTAAGCTAACCTAAGCAATTAACAACACATTAAGCAAAAAGGTTAGAATTTATACCCAAATAATTTGAAGATCCCACAAGCACACTTAGCCTCCCAAATTGAAATCTAAATCCCTAGATCCATGCTATGGTAGCCAAGGGAAAATGGGTAGGAGGTGTATTTTGATTTGGATTTTTGCTTGATTTTTTGTGGATTTTTCAAGCATTTTTGATGAACTTTTTTAAAGAGAAGGAGATGAAGAATGAAGGGGCTGTTGTGGGTTCAGATTTTGGCCAGAATTGGTGGGGATTGGGTGAGGGAGGAGAGAGTGTGAGGTGGGGAAAGTCCACTCTAGTCAAAGTCCACTCTAATCCTATCATTTTCTACTCTTTTCTTTTTCTTTTCTTTTGAAAAAAGAAGTGATTGGAGAGAGGGAGAGGGGGAAGGCTGTCATGGTGGGGCCGGCCACATGGGGAGAGGGTGAGGTGTGGGTGTGTGGGTTAAGAAAAAGATAAATGCTAAACCCCAATTCCCATTAACACTAATTTCACCGAAAAAAGCATTTTTCTTCGATATTTTCTAAACCGTTTTGGCAAACGATTTCGTTTCAAAATCCACATGATAAAATTTTATTTAATATTTTATGATGCACAAAATTTGTTTCAACTCATTCCAATTTGTAATTTTCCCTAATTAAATGTATTAGTGACGGCTTAAAATAATATTAAAAAAATTAATTTCGGAAAATTTTTCAGAAAATTTGAAATTTCACCAGTGGCTCAATAAACACCAAATACTAGAAATTACATAGCTAGAATATGTATATTTAATTTTATAATAAAGATATTTGCATTTTGACTTTTTACAGAAAACCCCCTTATTTTACCGTTTTTTCGAAATTTCACCGAAACGATTTTCAAAACGTTACAATCTTCCCCCCTTAAAGAAATTCGGTCCCCGAATTTAAATTAAAACTCCCCCCAAATACTAAAATATTTCAGCCAAAACCATCAAATCGCCGGGGCTCCGAAATCATAAATACATAAACGCATCATAGCGCAATGCATGCGCATGAGTATGAGTAGATAACTCGAAATCAAAACTCCGTCAAGCATCCCGCAATTATCGGAGTCAAGGTGAAGACACGAATGTCAAATCTCAAGCAAGACCGATATCTATAAATCGAAACTATACATGTAAAATCAAGAGGAAATGCATGCCAAATCCTTTAAGTTGTTGTGCAATGCACATAACAATGCACAGTGGCGGACGTCTATCGTAAGAAAATAACTATATACATATATACCTTTGTTTGAAATGTACGTTCCGCCGTTTTAGGAAACAATTTAGAAGGGTTTTCCTTGTTTTAAACGTTTCGCGTCATATCAGACACGTAGATAAATACTGAGACTATAGCTCGCTTTTTGGAATTCCCTTCAATAGCTATCAATGCATGCAAAATATATTCAGGTACTGTCCTCTGACTAGTCCTGCTTAGTACGAAAACACATCGCAATTATCACAAAAAAAAACGTACTGCTCTATAAGAAATCAATCCCAAAATATGCGTATGAATACTACGTGCGTCTGGTGCGCACGATAATCAAAATCCATATACGTGCCATATAAGTGCACAGAAACAAGATCTAAGTGCATCGGGTGTGCACAAAGCATCTGTCGTAGGCAACGTGTGTGCCTGACAGCAAAATCAGGTGCATCTGACATGCACGAAAAAAAATCTCGATTTAGTGCATCTGGTGTGCACCAAAATCGCATCTCAAGACATGCGCTCAATATGCGCGAAAACCCAAAACCAGGGGCATCCATCATGCACGAAATCATGAAATCTAATATCAAGCGCCGAACATGCGCAAAATCAAATCAGGTGCACAAGGTGCACAAAACAAATATCGAGTATCACAATCGAAATCGAAGTCCAGTGCATCTAAGTGCACAAAAGGCGTATCACTGCACTGCAAGCATATATAAACTATACAGAGTGCAGGAACCAAATCGTGTGCATGCATACGCACAAAATCAACTCAAATGTCTAAAACCGTAAAATCACAAACATGTGAAACCCAAGCACGAAAACGATATCAAGTGCAACACTGTGTAAAGATCGTAAATCCTCAATCATCAAAATCAAATCAGGCGAATAAATCACCCAAAACATCGAAATCAATAATGGCGGAATAGTACCGCTCAAGCGCATCCTCTAAGAATCTCGGGCCAATTGTCGCGGTCACTAGTGGGACGTCTCGTCGATGATCATGAACTCTGGCCTGCTGGTGTGCGTAACAATGACCACTCCTGGGTCAAGGACTTCACTATGAATTACCAATCTCTTGGTCCATCGGCTCATCGGCCCTGTCAGGTGTGCCAACGGGGATGATCCCGTTCTGGCACTTTTCTGGTCATCTCTCGGTCAATCATCGCGACCACTCGTAAGACAGCATATCACTGGCGTCGGCCTCTGGCTCTCTGAATGTACGTGACACATCTGATCCTGGGTGCAAGTATCATTGCAGCAGTGTCCTGGAAGGAATCCTGCTCACGGTCTCTTCCATGTCTCGTCTCTGCCAACAGTCCGAAAGTCATCGTCCTTTCCTATATCTGCATCTTGCTCTGGAATGGCTGCATACCCATCGCGACTCCTTCTGAAAGGTATATCCAGTACTCTGCCTCGGCATGCGCATCGCATCTCTGATGTCGGCGGAGGGGAACGTCATCACATCCAGATCTTGTACGAACCTCTTACTCCATTTTTCTCTAATGTCGACCGCTTCGGACTCGTCTCGTCGTGGCTGCATGGACTGAGCTCCAACGGCTATCCTCGTATCGGGAGTCTCCCAAGAAATGCATCTCACCACCTAGCATCTGAATTAAGTCGAACCATCCAATCGATTGTCAAAACCTCATAATCCCCCAAGCGCTCAACATCTTGGGCACAGTTTAATAGTATCGAGTACATACTGTTGGATATATGTATGCCCTAGAGGCCATTACGTGATAGTGGATGTATCTATACATGTATATATATATATATATTCAGTATGCATTCTTGCTCGACATGATAGTATGCTATCTGGTTCTTCTTTATCTGACATGTTGATTTGATCATGCTTGTTATTCACTCATACATGCTGATAAAGCCCTGAGGATATTGGCTTGACTGATCTGATTATGATGGAGATCATACTAGTGGGACATCTGTAGTCTATAAGCATATCCTGGAAAGTCCCTAGTCGTAGGTATATCGAGACGGGGCATTGATATACCAGAGTAGACTAGCATATATGATACTAGACCCATGTGATGGGCGATGGATGATCCCATATCCATTGGTGTTTGACATCAAGATCATATACGGGTGCTCAGTGGTGACTGGGTACACTGGACGGACTCGTCGAGAACTCCTATATGGAATTATATCTATCGTCGGATAGCAGTTCTCAGGTGACACTGGTACAGGTTAGTCTGTAGACCCGAGATCGTCATAGAGTCTTGTGTGTTCTCCCACTGTACTTTGATTGCCATCCTACCACGGCTCTACTGAGTCGTGCAAACAGGTGGCCGTTGGGTACAGTCCCGAGACACACGAAGGAAATGAGCGATAGGAGGGGTTTCGTCTCTCCCGGTATTGGGGGTTGATGCTGTGCTGTGCCCGACTGGTTATATCAGTAAGTCCCTGGCCAGGGCTGCTGAGATTTGCTGATAAGTGTTATCGGTAGTTTCTCGATCTGTTATAGACCATTCACCGGCACGACTTATTGAGTTATTAGGGTCGACGTGACCATCCCTAGGCTCGATATGCAGCATATCTGACGAAGAGACCAGACTGTGCGGTAGTGTTACCGGATGGCTCGACGGGAGTTGTAGCAGGTTCTCTTGTTTTCTTCTGATCGCTCAATACCCGGGTGGCCGTTACGTTTAGCTGACCGCTTACGGCTTGAGGGTACCTGATATGATCATCACCCTCTGCCGGCGTATTGACGAGTCTTAGAGTCCCACAAAGGAGTTACCCAGTCCAGGCGAAACGTTGTGGTGCGCGTATGCGATATGCGCATGCACCCGATTAAAATGTGCGTATATGATACCGAACATTGATCGGGTGGCCTGCTTTTGGTGGAGTCGTATGAGATATGACCGGATTGATAAATTAAGTGTTGATTTATCATCTAACCATTAGTTTTCTCACTTGAAACCTTTCTAGGGTTTGATGGATGTATGCATGCATGCATGTGTTTCTTTCTTTCATTCTAGTTTCATGCACATGTGGATGTGCATACATACATACATACATACACCCATCCATCATGGTTGTTAGTATATAGAAATGGTGGCAATATAAGACTCACACCATGGATTAAATTATGGATTATTATTTAATTTTGGTTTTAAAACAAAATGAAAAGGAAAGGATAATCATTCTAGCTTCTACATTCTTCCTTTGACCTAACCATGCTTACCTACCTCTTAACTTGAGTTATCCTTCTCTTTATCATTTAAAACTCAAGTTAAATAATGTCTCCATCACTTTAACCATGGTTCATAGTAAGAAGAAACAAAATATATATTGATATATTTCTTTTTCTTCTAGTGAGTTATCTTGATCTTATTACCTCTTGTGAAAAATATTGCCACCATCTTCTTCTTCTTTCTCATTTGCTCTCTAGCTTTTTCTAGTGAGTAAATCACACTTAAAGAAAGGTTTTTGAAGTGAGAATCTTAACCACAACTTCATTCTACACAAGTTTAGCCAACTTGTTTAGAGTGTTCTCTTCGGTTTTACGAAGTTGCGAGCTTGGACGAAGAACTCCGTGGTGGATCGTCGTGGACACAAGAGGACTTCAAGAGGACTTCCATTCAACACCCTAGAGACCAAGGAGTCCAGCGAAAGGGAGCTACAAAGGTTGTAGTCTCGAAACCCTAGATTAGTTCGCTTTATATTTCGAAACCCAAATTTTCTAGGATCGATTCCTTCGCATGTTCGTTTAGCACCATAAAAATTTAAACTTTTGGACATGTGATGCTTCAAAACTCTTCATAGGGTGCTACACAAACCTTTCATTGGTATCAGAGCCGACCTAGAACATTAGGCGTCGCTTTTACGAAGTAAAAATCCCGATCAGACAAAAATACGGTTTTCTTGGACCCTCTCTGGACAAATTCTAAAATCTGACCCTTTTCAGAATTAAAAATACTTAAAAAATACAGCAGGGAAATATAAGAATTATGGTGAAATACGAAGACATGAATAGTTAATTTGGCCGCTGAACCACGGCAAATCCTTGCTTAGGCCGCGGTTCCGCGGCCGTACTGTAGTATTATTGCATGGGAATTTCACTGTAATTCATATTTCTGCTTGTATAGTGTTTTAGGTATGTTTAATCTGAATGTTGTACTGTATTATCTGGAGATGGTTTTGGACGCGTTATTTTGATCGGTATTTTCATTTCGTAGCTTTTCCGGGTAAATAAGAAAGTATTGAAGTGTTTGAACGAGTATCATTTGCTCACTATTCACGGGGTTTAAATGCTTTGGAGATACGTGCAAGTCTTTTTGTGGTGGTCCCTCTAGAAGACAACAAACCTTAACTCGATTATGTGACCGTCTTGAACTGCCCTTTGAACCTTAGGGTTTGGGGCAGTAGGCGTGCCACATGTGAGGCGTTGGCTTGACCCTTCTACGGCTGGACCGCTACTACTATGTCACACTCCAGGTGTTTGAACTCTGCTCAAGTGTTGGGCTTTAGTGAATCCTGGGTATTTGATCGTTCGTTCGAAAACTTCGATACTGTCTGTTTATCCGGAATGTGATGCAATGTGTGGAATTCATATTACTAGACATGAAATACGGAATATGTGATATTTTGCATTTGCGATGTCTAAAGAGAATGTGGATTCCAGATATTGCAGTTTTACACTTTCTTTTCTGTGACCGTAAGTGTAGTATGTACGATATCGCCGGTTTCGTTGCTATACATCAACGACAATTGGGGTATGCATACTTACTTACGTTGATGATATGAGATATTATGTGTTGTTGAGATATGATGTGCAGGATTGTCGCGATTGAATAGCCGGGGGGTTTTATGTGAGATGAGAGTTTTATATTTTCATTCATGTAAATTCAAATGTAATGTAATATTCTTTTATTTGGGGCACTTCCGGGTTGAGGTTGTGTTACCAGTGTTGTATATTATTTACTTTTCCGCATTAGGATGGACCCAAGGAGGGGAGCACAGGTGACCGGGTTCTGGGGTTCAGTGGGAGGCCATCTCGAGGAGTCGAGACCGGGTCTCCTAAACTCCAGAATTGGCAGGGTCACTTGCCGCTCTCGTAGGGGTCCAGGGTATGGGCTTGGCTATTCATCGCGACTGTGGAATCCGTATTTTCTATTCTGGCTAAATACTAAATACGGACGTCCTAGTATATCCCACGTTATATCTATATTTCTGCTGCCTGTGTTCTGTGATATCTGAGACGAATGACATATTATATATGATATATAGTAGACGTTGCTTATGTTTTACACCCGTGCTAGTCCCGTCCCGGTATGCCGTTAGTTAAGTAACCTAACGGTGCATAACGGAACATTGCGGCGAATGCGGATGGCATAAGCGTACGTGTTATTTTCGTTTCTTTTCTGTGATTGGCTTAAGGACTTAAATGATGGGATTACATTAATGTGATTAATGTAAAGAAAATAAACCTAAAAGATGTTGTAGAATCGGATTTGAAAAACCACTCGGCTATTTATGAAAAAGCTATATTTCAAAACTGCGGAGCTTAAGCCACTCCTTTTGAAAACTATTTGATTCTACAATGATATCAAGTTCAAAGCGTTAAAGATTTTCTTAAAAATCATTCGCAACCCTCCGTCATTTTAGGAAGTAGAGTACTTAGTATTCGTGCTATGTTTGTTGACTTTAGTTAAGGCGTAGTGTACGGTAGCTAAGTGATGTCTTCCTACACTGCATATGATGCAGATTAATTAGGACATTCATACGACTTTGTTGACCATAGTTAAGGGTCATATGGGTGGGTCTAATTGATCAAGAAATGACGGGTAGAACTTGACTGGTACTTATGATTTGTTGACCTTAGTTAAGGTCATAAGTGCCAGGGGTAAAAACCACATCGGGAATTTCAATAGTTGAAATTTGCAATGAGATTGCATACCTTCCATGTGATGGTTGGATCCCGATCCCACTGTGGGCAATAGTTGGTCCTAGGAGAGTTTTACAGTTTACAATTAGCTAACTCATTAGGTGTCTAGAAAGGTGTTAACGGGGCTCCGCCTCTGGGAAAACGAGGTTTACTCTAATTAGGTCCGTGCGAAAGCACGGGGAACCTCCCTCAAAGTACCGACACTGGCCTGGCTGAACGGTTAGCGAAGTTGTAGACTGTAATTAATTCTGGCTAGTTTTTCTTTTTAAGGTTTGAAAGAAAAACTCGATAAAAGCAGTGGGAAACATCGACTGGACAAGATAATAAACCAATCTAATCTATGCAAGAGCTTTCGCTGAGTGTATTCTTTTCTCTCTCTTAATGGCAGATACCCATGACTGGACTCAAGCTTTTACTAGATAAAAACAAACTGAATGGGACCAACTATAAAGACTGGCTGAGGAATCTGAAAATCGCCTTGACTTATGATAAAGTATCATATGTCCTCACGGCTTCAGCCCCGCCCGTACCTGGTCCAAAATCCTCAGTTGCGGACATTGAAGTCCGCAAGACATGGGACGCTGACTGTGTCACGGCCACATGCCTCGCGCTTGCATCGATGGATAACACACATCAAAAGCAGCATGAGGACATGGACATTCACGGTATATTGCTCCATACAAAGGAGTTGTATGGGGAGCAATCCCGCGTATTACAATACGAAGCATCAAAGAAATTGTTTCAGATGCGAATGGCCCCTGGCACACCAGTAGGAGACCATGTTCTGAAGATGATAGCTCTTATAGAAGAGCTTGAGGACCTTGGATGGACGATGGACAATGAACAATATATAGATATTATTCTGCAGTCCCTCCCCTCCACCTTTACTCAGTTCATAGTGAACTTCAACATGCATGGCATGGAGAAGGACCTCCCTGAACTCCTTAATATGTTAAGGAGTGCAGAGAGCACTATGAAGTTAGCAAAAACTCCCGTTATAACTATTGGACAGTCTTCCTCTTCTCGCCCGAAAGCCAAGGCCAAGGGAAAGAAAAAGAAGAAACCCACTAATCCTAAGGGCGGAGTTAAAAAGGTGAAGGGAAAGGGAAAGTCCAAGGCTGGAGACTCGGGGAAGGGCGAATGTTTTCACTGCCACAAGACAGGACATTGGAAGCGCAATTGCACGGAGTACTTAAGTCTCAAGAAGAAGCATGGTGATGCTTCTGCTTCAGGTGCGTTTGTGACTGAAAACTGTTTTTCTATAAACTCTGCTTCCTGGGTATTGGATACCGGTTCAGGTTCTCACATTTGCAATTCTATGCAGGGGCTGAGAAATAGCAAGGTTTTGAGGTCAGGTGACCATACTCTCCGCGTTGGAAATGGTTCCAATGTACATACAGTCGCAGTGGGAGAGTATCACTTGGGGTTGCCATCTGGATGTATTTTGATTTTGAATCCATGTTATTTTGTACCAAGTATGCTATGTAATATAATATCCGTTTCTTTGTTGGACAATGAAGGGTATAATTTTGTATTGCAGAACAATGTTATGAACATTAACCTGAATCAAATGTTGGTTGGGTATAGTACGCTTAACAACGGAATATATGTCCTAAATCAACACACAGTTTTCAGTATACAACACACTAATAAAAGAAAATTTTCAGAATTAAATGAAGCTTTTCTTTGGTACTGTAGACTTGGTCATATTAACGAAACAAGACTAAATAAGTTACACAAAGATGGATATTTAAACTCTTTTGAATATAAATCTTATGCGACTTGCCAATCTTGTATCAAGGGTAAAATGACCAAAACTCCGTTTACCGGACACGGAGAAAGAGCTACTCAGCTCCTGGGCCTCATACATAGTGATGTATGTGGGCCAATGTCTACACAGGCCAGAGGCGGTTTTTCATACTTCATTACGTTCACTGACGATTTCTCAAGATTCGGTCATGTATTTTTATTAAAGCACAAGTCCGAAGCTTTCGAGAAATTCATTAAATATAAACAAGAAGTAGAAAAACAAACCGGCTTGAGTATCAAGATGCTTCGATCAGATCGAGGTGGTGAGTATC
Organism: Agapanthus africanus; assembly: GCA_030015575.1. NCBI lineage: Eukaryota > Viridiplantae > Streptophyta > Magnoliopsida > Asparagales > Amaryllidaceae > Agapanthus > Agapanthus africanus. Next base: position 272,930,394 of record CM057348.1, read on the forward strand.
TCAGTGCAGAATTTGCAAACTTCTTGAAAGAGAATGGGATTCTCTCTCAGCTCACTCCTCCTTACACACCACGGCACAACGGTGTGTCAGAACGAAGGAATAGGACCCTATTAGATATGGTCCGGTCCATGATGAGTGATGCTGAGTTACCCGTCTCGTTTTGGGGGCATGCATTGGAGACTGCAGCGTTTCTACTGAACAGGGTTCCAACCAAAGCCGTGTCCACCACACCATATGAGATATGGCATGGGAAGAAACCATCTCTTAAAAGAATTAAGATTTGGGGTTGCCCGGCCTATGTTAAAAAGCAAAATCCGGACAAACTCGAGACACGGTCGGTCATGTGTAACTTTGTGGGATATCCAAAGAATTCTTATGGATATCTATTCTACCACAAAGAGGAACAAAAGGTGTTTGTTTCTCAGTATGCCACATTCTTGGAAAAAGAGTTTTTCACAGATAAAGATGATGGCAAGGTGGTGGATCTAGAAGAGGTTCTAGAGACACAAACTACAAATGACGATTTGGTTGAACCGGCTGTTGCAGCAGAAACTGAAGAACCTCGGCCACTCCGTAGGTCTGGTAGGAATTCTCGTCCACCGGAGAGGTACTACAGTTTCCTCATTGATGGTAACGGAGAAGATTGCATCATGGATGATGATGATCCTACCAGTTTTCAGCAAGCTATCACGAGTAAGGACTCTGTGAAGTGGCTGGATGCCATGAGATCTGAGAATCTATGTACACCAACAAAGTATGGACTTTGGACGTTGTACCCCCTGGGATAAAACCAGTAGGGTGCAAATAGATCTTTAAAAGAAAGATTGGTGTAGATGGGCAGGTGGAGACCTATAAGGCAAGACTTGTGGCGAAGGGTTTTCGTCAAAGACCAGGTTTGGACTATGACGAGACTTTTTCTCCCGTAGCCATGCTTAAATCCATTCGGATCCTACTTGCTATTGCTGCTCACTACGACTATGAAATCTGGCAGATGGACGTTAAAACCGCATTTCTAAATGGAAATTTGGAAGAATGCGTTTAAATGGATCAGTCAGAGGGCTTCATTGATAGTGGGAGCAGCGGGAAAGCATGTAAATTGCTTAAATCCATATATGGGTTAAAGCAGGCATCACGGAGTTGGAACATCTGTTTCGATGATGTCATCAAAGAGTTTGATTTCATCAAAAATCCAGATGAACCTTGTGTTTATAAGAAGGCTGTAGGGAGAGCTGTCACATTCCTCGTATTGTACGTGGACGACATTCTTCTGATAGGAAATGATATTCCTATGCTACAGTCGGTCAAATCTTTCTTATCACTAAGGTTCTCCATGAAGGACCTGGGTGATGCCACGTACATTCTGGGCATAAGGATCTATAGGGATAGATCCAAAAGGTTATTGGGATTGTCCCAAACCAGGTACATTGACACCATCCTAAAAAGGTTTAGTATGGAAGACTCCAAACGGGGTGCCTTACCCGCTTGCCATGGGGTCACTCTCTCCAAGGATACTTTTCCAAAGACCGATAAAGAGAGAGCTCGCATGAGTATTATACCCTATGCTTCGGCAGTAGGATCTATAATGTATGCGATGTTATGTACACGCCCAGATGTAGCTTACGCACTTAGTGTTGTAAGCAGGTATCAATCCAACCCAAGGGAGAATCACTGGACAGCACTGAAGAACATTCTTAAATACTTGCGAAGGACTAAAGAATTGTTCTTGGTGTATGGTAATGGAGATCTCCAAATGGAGGCCTTTACCGATCCGAGCTTCCAGAGCGATAAGGACGACAGCAAATCTATCTCTGGGTTTGTATTTACCCTCAATGGAGGGGCGGTGAGTTGGAAGAGTTCCAAACAAGATACCGTTGCAGACTCTACGATGGAAGCTGGGTACATTGCTGCAAATGATGCCGCCAAGGAAGCCGTCTGGATGAAGAAGTTCATCTCGGAGCTAGGAGTAGTTCCAACCATTATTGATCCAATACCTTTGTATTGTGACAATAATGGGGCTGTGGCGTTAGCCAAGGAGCCCAGATCCCATCAACAGTCTAGATACATCCTGATGCGTTTTCATTTGATCCGGGAGATTTTAGATCGCCACGAGATCGAGATTAGGAGGGTAGACACAAAGAATAACGCCGCGGATGCATTCCCCAAGGCCCTCCCTCAGCCGCAGCATGAGCGACTTTTTGAGAAGTTGGGTATGAGATACGCCAATAACTGGCCTTAGTGCAAGTGGGAGATTGTTGGATATATGTATGCCCTAGAGGCCATTATGTGATAGTGGATGTATCTATACATGTATATATATATATATTCAGTATGCATTCTTGCTCGACATGATAGTATGCTATCTGGTTCTTCTTTATCTGACATGTTGATTTGATCATGCTTGTTATTCACTCATACATGCTGATAAAGCCCTGAGGATATTGGCTTGACTGCTCTGATTATGATGGAGATCATACTAGTGGGACATCTGTAGTCTATAAGCATATCCTGGAAAGTCCCTAGTCGTAGGTATATCGAGACGGGGCATTGATATACCAGAGTAGACTAGCGTATATGATACTAGACCCATGTGATGGGCGATGGATGATCCCATATCCATTGGTGTTTGACATCAAGATCATATACGGGTGCTCAGTGGTGACTGGGTACACTGGACGGACTCGCCGAGAACTCCTATATGGAATTATATCTATCGTCGGATAGCAGTTCTCAGGTGACACTGGTACAGGTTAGTCTGTAGACCCGGGATCGTCATAGAGTCTTGTGTGTTCTCCCACTGTACTTTGATTGCCACCCTACCACGGCTCTACTGAGTCGTGCAAACAGGTGGCCGTTGGGTACAGTCCCGAGACACACGAAGGCAATGAGCGATAGGAGGGGTTTCGTCTCTCCCGGTATTGGGGGTTGATGCTGTGCTGTGCCCGACTGGTTATATCAGTAAGTCCCTGGCTAGGGCTGCTGAGATTTGCTGATAAGTGTTATCGGTAGTTTCTCGATCTGTTATAGACCATTCATCGGCACGACTTATTGAGTTATTAGGGTCGACGTGACCATCCCTAGGCTCGATATGCAGCATATCTGACGAAGAGACCGGACTGTACGGTAGTGTTACCGGATGGCTCGACGGGAGTTGTAGCAGGTTCGCTTGTTTTCTTCTGATCGCTCAATACCCGGGTGACCGTTACGTTTAGCTGACCGCTTGCGGCTTGAGGGTACCTGATATGATCATCACCCTCTGCCGGCGTATTGACGAGTCTTAGAGTCCCACAAAGGAGTTACCAAGTCCAGGCGAAACGTTGTGGTGCGCGTATGCGATATGCGCATGCACCCGATTAAAATGTGTGTATATGATACCGAACATTGATCGGGTGGCCTGCTTTTGGTGGAGTCGTATGAGATATGACCGGATTGATAAATTAAGTGTTGATTTATCATCTAACCATTAGTTTTCTCACTTGAAACCTTTCTAGGGTTTGATGGATGTATGCATGCATGCATGTGTTTCTTTCTTTCATTCTAGTTTCATGCACATGTGGATGTGCATACATGCATACATACATACACCCATCCATCATGGTTGTTAGTATATGGAAATGGTGGCAATATAAGACTCACACCATGGATTAAATTATGGATTATTATTTAATTTTGGTTTTAAAACAAAATGAAAAGGAAAGGATAATCATTCTTGCTTCTACATTCTTCCTTTGACCTAACCATGCTTACCTACCTCTTAACTTGAGTTATCCTTCTCTTTATCATTTAAAAATCAAGTTAAATAATGTCTCAATCACTTTAACCATGGTTCATAGTAAGAAGAAATAAAATATATATTGATATATTTCTTTTTCTTCTAGTGAGTTATCTTGATCTTATTACCTCTTGTGAAAAATATTGCCACCATCTTCTTCCTCTTTCTCATTTGCTCTCTAGCTTTTTCTAGTGAGTAAATCACACTTAAAGAAAGGTTTTTGAAGTGAGAATCTTAACCACAACTTCATTCTACACAAGTTTAGCCAACTTGTTTAGAGTGTTCTCTTCGGTTTTACGAAGTTGCGAGCTTGGACGAAGAACTCCGTGGTGGATCGTCGTGGACACAAGAGGACTTCAAAAGGACTTCCATTCAACACCCTAGAGACCAAGGAGTCCAGCGAAAGGGAGCTACAAAGGTTGTAGTCTCGAAACCCTAGATTAGTTCGCTTTATATTTCGAAACTCTAATTTTCTAGGATCGATTCCTTTGCATGTTCGTTTAGCACCATAAAAATTTAAACTTTTGGACATGTGATGCTTCAAAACTATTCATAGGGTGCTACACAAACCTTTCACATACCACAGCATCGGTGGTCCAGCCGTAGAAGGGCAAACCCAAGCCTCACTAATGGCGCCGTGGAACTGCCGCAAACCCGAAGGTTCAAAGGCTTTCACACGGTCATTATGTCAAGTTAGGGTTTCATTCTTCTAGAAGGTCCATAGAATTGCCTGCATGTCTTTCCGACTACTTTAAACTTGGAATAATAGGTTTCTGACATTCGATCGTCTCTGTCGACTCTCAACGTCTCCCGTGAAGTCGTCTCTAGCTGGAATCAATCTATCTGATGACCTCGCATCGGGGTAGGCGAACGAACCACATGTCCTAGTCATTCATCCTCGGGTGACTAGCGACCTTCTATCATCTCTTAGTACAACCTGTACTGCAATAGCTCCAACATATGGGGCGATATCTCGTCGCTCGCAGCAACAACTGGCTCACTCGTCTGCACGCTGAACAGTGCCTCAATCATCAGGAGTAAGCAATACTTCAATGGTCATCAAAATCTGGCTGGCCTCTATCGGTGGCTCAATCCTCTAGTGCAAATCGGCACGTCCGAGTAATCTCATACAGCAATCCACCCAACGTTCGTGGCGCGAAGACACAATGAAAAGACACATCTCTGCAATCGTGTGTCGCCTGATTCATGCCCTGGTCAGTCCTCGTTCTTGACGAGCTCATGCAGACCGTAACTCTAGCCGTAGCTCTCCCTGCCCGTAATCGTAGCAGCAAAACCATAACTGGTACTGATGAGGCTAGATCGGAATGAATATAATACTGAGCAAAGAAATGTACATCCTAAGGCTTCTTAAGTGGAGTAGCGTATCGTAAATTGTAAGTCCATGCTACCTCTCCCGGTACTTTCGGGTATGCGGAATTTGATAAAAAACGATTTTCTTAGAGGTGGTAACATGGACCTAAAACCCGGATCTTTGTTAAACATCTAACTAACAACCTAACAAGAGTTTACCTACTCGGTTAGGGGGCTATACCTTTCTTGAACTCCTTCGTCTTCAACTCCTCCCGGGGTTCGGATCGGCCTCACCACGTCATCTCCTTGCGTCGAAGATGGATCCACCTGAAAGCTTCCACCTTTGGCTTGTTCTTCGGACTTTGAAGAAAACTAGATCACTTGGCTTGCTAGGCCTTGTGAACTAGAATGAGTAGAGAAGAGTATGTTGGGATTTTACTCTATGGTTCTTGCTTCTCAACACATGAGACAAGTGAACCATAGACCAAAAGGAGAGAGCAAGAGGAAGAGGGTGAGAGCAAGAGGAAGAGAGCTCAAAAAAAAGAGAGAGAATGAGCAAGTGAGAATGAGCCTCTCTTTTGTCTTTCACCTTCTCATAATCCAAAACCATCATCACAAAAATAATAATCAAGTATTGTGTAAAATGGTTCAAGTCAAAATGGCTAAATCATTTCATGCACTCATTTCTCACAAAAGAAACAAGCAAGTGAAAAGTCTTTGCCATGAAATGATAGCCATAGTCATCATGATGGTCAACTAGTCAATCCTAGTCAACCGGTCAACAAAGTCAACAAGTCAACAAAAAGTCAACAAGTCAACAAAGTCAACCCCTCAACAACCATGTCACCACAATACTTAATTAATATTATTGTTAATCACATATCATATTCTCATTAGGGTTGAGCAAAAAGTCAATGGTCAACTGTCAACGGTCAACAACCCTAATGAGAATCCTCTGCCTCTGACTCTCCGTCAACTGTGCATACACACCCGCATCCGCGTTCCGAGGAACACGAATACAAACTGGATAAATCCAATCCCAAAACGTACACTACGATCTGGCTTAAACCAAAGCCCGCTAGTGTAAAATGTCCGGACACTGTACGTGCACAAGTGCACGGATGTGACCGAACCCTGTCGCAAAACCATGTGACCTGTCGCAAAACCATGCGACCTCTACTCTTTTGCCTAAAGGCGAAAAGCTTTCTGTGTGGGACTCTAAAGACTCAACACTACGCTAGCAGTGGGTTTAACCACAGACCGCAAGCGGCACTAGCTGTGCGTAACGGTCCCCAGGTAGTGCCGACAAGAAGACCGACGAGGCGAAACCCATCTGAACTCCTACTGAGCCTGAATGTGACATTCTCCGTACCGTCCGGTCTGTTCGTATGATACATCGCATGGCGGGCCTAGGGGGCGGTAAACGTCAGTCCCCCAATAGTGGTACAAGTCGTGTCGGAGCGAAGCCCAAAACACCCTGAGATAACACTGGAAGCCTACCAGTATATCTCGTTTTCCCTGGCCAGGGACTACTCGTGTAATGGCTCTCCTAGACACAGCGCGATGTCAACCCCCAATACCGGGAGAGACGAATCCTGTCTAACCATCACTGCCTCCAAGTGCTTCGGGACTGTACCCATCCACTACCTGTTTGCACGACTCCTTTGAGCCGTGGTAGGGTAGTGATCAAAGTACAGTGGGAACACACTCGAGGCAAAGTGACAGTGTCAAGTCAGCGGACTAAGCTGTACTCATGTCACCTGGGAACTGATAACTGACGATAGGCATAATACCAACTGGTCAGTTCCCGACGAGTCCTGTCCAGTGTACTCGTAACCCAACGAGCACCCGCATACTATCTCAAGTACGACGTACTGACGGCTGTGGGACAGACCGTCTCCCACACTGGGATGAGAAGCGCATGCGCTAGTCTACTCCGGAGTATCGATGCCCTGTCTCGATAGTCCTGCGACTAGGGACCTGCATAAGGATGTGCTTATAGATTACCCAGCCCCACTAGTGTGACTGCCATCACAGCGCTGGTAATCAAGCAAAGATCCTAAGGGCTCCACTAATGTGTATAGGAGATATAGTAAAATAAACACATGTACACATTGAAGTAGAAACAAACCAAGTAGCATACTACTATTTTGAGCAAGATTGTATATACAAGGTGAATATCCCAAGCTTCCATTAAGTAATATACAAACTAGTATGATACAGTAATGGCCTCTAGGGAATATACACTAACAATCTCCCACTTGCACTAAGGCCATGTACTGGCGTATCGAAGACCTATCATCTCGATCAGCCGCTCGAACTGAGTCTGGGACAAGGCCTTGGTGAATGGATCTGCAGTGTTATCTTCTGAAGCGACTCTCCGAACCTCGATCTCCTGGCGATCCACGATCTTCCTGATCAGGTGATACCGCCTTAAGATGTGTCTGGATTTCTGATGGGACCTGGGTTCCTTCGCTAAAGCTATAGCCCCGTTGTTATCGCAATACAGAGGTATTGGATCAACAATGGACGAAACCACCTGAAGTTCTTTCAAGAACTTCCTCATCCAGACAGCTTCTTTTGCGGCATCAGATGCAGCGATGTATTCCGCTTCCATCGTCGAGTCTGCAACGGTTTCTTGTTTGGAACTCTTCCAACACACCGCCACTCCATTGAGGGTAAAGATAAAACCCGACATGGACTTGGAATCATCCTTGTCACTCTGGAAGCTGGAGTCAGCAAAGGCCTCGATCTGGAGGTCTTTTCCGCCATACACCAACAACATCTCCTTAGTCCTTCTCAGGTACTTGAGAATGTTCTTTACCGCTATCTAGTGTTTCTGCCCAGGGTTTGACTGATACCGGCTTACCACACTCAGTGCATAAGCTACATCCGGTCTGGTACACAACATCGCATACATTATAGAGCCTACCGCAGAAGCGTAAGGTATAATAGACATGCGATCCCTCTCCAAATCAGTCTTGGGAGACATCTCTTTAGAGAGGGTGATCCCGTGACAAGCCGGTAGGTTACCGCGCTTGGAATCTTCCATACTGAATCTTTTCAGTACGGTGTCGATGTACCTGGACTGTGAAAGTCCTAATATCCTCTTGGATCTATCACGATGGATCCGGATCCCCAGGATGTAAGAGGCATCACCCAGGTCTTTCATGGAGAACCTGTGTGACAAGAACCCCTTGACAGATTGTAGCATAGGAATGTCATTTCCTATTAAGAGAATGTCATCCACGTATAAAAGGAGGAATACTACAGTTCTCGCTACAAATCTACTATAGATGCATGGTTCATCTGGATTTTTGATAAAGCCAAATTCTTTGACCGTCTCATCAAAGCAGATGTTCCAACTCCGCGATGCCTGCTTTAGTCCATAGATGGACTTAAGCAACTTGCACACCTTTCCGCTGCTCCCACTCTGAATGAAACCCTCTGGCTGGTCCATATAGACACACTCCTCTAAATTTCCATTTAGAAAAGCGGTCTTTACGTCCATTTGCCAGATCTCATAATCGTGGAAGGCAGCAATGGCAAGAAGGATCCGAATGGATTTCAGCATAGCCACTGGAGAAAAGGTTTCGTCATAGTCCAGGCCAGGTCTTTGACGGAAACCCTTTGCTACAAGTCTATCTTCATAGGTCTCAACCTGTCCATCTACACCAATCTTCCTTTTGAAGATCCACTTGCATCCTACGGGTTTTACCCCGTCTGGAGCAATGTCCAACGTCCATACTTTGTTGGTGTACATGGACTCCATTTCGGTCCGCATTGCATCCAGCCATTTCACTGAGTCAACGCTCTGAACGGCCTGCTGGAAGCTAGTAGGCTCATCATAATCTATGATGCAATCCTCTCTATCCCTGTCTATGAGAAAACCGTAGTATCTCTCGGACGGATGAGTCTGCCTGCTACTCCTGCGGAGCGGCGTAGAAATGTCCTGTTCTTTTGAACCCTCTGGTTCCACTAAGCTTTCAGTAATAGTCTGTGGTTCTGAAATTTCTTCCAGTTCTACTGCGCTCCCACTAATTTCCTTTTCCAAGAACTGGTGTTCTAGAAAGTGGGCATTACGAGAAACAAGGACTTTTTGTTCCTCTGCGTAGTAGAAAAGATACCCCCTGGTGTTCTTTGGGTATCCCACAAACTTGTACAGTACTGAGCGTGCCTCGAGTTTGTCCGCATGCTGCTTTTTGACAAAAGCTGGACATCCCCAGATCTTCAGATATTGAAGATAGGGTTTCTTCCCACTCCATAACTCATAAGGTGTGGTAGGCACAGTCTTAGTAGGAACTCAGTTCAAAAGGTATGCAGCTGATTCTAGCGCATACCCCCAGAATGATCGCGGTAACTCAGCGTTACTCATCATGGACTGTACCATATCCAATAGGGTTCGGTTCCGTCTCTCCGATACACCATTATGTTGTGGAGTGTATGGAGGAGTAAGCTGAGAGAGAATTCCGTTCTCTTTTAAATAGTCCAGGAACTCGGCACTTAAGTATTCTCCACCTCGATCCGATCTTAGAATCTTGATACTTTTGCCGGTCTATTTTTCTACTTCACTCTTATATTCCTGGAACTTTCCAAAGGCTTCGGACTTATGTTTCATTAAGAAGATATAACCGTACCTTGAGAAGTCATCCGTAAAAGTGATGAAGTAAGAATAACCGCTTCGCGCATGTGTAGACATTGGACCGCACACGTCGCTGTGTACGAGTCCCAAGAGCTCGCTCGCTCTTACTCCGTGTCCAGTGAATGGAGTCTTTGTCATCTTTCCTTTGAGACAGGATTGACAAGTGGTATACGATTGATATTCGAACGGATTCAAATATCCTTCTGTATGTAACTTCGTCAACCTTCTCTCATTGATGTGACCCAGTCTACAATGCCATAAGAAAGCCTGATTGATTTCTGGAGACTTTCTTTTGTGTGTACTCTGGACATTGAAAATCTGTGGTTGGTTTAATACGTATATACCATTACTCAATGTACCTGACCCAATCAAAACTTGATTAAGGAGAATGTTTACAACATTACTTACAAACGCAAATTCATAACCTTCTTTAGAAACTAAAGATACAGAAATGATATTACAAGTTGCGTTGGGTACAAAAAAGGAATTATGCAAAACCAAAACATGTCCATCTGACATTCCCAGGTGATAGTCCCCCACGGCTTTAGCATCCATGCTAGCTCCGTTCGCAACTCTGAGGGTCATGTCACCTGCCTTCAAAACCCTACGGTTTCTCAACGCCTGCAAAGAATTACAGATATGAGATCCTGATCCGGTATCCAATACCCAAGAAGTAGAGTTTATTGAAAGACAGTTTTCAATAACATACACACCTGAAGCTGAAGCTGCAACCTGCTTCAATTCCTGTGTCCTGGCTTTCCAAGCCCCGCAATCATTCTTCCAGTGCCCTTTCTTATGACAATAGAAGCATTCTTCCTTATCCACAAGCTTCCCCGCTTTCTTTGTTGCTTTTGCTTTTCCCTTCGTATCCACTTTACTAACACCGCCTCTTGGTTTGGCGGGGGCTTTCTTCTTCTTTCCCTTGGCTTTCGCCTTGGACCTAGAAGAAGATGATCCTCCTACAAACAAAGTGGATGTTTCCCTACTTTTCTGTAGGGTGCCCTCTGCGCTCCTCAGCATGTTGAGGAGCTCTGAAAGTTCAACCTCTTTTTCTTGTAGGTTGAAGTTCAGTATAAACTGGGCGTAAGTGGAAGGAAGGGACTGGAGAACTAAGTCCGTATAGAGCTCACTCTCCAATGTGGTCCCTAGGTCCGCGAGCTCCTCAATGTAGCCGATCATCTTTAGCACGTGCTCCGCTACTGATGATCCGACGGCCATTCTTGCCGAAAATAACTTTTTCGACGCTTCGTATCTTGCGATACGAGATTGCTCTCCATACAGTTCTTTTGTATGAAGAAATATGGATTCCAAGTCCATATTCTCGTGCCTCCTCTGATGTTCATTGTCCATAGAGGCAAGTACGAGGCATTTGGCCTTCGCGTTATCAATCTCCCAAGTCTTACGGATTTCCTTATCCGCGACGCTGGAAGTGGGACCAGGGACAGGGGGAGCTTTGGTGGTAAGAAGATACCCCAGCTTGTCGTAAGTGATTGCTATCTTGACATTCCTGAGCCAATCTTTGTAGTTTGGCCCTGTCAGTTTGTTTTTATCTAGGAGTAACTTAAGTCCAGTCATGTCGATTGGTCGCTGCAATTAGGAGAGAGAAGAAACACTCAGCTTGATGCTCTTGCAAGTTTAGAATGGTTTTTAGTTTGTCTAAACAGGATGGCTCCCACTGTTTCTCAAATCCCTCCTCAAACCATAAAGGAAGAATTAGTCGGGATCAATCCCACTGCACAATACTTGCTTAACCGTTCAGCCAGGCCAGTGTCGGTACTTCGAGGGAGGTTTTCCAACGCTTTCGCGAAGTTCCTTAATTCAAGAACCTCTTTTCCCTGGGGGCGTAGCCCCGCTAACACCTTTCTAGGCACCTACTAGGTTTATAGCATTGATCGATTAATGAGAAATTTCCCGAGGAGTAGCATATACTCACAGTAGGATCGGGATCCAAATATCATCGCGTGACGAAACTGAAGGAATCCTACCAGAATCATCACACTCCAAATGGTATGCAAATCTAGCAAGTTTCAGTACTTATGAAACTCCCGATGTGGATTTTTGCCCCATGCTCTTATGACCTTGGCGTGAGGTCAAAATGTCATAAGTCACTTGTCAAGTTCTTCCCATCATTATCCAGGTTAATTTGAATCCACCCGTACCTACCCTTGACGTAGGCCAAAATGGTAGTACAACTGTCCCAAACCAACGCATTCTATCTATACAACAGATAAATATCCGGCAGCTACCAATCACTATGCCTTGGCGTGAGGTCAAAATACATAGCTTGAATACTACCGAATATTTAACTGAAATGATGGAGGGCTACGAATGGTTTTGGCGAAACCGTGAACGTAGTGAACTTGATATAGTCGATGGAACGAGATAGATTTTAAAAGGAGTGGCTCAAGCTCCGCATTTAAAAGTTGGTTTTGAAAAGAACCGAGTGGTTTTTCGAAAGTGTTCCAACGACTTTAACTTGGTTTATTATCTTGCATTAGTTCTTTTAATGCGTGATATTCTTGCATTAGTTCTTTTAATGCGTCCCATCATTTAATCCTACCATTGCAGAAAACAACCAAAATATGACGTACGCTTATGCCATTCGCATTCGCCACTGGGCCCCGTCATTACCCGTTAGGTTACTTAACTAACGACAGAGCGGGGGCTGGGCTAGCGCTGCTGTAAAACATAAGCAACGCCTAAATAATATCATATATAGATATACTGCAATGATAAACATTTCAGATCACAGATAAACACATTGGATATACTAGGAACCTGCAATTCGTACGAGCCTGTAACGAAAAGAAGATTACACGGTCGCGGTGAATAGCCAATACCCCACCCAAGACCCCTACGGGTGCGGCAAACTACCCGCCAAGTACCCGAAGCGAAGCAACCTCCCTCATCCCCGTGAGTAGGCCACTCGGCACTTCGGCATACCCGGTAGTTTGTGCACCCCTCCATGGGTCTATCCTAGGACCAAAAACAGTAAAAAGAAATTATACAATGACGGCTACAACCCCGACCCGGTTGTGCGGCCATACAAATAATTATTACATCAATTTACAAATTTACATGAATTGAAAGAAAAGAAAACTCTCGTCTCACAACCCCCGGCTATTCACCCGCGACAATCCAACATATTCATATACACATTCCAGCAACATTACAGATCACAGATTTGTATAACCCCCACTAATCGACATATAGCGATTAGTAGACGTTCAATACAAATATCACATTACAGAAAAACCCGTTAGCTTAAGTCTTTTAGAAGTTCGATCAAAAATACGGATTTTCAGGACCCCAAAATAAAATTTTCGTTCTGAAAAATCTGGGCTGAAAATACATATTCCAAAAATCCTAAAATACCCCTATGAGAATACTGTAGCAAAGAAAGAACAGAGAGGAGCCAAGTCGACCGCGGAACCGCGGCAATAGCAAGCTATTGCCGCGTTTCCGCGGCTCTTTGATGGGATCACTGGACCAAATTTCTACAGTATTCACAGAAAACCCTGAGTCGATTTTAGGTGTATCCCAAAAAAAATTTCCAGCACTTTAAAAATCGACAGAAACTTTAAAATTCCGGGGTTCGTTTCGGGACTTTTCTTTGATCGATCTTCTAGCTACTTTGCTAACATGTTAGATAGAGTTTAACTAGGCTCTGATACCACTGTAAGTCCATGCTACCTCTCCCGGTACTTTCGGGTATGCGGAATTTGATAAAAAACGATTTTCTTAGAGGTGGTAACATGGACCTAAAACCCGGATCTTTGTTAAACATCTAACTAACAACCTAACAAGAGTTTACCTACTCGGTTAGGGGGCTATACCTTTCTTGAACTCCTTCGTCTTCAACTCCTCCCGGGGTTCGGATCGGCCTCACCACGTCGTCTCCTTGCGTCGAAGATGGATCCACCTGAAAGCTTCCACCTTTGGCTTGTTCTTCGGACTTTGAAGAAAACTAGATCACTTGGCTTGCTAGGCCTTGTGAACTAGAATGAGTAGAGAAGAGTATGTTGGGATTTTACTCTATGGTTCTTGCTTCTCAATACATGAGACAAGTGAACCATAGACCAAAAGGAGAGAGCAAGAGGAAGAGGGTGAGAGGAAGAGGAAGAGAGCTCAAAAAAAAGAGAGAGAATGAGCAAGTGAAAATGAGCCTCTCTTTTGTCTTTCACCTTCTCATAATCCAAAACCATCATCACAAAAATAATAATCAAGTATTGTGTAAAATGGTTCAAGTCAAAATGGCTAAATCATTTCATGCACTCATTTCTCACAAAAGAAACAAGCAAGTGAAAAGTCTTTGCCATGAAATGATAGCCATAGTCATCATGATGGTCAACTAGTCAATCCTAGTCAACCGGTCAACAAAGTCAACAAGTCAACAAAAGTCAACAAGTCAACAAAGTCAACCCCTCAACAACCATGTCACCACAATACTTAATTAATATCATATTCTCATTAGGGTTGAGCACATATCATATTCTCATTAGGGTTGAGCAAAAAGTCAATGGTCAACTGTCAACGGTCAACAACCCTAATGAGAATCCTCTGCCTCTGACTCTCCGTCAACTGTGCATACACACCCGCATCCGCGTTCCGAGGAACACGAATACAAACTGGATAAATCCAATCCCAAAACGTACACTACGATCTGGCTTAAACCAAAGCCCGCTAGTGTAAAATGTCCGGACACTGTACGTGCACAAGTGCACGGATGTGACCGAACCCTGTCGCAAAACCATGCGACCTGTCGCAAAACCATGCGACCTCTACTCTTTTGCCTAAAGGCGAAAAGCTTTCTGTGGGGGACTCTAAAGACTCGACACTACGCTGGCAGTGGGTTTAACCACAGACCGCAAGCGGCACTAGCTGTGCGTAACGGTCCCCAGGTAGTGCCGACAAGAAGACCGACGAGGCGAAACCCATCTGAACTCCTACTGAGCCTAAATGTGACATTCTCCGTACAGTCCGGTCTGTTCGTCTGATACATCGCATGGCGGGCCTAGGGGGCGGTAAACGTCAGTCCCCCAATAGCGGTACAAGTCGTGTCGGAGTGAAGCCCAAAACACCCTGAGATAACACTGGAAGCCTACCAGTATATCTCGTTTGCCCTGGCCAGGGACTACTCGTGTAATGGCTCTCCTAGACACAGCGTGATGTCAACCCCCAATACCGGGAGAGACGAATCCTGTCTAACCGTTACTGCCTCCAAGTGCTTCGGGACTGTACCCAACCACTACCTGTTTACACGACTCCTTTGAGCCGTGGTAGGGTAGTGATCAAAGTACAGTGGGAATACACTCGAGGCGAAGTGACAGTGTCAAGTCAGCGGACTAAGCTGTACTCATGTCACCTGGGAACTGATAACTGACGATAGGCATAATACCAACTGGTCAGTTCCCGACGAGTCCTGTCCAGTGTACTCGTAACCCAACGAGCACCCGCATACTATCTCAAGTACGACGTACTGACGGCTGTGGGACAGACCGTCTCCCACACTGGGATGAGAAGCGCATGCGCTAGTCTACTCCGGAGTATCGATGCCCTGTCTCGATAGTCCTGCGACTAGGGACCTGTATAAGGATGTGCTTATAGATTACCCAGCCCCACTAGTGTGACTGCCATCACAGCGCTGGTAATCAAGCAAAGATCCTAAGGGCTCCACTAATGTGTATAGGCGATATACTAAAATAAACACATGTACACATTGAAGTAGAAACAAACCAAGTAGCATACTACTATTTTGAGCAAGATTGTATATACAAGGTGAATATCCCAAGCTTCCATTAAGTAATATACAAACTAGTATGATACAGTAATGGCCTCTAGGGCATATACACTAACATAAATATGCCGCGGAACATACCTACGATACGTCACTCTACTTTAGTCACCTATTCCATCAACCAAGGGTCATCCTACGCTCCGAAGGTAAAACCTAACGCTCTGATACCAACTTTGTCACGACCCGAAAGTACGAAACATGACCGGCACTTAAACTACGAACGTCTCGAGGCGTACGTAATCTAAGTAAACCGAAAACCCAAAAATCCAAACCAAGAAAAGATGTAGAATGCAGGAAAAACCAACTTAAAACAAGTAGTTTCAATAGCATAAGCCGAATTATGCGGTTTTTAAAAACATCAAAAATTTCCTGAAAATTTCGGCAGAGTCTCCTTTGTAAATACTGGCCCCCAAACGGGATACAACATGAATAGTATACGAAATCAAAAAAAGGCATCCCCAAGCGGGAGCTAGCTCTTCGTCAATCGACGGCCACAACCACACAAGCAATATATTATACAACGCCAACGGCGAGGATCAGAACTCAAAAGGAAACTCAAAACCACAAGAAAACCACAGAAAAATAACGCGCGACTCTAAGGTCGAAGGAATAACATCACTAGTCTCTATCTCAAAGTAAATACATGTTTGGTTGATGGAACTTCTAGATACAACTGAATAATAATATACAATGTATAATGATGGGTACGATACAAATAAACCCACCTACTAACAAGTCACCCGAACGAAACTGTACCCGCAAAGCCGTAAAGAAACCTGTATGGCGAAACCTGCAAGAAACTGGGGCACAACGGGGGTGAGTTACCAACTCGTGAATAGAAAAACATCTACAAATAGAAATCGCATGTATGACGCAATCCTAGGTCGTACGATCAATATATATAATCCTCAAATAAAACCAGCAGTCTATAACAATGACTAGGGTAAATATCTAATCCAAGTGTAATTCCATGTGCCCGTGCCAGTGCCTCAGGTAGCAATGTATCATATGGATGATATATGAATGCATGGAACAGAATGCATGTACTGACGAAAACTGCTTTCATAAATCAGTGAGATTTCTGTATTTTAAAAGTGAGGTACCATAAATGAAATCAGCATAAAATAATGCCCAGCATCGACACAAAACAAGTGTCCAAATATCTCGATATCTCTGTATCACAATCTCTGTACCTCAATATCTCAAAATCTCAATATCTCAATCACAATATCTAGGGCGCCGTCAATCCAGACCGGCCCCTACCATCTATCTCAAGACCACGACGGTATCCTCCGGATATCCGACGCGTCGGGTAATATCACCGGTCGGTAGTGCTCCCCTGCCAGGCTCAACGTCAACAACACGATCCTCTTGCCCCGGGGTACCGCACCGGGCCCACCATATACCCGAAACGGTTCCTCCACTCCTCGAATCGGGTCTCGAAATCCATCAGCAAACTCATGGTGGACGACTCATACATCATGGGAAAACCGCACTTTTTATTTTAAAAAAGAGAAAAGGTTTATTTATGTTTTTGCGGTTTTCCTCCAAATCCAAGAAATCTCATGAAATCCGAATCCAAGTCATCAATAGCATGTAAATAGTGAATATAGGCATGAGAATCCATGAATGCGACACAACAGTGAATAATAACATGCATGAAGTAGTAGGCAATAACTACAATGTCTAACTAGCATATAAGGCAAGTACACTAATATCATGTCTAAACTATTAGCTAACAACCTATGTCAAATGAAATAGTATTTTCTAAAGTGTTCGTGACATGGCAATTACCGATGAAGATGTGTGTGAGCCGGCAAGTAAGTGTACGTGGTACATACGCGTCATCGGTAATGGTGCTGGTGTCCTAACAGCATGATATTAATAATAGGAGTATGAAACATAATATAAGCATGCGATGCGAAGCGAACCACAATAATGAGCGGGAGCTGAATACTAGACGCAACTATAACTAATCTGCATTAATCTAATATAAGTCCTACAAATGGTGCCTTTTGAAATAACACGAATCATGGGGTTTTGAAAATAGGGGCTACGGTGTTTTTATGAAAAGATACGTCTTTTGAAATATCCGTAGGATCCCTTAGGTTGTCTTTTAAAATACCCACGATTCGTCAGTTTTTGAAATAGGTAAGAATCGAATCTAATCTAACAACTAAACTAAAGTAAAGTAAGCTAACAAGCTAGACTACGGTAAGGAAACCGCCTAACATCTGAGTCGATACATATACATACCTGTATATATATTAGTCGGTGATCCCGCCTCAATAATATCATATCCGATACCATATCTATAATCAAACATCCCAAGTCAAGAGTGCGGCTCAATCATCAAAATATAGCTCGTATGTAAATCCGTCGTACGACATCCCCAAATCTGGGTACGGGTTAATATTGTTAGTGTATATGCCCTAGAGGCCATTACTGTATCATACAAGTTTGTATATTACTTGATGGAAGCTTGGGATATTCACAGTTGTATATACAATCTTGCTCGAAATGGTAGTATGCTACTTGGTTTGTCTCTGCTTTAATATGTGCATGTGTTTCTTTTAGCATATCGCTGTTATACATATTAGTAGAGCCCTTAGGATCTTTGCTTGATTACCAGCGTGGTGATGGCGCTCACACTCGTGGGAGCTGGGTGATCTATAAGCACATCCTTATACAGGTCCCTAGTCATTGGACTATCGAGACAGGGCATCGATACTCCAGAGTAGACTAGCGTATGCGCTTCTCATCCCAGTGTGGGAGACGGTCTGTCCCACAGCCGTCAGTACGTCGTACTTGAGATAGTATGCGGGTGCTCGTTAGGTTACGAGTACACTGGACAGGACTCGTCGGGAACTGTTGGTTGGTATTATACCTATCGTCAGTTATCAGTTCCCAGGTGACATGAGTACAGCTTAGTCCGCTGACTTGACACTGTCACTTCACCTCGAGTGTGTTCCCACTGCACTTTGATTACTACCCTACCACGGCTCAAAGGAGTCGTGCAAACAGGTAGTTTTTGGGTGCAGTCCCGAAGCACTTGGAGGCAGTGACGGTTAGACAGGATTCGTCTCTCCCGGTATTGGGGGTTGACATCGCGCTATGTCTAGGAGAGCCATTACACGAGTAGTTCCTGGCCAGGGCAAGCGAGATATACTGGTAGGTTTCCAGTGTTATCTCAGGGTGTTCTAGGCTACACTCCGACACGACTTGTACCGCTATTAGGGGACTGACGTTCACCGCCCCCCTAGGCCCGCCATGCGATGTATCAGACGAACAGACCGGACTGTACGGAGACTGTCACATACAGGCTCAGTAGGAGTTCAGATGGGGTTCACCTCGTCAGTCTTCTTATCGACATCTACCTGGGGACCGTTACGTACAGCTAGTGCCGCTTGTGGTCTGTGGTTAAACCCACTGCCAGTGTAGTGTCGAGTCTTTAGAGTCCCACACAGAGAGCTATTCGCCTTTAGGCAGAATGAGTAGAGGTCGCATGGTTTTGCGACAGAGTTCGTTCACATCCGCGCACTTGTGCGCGTTTGCTGTCCGGACAGCTTATACTAGCGGGCTTTGGTTTAAGCCAGATCCTAGTATAAATTTGGGATTGGTTTTATCTCATTGTATTCATGTTCCTCGGATCACGAATACGGGTGCGTATGCACAGTTGCTTGAGACAGAGGGAGTGGACCTTGATTAGGGTTAATGACTATTGTCATTTTATTAACCCTAATACTTATGTGTGTATTATAGTTAATTGATAATTAGTTTAATAATTGTGCATGGTTATGGTTGTTGACCATTTGACCTTCTTGACTTATTGACCTTGGTTGACACTTTGACCATCATCATTTCATTTGGAAGATGCTTTTTGATCCTTGCAATTTGCATTAAAAATGAAATGATAATGGTCATGTCTTGATTAAGCCATGACAATTATCTTACTAATTATCTAATTAAAATAATACACACATATATGTGAGAATGGTTCATTTTATTCTCATTCTATCATTTACTTTCTCTCTCTTGTTCTTCCTCTCCCTCAAGCTCTCCCCTCTCATGTGTTGAGAAACACTTGAGCTTGAGAAAAACCCTCTCTTGATAATCTCTACTCTCATCTAGGGTTCAAGGATTAGCACTTCTTGCACCCTAGTTACTTCTAGCTTGGAGTTGAAGCCAAAGGTCGAGGCTTTCGGGTGGATCTTTCTTCGACGTGAGAAGACGACTAAGGTGACCTCCTTCCACCACTCTAAGGAGCAAGGAGAGAAGGACATAAAGCCCAAGGTATAACCTTTCTAGCACTTAGCTAGTTTCTAGTTAGCTTTAGCTTGTTTTTGTTTAGCAAAGATCCTTCATAGTCTAGTCCATGTTGCCTAAGCTCATAAAAATCCGATTTTTATTCCGTTTTCCGCCTCCCCGTAAGTACCGGGGTGGGCAACGTGGACTTACAGTGGTATCAGAGCCTAACTAAACATAAACTAGCTGGGTAGTAAAGTGTATGGAAGTTCGACCGAAAAAAAAATCGAAAAACCGAGTTTTAAAAACCCTAAGTTTCTGTTAAAATTTTTTCTGTTCGAAATAAAATTTGTCATACTCCAAAAATCATCTCAGGGTTTTCTTAAGAAGCACAGCAAACCCGGTCCAGTGAGTCGTCTAAACCGCCGCCGTTTTGACTCTTCACTGAGTCGAGTTTGGTGCAGTTTTCTTATGGCCTGGTTTTAGGATTTTTAAGATGGTTTATATGTTCCCAGTTTTTCCAGAATAGAAATTTGTTTTTGGGGGCCTATAAATCCGTATTTTTTATCGAACTTCAATACACTTTGACTAAAAGGTTATATCTGTGATGTTTATATGTATTGAACGTCGGCTAATCGCTATATGTCGATTAGTCGGAGTTATACATATCTGTGATCTGTGTTTGATGATGGTATGTGTATATGAATGTGTTGGATTGTCGCGGGTGAATACCCGGGGTGGATGTGAGATGAGTATTTCTTTTTCTTTCATTCATTGTAATATGTAAATTGATGTAATATTATTATTTGTTTGGCCGCACAACCGGGTCGGGGTTGTAGCCGTCATTGTATAATTCTTTTTACTGTTTTTGCTCCTAGGATAGACCCATGGAGGGGGTGCACAAACTACCGGGTATCTCGAAGTGCCGAGTGGCCTACTCACGGTGGTGAGGGAGGTTGTTTCGCTTCGGGTACTTGGCGGGTAGTTTGCCGCACCCGTGGGGGTCTTGGGTAGGGTATTGGCTATTCACCGCGACCGTGTAATCCGCTTTTCGTTGCAGGCTCGAACGGATTGCGGATTCCTAGTATATCCAATGTATTCATCTGTGATCTGTAATGTCTATCATTGCTATATATTTATATATGATAACTATTTAGGCGTTGCTTATGTTTTACAGCCGCGCTAGCCCAGCCCCCGCTCTGTCGTTAGTTAAGTAACCTAACGGGTGATGACGGGGCCCCGTGGCGAATGCGAATGGCATAAGCGTACGTCATATTTTGGTTGTTTTCTGCAATGGTAGGCTTAAATGATGGGACGCATTAAAAGAACTAATGCAAGAAAATAAACCAAGTAAAAGTCGATTGGAACACTTTGAAAACCACTCGGTTCTTTTCAAAACTAAACTTTTAAACGCGGAGCTTGAACCACTCCTTTTAAAAGCTATCTCGTTCCATCGATTATATCAAGTTCACTACGTTCACGGTTTCGCCAAAACCATTCGTAGCCCTCCGTCATTCCACATGAATGGTCAAAAAGTATTCAAGCTATGTATTTTGGCCAAAGTCAAGGCATAGTGATTGGTAGCTATTGGGTATTCATGTGCAGCATAGATAGATGCGTTGGTTTGGGACAGTCGTGCTGCCATTTTGGCCAAAGTCAAGGGTAGGTACGGGTGGGTCCAAATTAACCAGGAGAATGACGGGTAGAACTTGACATGTGACTTATGATATTTTGGCCAAAGTCAAGGTCATAAGAGCATAGGGCAGAAATCCACATCGGGAGTTTCATAAGTGTAACGTCTTCAAAATAATAAAATATGATTTTTGGGAAATTTTATAATTTAATATTATTTTAATGAATATTTTAATATTCTGGTATAATTAAATACAGATAAATGGGGAAAAATTATGGAAAATTCTAAAATAAGGTATTTTAAGGAATTGCCTCGTTTTCTGTGCATGCCCCCATTTCCTCTAGTTTTGACCCTGAGTATGTCTAGTTTTGACTGATTCCATCTAGGGTGAAATCTGGGTTGATTTTCCTATGTTGGTGTATAATTTGGGACTTGTTTTAGCATGGATTTTGGTATTTGGTGATTCATTCCTGTCGGGTGGCGTTTGGACGTCAACGACAAGTGGATTTTGATTGTGTTTACATGCGAGTCGATAGGTTTTTACCTATGCGGGTAGCGTGTGCTATTTTGGTTTCCGATGTGATTTTCATGTGCTTTAGCATTGTGATATACTTGTAGGTACCCCGCGTGATGTTGAGGCAAAGGAGGTGAAGATAGCAACATCGGCTTTGGCACACGAGAAGCAAGATGAGTAGATTTATATCTACGGGGAGAAGTCGGGTGGATGGCGTATAGCACCCCCGCAGTCCGTGGTGATGTATACGAATACGTATACACACGAATATTTATTATGTGTTGTTTAGGGTTATTGATGGTAATAATGATATTTTGATGATAAGAATATATTGGTTTAGTATAGTGCGAACCCTAGAGTAGTGGTTGCACTCACACATACATTTACACACATGCTTGCATTCATTCTTTCATTTATTAGAGTGCATATGATGGTGCGTATATCTACACATGGGTATGGGACTATGTGTTTATATACGGGATTTGAGGATGATACGTGGTTTGAGATGATACTTGATGTGAGGCCGTGAGATCGGCGATGTGACATAGCTTGTCTTCGAGGTGCGATATGATAGTTTTAGCGGGCCTTTGGACATGTGCTTTACCCGCATTCATATTTTTATAGATGGTATCGATTTGTACTAGACTTAGAGTAGTACCCCAGATTATGCGATCTGATGATAGTGATACCTGATATGTGATGAGGTACTGTGATATTGACCCCTACCCAGCTATTGGGATGCCGTACGACGATCTACCGTACGAGCCGATATTGATGATAGATCCGCACTCATGACTCGAGGATATCTTACGATATGTTATTGAGGCGGGATCACCGACTATCATATCTATATATTTTGACTCAGATTAGGTGGTTTCTTACCCCTCCTGTCTAGATTACTTAGTAGACATTAGACTGGACCGAGTCATACCTATTTCAAACTAACGAATCGGGGATATTTTAAAGATAGGCAGAAGGGTCATACAGATATTTTCAAATGATGTATCTTTTCTTAAAACACCGTAGCCCTTGTTTTTCCAAAAGCCCTGATTCGTCTTATTTCAAATGGCACCCCTGCATGACTTGTACAGATTGGTGTAGATTCTTTACTTTTGCGTTGATTATTCGATTCCGCATATTCATGCTATTTGCATTGCATCGCTTGTACTGTGGTTATATTTCAGTCATGCTGCTAGGACACCAGCACCATTATCGATGATGCATATGTTCCACGTACACTTGTTGCCGGCTCACACACTCATCATCGATAATTGCCATGTCACTACACTGTAGTACTATTGCATTCAGTATATGATCCTTGCATGACATGATGATGTGCATACCTTCCTTTACATGTCGCATACTTCATGCTTTTGACTATACGCATTGAGATATGTTGTTTCTATGATATTTCTGGATTTGGGAACCGAGAGTGTTTCAAAAGAGAATATGTCATTGCTTTAAAAACCCGGTTACCCTTGATGTGATATTTCAGTGCGTCCACCATGTGTTTTCTCGGTGCTGAGAGCGACATGTGAAACCCGAATCGAGGAGTGGATGAGCCGATTGCTGGTACATGGTGGACCCGGTATGGTTCCCCTCGGCAAGATGATCGATGAGCTTTGTCGATTGAGCCTGGAGGCGGGCGAGTACCTACCGGTGATTGGTTGGACCTGGCGGTTATCCGGAGGATACTGACCAGAGTCGATGGATAGATTTGGGCGTCCTGCCGGGGCCGAGGGCCGATACCGCAGACAGAGCCCGCGGGCCGATCCGGACTGACGGAGCCCGATATATGAGGATTTATGTGCCGATGCTGGGCACAGTTTTCATGATGTTTTCGAGTGCCGATGCTGGGCACTCCGGTTCCATGATTTTGACGTGTCGCGAGGGACACGGGTGGGTTATATCCTCATATTTCCATGCACAGGTTTCATGATATTTACTTGCATGATGGTTATTGTCATTGGGTGACGAGTGGACGGGATCCACGTGTGTGCAGATTTGATTACATTGATCATACCTCATATTCATGACATGCTATTACCTGAGGCACTAGCACGAGCACTTGGCATTACACTCATGTAGAGATTACATTGCCAGTTTAGCATGCTTCAGCTTTATTCATATTGAGGTTTATTTATATCTGATCGTATTGACCTAGGATGGGTCATGCATTCGATCTCTGCATGTAGATATTTTCTATTCACGAGTTGGCAACTCCCCCCCGTTGTGCCCCAGTCCTTGCAGGTTTTTGCCGTACAGATTCCATAGCGGCATTTCTGGCACACTGCTTCCTTATGAGTGACTTGCTTGGATAGGTGGGTTCTTTTGTATCAGAACCGCCATTGTTCATGTATCATTTATTGTATCTAGAATTTCCATCAACCAAAACTTGTTTATTGTTTCAGACTTAGAAAACAGTGTTGTTTTATTTCGACCTTAGAGTCGCGCTAGTAGTATTGCGGTTTTCTGGCTGTTTTGAGTTCTTTTTGGATTTGATCCTCGCCTTTGGCGTTGTATATTTTTATTGCTTGCGTGGTTGTGACCGTCGATTGATGAAGAGCTAGCTCCCGCTTGGGGATGCCTTTTATCATTTCATATATATTATTCTTGTTGTACCCCATTCGGGGCCAGTTTTTACAAAGGAAACTCTGCCGAAATTTTCAGGAAAGGTTACACATTTTTAAAAAATGCATATTCGGCTTAGTTATTTAAAAACTTTGATTTCCAAACATGATTTCCTTACTTTTCAAAAACAGTTTTCCTTATTTACTCTTTAAATGGTTTTAGATTGCTGGGCTTTTGGCTTACTTGGATCAGATGGGGTCCTATAGACTTCATATGGTTCAAGGGCCAGTCACGTGCTCTTTCGGGTCGTGACAATAAGTACTGAAACTTGCTAGCGCTGTATACCATTTGGAGTGTGATAATTCTGGTAGGATTCCTTCGGTTTTATCACGCGATGATATTTGGATCCCGATCCTACTGTGAGTATATGCTACTTCTCGGGAAAACTCTCACTTAACGATCAATGCTATAAACCTAGTAGGTGTCTAGAAAGGTGTTAGCGGGGCTACGCCCACAGGGAAAAGAGGTTACTTAATTAAGGAACTTTGCGAAAGCGTTGGAAAACCTCCCTCGAAGTACCGACACTGGCCTGGCTGAACGGTTAAGCAAGTATTGTAAGGTGAGATTGATCCTGACTAATCCTTTCTTTACGGTTTGAGAAGGGATTCGAGAGACAGTGGGAGCCATCCTGTTTAGACAAACTAAAAACCACTCTAAACTTGCAAGAGCATCATGCTAAAGTGTTTCTTTTCTCTCTCCTAATTGCAGCGACCATTCAACATGACCGGACTTAAGTTATTACTAGATAAAAACATATTGACAGGGCCAAACTACAAAGATTGGCTCAGGAATGTCAAGATGGCAATCACTTACGACAAGCTGGGGTATCTCCTTACCACCAAAGCTCCCCCTATCCCAGGTCCCAAAACCAGTGTCGCTGATAGGGAAATCCGTAAGACATGGGAAATAGATTGCGCGAAGGCCAAATGCCTCATACTTGCCTCGATGGACAACGAACATAGCACGAGAATATGGACCTAGAGTCCATATTTCTTCATACAAAAGAACTGTATGGAGAGCAGTCTCGTATCGCCAGATACGAAGTGTCGAAGAAGTTGTTTTCGGCAAGGTTGGCCGTCGGATCATCGGTAGCGGAACACGTGCTTAAGATGATTGGATACATAGAGGAGCTCGCAGAACTTGGGACCACGTTGGAGAATGAGCTCTATACGGACTTGATTCTCCAGTCCCTTCCTTCCACTTACGCCCAGTTCATCCTGAACTTCAACTTACAGGAAAAAGAAGTTGAACTTTCAGAGCTCCTCAACATGCTGAGGAGTGCAGAGGGCACCCTACAGAAAAGTAGGGAGACATCCACTTTGTTTGTAGGAGGATCTTCCTCTTCTAGGTCCAGGGCGAAAGCCAAGGGCAAGAAGAAGAAAGCCCCCGCCAAACCAAGAGGCGGTGTCGGTAAAGTGGATACGAAGGGAAAAGGAAAAGCAACAAAGGTAGCGAGAAAGCTGGTGGGGAAGGAAGAATGCTTCTATTGTCACAAAAGTGATCACTGGAAACAGGATTGCAAGGCTTGGAAGGCCAGAACACAGGATTTGAAGCGAGTTGCGGCTTCAGCTTCAGGTGTGTATGTTATTGAAAACTGTCTATCAAAAAACTCTACATCCTGGGTATTGGATACCGGATCAGGATCTCATATCTGTAATTCTTTGCAGGCGTTGAGAAAGCGTAGAGTTTTGAAGGCAGGTGACATGACCCTCAGAGTTGCAAACGGTGCTAGCATGGATGCTGAGGCCGTGGGGGACTATCACCTAGGATTGTCGGATGGACACTTTTTGGTTTTGCGTAGTTGTTATTATGTACCAAATGCAACCTGTAATATAATTTCTGTATCTTTATTATCTAAAGAAAGTTATGAATTTGCATTTGTAAGTAATGTAGTGAACATTCACCTTAATCAAGTTTTGATTGGATCAGGTACATTGAACAACGGTATATACGTATTAAACCAACCACAGATTTTCAATGTCCAGAATACACACAAAAGAAAGTCTCCAGAAATCAATAAAACTTTCTTATGGCATTGTAGACTGGGTCACATCAATGAGAGAAGGTTGACTAAGTTACATACAGAAGGATATTTTGATCCGTTCGAATATCAATCGTATGCAACTTGTCAATCCTGTCTCAAAGGAAAGATGTCAAAGACTCCGTTCACTGGACACGGAGTAAGAGCGAGCGAGCTCTTGGGACTCGTACACAGCGACGTGTGCAGTCCAATGTCTACACATGCACGAAGCGGTTATTCTTACTTCATTACTTTTACGGATGACTTTTCAAGGTACGGTTATGTCTTCTTAATGAAACATAAATCCGAGGCTTTTGAAAAATTCCAGGAATATAAGAATGAAGTAGAAAAAAAACAGGCAAAACTATAAAGGCACTGAGATCTGATCGAGGTGGTGAATACTTGAGTGCCGAGTTCCTGGGTTACTTAAAAGAGAATGGAATTCTCTCTCAGCTTACTCCTCCATACACTCCGCAACATAACGGTGTATCGGAGAGACGGAACCGAACCCTATTGGATATGGTACGGTCCATGATGAGTAACGCTGAGTTACCGCGATTGTTCTGGGGATATGCGCTAGAATCAGCTGCATACCTTTTGAACTGAGTTCCAACTAAGACTGTGCCTACTACACCATATCAGATGTGGTGTGGGAAGAGACCCTATCTTAATCACATTAAGACATGGGGATGTCCAGCTTTTGTAAAAAAGCAGCATGCGGACAAGCTCGAGGCACGCTCAGTACAGTGCAAGTTTGTGGGATATCCAAAGAACTCCAAGGGATATTTCTTCTATTGCGAAGAGGAACAAAAGGTGTTTGTTTCTCGCCATGCCCACTTTCTAGAACACCAGTTCATAGAAAAAGAATTAAATGGGAGCGCAATAGAACTGGAAGAAATTCCAGAACCACGAGCTATTACTGAAAGCTTAGTAGAACCAGAGGGTTCGGAAGATCAGGACATTCCCACGCCACTCCGCAGGAGTAGTAGGCAGTCTCATCCGCCCGAGAGATACTACGGTTTTCTCATTGACGGGGATAGAGAAGATTGCATCATAGACTTTGATGAGCCTACTAGCTTCCAGCAAGCCATTCAGAGCGTCGACTCGGTAAAATGGCTGGATGCAATGCGGACCGAAATGGAGTCCATGTACACCAACAAAGTATGGACGTTGGATATTGCTCCAGATGGGGTAAAACCCGTAGGATGCAAGTGGATCTTCAAAAGGAAGATTGGTGTAGATGAACAGGTTGAGACCTATAAAGCTAGACTGGTAGCAAAGGGTTTTCGTCAGCGACCTGGTTTGGACTATGACGAAACCTTTTCTCCAGTAGCTATGCTGAAATCCATTCGGATCCTTCTTGCCAATTCTGCCTTCCACAATTATGAGATTTGGCAGATGGACGTAAAGACAGCTTTTCTAAATGGATATTTAGAGGAGTGTGTCTATATGGATCAGCCAGAGGGTTTCATTCAGAGTGGGAGCAGCGGAAAGGTGTGCAAGTTGCTTAAGTCCATTTATGGACTAAAGCAGGCATCGCGGAGTTGGAACATCTGTTTTGATGAGACGGTCAAGGAATTTGGTTTTATCAAAAATCCAGATGAACCATGCATCTATTGTAGATTTGTAGCGAGAACTGTAGTATTCCTCATTTTATACGTGGATGACATTCTCTTAATAGGAAATAACATTCCTATGCTACAATCTGTCAAGGGGTTCTTGTCACACAGGTTCTCCATGAAAGACCTGGGTGATGCCTCATACATTCTGGGTATCCGGATCTACCGTGACAGATCCAAGAGGATATTAGGACTTTTGCAGTCCAGTTACATTGACACCATACTGAAGAGATTCAGTATGGAAGATTCCAAGCGCGGTAATCTACCGGCTTGTCACGGGATCACCCTCTCCAAAGAGATGTCTCCCAAGACTGATTTGGAGAGGGATCGCATGTCTATTATACCCTACGCTTCTGCGGTAGGCTCTATAATGTATGCGATGTTGTGTACCAGACCGGATGTGGCTTATGCACTGAGTGTGGTAAGCAGGCATCAGTCAAACCGTGGGGAGAAACATTGGATAGCAGTAAAGAACATTCTCAAGTACCTGAGAAGGACTAAGGAGATGTTCTTGGTGTATGGCGGAAAAGACCTCCAGATTGAGGCCTTTGCTGACTCCAGCTTCCAGAGTGACAAGGATGATTCCAAGTCCATGTCGGGTTTTGTCTTTACCCTCAATGGAGGGGCGGTGTGTTGGAAGAGCTCCAAACAGGAAACCGTTGCCGACTCGACTACGGAAGCGAAATACATCGCTGCATCTGATGCCGCAAAAGAAGCTGTCTGGATGAGGAAGTTCATGAAAGAACTTCAGGTGGTTCCGTCCATTGTTGACCCAATACCTCTATATTGCGACAACAACGGGGCTATAGCTTTAGCGAAGGAACCCAGGTCCCATCAGAAATCCAGACACATCTTGAGGCGGTATCACCTGATCAGGGAGATCGTAGATCGCCAGGAGATCGAGGTTCGGAGGGTTGCTTCAGAAGATAACACAGCAGATCCATTCACCAAGGCCTTGCCCCAGACTCAGTTCGAGCGGCTGATCGAGATGATAGGTCTTCGATACGCCAGTACATGGCCTTAGTGCAAGTGGGAGATTGTTAGTGTATATGCCCTAGAGGCCATTACTGTATCATACTAGTTTGTATATTACTTGATAGAAGCTTGGGATATTCACAGTTGTATATACAATCTTGCTCGAAATGGTAGTATGCTACTTGGTTTGTCTCTGCTTTAATATGTGCATGTGTTTCTTTTAGCATATCGCTGTTATACATATTAGTAGAGCCCTTAGGATCTTTGCTTGATTACCAGCGTGGTGATGGCGCTCACACTCGTGGGAGCTGGGTGATCTATAAGCACATCCTTATACAGGTCCCTAGTCGTTGGACTATCGAGACAGAGCATCGATACTCCAGAGTAGACTAGCGTATGCGCTTCTCATCCCAGTGTGGGCGACGGTCTGTCCCACAGCCGTCAGTACGTCGTACTTGAGATAGTATGCGGGTGCTCGTTAAGTTACGAGTACACTGGACAGGACTCGTCGGGAACTGTTGGTTGGTATTATACCTATCGTCAGTTATCAGTTTCCAGGTGACATGAATACAGCTTAGTCTACTGACTTGACACTGTCACTCCGCCTCAAGTGTGTTCCCACTGCACTTTGATTACTACCCTACCACGGCTCAAAGGAGTCGTGCAAACAGGTAGTTTTTGGGTGCAGTCCCGAAGCACTTGGAGGCAGTGACGGTTAGACAGGATTCGTCTCTCCCGGTATTGGGGGTTGACATCGCGCTGTGTCTAGGAGAGCCACTACACGAGTAGTCCCTGGCCAGGGCAAGCGAGATATACTGGTAGGTTTCCAGTGTTATCTCAGGGTGTTCTGGGCTACACTCCGACACGACTTGTACCGCTATTAGGGGACTGACGTTCACCGCCCCCCTAGGCCCGCCATGCGATGTATCAGACGAACAGACCAGACTGTACGGAGACTGTCACATACAGGCTCAGTAGGAGTTCAGATGGGGTTCACCTCGTCAGTCTTCTTATCGACATCTACCTGGGGACCGTTACGTACAGCTAGTGCCGCTTGCGGTCTGTGGTTAAACCCACTGCCAGCGTAGTGTCGAGTCTTTAGAGTCCCACACAGAGAGCTATTCGCCTTTAGGCAAAATGAGTAGAAGTCGCATGGTTTTGCGACAGGGTTCGTTCACATCCGCGCACTTGTGCACGTTTGCTGTCCGGACAGCTTATACTAGCGGGCTTTGGTTTAAGCCAGATCCTAGTATAGATTTGGGATTAGTTTTATCTCATTGTATTCATGTTCCTCAGATCACGAATACGGGTGCGTATGCACAGTTGCTTGCGACAGAGGGAGGGAACCTTGATTAGGGTTAATGACTATTGTCATTTTATTAACCCTAATGCTTATGTGTGTATTATAGTTAATTGATAATTAGTTTAATAATTGTGCATGGTTATGGTTGTTGACCATTTGACCTTCTTGACTTATTGACCTTGGTTGACACTTTGACCATCATTATTTCATTTGGAAGATGCTTTTTGATCCTTGCAATTTGCATTAAAAATGAAATGTTAATGGTCATGTCTTGATTAAGCCATGACAATTATCTTACTAATTATCTAATTAAAATAATACACACATATATGTGAGAATGATTCATTTTATTCTCATTCTATCATTTACTTTCTCTCTCTTGTTCTTCCTCTCCCTCAAGCTCTCCCCTCTCATGTGTTGAGAAACACTTGAGCTTGAGAAAAACCCTCTCTTGATAATCTCTACTCTCATCTAGGGTTCAAGGATTAGCACTTCTTGCACCCTAGTTACTTCTAGCTTGGAGTTGAAGCCAAAGGTCGAGGCTTTCGGGTGGATCTTTCTTCGACGTGAGAAGACGACTAAGGTGACCTCCTTCCACCACTCCAAGGAGCAAGGAGAGAAGGACATAAAGCCCAAGGTATAACCTTTCTAGCACTTAGCCAGTTTCTAGTTAGCTTTAGCTTGTTTTTGTTTACCAAAGATCCTTCATAGTCTAGTCCATGTTGCCTAAGCTCATAAAAATCCGATTTTTATTCCGTTTTCCGCCTCCCCGTAAGTACCGGGGTGGGCAACGTGGACTTACAAATATCACATTCATCATACTATTCACCTGGTATCCTCTTTATCAAATATCATGATCGGGGTACTGATCTACGTCCAGTACAATACTGATACCGCCTAAGTATGCATGCACGTGTGTGAAACACTACGTCAAGGACCCGCTACAACGTCATGTCGTATCTCAAATACGAACCCTGCTATATCACCGATCTCACGGCCTCAAATCAAATCTCATCGACTCATCATAAATCCCAAGTACTATCATCATTATCCATGCATGCGTATATGAATGTACATATGCATAGTCCCATACCCACGCATATATACATGTATACACATCCCAATCTGCGCACAAGAAAGTAAAGTATGCAAGTCTGTGTGTGCGTATGTGGGTATAACAACTACTCCAGGGTTTCGCAACTAACCCAAAGCTAATCCATGAACACATAATCATAAGATGAATAAACATTCTCGTATCATAAAACACCTATATAAACATATATATATATAAGCTACACTACGGACTGCGGGGGTGCTATACGCCATCCACCCGACTTCTCCCCGTAGATATAAATCTACTCACCTGGTCCTCGCTCGCCGGTACCGACGTCGCCTCGCGCTTGTTTGTCGTCTCGAAGTCCACATGGGGTACCTACATATCATAACGTACTGTGTCGTATTAAAATCCGACTCATGACTAAAACGATACATGAATCCCACATAGGTCAAAACCTATGGTTGCTTTCACAAATTAACCCAAAAACCCTCGATGTCGGCGTACAAATACCAAACCATCGAGAAAAACCCAAATATACTCATTTGCACATTCACGAACACTAATTTTAATATAAAATAGGTTAAAACTCATAAAAACCCCAATTTCACTTAAAAAGTCATTTTTCCGAAAATCTAGCAAGCACAAATCGCCGTTTTAGTACAAAACTCGATGTATAAACGAATCTAGCGGCCACAATATTCACTAAATATCTTAATTAAGTCATAAAAACAATTCGCATAATTTAATCTCATTAATTTCCATAAACGTTAAAATTCTAGTTTACAAAATACCTAAATTTTAACAATTTTATAGAAAAAATGCACAAACTACAATCTAGCTTGGATTTTCATGAACTAAAAGCATTAAACCACTCAATATAATCTTTATAATGACATGAAACCTAAATTTGAGTTTTATCTCATAAGAATATAATTATTTAAAAAACCTAGTTTACCAATTATATAATTATCACTTTTAAATCAACAAATATGCAAACTAGCAACTTAAATTGGATTTAGCATAACATTAATATGTCAATTATATCACATAAACTAAATCTCACAACATAAAATACCAATTTGAAATCA
The DNA here is from genome assembly GCA_030015575.1 of Agapanthus africanus. Lineage (NCBI taxonomy): Eukaryota > Viridiplantae > Streptophyta > Magnoliopsida > Asparagales > Amaryllidaceae > Agapanthus > Agapanthus africanus. The sequence goes on from CM057348.1 coordinate 272,962,998, forward strand.
AACCCCTCTCTTGAATTTTAAATCATGCACCTCGAACTAATTAAAAACCTAATTAAACAATTAATTAAGCTAATCTAAGCAATTAACAACACATTAAGAAAAAGGTTAGAATTTATACCCAAATAATTTGAAGATCCCACAAGCACACTTAGCCTCCCAAATTGAAATCTAAATCCCTAGATCCATGCTATGGTAGCCAAGGGAAAATGGGTAGAAGGTGGATTTTGATTTGGATTTTTGCTTGATTTTTTGTGGATTTTTCAAGCATTTTTGATGAACTTTTTTAAAGAGAAGGAGATGAAGAATGAAGGGGCTGTTGTGGGTTCAGATTTTGGCCAGAATTGGTGGGGATTGGGTGAGGAAGGAGAGAGTGTGAGGTGGGGAAAGTCCACTCTAGTCAAAGTCCACTCTAATTCTATCATTTTCTACTCTTTTCTTTTTCTTTTCTTTTGAAAAAAGAAGTGATTGGAGAGAGGGAGAGGGGGAGGGCTGTCATGGTGGGGCCGGCCACATGGGGAGAGGGTGAGGTGTGGGTGTGTGGGTTAATAAAAATATAAATGCTAAACCGCAATTCCCATTAACACTAATTTCACCGAAAAAAGCCTTTTTCTTCGATATTTTCTAAACCGTTTTGGTAAACGATTTCGTTTCAAAAACCACATGATAAAATTTTATTTAATGTTTTATGATGCACAAAATTTGTTTCAACTCATTCCAATTTGTAATTTTCCCTAATTAAATGTATTAGTGACGGCTTAAAATAATATTAAAATAATTAATTTCGGAAAAATTTTCAGAAAATTTAAAATTTCACCAGTGGCTCAATAAACACCAAATATTAGAAATTACATAGCTAGAATATGTATATTTAATTTTATAATAAAAATATTTGCATTTTGACTTTTTACAGAAAACCCCCTTATTTTACCGTTTTTTCGAAATTTCACCGAAACGATTTTCAAAACGTTACAAAAGTCCTACCTATATATGTCCCAGCATCCACTACAATATACATCCTATGTACAGTAATGACCTCTAGGGCATACATATCACTAACAAGCGTGGGATGATGGTTGAAGACCGAAGGACTCGGATCGTTCGGTATAACATTTCTACCCACTTTGTATTTTGTTGGTTTAGCTTTAATGGCAGATCCGGGTTATAGTACGCGATAGCGCCAGTTGTAAAAAGTTTTTGTTCCGCATTTGGCGTCTGTTTGACGGCCGGGGCGCTACCGTGGACTTATAGTGGTATCAGAGCTTCACCATTAAGCTTTACTAACTTGTGCTAACACGTTTAAAATATCGATCGAACCGAATTTCGAAAAACTACATTTTTTCAGTTCACAGTTTCTGTCGATTTTAAATGATGTCTAAAAATAATTTTACATATCACAGAAAGTTGTGCAGGATTTTTGAAGAGTTAATGTGAAATTTGGACACGTGTTACAACTATACCACCGCGGATCCGCGGTCAAAGCTTGGGTTTGACCGCAGAACCGCGGCCAGTATGTAGCAACAGTGAACCAAATTTCACCAGTAAGTTCTCCATTAAAAATTGTGGTTTTTGGTAATATTCTTTTGGGCCCAGATTTTGTTACTGTACAGCAGATGTACGTAGGCCCACTTCGGGTAATTTAGTCGATCGAAATTTTAAAATTGTTAGTTTACAGTATTTACATTATATCTCCGACCGGGAATGTCATTTGATCGATAAACCGCGTCTGATTGCTATAATTCTTTTAGACGGGTTTGCGAACGTGACATTCGCGTTGATGTTCTGTGTTGTGCTGTGATGTTGTGGATTTGTCGTGGTGGATAGCAGGGTGCAATGATAGTGTAGTTTTGATTTATTTGTACATTTGATATTGCGGGGCGAGCGTCCAACATGTGGACTACCGTCACTGCCTGTTGTATAATATTCTTTTGGGGCATGACCGGGTTGAGGTCGATGTACCCGTTGTACATATTTTTATTTCTGTACTAGGTTTATCCCGCGAAGGAGTGCACGGATAGCCGGATTCTGGAGGGCAACGGGTTCGTATCTCATGGCTTTGAGAGGCAGAGGGACCTCGCTCTAGAATTGGCAGACTATTCGCCGCACTTATAGGGGGTACAGGTTGACCCAAGGAGGGGTGCTCAATTTACCGGATTCCGTGAAGTGCTGGGTGTTCCATTCACTATGCTGTGGGGGACTACCTCGCTTCAGGTTTTGGCGGGTAACTTGCCACACCCGTAGGGGTCTAGGTTTCATTGCACAGGCTATCCACACGACCAGAGGAACGTCGGGTTTCAGTAGCGGCTCTGTGAAACCCGGCGATTCCAAATTATCTGTATTGTTCTGTGATGCGTATTACTTTTCTGTAATGTTGCATATTATTACGCCTGGAGCGATTATTGTATATTGGTATATATACTATTAGATGTTGTATATGTTTTACACCCGCGCTAGTCCAGCCCCCGCTCTGTCGTTAGTTAAGTAACCTAACGGGTGATGACAGGACCCAGTGGCGAATGCGGATGGCATATACGTACATTATATTTTCGTTCTTTTCTGGTATGATTGATTGATGGGACTGCATTGATTCTTATCAATGCAAGCATAAAACAAACCTATATTTGATGTTGTTGGAACAATTTTAAAAGGTGTTATTACAAAGATGTTTACTTTTGTTTTGCATAGTGGTATTCAGTTAGAATATCCTGCACCTCATTCGACGAGGCAAGGGCCGAGATCCCTTCACTGGGAGTGACCCCTTGGGCAGAAGTTTACGTCAGGGTAATAACTTCAATATAGTCGATTACAAGTTGCTTTGCATCGCGGTATTCAGTTGGAATATCCTGCACCTCATTCCATGAGGAAAGAGCCGAGATCCCTTCACCGGGAGTGACCTCTTTAGCAAAAGGTTTTCGTCACTATATTTTTTATAAAAATCTATCAGGTTCCTTCAACGAGATCAAGTTCATTACGTTAAAGGTTTTTCGCCAAAAACCAGCCGTAGCCCTCCGTCATTTTTTATGGATAGTCATCAGTATTCAAGCTATGTTTGTTAGCCCTTAGTCAAGGCATAATGTTTGGTAGCTGCTGGGTATTCATTTGTAGCATAGATAAATGCGTTGGTTTGGGATAGTCGTATTACTTTGTTGGCCCTTAGTCAAGAGTATGTACGGGTGGGTTCAAATCAACCAGGACAATGACGGGAAGAACTTGACATGTGACTTATGATTTGTTGGCGCTTAGTCAAGGTCATAAGAGCATGGGGTAAAAATCACATCGGGAGTTTCAAACAAACAGCAAACTTGCCAGGTATGCGCATACCTTCTGGAGTGTGATAACTTGAGTGGCTTACATCAAGTTATCATGCGATGATAGTTGGATCCCGATTCTCACTGATGAGTTGGTTTACTCTTCGGGTGATCCCGACTAATTCTTCTTCAGGTTTGGAGGAGAATTTGAGATTACAGTGGGAGGTTTCCTGATTAGATAAAGTGATAACCATTCTAATCTAGGTTAGAGTGCACGCAGAGAGTTTCTTTTCTCTCTCTCTCTCTCTTTGGCAGCAACCTTTGACCGACCCTAGACTATGACTCAGTGACCAAGTTGACCGAACCTTCTTAAAATACTGACTTTTGGATTGTCTGAGTTGCATAAGTCATTGTCGCTCTTTCTTTTACCCTTTGTATTTCTCAGAACACCCCGTATTATTACGGATATCCACTTCCATTGGATAGATCAATCGTATGGTTATATACGAACTCGGAGGGACTTCTTCGAGGATGGATCCAGGTTCAGGAGAAATAGAATTGGTTTATTCAGTTGTCTTTTGTTATCACCTTCTCTCAGGTTGCGAGGGCTCCTCAGTTTAGGAGAGTACACCTATTATGCTTATTGGATAGTCTTATTCCAAACCATAGGCTGGTTTCGAAAGGTAGGGAATGAAGAAAACCAATTAGCCTAAGTAGGGTGTACAGAAGGTAATATGTAAAGACAAAATAAAGGGATTCGAAAGAGGGCAAAGTAAATTGCGACTGTTATCATTCACGACCAAACCGCATACTTCATCGCCACTCCTATTTCACCTTTGTTTTTTCCCAGTTCGAGAGAAATAGAATAAGGTATTATTCAGTTGTCTTTTATCATCACCTTCTATCAAGTTACGAGTACTCCTAGGATTAGGAGAGTACACCTATTATGCTTACTGGATAGTCTTCTTCCAAACCATAGGCTGGTGCCGAACGGTAGGGAAGGCAGAAAACCACTTAGCCTAACGATGGTGTACAGAAGGTAATGAATAAAGACAAATAAAGGGATTTGGAGAGATGGCAAAGGAAATATATGGTTAAAGTCATGAATTGGATTATGGAAGAGGCATTACTAAGAATACTAGGATACCCCTACGAAACATTTTCATGTTTCAGTACATTGTTAAAGGAAAACTGATTTCCCGATTAGATACTTACTCCAGGGTATGTATTTACCAGGTTTCATTCTGATATCTGTATGGTTTTACAGATGATGAGTGGGAGTAAGTTATTAGGAATAAGGTGATCATCCTCATTATATCGGAATTCGTTGTAATTGGTGATATTTGAGGAAATCGCCTGGGTACAGTTTTCAAACCTACGATGCACAGGTTTTGAGTTATTCAAACTCAGCGGACTTATACACTGTATTGTATATTGTCCAGTGTCCGTCAGGACAAAGGGGGTGGTCCTCGTACTATGTTCTGTTTACTTGTGACTTCTCTAGTTTTTAGACAAGTGTTTCGTAGAAATACAATGTCTAAGTTTTGAGAAGTTATGGGTATAAGAATAAAGTAGAGAACCAGGTATCGTAAGTATCGGGATTCTTCAAAGAGATCGAAGATGTAGATTCTTGTGATTGATATTCAGTTGATAGTAATGGTTTTGAGAAACTTGTTTCTCTTTCAGGTTACTCATAATTGGATGGATTCCTAAGTTGAGTAATGCTGATTAGCCTCTCTCCATTAAGTTGATACGCACTGGAGACAGCTGCATGTTTTTTGAATCTGGTTCCAATTAAATTAGTGCCTCTATTTCTATATTGTATATAGAATGGTTCATATCTTAACGATGTTAAGATACGGGGAGTTGTCCAACTTATGCTTAAAACCAGACACTGGATAACTCAAGGCACGTTTCTGTAATGGCAGTTTGTGGGTTGACCCTGGTTTTGACGAAGGTTGAAATTTCTACCATCTGATAGATCAATAGTGATATTGTTCATGACTCGCCACAGTTTTAATAAAATGGATTTTTTCAGAAAACAGTAGCGGGAGAATGGTAGAACTGGAAGAGATTCCAGAACCGCAAACGATTACGGAAAATTTAATAGGACCTATATATTCAATCAGGTTTGACATTCCAATAGCCACTCCGCAGATATGGTGGGTAACCCCAGACACCCGAAAGGTACTCAGGTAGCCTCAAGGACGGTGACAGGGAGGTTCTTGTTTACCCAGACTTGACACTATTATTGTTCCAGACTATGAGACCCGGCAAGAGGATAAGTATAACGTCATTCTAAAACTAGCTTTAGAAGTGCACATGTATATTATTCTGCCAGAGGGTTATTGCGGTCAGTGGGAGCAGCGGAAGCATAGTGGGCAAGTAGCTTATGTCTATTTATAGACTCGAGCAGTTATAGCGGAGATAGATCATCTAATTTTGATGTGACAGTCATAGGTTTGACTTCATCAGAATAGAGGATGGATCTGTTAAGAAGATAGTAGGGTGTGATATCCTGGTATTTGGATGACATACACAGAGTAGGAAGTAAAATTTCTATACTACGATCGGTTGTACTGTGGTCGTCACACATTTGTTTCTCCAGACAAGATATGGATATAATATCAGATATTCTGGTTACTAGATCTATGGTATTAGATCTAGATTTGGGTAGTTTCCCAATGTGGGTACTTTGACAGTATTCTAATAATATTTTAGAATAGATGACTCCTGGCATGGTGGTGTACCTGCAGGTAATGGAGTCACCCTCTCTAAAGGTGTCTTAAAGACTAAAGGAGAGAGGGATGTGCATGATTGGCAGATCACTTGCTTAGGCAATTGAGTCAATCATGAGATGTCAAGTACCACACCAGATGTTGTTTTTGCACTAGATGCGATAAGTTTATATTAATCCAATCCTGGAAAAACATAAGGAAGCAGTTTTAGAACATAAGTGCATGTTCTACGGATTTTATGACGGCAGCCTCCTTCGGGAGACGGTTATCATTCCGGGCTTCAAAGGTGACATAGATGACAGAGTGATTGTCAGAGTTATAGTTTTCCCTCTGACGAGGGACAGTATTATGGACAGTTGGTCCAAGAGGATACTGTAGGAGGCATGGTGCTGGATACTGATTAGGTTCAGTTATCGATACAGTCTAAGAAGTTTGGATTTGGAGTTCATTTATGAACTAGGTCCCATCAGATGTCCAGACATATTCTAAGACAGGTATTACTCGATTCGGGAGATGACTTTCTCCGCGAATTTAAGATTTAGAGAGATATAGAAAGTAACATCAGGGCGGATCCACTCATTGAGGCTATTTCTCGAACACAACAGTTTTACAAACTAGCCTTGTGAAACTGATTAGTAGAGGAGTTGGGTGTTCGGTATCACACGGGTTGTGAGTATGCGACATCGCAATAATTAGCCTTAAGTGCAAGTGGGAGATTGTTGGAGATAGTGCCCTCAAAGTCAATTATTGGATCACAGGTACGTGATTGCAATGATTGAGGCAGGACCTATACCGATATGACAGTCTTGCTCGAGATGATAGTTTGCTATCTGGTTTGTCTTTATCATCGTATACATGCTTTAGTTCACTATTGCATGATGATAGAGCCCATAGGATTCTTGCTTGACTACCAGCAATATGATGGCGATCATATACGTGGGAGCTGGGGTCTGTAAGCACATCCTTAAAGTGTCCCTAGTCGTGGGAGTTTCGAAACAGGGCATCGATACTCCAGAGTAGACTAGTGTATACAGTCGAGACCCCGACGAGAGGCGGTGGCCGGTCTCACAAGCCACTGGTGTCAGTTGGATCACCTAAAATGTATACAGGTGCTCATTAGGTTATGAGTACACCGGACAGGACTCGCCGGGAATATGCTAGTAGGTATTATACATATCGTCAGATAGCAGTTTCCTGGTGACATGTGTATAGGTTAGTTCATCTACCTGAGATCGTCATTTGTCTCGTGTGAGTTCCCACTTTGCTTAGATTACTACCCTACCACGCTCAAAGGAGTTGTGCAAACAGGTTTTAGTTGGGTACAGTCCCGAGCCACATGGAGGCAAGTGAGCAGATCGGCAGGGGATTCGTCTCTCCCGGTATTGGGGGTGAGATCGTGCTGTGTCTAGGAGAGCCATTACACAAAGCCCTCGGCCGAGACAGGAGATTTACTCGTAGGTACTCCAGTAGTATCTCAGGGTGTTCTGGGCTACTCTCTGACACGACTTATACCGCTAATGGGGGTCTGACGTTACCGGCCCCCTAGGCAGATATGCGATACTCATAGACGAACGGACCGGACTGTATGTATATTGTCACTGTTAGGCTCAGTAGGGTTTAGAGATGAGTTCGCTCGTCAGCTTCCCTTCCAATCAATACATAGGCAAACGTTACGTACAGCTCGTACCTCTGACGTGCTAGTGGTTATACCCAGTGCTAGTGTGTTGATGAGTCATTAGAGTCCCCCACAGACACTTTCCCAAGTTCGGGCGAAACGTTGTAGAGGCCGTATGGTTTTATGGCAAGGTTCGGAAAATGCACGTGCGTTTTCGCACGTGTCATTTTTCGGGCAGATAATACTGGTCGGCTTTGGTTTAAGCCGGATCCGAGTATTATACTGTGTAGATATAATATCTTTGTCTCAGATGCATTTATATTCGGTCGTAATACAAATGCGGGTGTGTTTATACCATTACGGGGTTATCCTGAAATTCGTTTCAGGATCACTTTTGGAAGTTGCCAGTTTCCAGTTTTCTATCAGCCGTATTTGACATTCGGTTAAATACGGATTTATCTTTTCTTGATGAGGGTGAGTCATGGTTCTAGAAGGTTCTAGTTTTGGTGACAAGGCTTGATGATTCATTGTTAGCATTAATTGATCATTTAATGGTTGATGAGGTGTTTTAAATGAGTCACCATTTTGCTTTAATGTGTTTTGTTCTTGCTAGGATATTTTGTGTTATGATAAGCATTGTTGTGGTCACCCCCCCTCTCCTACACCCACCCCCTCTTCCTATATCTATGGCCGGCCACTTCTTTTGGAAAAGAGAGGTTGTTCATTTGAGAGAAAAAAGATTATGGTTCATGGAAATTAATCTACTCATTTCCAATTTACCCGATTCCATAAAAGGCAACTTCATTAACCGTTCGTCCGTGACTTTAGACGTAACGAGACAAAGTGTTCTACTCATTCTCTACATCATCTTGGTCGTCTCTTTTAGCAAACTTGACGACCGAGTTGCCTCGGTTCAGAGGCGGAAGCCCATTTAAAGATCCGTCGACGTGGTGCCACCTGGACGAGAAGAATGGAGATTCTGGAGATCGGAGCAGCCGCAACGAAGCGTGGGATGATGGTTGAAGACCGAAGGACTCGGATCGTTCGGTATAACATTTCTACCCACTTTGTATTTTGTTAGTTTAGCTTTAATGGCAGATCCGGGTTATAGTACGTGATAGCGCCAGTTGTAAAAAGTTTTTGTTCCGCATTTGGCGTCTGTTAGACGGCCGGGGCGCTACCGTGGACTTACATATGCGGCAGAGAAGATTGTTAGAACTCATGGCGGACTTTGACATCAACTTACAATATCACCCAGGGAAGGTGAACGTAGTACCTGATGCTTTTAGTCGCCAACCATTAGCAATGAATATCACCGCTCAGTGAAAGCTTCAACAAGACTTGAATCAGATGGAGATTGAAGTAGTCATGCCAGGTAACGCTTCAAGTTTGATGAATTTACAAGTTCAATCAACCATTGTCAATCAGATCAAGGCAGCTCAAGTAAGTGATGCTAAGTTGCAAAGGATCAGAGAACAAATGGAGAATGGACTCAGAACAGATTTCATCATCCATGAAGACGGATCTTTGAGATACAGCAGCAGATTGTGTGTACCAAAAGTCCCTGTACGGGAAGAGTTAATGAAGGAAGCTCACAACTCTCCCTACTCAGTACATCCTGGAGGTACCAAAATGTACAAAGATCTACGTCAGAATTATTGGTGGCATGGAATGAAGCGTGAAGTAGCCAGAAGCGTCGCGAAATGTTTGGTGTGTCAGAAAGTAAAGGCTGAACATCATAGGACAGCTGGATTACTTCAACCGTTACGAATCCCAGAATGGAAGTGGCAACACATCACGATGTATTTTGTGACTGCTCTCCCTCGCAGCACAAAAGGTAACGATGCTATATGGGTCATTGTGGATCGACTCACGAAGTCGGCTCACTTCATCCCATTTCGGGTTGGCCAATCAACTGAGGCACTAGCAAAGAAGTGTATGGAGGTAATAATCTATTTAAAATTTAAACTCTTCATAATGTACTATCTCTGATACCCAGGAAATTGTGAGACTTCATGGAGTACCGGTCTGCATTGTCTCCGATCGTGACACCAGGTTCCGATCGTAATTTTGGAAGAGACTCCAAAAAAGCTTGGGAACAAGTCTGAACTTCAACACGGCTTATCATCCACAAACAGATGGTCAATCGGAACGAACTATTCAGATCTTGGAGGATATGCTCAGAATGTGTATGCTAGACTTCAAAGGATCGTGGGAAGATCACCTGCATCTTGTGGAGTTCGCGTACAATAACAGCTACCAAGCAAGCATAGGAATGACACCTTTTGCGGCATTGTATGGAAGGAAGTGTCGATCACCATTAAGTTGGGACGACATCGGAGATAGGGAAGTTCTTGGACCAGAGATGATAGTAGCGACCGTTGATGTGGTTCGTACTATCAGGGAAAGAATGCGCATAGCCCAAGATCGACAGAAACACTGGGCTGATGCGAAGAGACGACACCTAGAGTTCCAGCCAGGAGATCACGTATTCTTGAAGATATCTCCGAATCGCTGAGTGATCTGATTTGGAAGACGGGGTAAATTAAGTATGAGATACATTGGACCGTTCGACATACTCAAACAAGTTGGTGAAGTGGCATACCGCTCAGCGCTTCCACCCTCATTGGAAGGAGTGCATAATGTGTTCCACATATCCCAACTCAGAAAGTATGTGAGTGACCCCAGCCATGTTCTTGATCATTCCAAGCTCACTATACCGCCCGACTTGTCTTGTGAGCAACAGCCTGTAGAGATCCTGGATAGAAAAGTGAAGACACTTCGGAACAAAGAAGTTAACTTGGTCCGAGTAATGTGGAGGAAGGACACTCCGGGAGAATCCACTTGGGAAAAGGAAGATGAAATGCGTGCAAGATATCCTCACCTCATTGTAAACTAGTCCTCAAATAAAAGTTGTAAATTTCGAGGACGAAATTTTTGTAAGGAGGGTAGACTGTAACAACTCCAATTTTAGTATACATAAAATTGATTTAAATTTGAAATATACTTGGGGTATTTAATATTGTTGTTACCACTTTAAGTATCTATGTCACACAATAATTACAAGAAGGAGCTTGTAGCTCATTGGTAATACCTTGCACTGCTGAACCAAGCCACCAGAGTTCAAATCCCATACCCCACATTATTTTTAATATTGATTTTTTTAAAACCTTTAGAATACCAAGGGTTTACACGTGCATATCTCACAAAAACCCCACTACACCCAAAATTGTAACATTTCCAGAGATTAGATGAACCGTCGGGGGGGATCCCCACCGCCTGACTCGGCCGGGAATCGGCCTCATCGGCCTTGACTCGGTCTGACTCCGTCCTCAGACCGAGTCACGGCCGAGTCGGCCGATTCCGGCAACGGCCCCAACATGAAAGTTGTGTCTTTTCATATTCCCTATGCACCTGCAAAATTTCAGCCTCAGACCATTTCCAGAGCTCTTTTAAAACCCCAATTACTCCACTTTTAATACATATTTAATACATTTTATCACATTTTTCATTTTAACCTTTCATCTACCCTAACCCTAGCCTACCCTATAAATACACCCCCTACCCTCTACCCTCTCACCCTAAAATCCTGAGCCCACTCTCTCAAAAATTTTCCAAGAGTCGTGTACTTTGAAAACAAGCTCGAAGCGAAGCACCGACGAATTCCCGGCGGAACTTCCGGCGACCGTTTTAAGGAACTACCGGTGACGACGCAATACATCGGCGATCCCTCTAGTTCCATCTCACTCCCTTGTTTAATCTAAAACCCGTAAGTCCTTTTCTATCTCTCTTTTCTATTCTCAAAATACGAAATTACAAAACCCGACGGAATCGGAACAAATCCGATTTCCGATTCGGTTTTTCTATAAAATTCCACTTCTCACTAATACAATCATACCTAAACTTTCTCATGTTGACTATTAAACACTAATCAAACAATTTGATCAAGTTTCGTCACATGAAATGATAGCTTTTTCAATTTATCGTATTTTTCACTTAAATACCACATTGTTTCAATCCTTCATTTAACTCCATCAAACTTACTATATATTTAAAGTAGATCATGAGGTAACGACCTACCTTCTCACACACTCGTATGCAACACCCCCGAGAACCTAGAATACGAGAAAATAAACAATTTCATTTAAATACCATATACTTAATAAAACCATTTCTAAAAGATTTAGTTTTGATACACTTTTTAAAGAAGTACCACTTATTATGAAAATACGATAAGTTGTGGACATCGGTCGTTTATCTAAACCTGACTTTGTGGTGTCTAGGCTAGGCAAGTGAGAAAGGTAACTTTAAAAAGCCCATCTCACGATAATTCGTGAGCGGATCCCTCCTTTCTTCATTTGTACTTACCTGGCCACAATTGGCGGTGAAGAGGCGATTTGAGGCATCTCACAACTTGTCGTCTGGACCAGTTAGGAATAGACTAGTTGACTTAGGAGAATCTAGAACATACAATACGAAAAATATACACCTTTACAAATAAATGCCATTTACTTCATAAAACCGTTTTCTAAAGGATTTAGTATTTTACAATTTTTGCAAAGCGCCGCTACAACCCACTTTGGGGAACCCGTTCGGGATGGTGCGGTTTATCGCACATCCTCAGGCTTAATAGTGCGAGATTCAGACCTCCGCAAGGAGCATTCGGTCTCGAAAGATTTAAAATACGATATCTTAAGAAAATGAGATTTTTAGAATATAAAATATTTATTAAAATTATTTTTGTATAAATATATGTATATTTATCATTAAAATATCTATTTTGTTATGATATAAATATTCCACTTTTTTCTAAAAATCACAAGAATCAATTTTACACTAAAATACCACGAATTCCATATAAATCAATATTACAAATAAATACCTTTATTTTCTGAAACTAGGATATTTTCACTAGAAATATCACAATATAAAATCCACATTCATTACAACTCTAAAGACGAATAACAAATACTTGAGGTGTATTTTGAAAAGTATATGTAAGTATTTTTATATAAAAACCCCTCAAGTTTTATAAATTACCCTAAGGACCCTAACAATTATAGGTTTAAGAAATAATCAAGACTTCTACTTACATTTCTAATTGTCTGACTCGGGTTTGAGTCTGAGTAATCTGACTTGAATATGATTCAAGTCAATCTACAATCTGCAATTTTCAACATGAATCCACAAGTCCAATTATCAACCTATACAACTTGACTGAACCGAACCATGAATATACATTCCACTTACATGGTTCTCCAGTTATTCCATTTACATGATTCTACGGTTATATCCATTTATTGATATCATGGTTTCGGTCAGTCTTTCAATTAAACACTCAATTCAATTTACAATACAAAACAATACAAATAAAACACTACGGGGTTTAAGGGGTAGATTGATACGGAAGGTGTTAAAAGTGGCACGATGCGGTAAGATTAAGACACCTAACCTATATTCCGTTGCTGTTGTACTGTGGCTTAACGGTTCCTTGTACATTCCGTTTGCCCTTGTCTCTAGCATATAGAGACCCCTCTCGTATACGCTGGCATCTTTCTGTACCAAACTACAAACAACAACGGTAACACAACAATACAACAAGATAATACAACTTTAAAAGATATCATCTTATTCTGTCTATTCTACTTTCCTCTTATCTTTGGGACTTACTGATTCTGTCTGTCAAAAACTATCTAGTAACCGCAATCAAGAACGGCATCGCATGAAGCTAGCCGGTGAGTACGGGTCGGTCCACAGGGATGTTGTGAATTTCCTAATCGCACTAACGAGTTAATTCCGAAGGGTGTTCGGATTGATTATTAAATCTAAAAAATCTAAATCTATCTATCTAAAATTATCTAGATCTAGTCTTGCTAGGGTTAGGTTTAGGGATGGTTTGGAAATGCTAGTAAACCTCAACGCTTTCTATACCCGAATGAAGATCTATGAGGAGTTATGGTAATTATCAATAAAGAGGATTAGATCCATTCGGGAAGGTGTTCCTTTCTCTAGGTTCTTGTCCTTCCTTTAGAGATCCTTACCCTAACCTCCATGGAAAATGCGCGCAACCGGGCCTTTACACTACGGTGTCATCGTTACCTCGAGGGGTAGGATGCCGTAGGGCGCGGTGTGTGCGTGTATGCATGGAGTCCTATTCAAAATGTATTATGGGTAAGAAAGGGATGAGAGATCTCATCTCTCAAAATCCTTCCCCAAAGCTAACTCTAAACAATTTATCTACAGCGAGAAATTAAATCTACCTAGGGCAAAGAATTGAAATCTAAACTAGAGCAAGGAATTAAATCTACTTACAGATGCATCTCTCCAATCATCAACTCAGGTTTGTCAGATCTGAATTCATGAGTTGAAAAGAAAACACCGATGCTCTCCATAAAGAGATCTGAATTTTATTTCATTAAAAGGAGGCATAAAGTTTACAATGATTTAGAGTTCTATTTATAGGAAATAGAAACCCTAGGTTACATTTTGATCTGCATGTCTACAATTACAAAAATACCCCCAGGAAATCTTTTCAGAGCCGCAAAAACATTATAGTAAAATTTAATCTGTGTACGGGCATAGGACGGCCGCGGAACCGCGGCAATGGCGAGCTTGGGCCGCGGTTCCGCGGCCCTTTGATGAGCTTAGGTTCTGAAATTTTTGTGTTATTCTCTGATCTTTTTGGGCTTCTGCTTCTTGGGTTATTTTATCAATTGGGCTTCTGCATCTTCTCCAGATCTTCAGTGAACACTTGTAGCGATCTTTTAACCGTTTGGCTTGATAATTTGGACCTTGCGTTGCCTTGTACATTGTGAACTATCCTTCGATGTAGGATTGACTAAGATCCTCCTATTTGATGGTCAAAGTCCACTTTTGCATCATCTTTTTATCGTTTTCACTGTTTTCTGTCCAAGAACCTGTAACCTGTAACATGTAGCAGACATGCGTCAAAAGCACCTGTTTATTTATAAAAAGAATAAGAATGGGGAATATAATAATACAATATTATGGTATGAACAAATACCCCCAAACTTATCTTTTGCTCGTCCTCGAGCAAACTTATTTTTTATTCTCTACAAAAACCTAACCGCACTTTCGCAGGGAAAAGAGATTGCACTGAGCTCGTGCAACAAGCCGTTAAACCTCTAAGTGTCCCTAGTAGGAGGAGTGTTGTCTCCTTAGGGTTTTCAGCGGATTACACCCACAAAATCCTATCAATTCGGCTGTTTGACTTTAATTCTCCAATTAGGGTTTCTAACAAGGAATTCTATTATCGTCGATTCGTAAATTATCCACCCATATTCTTCACACTTCCTCATCATTTAACTTAAGATTATATATGTTTTGCAGATCTACTTAGCTTTCGGCATTTCTTAAGTTTTTCTTCTAGAGTTCCATCTCCACTCAGGAATTTCTATCAACTCTATTAAAGATACAAGTTCTATCTTTCATTCCTCTCTCTTATCTAAATTCCAATCACATACCCCTACGTGTGTGTATAGATCACCCCTACACTTGGAAATTCAAATCAAGCAATCATACTCTCGTCTGTTGTCCAAAGCACTTATTAGTAGGTGAATTTTTAATTAAATTTTTGCTTACACATCCTTCATGCGACCGTTAATACTTCTTGAGGTACCAACAACCGATTACAAGATATGTTTGCACATTAAAGCGTAATTCCTAGTCTTGCAACACCCAAGACTTTAGCAGTGACTCCCAAACCAGTTGGTCTAAGGCACTAGGTGATGAAGCACCCTCGCTAAATATTTTTCTATTTTTGCATCCTTAAGTAATCACAAAAACCAGTGTCCATTTTTTTTATTCTTTATTCAATTTTTTTTTCTTTATTGTACTAAGGACTTTAGACAGGAGCATTTCAAGGTCTCTTCTACTATTCCAAATTTCAAGGTGCGTGATTGTGCAAGTTGTAGGGTATACATTTTCAGAATCTAGACTTAAGCTAGGAACTATTTTTCAAACTTATACTCTAATAAGAATATCAATACTTTTCCTTCGTTTCAATTTAGCCCAAGAAGTGAACCCAAAATTTGCCTATTTCTAAATAAACTACAAAGACATACACTTTCTACCGTTAAACTTTAAGGAAGGTTATTTTTAGAGTTTTTAATTTACTAAGTCTAAAACCTAGTTGTTCCTAGCCAGTTAACCTATTCGTCAAACTCAAGTCAATTAGCCAAAATTGAATACAATAATTTTTATAATTTTCGAAATTTTTCAATTTTTATGGGTTTTCAAATAAGTATGCAAATGCAAAAAATATGTACATATGAATGCTAAGGAAGAAGACGTACCGAGCATACCCCCAAACTTAAACTGGACAGTGTGCTCACTGTCATGCTAAACCAAGAGGGTCATAAATTGTCGGCACTCCCCTGTTTATTTATTTACAAATTTTTTATAATTTTATGTTTTGAAATTTTTTTTTTATAGAAAAAGAAAACAAAAAATATATGTACATATACAACAAGGTTCCCCCCAAACTTAAGCTTGGCCTTACACAAGCCAAAGGTTAGCACCAACCATTCAAAAATCTTATCGTGGTAATGGCCGAGTTGGTGAAACAATGGGGTGTAGAGGAAAGAAATGAGAAACACGCGAGACCGTGTGGAAAGAAGAATGGTAGAATATGGTCTCGGTGGGGGAGAAGAATGGCGGAAAGAAGAAAGAAGGGTGGCACGATCTTAAGGGTGTAAATCGAGTGAATAAATTAGCGCAATTTGTGATGACCGATGTGTTAAAAGCGATTGCGCTAACCTATCAACTCATCGTGAAATGGGGTCAAATCCTTCAAGATTCGCAAGAAAACATGGGTACTCCAAACTTGGTATAGGAGATGAAAGCATAACGGTATCTTGTTCGGTCAGAACGATAGGAAGAACGAAAGGGAGTGAATTAGGGATAGTCTCATTCTCACCGTAGTAATTAGTCTCAAACTTAAAGGATTCCATCAATGGTTCGAAACTACTGTAAGCTACCGAGTCTGATAGTTCAATTAACTCATCTGAAAATGTACAGGACTCAAACTCGGGCGGTGAGTCATCAACATCGTCCGAAAAAGTGAAACACTCGTAGGTGTTATCGTCTGTGAGACTGTGTCAGATTCAAAGGAAAAATTTTCAAGCTCACAGTCTTTAAGCGGGTCGGAACGATGGAAAGGAGGGAGGGTGATATAACAGTTAAAGGTTCAGGAGGATGAATTAGAAAATCAGACACATCAAACAAAAATGGTTCAACCTCAATATGATCCTCAAAACTATCCTTATAATTCTCCTCAATATTCAACTCATCCATGCCATTATCATCAAAGTCAAGACGTATATGAGATTCGGGAGAAACATCTAAAGACTCGGGATGATGATTTGAACATAAAATATCAATCAAATCTACGGTTTCATCATCCAAAATATTCCCGGCGTCTATATCCTCAATCAAGTGAAAACCAATTTTCTTAGACACCTCATCAAAAGCATGGATATTTATCGATTTAGGTTCTAGAGTGGAGGTGTAAAAGTCAAAAGGATTAGGTGCGGTTTCACTCGAAAGGGATTATTCACAATTTGGCAAATCAAGCACTACAAAATCACACAACTCATTTTTATTTTCAACAGATGAACTATTTGAGGCAATCGATGGAAAAAAGGAGTTGTGGGCTTCAATTGGGTAAGGGTAGGTTTGATTTGGAAATCCTCTCTCATTCTCACTCTGTCCAACCGCCTCCTTATACATTGAAAAATTTGAAGCTAGCGGGAAACTAGCTACCGGTTCACTAGGTTGCATAAGGGCGGCCACAGACGCTTCCACATTCCTAGTCATTTTGTTTGTTGCAGCAATATAAGCTTCCAACGACTCTTCCAAACTAGACTTAGGTGGTAAGGGGGTTTTGGTAAAAGATTCGAAATCGTGTGGATATGCAAAACTCCCTAATAGCTGTGTGGAAACAGTGTCTAGTGAGGGTGATAAGGTCGGGTAGGACTGGTAGGAAGTGGGTGATTGGACAGGGGTAGGGTCAACATGTGGATAAAAAGGTGAATAGTCATGCGGATCCCTAAAACTAGATGAGTGGAGAGGGATGAAAGATCGGCTGCTAGATTGAGCAATATGCTCAGCAATGGACATCGGCTTAGGAGTGACAGAAGGACTCGAAAAAGTGGTGTCAACATATGTAGATGGTAAATGTTGACTTGGTTGACACAAAGTGGGTTGAAAAGTCAAACTGTTTCTCCTAGACGCCTCTATTTGATCTTTCAAAGATATTTTAGGTAAGGAAGGATCGTCTTTAAATTGACCGAACAAATTACCGTACGACGCAAAATTTGGTTCAGGATACCAATGTTCGGCTAATGATTTATTATGTGGGGTACCCATGTTAGAAGAAGGGGAAAAGAAAGAAAGTTTGTTGGTGGTGGTGCATGGATTTATTTGCGGCAAAAAATTTGCAAGTTTTCTAAAAAAATTTCCTTTTTTTTTCTTTTTCTCTTTATTTAGAAATTGTTGCAAAAAGATTTTGATAAAAAATATGCAACAGAAAAATATTACTTGCAATCTATCTCTAATTTCAACTAGGCGCAAAAAAATCCTACATAAGATTGTTATATGGAAGGGAATATATTTTTAAAGTGCACAAAATCCTGCAGGCATTTTTCAGAAAATTTATTAAGAATTACTGAGGGGGAACAGAGAGAAGCTTACAGAGAAAAGTTGGTCAGAGGAAACGACCAAGTCGCCGCCTTTCCGCGGCATAAGAGCGGTATCACCGCGGTTCTGCGGCTCTCTGGACAGAACGGATCCCCAAAAATTTTTTTAAGCTCTGATTCGACGAGACGGCCGCGGTTCCGCGGCCTAAGGTGGGTTTTGGCCGCGGAAACGCGGTCGGATGGGTGGTTCAAGACTCCAAAATTTTTGTGCTCTTCTGTTTTTTAAAATCCCTTCTGTTCCGATATCTCTTTTTCTGTTTCACTTTCTGGAAATTTCCAGATCCGATTTTGTATATCCTGCAAAAATTCAAACAACAAAGTATCCTTTCTAAAAATAACAATTGATATATTTTTATAATTTTTGGATTTTTTTAGATTTTTATGATTTTTTTTATTTTGATTAACCCGAAATTTCGAAAAGGAAAGTTCTACGCCATCCCCGGCAACGGCACCATTTGATTCTTATCAAAAAATATCTATTACCGCAATCAAGAACGGCGTCGCATGAAGCTAGCCGGTGAGTACGGGTCGGTCCACAGGGATGTTGTGAATCTCCTATTCGCACTAACGAGTTAATTCCGAAGGGTGTTTGGTCTTATAATTAAACCTAAAAATTGAAGTTGTATGATATTAGGATTAGAAACTTGCTAGGATTAGCTTTAGGGAAAATTTGGTAAACAAAGATCTACACCTCTTTCCAATGCCTTTAATTAAAGATATCATATTAGTGTTATGGTAAATCTTAATAAAGGGGATTAGGATGATTGGAAAGATTGATTATTCCTCTAGATCCTTGTCCTTCCTTTCTTAATCTTTACCCTAACCTTCATGGAAAACCTTAAAATTCGGGCCTTTAGACTACGGTATCACCGTTACCTCGAGGGTAAAGTACCGTAGGGAGCGGAATAAGAAGGTATGCATGGAGTTCTAATATTCATAAAAGATTGTCAAAGAAAAGAGATGAGAGATCTTCATCTCTCAAACCCTTCCCTATTCCTAACCCTAACAAGCGAGGAGACTACTCACTCATTAGGGAATTAAAATACATTTATTTAGGGCAGAGAATAAAACATTAACTAGGGCAAGAAATTAAATTTATCTAGGGCAAGAATAGAAAATTAACCTAAGGCAGAAAATAAAGAACTTACAAAAAATGATGCTCTCCAAAAGAATACTGAAATTTATTAATGAAGGGAGGCATAAAGTTTACAATAATTTAGAGTTCTATTTATAGGAAATAGAAACTCTAGGTTACATTTTGATCCGCATGTCTACAATTACAAAAATACCCCCAGGAAATCTTTTCAGAGCCGCAAAAACATTATGGTAAAATTTAATCTATGTACGGGCATAGGACGGCCGCGGAACCGCGGCAATGGCGGGCTTGGGCCGCGATTCCGCGGCCCTTTGATGAGCTTAGGTTCTGAAATTTTTGTGTTATTCTCTGGATCTTTTTGGGCTTCTGCTTCTTGGGTTATTTTATCAATTGGGCTTCTGCATCTTCTCCAGATCTTCAGTGAACACTTGTAGCGATCTTTTAATCGTTTGCCTTGATAATTTGGACCTTGCGTTGCCTTGTACATTGTGAACTATCCTTCGATGTAGGCTTGACTAAGATCCTCCTATTTATTGGTCAAAGTCCACTTTTGCATTATCTTTTTATCGTTTTCACTGTTTTCTGTCCAAGAACCTGTAACCTGTAACATGTAGCAGACATGCGTCAAAAGCACCTGTTTATTTATAAAAAGAATAAGAATGGGGAATATAATAATACAATATTATGGTATGAACACTTACCGAGGGACCTGTTCGCTGACGACATTCTATTTCTTTCTTCTTTGAATGTCGTCAGGTGGTTTGGACCCGGCAGAGATCGAGCCATCTGCAGAAGACTGGGAGTAGTTTGCTGAAAAACCAGAGCTCTGGTTTCATTGTACATTTCCATTCAGTACTTTTCATTTCCTATTATGCCATTGTTTAGGCATCGTTTTATTTCAGTTGTATTTCCTTTTCATGTATTGTATACAAGAATGTTAATAAATAAAATTTACTGCTTTTATTATATCTTGTCTCTTGTGTATTTATTTTTATATTGCTTAGATACGCTTAGCGTATGTACTTCTGAGTATATACGTAGCGGACCCATCGCGCCCCCTTCGCCATACACCGGGAATCGGGGCGTGACAACTATAAGCCGCAAGCGGTACTAGCTGCACGTAACGGTTACCCCGGTATCTGTCGATAAGAAGTCCGATGAGCAAACCCATCCGAACTCCTATTGAGCCTGAATATGACAATCTCTGTAAAGTCCGATCTGTTCGTCTAAGAGTATCGTATATCGGGCCTAGGGGGCGGTAATCGTCAGACCCCTAATAGCGCAATAAGTCATGTCAGAAAGTAGCCCAAAACACCCTGAGAAACTACTGGAGTACCAACCAGTAAATCTCGTTTGGCTTGGCCAAGAACTTTTTGTAATAGCTTTCCGAACACAGTGCGATATCAACCCCGAATACCGGGAGAGACAAATCCTATCTAACCGCCACTGCCTCCAAGTGCTTCGGGACTGCACCCAACTACTACCTGTTTGCACGACTCCTTTGAGCCGTGGTAGGGTAGTAATCAAAGTACAGTGGGAACACACTCGAGGCGAAGTAGCAGTGTCAAGTCGATGGACTAAGCTGTACTCATGTCACCTGGGAACTGCTACCCGACGATAGGTATAATACCCACCAACAGTTCCCAACTAGTCCTGTCCAGTGTACTCATAACCTAATGAGCACCTTCATACTATCTCCAGTACGACGTACTAATGGCTGTGGGACAGACCATCTCCCCTGCTGAGATGAGAAGCGTATACACTAGTCTACTGTGGAATATCGATGTCCCGTCTCGATAATCCTACGACTTGGGACATGTATAGGATGTGCTTATAGACTACTCAGCCCCCATTAGTGTGACTGCCATCACAACACTGGTAATCAAGCAAAAATCCTAAGGGCTCTACAAATATGTATAAGCGATATGCTAAGAAAACACATGCACATATTGAGGTAGAAACAAACCAGGTAGTATACTACCATTTCGAGCAAGACTGTTACTATATCCGTGTATATTCCAAGCTCTCGTTTAGTAATATACAATCCAGTATGATACAATAATGGCCTCTAGGGCATATATCACTAACAGTCCGAATTTTATCGATGCTTTATAAAATTTACCCAAAATAAAATGAGAAAGAGGGTGGAGGTAAACGATGGATCCGGAGTCTCAACTATTATCACCCCGTACTATTCCCCGCTATTAAGATCAACGGTCCAAAAAATTTTAATTTAAAAATCAACGGTCACGATCGGCTACCAAACAGTGTAAAACAAGAGTTTTGGTGTTATTGTTTTTCACGTGCTTTGCACGTGTGATGTACGGTACAGATGCTCCCAAAGCACCGTAATAGCATGGAGGAAAATAGCGGGGGGTTCCCGATCTGTAAATGAGAAACCGTACCCACGAAGCTCTATCGCAGGATTCGGAGTGGCTTCTATTATGAGAATAATAACATCCATACTATTATTCTCAACGGTTCAGATTCATCTAAAATCGAGATGAACGGCTGAGATTTATGTGAAACATGAGACCTTGATTTGTGGGCAAGAGTGAGGGAGAGCTCCAATACTATTATTTGATAATTGCAGCTACCGTTTTCCTTATCCACGACCTCAGATTCTCCTTCTCTCACTATCCCTCTCACTTCACCATCGCACTCGTTTCACTTTCATCCTCCCTTAAATCCCCCCCAACCATCATTTCACCAAGAAATGATACAAATTTGGGAACAATCACAGAAATTTTGATTTTGGGTCTTTTCTTATTTCTCCTCTTCCTAAAATTTTTGGGCTCCCTTTCTTAGGAAAGATCAAGGAAAAGAGATGCCAAGACCAGGGCCAAGGCCTTATGAATGTGTGAGAAGAGCTTGGCATAGCGATCGTCACCAACCCATTAGAGGATCCCTCATCCAAGAGATCTTCAGGTAATCTTCAATTTCTTTTCTTAATTTGGTTCAAATTGGTAAATTAAATTTTGGTGGTCTCGTTCAGGTTGGCAAATGAGGTCCACAACCCAACCACTAGAAAGAACAAGGAATGGCTGGAAAAACTCCCTCTGGTTGTTCTCAAAGCTGAGGAGATTATGTATTCTAAAGCCAACTCCGAGGTTCATTTCATATCTTCAAAAATGCCTGAATTTTTCATTTTTTGTATATTGATAAAATTTATGGTGATGGGTGCATGCAGGCTGAGTACATGGATCTAAAGACTTTGTGGGATCGGGCCAACGATGCCATTGATACCATTATTCGCAAGGACGATAGCCCGGAGACTGAAGGCGATATGCTGCAACCTTGCATTGAAGGTATCCACATCTTCAATTCCTCGTTTCTTTTGTACTACTAAGGTTATTTTATTTGTTCATAGTAATTGAGTTGTTGGTCATATAAGATTCAGTGAGAAGAAAAACTAGTATAACTTATGCTGGGAGATGTTAAGATCATGAAAACAACTAGGTGTAGAATTGATTATACAATTCTGCAATAGATTTTTTTTTTTGTGTGTGTCTGTGTGTGGAGAAATTATGTGATACTAGTTTTAGAATACTAACCTAACATTTGATACAAGAACACTAAATTATTTGATGCTAGGAGAAAATTTTCTTCATTGGTTGTTTCATGGATACATAACTATGAGGGTAATACTCATATTTATATTCAAGTAAAAAGAAAAAAAAAGAAAAAAAGATTCTTAACAAGGGAGCATCCAGTAATCCGATGCATTCTTTGTTTTACCCCAACTCCACCACATTTCCAACCAAAAAAAATTTTCTAGTAACATGATCCATTCTTTGTTTTACCAGCGGCACTCAATCTAGGGTGCGTCCCAAGAAGAGCATCGAGGAGCCAACGCCATAATAACCCAGAAAGTTACTTAAGTTCCATCAACAAGGAAACCCCACATCTAAGCACGTCTATGCACTTGTTGTGCTCATCCTTCGTATCTGCCGACAAACTAAACCATTTCAATAACGAGGTTCATTCTATTGTCCCCAATGGTTCATTTGAGCCGAAAAATTTAGTTGGAACTTATAACTGCCCAAGCTTGGGTCGTGTGTATCCCTTGCATTATAGCGACACTCAGCTCTCTTTTTCATCAACTGGAGTAAATTGCTTGCGTGATTTTATTGGAAGCAACAACGCAAACGGTGCTTTAAATAAAAACTCTATTTTGGAGGAAGGAATTGAAAAGACGCCCAATAGTGAATGTAATTTATCATTGCGTCTTGGGATTTCACAGCCAAATTCTGACAAAGAAACTGCTTGGACTTGGACCAATGATGTGGGCTCAAGTAGTTCTTCTAATGGATATTGAGAGCTTGTTTTCATATTCGAACTACAAATGCTTTGATTTTACCCACTGGGACATTAATGATGAATGAGCTTTCAGAATCAAGTTTGAGTAAATAGAGCTCTAGGCCGAAGTAGATTCTAAACGAAAAAAAAATGGAGTCATAGGAATCACGACTCATTTGTTGTTTTATATTGTATAATGATGTATGTTGAGTGAAAAGTGTAAATAGCTAGTTGATGAGAATATATATGATTTTCGGCCTTTGTATGATTTATGGTTTTCGGCCTTTATAATTGGGAAGTTCAATAAGTGAGCGACTTTATAAGTCGAGATCTTTTCCTTGGTGTTTTTGAATGGTGAATTTGCATATCAGTTAATTTTTCAGCTTTGACAATTTGTTGTGGTACATTGTCCCACCTCTTTGCTTGCATGTCTATAAACATCTTTATATTGACTTCCGGTAAGACTGGTAAGGAAATTTTATTATAATTCCAATTAGATTAACATAGTAAAAGTATTTTGCTTGCTTGTAAGATGATGCAAGTTCCCAGTAGTTATCTGGCTTTGAATATTTTTTTCTTTTTAAACTAGCCTGGAAGCCTTAAACCTATGCACATGCCACACGCAACACACATGCGCATTCAAAAGGCCCACGAATTTGTCCCGAAAAAGCGTTAAATTGTGGTCATTTCTCCTCCTTGGACAAGTGTCATGCTAACTGAGGCCAGTGCTCATTGGTATCTGGCTTTGATTTTGAGTGCCAAAAATGCTCTATTTGTTTTTAGATGCCCTTTCAATTTACCCAAACACATTCTGCTGTCACTAAACAGAAAATGCATCTAAAAGTTGTTGCTTGTGCACTATAATTCTACGAGATTAATATGATAATGGATGTAAAAGTATATGTTTTTCAATTTGATCCATGAGATTGCTGCTAAGTACAGGAAGATTTTTCCTTTTTTTGGTGCCTTGTAGCTTTCATGTATGGGAGAAAAGATAGTTGGAGCTATATTTGTTGGTGCATTTCTAATTTTTATGAAAGTGATTATGTTCTTTCCCTGTAAATTGTGGTACAAATGTTCTTTCCTTGAAACTTCTAGTAAAATGATGCAGAAACACAAGCTTGAGCAGGGCTATGCATGGGCCGTGTTCGGGTTGGGCAGGTTTTAGACCATAAAAGAACCCAAAACCGCTAGTTTGGACGGGTTTCTATCCATTTTAAACCCGTCCGTTGGAATGGGTAGATAAACCCGAAACCGAACCCAACGGGTTCGGACAGGTTTTGGGTCCGGGTTCAGGTTTGATTAGTTTGGCGGGTTAAACACGGTTTCGGATAATAGAGGGTTTTAAATATTAATTTGACGTTTAATTTATATGAAATAAAATAATAAATCATAAAACACCTGGCTTTTCCCACCTTTTAATTTCAAACCACAGTTTTTTATCATCTCCAGGCCTTACTAGTTACAAACTTGGTTTGGATCTCATGATCCAGCATTAAAAAGATTTGATATTTAATTTAAGAAGATGGAAAGATAAAGGAAGTGGAAAAAGAAGGCTCAATTAAAAATTTTAGAAGTAAGAAAAAGGTCAAGATAACCTCTATATATATAGGTACAGGATATTGATCTTAGCCATATAATTAAATTTATCAACGGCTCGAATATTTATTAAGATGGTGGGTTCAGGTCGGTTACGGGCCGGTACGGGTTGCAGGCAGGTTTGGGTTTGGATGGGATATAAAAAATTTAAAACCCGCCATATTCAACCATCCAAACATGGATGGGTTCAGGTGCGGGTTTAGAACGGTTATTATATCCATCAAAAGCGAACGGGTTCGGGCAAGTAACGGGTCCAAACCGACCCGGTGAACACTCGGCTTGAGCTTGCCCACACTTAGACAAATTCCTATATTATTACATCAAAGTGTAACTAACACATCATATTACATTTTAAACATGGGACATTAATTCTTCATTTTCTACAAGAGGTTTTATTGGCAATTGCTTTATCGGCACCTAAACAAAGTCATTTCCATACATGATCATAAAGAATCATAAAGTATTTATATTAAATAGCTGAAGCTTTCTCCCTGGGATTTTTCTTACTCGAGACTGAAAATATCACAATATTTAAATTCGTTGTTTCATGAAATGCGGGGATCTTAAGCCTTCCTTAATCAAAAATAAAATAAAAAAATAAATTGGCAGATTTTTTGGTATATTAAACAAGTATCAAGTATTATAAGTTGGCATCACCCTATGAAGTAGGCATCACTCTAGGCTGATGAAAAATTGTAAAAATCCATATATATGACAATGATACAAGTATATGTTCTATGTAATACAATCAGAATCCGTATACCAACGAAACATCATTCATCACTCTCAGCAACAATGAACAAAATGTATGCAAAATAAAGCAAAAATAACGGTCTAGTCTACACCAAGAAAGCCACGGCGGCGACAGACAAAAGAACAGCGATCGCTGAGGATCTTAAGATGCCTGATGGAGCGGAGCTAGTGCTCGGACCCCCGTCCGATGGTCCCCCCACAGCTGTAGGATTCTCGGTACTCGAGGCGGTGGGCCCTGCTAAAGTGCCACTAGGCGTTATGGAAGCGGTGGGCGCACTAACGGTTGGTGCAGTTGGGGCGGAGGTAGGGGCGGAGCTAGTAGTGACGGCGGTTGGGGCAGGGGAGGAGGCGGTTGGGGCAGTGGCTGGGGCAGAGGCGGAGACGGCTGGAGCAGGGGAGGAGGCAGTTGGGGCAGAGGCGGGGGTGGAGGCGGAGACGGCTGGGGCAGGGGCGGGGGCAGCGGAGACGGTTGATGCGGGCACAGTGATGGCAAGCTTCTGCCCGATGGAGCAGTGGCCGGTGACCCCGCAGATGAAGTAGTGGTTGCCGGAAGTTTTTATGGTGACGGTGGCTGGGCCGGTGGAGAGGGTGGAGCCAACCTGGTTCGTGGAAGAGCATG
Organism: Agapanthus africanus; assembly: GCA_030015575.1. Lineage (NCBI taxonomy): Eukaryota > Viridiplantae > Streptophyta > Magnoliopsida > Asparagales > Amaryllidaceae > Agapanthus > Agapanthus africanus. The sequence continues at coordinate 272,989,680 of CM057348.1, forward strand.
AATCGTAGCTTGTTTTGGGCACCTCTATCACGTTATGTATCCCAGTCGTGAAATTGAACACTGCGTCAGTTCAAAATAAAGCAGTATTAAACATATATCATCAAGGATCGAAAGAGATTTATCGATAATGTATCACCCATAGGAAAGTGTCATTCTTATCGACTAAAATCTTTAGCGTCTTTCTTTTTAAAATATTTTCAGATGTGTATATGGTTAAATTTTATATAGAGTTACTTTGATATGATTTTAAAATCTTGATTGACTCTCATTAAAACTTTAAAAGGCTCAGCTCTAGCGGTAAAAATTTCCATTTTCAAGAACTTGGACGCATCCAATTATTTTTTAACAATTTTTCCTGTTTTTTTTAATGGAAACTCAGAATATTATAGATATCAATAGTTTCTTACCGAGGGTGTCTCCGACGGCAAAGGTCTGAGATGACGCCCATTGAGAGTAAAACGAACTGCTGGATGGGATCGTCCACCCCGTGCTGCCTCCAACGACATGGCTCGTTGCCCCCGACGCCACCATCGCGATGCTCGCAACCATGGCAAAAACTATCATCACTCTTGAGCCAGCCATCTTCAAATTTTCTCCAAATTAATCCTTTGTGTTCTTCAGGTCTCCCCTCTCTCTATATATCTGATGACACAGTTAAAGTTGAACACACTTATGGCTTATGACCTTGGCTGATGCAGCTATTTATAAGGAAATGAGGGTGTTGATTTTTTCTTGGGCTTCTAGATTAAACTAGTGGGTAAGCTAACATTTTTTGTTGAATAATTATGGGGCTGTGTTGAATAATGTGGAGGTAGGCCAAGTTTTAGTTATATCTTTTTTCGTTGGGAATCTTCGTCCTTTGATTTGGGAAATGTCGGAGGGTGTGAAATGAGGACGATTTGTTCCAACGGAATTGACTCGGTTGGCCTCAACATTGCGTGGGGTTGGTGGGATTATGGTGTAACATGAGACTTTGAAATTAAGGGGCTTATTTCTATTGTTTTTGCGTGAAATGATCAAAGATACGGATGCAAGTGGGCCCCGATTGTTGAACAAAGTTGGCATGAGGGGTTCACATTAAAATTTCAAATATTTGATCCCAACCATGAAATTTATTACATAAAAGGGGTCTGAATCTGACTGGTAGGCCATTTTATGTGTAAGAACTTTATAATACAGTTGTTTGTGCATCAAAAATGATTCGTCATGTAAGATGGGGAGCCGAATATAAAGACTTGTGGCCAATGGCGAGGATAAGCGGAAAGGAAAATACGATTAAATTGGAGATACTCATATGTTTTCCGCTAGGGGACGGTAATGAAATAAATTGAGTAATTATACGACTTGGGTATCAAGTAAGCGCGTAATTGATATTTGAATTAAGGAAAATCTAGGGTTTTGGAACTGTATCCTAACAATTCATAGTCCTACAAAAACCGGAGTTTAAAACGAAGAAGGGATCCTTTTCTGTTGGATATGTATATCCTAGAGGCCTTCATTGTATAGGATGTTAGGCATATGTATGTACAGGACAATCTTGCTCGATATGATAGTATGCTATTTAGTTTGTCTTTATCTTAATATGTGATATGTTTTACTTGTTATTTCATATCTCGTATGCATGTTGGTAAAACCCGTAAGATTCTTGCTTGATTACCAGTGTTGTGATTGTTAGCTATAGTGCCCTCAAGTCAATTATTGTAATCGCAGGCACGCGATTGTGACGATTGAGCGAGGACCTATACGGGTAGAACAGATGTCACGATCCGAAATTTGGCACGTGACAGCACATAAACCACGTAACATCTAAAGACGTAACGCAATTCAAGTAAGCCGAAAACCCAGAAATCTAAACCATCAAAAGTAGTAAGTGATAAGAACATTCTTAAAAACTTTAGGCAATCTCAAGTAAAATTTTTAACTTAAGTTTACTTTCTTAAAAATTTCGGCAGCACCTCCTTTGAAAAAACTAGCCCCGAAAACGGGTACAACATAAAATATAAATAAAGCATCTCCAAACGGGAGCAAATCACGCCCAACGGCGGAAACAACCACGACAAGTATATATACGACGCCGTAGCGAAAAAATATAACTGAAAACAGTATAAGGAGATAAAACTACATAACAAAGGTCGTCTCCTACGAGCATGACACCCAAAATCACAAAATAATACAATATCGATCTTCACAACCCGTTTCTAAGTCAAATACATGAAGGTGGTAGATGGAGAGTACTAGATACAACAAAAGATATACAAGGTATATAAACGGATAACCGCGAACCCACCTATAGTAAAAGCTCAAGCCAACCGTAGCGGTATCCGCCGGAAAAGATACAATATGATGAAGCCCTGCCGTGACTACTCTGAGGGTCTACCTGCAAAACACTGTGGCACAACGGGGGTGAGTTGCCAACTCTTGAATAGTAAATAATATCATGCAGTTAATCGCAGGTATGCACGTACTGCGATAATCTATCACATGCAAGCTGATAGCAATAAATGGCAATATGCATATGCAACAGTCATGAAAGGTACTCTATCAAGTACTACTAAAATATGAAGCAATGCATATTAATAAATATTGAGTATGAGATAAAACATATCATCAACACGGAATCCTCATCGTGGAGAAACTAGTGTCCACCAACGACACATCCAAAATCCCAATACCTCAGGCACTGCATTCTCAGATCGGCCCTCACATCTTATAAGTCTCACGGAACCTGAGTGTCCAACATCGACACCCGAAAATATCATGAAAACTAGTGTCCAGTATCGACACGTAAATACTCATCTCTCAGGCGCCGTCACCAGGACCGGCCCTGATGTCATGTCCGTACATCTCATGGAACCTGAGTGTCCCACACTTGCAATCCACATAGCATGTCCGTACATAACTTCGGTCGGTATCCCCCAGATAACCGCCGAATCCAAATACTATCACCGGTAGGTACCAGCCCTCCTGCCAGGCTCATCGTCTATACCACGAAAATCACCTCTTGCCCTGGGGAACCATACCGGGTCCACCATGTACCCACAGACGGTGCCTACCGGTCCTCGAATCGGGTATCTAACACAAGTCTCAGAACCGTGAAAACTCATGATGAACGCACTGAAATATCATATCAAGAGAAACTGGGTTTTCAAACAATACATAATTTCTTGAAATACCCCCACGGTTCTCAAATCCATAAATCACATGAAATCCATATCTCAATGCGTAAATCCATGAAAAAATGATGTATGCAACATAAAACAGCAATATGAGCATATTAAGAGAAGACCGCTCTTTTAAATGAATCCAGTTTTAAAATATATCATGCGGTTCCCAATTCCTCCGAAATCAAGTGTTGCATCATATGAGGTGTATATGTAACTATAGCAAGATATGTGTATCTACATGTAAGCAGGTATGTATGATGAGCGCAATAGCACAATAATGAACGTCTCAATGTCAAATGACAATACAATACCACTTAGGGGTATATGTAGCTATAGCAGGGTATGTGGGTATACATGTAAGTATGTTTGCATGATGTACATGTAGCTATAGCAAGATATGAGTAAATACCTATCAATAATGATGCAATACCATATGAGTATATGTGTAAACATGTAGGTATAGCAAGGCATATGTGTAAGCATGTAGGTATACATGTATGCTCTATTTCATATGCACAATGGAAATAAGAATCAAGTCTCAATGTCCCTAACCAATACAATATCACATATGTATAGGTGTAAGCATATAGGCATAGCAAGGTATATGTGTATGCTATCTTTCTTATACACAATGGAAATAAGGATCATGTCTTAATATCCCTAACCAATACAATATCACATATGTATAGGTGTAGTGCGTATCATGGCAATTACCGACGGGGTGTGTGTAGCATACAATTTGTGCTTGTGCAACATGAACCGTCAATAAAAGTATTGTGTCGCATTAATACTATGTCCATATACAATAGGCAATGAGATATGTAACAATGGTACACATGTACAATTAATGTCCATATACTTGTAACTAATAATCATGTCATATAATCTAGCCCACACGCATAACGCCATGCGGGCGATTCCTCTGTAGATGTTAAATCTACTCACTGATGACCTTGAGCTAAGTAAATCCGGCCACCTGCTTCCCTTTCTTCGCAGCGTCCGAAGTCCCTGCTCGCGATCCTAAAATTTCACAAATACAACACATAAGACTAAATATCCCGCGTCGACACAAAGACAATGAAACCCAAGGATAATATCTACAAGATATACACACTGTGCACTTAGTGCACAAAACGCGTACGATATCGGCACCACCTTAGATAGGAACGCTGAACGACACAACCACCAAGTCTAGACCTTGATCGTACCGATCGCGCATTCACAACACAATATATATCGTGGAAGATAATATATATAATATCGCAACGTCAATAGAAATCCACGCCTAATTTTACCGAAAACCTAGTAAGCACCTTTTAAACATTTTAGCTCATATCTAGTAGTTTAAACCATTCTAGCAATCACAATCATCATATAATAGCTTGATTAAACCACACAAACTCTTATTATAATTTTAATCTTACCCAAATAAGATTTAGTAAAAGCTAGTTTGCATTTAAGTTTAATTAGACAATTAGGAAAATAACAAATTCACAATCTCACTATTAGGTCAAGTTTTCCTTGTATAAACAACTCACTTAACCATTACAAATAATCAAAATTCTAACTTGATCTTCAAAACTTTTTCTTGAATTTCTAAACATGCTAATTAAAGATTTATTTAAACATTTAATAAGCTAGCTTAATGTATTAAAACAACAACTAAGTTTAGGGTTAGGATTTTATACCTCAAAACTTGATTCTAAACTTGCAAAAAGATTTCCAAAATAGACTCCAAAATGCTAACTTTCATGAAGATCCAAGCTTGATTAAGGCTAAAGAATAACGGGTATTGATTTGTTTTTGAGTTTGTGGGATTATTTGTTGAATTTTGATGAATTTTTGAAGCTTTAAAGAGTGGAAATGGAGTGGAAAAATAAAAGGGCAGCCAAGGGGGATGGGTCGGCCACTTAGAGAAAAATGAGGAAAGTGTGGAAGTGTGTGAAAGAATAAAAATACCATTAAAGCTTAATAATAACCATTACTTTATTCCACTTCAAATCCTTTTAATTAAAAACTTCATTAACCTTCAAAATATCTAGATATTTTCCAAGATATTTTGCAAAGAAGTCAAAATTGCTTAAATCTTGTGATTTAGTGGGAAGGATTCACATTAGCATAATTAACCCAATCAAATTTATAATTACCACTAATTAAGTTCATAATTAAAAACTTATAATAATATTTTAATTAAGGAAAAATATTTAAGTGAACTAAAATTTACAAGCGACTAACTAAATACCGCAACTAGCAATTTCCTAGTTAAACTAGGTGCAGTTAAGTCTATACTGAAAAATGATCGCTTCTAGGTTTTTACGGAAAACATAATTTATTTTACCTAATATCGGAAAATTCGCCTAAACGATTTCTAATACGTTACAATCTTCCCCACTTAAAAAAATTCGTCCCTGAATTTAAAATTTATCTACCCGTACCTTCGAAGAGGTGAGGGAATATACTCCGAATCTAGCTCGCAGCCTCCCAAGTGATCTTCTCACTAGACGGCTACGCCAAAGAACCTTCACAGATGGTAAGACTTTTGACCGAAATTTCTTCACCTGCCGATCCAATAAAACCATTGGCCTCTTGGTGAACGAAAGACCGCGTCCTAGTTGAATGGTCTGATGCTGAATCATATGAGAAGGGTCATGAAGGTAATTGTGAAGTATCGACACAAGGAATACGGGGTGAACATCCGGAAATCTGGGTAGAAGTGCCAAACGATAAGCAATGGTACCGACTCGCTCAAAGATCTCAAAAGGACCTACAATTCTGGGACTAAGTTTCTCTTCATCAGAGAAATCCGTAGGAATACATGATCCCTCACTGCGAACTCAAGTCTGCGACGACGACGGTCGGCATAAGACTTCTGTCTGCACTGGGCTGCTCTCATCCTGTCCTGAATCAACTGGATCTTCTCCGTAGTCTCTTGACTAGCCGCGGTCCAAAAATCCTGCTCTCGCTGAGTCGATCTAACAGACTGGCGATCGACACAATCTACCATGTAAAGCCTAAAAAGTTGCCATCTAAATCGTCTCCTGATAACTGATATTGTAGGAGAACTCCATCAATGGCAAGTGACGATCCCAATCGCCAACAAAATTGAACATGCACACATAAAGCATATCCTCCAGAGTCTGCATAGTCCGCTCTGACTGACCATCGGTCTACGGATGGAAAACGGTGCTAAAGCTCAACCAGGTACCCAAGACTTCCTGAAGCTTCTGTCAAAGACGGCTAGTGAACTGGGTGCCTCTATCGGATATAATGCATGATGGAACTCCGTGCAAAAGCACAAATTCACCAAAGTACAACCGAGCATACCGAGTATAACCGGATAACAATCACCTAAATGGAGTCATACCCTTGACTAGACCTGGGTAGACTCACAATGAAATCCATGGAGATTTGCTCCCATTCCCACTCTGGAACGGTTAAAGGTTGCAACTCTCCTGTCGGTCTCAAATGCTCAACCTTAGCTCGCTGACAAGCCAGGCACTTCAAAATGAAATTTGAAACATCACTATTCATCTCTGCCCACCCGTAACTATCTCTCAAGTCACATTATATCTTGGTGGAACTTGGGTGAATACTGAAAGCTGACTGATGTGCCTGCTCTAGGATCTCACGTCCCTACCCAACGGTATCTAGTACATACAAGCGAGTCCCGTAATGTAGCACACCCTGGTCATCAATCAAGAACTCCGAAACTTTACCCTACCGAACATGCTCAAGTATCTCAGACACATGGGCATCGGCGGGCTGTGCCTCACACAAACGATTAAGTAGAAGTGAACGGGCGCGGACGTGAGCAAGCTGTCCCTCCAGTGGAGGTGAACTTAAACAGTACTCAGCTGTCGCACAAGAACTGTAAATCTGCAGACGACTGTCTCTGAACTGCGCTCAACTGGGACAAGCTACCCCCGGGCCTACGACTCAAAGCATCAGCTACCACACTCGCCTTTCCCGGGTGATAAAGGATCTCACAATCATAATCCTTCACAAGTTCCATCCAACGGCGCTGTCTCAAACTCAGATCCCGTTGTAGGAAGATTAAGCTCTGGTGGTCTGTGAAAATCCGACACGACTCTCCGTACAAGTAATATCTCCAAATCTTCAGCGCACGACCAATGTGCCTATCTCAAGATCATGAGTGGGATAATTCTGCTCGTACATCCTCCAACTGTCGGGAATCATAAGCGATAACTCTATCATGGTGCATTAATACACAATCGAGCCCCACTCGCGAAACATCACAGTAAACGACAAAGTCGCCCGATCCATAAGGCAAAGATAGAACGGGTGCAGTCGTCAACCGATTCTTCAACTGCTGAAAACTCAACTCGCATGCCTCAGTCTAAGAAAAGGAACCCGCTTCCTGGTCAATATGGTCAGTGGTGCAGCGTTACTCAAGAAATCCTGCACGAAACGGCGGTAAAAACCGGCTAAGCCCAAAAAGCCGCGGACCCCTGTCACTGATACAGGTCTGGGCCAAAGCTGTACGGCCTCGATCTCGCTCGGGTCCATACGAATACCGTTTCCCGTAACCACATGACCTAGGAAGTCAACACTATCAGGCCAGAAGGAACACTTCGAGAATTTAGCAAACAGCTGGTGCTCTCTCAATGTCTGCAAAGAAATCCTCAAGTGCTGCTCCTGTTCCTCACGACTCTTAGAGTAGACCAGAATGTCATCAATAACACAATAATAACTGGTCGAGGAACGGCCTGAAAAATCTGGTTCATCAAATCTATGAACGCTGCTGGGGCATTGGTGAGTCCAAACGACACCACCAAAACTCATAATGCCCATAGCGCGTACGAAAAGCAGTAGTCGGAATGTTATCATTCCGAACCCGCAACTGATGATTATCTGATCACAAATAAAACGTAGAAAAATGTCCCGCGCCCTGGACCTGATCAAACAAATCGTCAATGCGAGGTAAAGGATACCTATTCCGCACCGTAACCCAGTTCAATTGACGATCAATCAATACACAATTTCAACTGCCGTCCTTCTTCTTGACTAACAGAACAGGAGCTCCCCAAAGAGAAACACTTGGACGTACAAGTCTCCCAACAAGCAACTCTCGCAGCTGATCCTTAAGCTCCCTAAGCTCCGCCGGCTCATCTGGAACAACGTTGGAAAACTCTTGCACAATAGGAACCTGGTCCAACGAATCTACTGTGGCTCCAGTATCACGAATGAAAGTCAAGAATCCTCGACATCCTCTCCTCAAAAGCCGACTAGCGAAAAAGGCAAAAATCAAGCTGTGAGGGGCGGCACCACGGTCGCCTTGCACAATAAGAACTGACTCGCCGGGAAAACAAAACCTGACTGTCTTCTCGCGGCAGTCCACAGACGCATAGCACGTAGCTACCAGTCCGTGCGTAGGAGAACGTCAAAGTCCAACATATCTAGAAAGATCAAATCGACGGACGGATCTCTATCTCCTATCTGATTGGCACTCGACCGAAACACGTGTCGCGCAACAAAAGAATCGCTAACAGGAGTAATCACAACAAACAGCTGATCTAGCATACACAACTCTCGGCCCAACCTTGGCACGAAGTGTGTAGAACATACGAGTGCATAGATCACGAATTAAACAAACAGGGGCATCAAAAGAACATACGAAAAAGAATACCTGAAACCACTACATTGGACGCCTGCGTGTCCCGATGAGCAGAAGCAAACGCTCATGCCTTCCCTCTACCTGCAACTGGCTGTCCTCCTTCTCCGCTATCCTGTTCTCTCTGAACAAACCCTCCGCGACCATGACCTCTCTGAACATAAGTCTGACGCGGATCAACAACAGGTGCAAAAGGCGACTCTCCCTGAGGTGAAGGTGGTAGGGTAACTTATGGTACGGCCGCCCTCCTCTGGCGTAACATGGAACAATTCCTGACGAGGTGATGGAAACTCCCGCACCGGAAACATCCATACGATGACTGCTGACCCTCTTGGGGATAAGAGCTAAATAAGTGACCTCGTCCCAAGCCTCTGCTACTCTCGCGACCCGAACGAAATCTGTCGCGGCGTCTAAACATCTGTCTCTGGGTTGATACACCTGTACGAGCCCTCCTTGGTCCTAGAACTCCTAAAGTCTCAGAAAGATGCTCTTCATCTAGTAGGGCTGCGTCCACTGTTGCTGTATACGTGACACAATACTGTGTGCTGATAGCAAGGAATAACTGGGTAACAGGAGTGGCAACTTCCTGTCGCTGCGCTCGACTGGCCTCAACCATCGATCCCATCATCTGGCGCAAATCCTGCATCTCTATCTCTAGCTTAGCAATACGATCTATCGAAGGCGGATCAATCTGCTCCTGTATAGCGAGCGTACCGTCCTAGTCAGTCCTCGTCTCAGACGAGCTAACACTGACCTCCGCTATTGCTGCCTCTCTCTGTGCCCTCGTAGTCTTTGGTGGCATAATGGCTATAAATGGAAACAGGATCCGATACAAACACGGAAATCGAATCACAAGGATATACATAATCATGGAAGGAATTTCAAGCAATAAGTCCAAAGGTCATTTAGGTGGAGTACCGTGTCGTAAGTATGTCGTGGACATACACACGCTACGTCACTCTGCTTAAGCTACCTACTCCATCATACCAAGGTCAACCTACACTCCGAAAGGTAAAACCTAGCGCTCTGATACCAACTTTGTCACGACCTGAAATTTGGCACACGACGACACTTAAACCACGTAACGTTTAAAAGCGTACTGCAATTCAAGTAAGCCGAAAACCCAGAAATCTAAACCATCTAAAGTAGTAACTGATAAGAACATTGTTAAAAACTTTAGGGAATCTCAAGTAAAATCTTTAACTTAAGTTTACTTTCTTAAAAATTTCGGCAGCACCTCCTTTGTAAAAACTAGCCCCGAAAACGGGTACAACATAGAATATAAATAAAGCATCCCCAAACGGGAGCAAATCACGCCCAACGGCGGAAACAACCACGACAAGCATATATACGACGCCGTAGCGAAGAAATATAACTGAAAACAACATTAGGAGATAAAACTACATAACAAAGTTCGGCTCCCACGAGCACGGCACCTAAAATCACAAAATAATACAACATCGATCCTCACAACCCGTCTCTAAGTCAAATACATGAAGGTGGTAGATGGAGAGTACTAGATACAACAAAAGATATACAAGGTATATAAACGGATAACCGCGAACTCACCTATAGTAAAGGCTCAAGCCAACCGTAGCGGTATCCGCCGGAAAAGATACAATATGATGAAGCCCTGCCGCTACTACTCTGAGAGTCTACCTGCAAAACACTGTGGCACAATGGGGATGAGTTGCCAACTCGTGAATAGTAAATAACATCATGCAGGTAATCGCAGGTATGCACGTACTGCGATAATCTATCTCATGCAAGCTGATAGCAATAAATGGCAATATGTATATGCAACAGTCATGAAAGGTACTCTATCAAGTACTACTAAAACATGAAGCAATGCATATCAATAAATGTTGAGTATAGGATAAAACATATCATCAACACGGAATCCTCATCGTGGAGAAACTAGTGTCCACCGACGGCACATCCAAAATCCCAATACCTCAGGCACCACATCCTCAGATCGGCCCTCATATCCTGTAAGTATCATGGAATCTGAGTGTCCAACATCGACATCCGAAAACATCATGAAAACTAGTGTACAGTATCGACACGTAAATACTCATCTCTCAGGCGCCGTCACCAGGACCGGCCCTGATGTCATGTCCGTACATCTCATGGAACCTGAGTGTCCCACACTCGCAATCCACATAGCATGTCCATACATAACTCCGGTCGGTATCCCCCAGATAACCGCCGAATCCAAATACTATCACCGGTAGATATTAGCCCTCCTGCCAGGCTCATCGTCTATACCACGAAAATCACCTCTTGCCCCGGGAAACCATACGGGGCCCACCATGTACCCGCAGACGGTGCCTACCGCTCATCGAATCGGGTATCTAACACAAGTCTCAGAACCGAGAAAACTCATGGTAGACGCACTGAAATATCATATCAAGAGAAACCGGGTTTTCAAACAATACATAATTTCTTGAAATACCCCTACGGTTCTTAAATCCATAAATCACATGAAATCCATATCTCAATGCATAAATCCATGAAAAACTGATGTATGCAACATAAAACAGCAATATGAGCATATTAAGGGAAGACCGCTTTTTTAAATGAATCCAGTTTTAAAATATATCATGCGGTTCCTAATTCCTCTGAAATCAAGTGCATCATCATATGAGGTGTACATGTAACTATAGCAAGATATGTGTATCTACTGTTGGAGATAGTGCCCCCAGAGTCAATTATTGGATCACAGGCACGTGATTGCAATGATTGAGAGAGGACCTATACCGTTAGAACAGTCTTACTCAAGATGATAGTACGCTATCTGGTTTATCTTTATCATCGTGTACTATTTCAGGTGACCTTACAGGTCACTATTGCACGTTGATAGAGCCCTTAGGATTCTTGCTTGACGGCCAGCAGTATGATGGCGATCAAATACGTGGGAGCTGGGGTCTATAAGCACATCCTTAAAATGTCCCTAGTCGTGGGAGTTTTCGAGACAGGGCATCGATACTCCAGAGTAGACTAGTGTAAACAGTCGAGACCCCGACAAGGGGCGGTGGCCGGTCTCACAAGCCACTGGTGTCAGTTGGTTCACCTAAGATGTATACAGATGCTCATTGGGTTATGAGTACACCGGACAGGACTCGCCGGGAACATGCTAGTTGGACTTATACCAGACGTCAGATAGCAGTTCCCTGGTGACATGTGTACATGTTAGTTCATCGACCTGAGATCGTCATTTGTCTCGTGTGAGTTCCCACTGTACTTTGATTACTACCCTACCAAGGCTCAAAGGAGTCGTGCAAACATGTTTTAGTTAGGTACAGTCCCGAGCCACATGGAGGCAGTGAGCAGATCTGCAGGGGTTCGTCTCTCCCGGTATTGGGGTTGAGGTCGCGCTGTGTCTAGGAGAGTCATTACACAAAGCCCTCGGCCGAGGCAGGAGATTTACTGGTAGGTATTCCAGTAGTATCTCAGGGTGTTCTGGGCTACACTCCGACACGACTTGTACTGCTTTTGGGGGTTTGACTTTTACCAACCCCCTAGGCCTGCCATACGATGCTCATAGACGAACGGACCGGACTGTACGAATATTGTCACTGACAGGCTCAGTAGGGTGTCAGGATGAGTTCGCTCATCGACGTCCCTTTTGGTCAATACCTGGTAGCCCGTTATGTATGGCTAATACCTTTGACGTGCTAGTGGTTAAATCCACAACCAAAGTATTGACGAGTCTTTAGAGTCCCCCACAGACCGTTTTCTCAAGTTTCGGGCGAAACGCTGTAGAGGCCGTATGGAGATATGGCAGGGTTCGATCATATACGTGCGGTATTGCATGGATCATGATCGGACGGGTAATTCTAGCGGGCTTTGGTTTAAGCCGGATCCTAGTATTGTACAGTGTAGATTTTGTCTCTTTACAATTGTATTCAGTGGGAATACAAATACGGGTATGTATATACAGTCACGGGGTTTTCCTGTAATTTATTACGGGATCAGTTTTTTTAAGTTGCCAGTTTGCATTCCGTTTCGGCCAGTTTTTCTTTGTTCCTTCATGGCCGAACTTTTGTGATGAGAGGGGATTATTTGCAAGTGTGCAAATTAGATATGTGGAGGGGGTTTCTTGTAAATGAGGGATTATGATAATCTAGCATCTTTTGATTCCATTCTTTTCTTCACATGGTTTGCATTTAATGTGAAGGGATTTGTAAAAGACTTTGGATCAGATATGAGGTGACATCTTTTTCTTGTTATCATCCATTTTCTTCTCTTGCTTTTTGGCCTCACATTTATCCTCCCATGATAAGGATATGGCCGGCCACTTCTTGATGGGTAGAGCAATTAATTTTTATGGGAGAAATTTTGTATCTCATTTTTCCATTCATGCAAAAAGACTAGCTCCATTTCATTGCTCATTTCATCTCCTCCCTCCAAAGGCAACTTCAACTACCCCAATGAGACAAAGCTTTCTACACTTCATCTACAGTATTCATGGATACGTCGAGTCGCCAACTTCGTGCCCGAATTACCTCGGTCCAGAGGTGGGAGCCCGTAAAAGAACCCGGCGATGTGGTGCCCGTTCCGACGAGGAGATGAAGACCGGAGATTCCGCGGGGAGAACGGAGTGGAGGCCGAAGACCGAAGGACACGGATCGCTCGGTATAGCCCTCTAACCTCTCTCTAGTTAGCTAGTTGTAGGTTAATGGTTACGATCCGGGTTTTAAGCTTGCGGTAGCGCCGGTTTTCAAGTCAAGAAAAATTTTCGTTTCCGCATTTTGGCCTCGGAAAGACGGCCGGGGCGCTACCGTAGTCCTTACATGGTATCAGAGCCACGCCATTAACCTAGTCTAGCTTGCTCTAACGTGTTTACATGTTCGATCGAATGAAATTTCCAAAAACCACGTTTTCAAATGCATCAGTTTCTGTCGAAATTTTTTAGTTGTCAAAAAAATATTTGGTACATTGCAGAAATACGTGCAGGCGATTCTAAGAATTCTGTAGAAATTTGGTCGCATGATGTTACTGTTCCACCACGGAACCGCAGCCAAACCCATGCTCTGGCCGCGGTTCCGCCGCCATTTAATCTCTTCTCTGCACCAAATTTCTACAGTGGGTCTTAGACTTGGAATTGGGGTTTTTGGTATATTCTGTTTGGGCCCAGATTATTTTGAGTGCTGCAGTTGTACTTGGGGCCTACTTCGGGAATTTTTAGTCGATCGAAAATTTTAAACATGTTAGTTCACAGTATTTACATTATATCTGCGACCGTGAATGTCATTTGATCGGTAAATCCTGTCTAATTGCTATAGCTCTTTTAGACGGATTTGCGAACGTGACATTCACGTTGATGTTCTGTGTTGTGCTGTGATGTTGCGTATTTGTCGTGGTGGATAGCCTGGATGCAATGGTAGTATAGTTTGGTTGTATATGTACATTTGATATTGCGGGGCGAGCTTCCGACATGTGGACTGCCGTTACTGCCTGTTTGTATATTATTCTTTTGGAGCACGACCGGGCTGAGGTCGATGTACTCGTTGTATGTATATTTTACTTTCTGTACTAGGATTACCCCGCGGTGGGGTGCACGGATAGCCGGGTTCTAGAGGGCAACGGGCCCGCATCTCATGGCGTTGAGACGGAGGGGGCTTCACTCTAGAATTGGCGGCCTATTCGCCGCACTCGTAGGGGGTACAGGTTGACCCAAGGAGGGGTGCCCAAGTTACCGTATTCCGTGAAGTGCTGGGTGGTCCATTCACGTTGCTGAAGGGGGCTGCCTCGCTTCAGGTTTTGGCGGGTAACTTGCCGCGCCCGTAGGGGTCTAGGATTTCATTGCATAGGCTATCCACACGACCAGGGGGACGTCGGGTTTCAGTAGCAGCTCTATGAAACCCGGGGATCCCAGATATCTGTATTGTTCTGTGATGCTTATTACATTTCTGTGATGTTGCATTTTATCACGCCTTGAGCGATTATTATATATTGATATATATACTAGTAGATGTTGTATATGTTTTGCATCCGCGCTAGTCCAGTCCCCGCTCTGTCGTTAGTTAAGTAACCTAACGCGTGATGACGGGACCTAGTGGCGAATGCGGATGGCATATACGTACATCATTATTTTCGTTCTTTGTGGTGTGATCAATTGATGGGACTGCGTTGATTAGGATCAATGCAAGCTAAACAAACCTTTTCTGATGTTGTTGGAACAATTTTTCAAAAAGCTGTTATTGCAAGGGCGTTCTCTTTTGTTTTGCACAGTGGTATTCGGCTATGAATATCCAGCACCTCAGTCGACGAGGCAAGGGCCGAGATCCCTTCACCGGGAGTGACTCCTTGGACAGAAGTTTGCGTCAGGGCAATAACTTCACTATAGTCGATTACTTTTGCTTTGCATCGTGGTATTCAGATAGAATATCCTGCACCTCATTCTACGGAGAAAGAGCCGAGATCCCTTCACCGGGAGTGACCTCTTTAGCAAAGGTTTTCGCCACTATATTTTTATAAAAAGCTATCTATTTCCTTCAACGATATCAAGTTCATTACGTTAAAAGGTTTTTCGCCAAAAACCTGACGTAGCCCTCCGTCATTTCAGATTATTATTGCTTAGTATTCGTGCTACGTATGTCGTGCTCAGCCGAGGCGTAGTGTGCTGTAGCTGTGTAATGCTTTTCTGTCTTATGGATATGTGATTGGTTAGGATAGTCGTACGGTCATTTTGGTTCAGTTAAGGACTCCTGCGGGTTGGTCTAATGCAATCAAGATAATGACGGGTTGAACTTGGCTAGGATCCTTTGATATGTTGGCTCAGTCAAGGTCACTTGGGTCCTGAAGGGTTCCTAGGCACTCTAGTTAGGTCTCACAAGGCATCGAACATGCCAATTTAAAAAAAATGGTGCCGAGAAACCCTAGACTACGGATCTTAGACTAGATATTTAGGCGAAATGATAATCTAGTTAACACTTAACTACTTGGATATGGAAATTACAACCTTTGTAGATCCGGATATCCACCTCCACGGCTCCGCAACGAAGTCTCCTCGCTGTCCATGTCGAACCTCGGGCTCTAGCGTCGGCTTCATCGGAGAATCGGGTGAGCTAGGTCGCCGGCTTCGTGTCAAAGACGATCTACGTCGAGGCATCGCAAGTTCAAGCTCCGACTTCACAAAGTGATGAAACTTGTGAAGAAAACACACTCTACAACTTGGCTAGAGGTAGATGATGAAGAAATAGGAGGTGGGTTCTCTTTAGAATTGGATTTCTCACTCTCAAGCTCAAGTTGCCATTGATGGACCTTGAGCTTTTGTTGAAGAAGAAGATGAAGATGAAGAAAGAAATATGATAAGTGTTTTTCAATAATGAAATAAAATTGATACTTATCATAATCTAACATGGGTTAAGTGTAGAGAGCAAACCATGGTAAGTGGGAATAGTTAGGGTTTAGCATAAAGACAAAATGGTCTTTGAGTCAAACCTTCATGAAGCTTCATTAAGCTTCATGACAAAAGAAAACCATTTTGTTTTTATAAAACAATAAAAAGGAATGGATAAATAAATGTGTGATAAAACCAAAACCCTAATTATCCTCTTAACCATGGGTTTATTCTTTACACTTAACCAAATAAACATGCATCATCTAAAATGATACAAACAAGTGTACAAAAGTATATCACATATACATCATGCACATCAAGTGAGAAAATCCATTTAAAGTGAACCCATATTAGTTAATGTAAAGTAATATATCAAATATATAATTATACATTAAATCATTAAATCAACACTTGATTTAACGACCCGGTCATATCGTATATGACCGACTAATATCAATAGTAACAACTTATCGAATCAACACTTGATCCGATAACCCGGCTATAATGCATATAACCTATCAATGCTACAAATCGTGAGAATGAAATTCGGTATCACATACACGCATTATTCTCGGTCCCGCACATATCTCATATGCGCTCCTATTTCGTTTCGCTTGAGCCAGGAAACCTCTGTGTAGGACTCTAAAGACTCGTCAATATGCCGGTAGCAGATAATGATCATATCAAGCACCCACAAGCCGCAAGCGGTCTGCTAAACGTAACGGCCACCCGGGTATTGAGCGATCAGAAGATCGACGAGCTAGCCCGCTCACACTCCTGCGAATCCGACCAGCAACACTTACCGTACAGTCCGGTCTCTTCGTCTGATACGTCGCATATCAAGTCTAGGGGTGGTAAACGTCAGACCCCAATACTCGATAAGTCGTGCCGATGTGAGGCTCATAACGGGTCGAGAAACTACTGGTAACACTTAACAGCAAATCTCTGATCAGCCCTGGCCAGGGACTTCCCTGTTACGGCCAATCGAGCACAGCACAACATCAACCCCCAATACCGGGAGAGACGAAACCCCTCCTATCGCTCATTGCCTCCATGTGACTCGGGACTGTACCCAAAGACCACCGTTTTGCACGCCCTCATGGACGTGGTAAGGTGGAGATCAAAGCACAGTGGGAATCATACAAGACTCTATGACGATCTCGGGTCTACAGACTAACCTGTACAAGTGTCACCTGAGAACTGCCATCTGACGTGAGGTATAATACCATCTGGGAGTTCTCGGCGAGTCCGTCCAGTGTACCCAGTCTCCACTGAGCACCCGTATACCATCTCTGATGTCAAACACCAATGGATGTGGGATCATCCATCGCCCATCTCATGGGTCGAGAAGCGTATACGCTAGTCTACTCTGGTATATCGATGCCCCGTCTCGATACACCCACGACTAGGGACCTTGAAGGATGTACTTATGGACTACCATGTCCCCACTAGTATGATCTGCATCACAGTCCAGGTAGTCAAGTACATATCCTAAGGGCTTTACCAACATGTAACTATAAGACAGTATAAAGAGACTAGTGTACATGTTAAGATAAAGAGTAACCAGATAGCATACTATCATATCGAGCAAGAAAGTCATCTCTATATATGTCCAAGCATCCAATATAATATACATCATCTGTACAATACTGGCCTCTAGGGCATACATACAACTAACAATCTCCCACTTGCACTAGGGCCAGCTGCTGTAGTATCTCATACCGAGCATCCCGAAGAGTCTCTCAAACTGTGTCTGGGGAATGGCCTTCGTGAGTGGATCCACCGTGTTGTTCTTCGTGTCAACTCTCCTGACCTCGATCTCCCGGCGATCAACTATCTCCCGGATCAGGTGATACCGCCTCAGAATATGCCTGGACCGCTGATGGGACCTGGGTTCCTTGGCCAAAGCCACCGCTCCATTGTTATCGCAATACAAAGGTATTGGACGCTCAATGGATGGAACCACTCCAAGTTCAGTAATGAACTTCTTGATCCAGACAGCCTCTTTGGCAGCATCGTTGGCAGCGATGTATTCAGCCTCCATCGTCGAGTCTGCCACGGTTTCCTGCTTGGAACTCTTCCAGCTAACCGCCCCTCCGTAAAGGGTAAAGACAAAGCCCGACTGCGACTTAGAGTCGTCCTTATCACTCTGGAAGCTCGAATCGGTAAAGGACTCCACTTGGAGCTCTCCGTTACCATACACCAAGAACATATCTCTAGTCCTTCGCAAGTACTTGAGAATGCTCTTCACAGCTGTCCAGTGACTCTCTCCAGGATCAGCTTGATACCTGCTCACTATACTTAGTGAGTATGCAACATCGGGTCTAGTACATAGCATCGCATACATGATAGAGCCTACTGCCGAAGCATAGGGTATCCCTTGCATGCGAGCTCTCTCCAAATCAGTCTTGGGAGACATCTCTTTGGAGAGAGTGACTCCAGAGATCGTGGGCAAGTTCCCACGCTTGGACTCTTCCATACTAAACCTCTTTAGTATGGTGTCAATGTACCTGGATTGGGACAATCCCAAAATCCGTTTGGATCTATCTCTATAGATCCTAATCCCCAATATGCAGGAGGCATCACCAAGATCTTTCATTGAGAATCTTTGTGATAAGAAGAGCTTGACCGATTGCAGCATAGGAATATCATTTCCTATCAAGAGTATGTCGTCCACGTACAATACGAGGAAGACAACCTTACTCTCTGCCACCTTCTTGTAGATACAAGGTTCATCTGGATTTTTGACGAAATCAAACTCTTTGATAACGACGTCAAAGCAGATGTTCCAACTCCGCGATACTTGCTTTAATCCATAAATGGATTTAAGCAGCTTGCACACCTTGCCGCTGCTCCCACTGTCTACAAAGCCCTCTGGCTGAGTCATGTACACGCACTCTTCTAAATCACCATTTAGAAAGGCGGTCTTAACATCCATTTGCCAGATTTCGTAGTCGTGATATGCAGCGATGGCAAGCATGATCCGGATGGATTTAAGCATAGCCACTGGAGAAAAGGTTTCGTCATAGTCCACACCTGGTCTTTGACGAAAACCCTTTGCTACAAGTCTAGCTTTGAAAGTCTCCACTTTCCCATCTACACCAAGTTTCTTCTTGAAGATCCACTTGCTCCCAATGGGTTTTACCCCTTCAGGAGCAACGTCCAAAGTCCATACTTTGTTGGTGTACATGGATTCCATCTCGGACCGCATAGCATCCAGCCATTTCACTGAGTCCCCACTCGTGATGGCCTGCTCGAAGCTAGTTGGGTCATCATCTTCCATGATGCAATCCTCGCTTCCACCATCAATGAGAAAACCGTAGTATCTCTCAGGTGGACGAGAAACCCTACCAGATCGGCGGAGAGGCTGAGGTTCGTCGGGTACTACCGAATCTTCTGGTTCCACTAAATCTTCAGTTATAGTTTGTGTTTCTGGAACTTCTTCCAGTTCTACCTCAGAGCCACTAATCTCTTTTGCAAGAAATTCCTTTTCTAAAAAGGTGGCATGTTGAGCAACAAACACCTTTTGTTGTTCACTGTGGTAGAATAGATATCCATACGAATTGCTTGGATATCCTACAAACTTACAAAAAACTGATCGTGCCTCGAGTTTGTCTGGGTTTTGCTTTTTAACATAAGCCGGACAACCCCATATCTTAACTCTTTTAAGAGATGGTCTCTTTCCATTCCATATCTCATATGGAGTGGTAGGCACAGATTTAGTTGGAACTCTATTCAATAGGTATATGGCTGTCTCCAGCGCATATCCCCAGAAGGAAATAGGTAACTCAGCTGTGCTCATCATAGAGCGCACCATATCTAATAGGGTGCGGTTCCTCCGTTCTGATACACCGTTGTGCTGTGGTGTATATGGAGGAGTCAGCTAAGAGAGAATCCCATTCTCTTTTAGGAAGTCCAGGAATTCATTGCTCAAGTATTCACCTCCTCGATCAGATCGAAGGATTTTAATACTTTTTCCGGTTTGGTTCTCAACTTCTTGTTTATATTCCCTAAATTTCTCAAAAGCTTCTGATTTGTGTTTCATCAGGAACACATACCCGAACCTAGAGAGATCGTCAGTGAATGTAATGAAGTATGAAGAACCATCCCTAGCATGTGTAGACATGGGACCGCATACATCACTATGAATAAATCCCAAGAGTTCGGTAACTCTTTCTCCGTGTCCCGTAAACGGAGTTTTGGTCATCTTGCCTTTGAGACATGACTGGCAAGTGTCATAAGATGAAAATTCAAACGGATTTAAATATCCATCCTTATGCAACTTAGCCAGTCGTGTCGCATTGATGTGACCCAGTCTATAATACCACAAGAAGGATTCGTTGAGTTCAGAACTCTTCCTCTTGTGTGTGTTTGTTATGCTCAGAACTGTTGATTGATTTAGAACATAAATGCCATTGCATAACGTGCCTGATCCAACCAACTTTTGGTTACGGAAAATGTTCATAACATTGTCCTGTAATACAAAATTATATCCCTCTTTACTTAATAAAGAAACCGATATAATGTTGCATATCAGGTTCGGCATGTAATAGCATTCGTTCAGAACCAATGTATTACCAGTTGGTAATACAAGGTGATATTCCCCGACAGTCTTAGCTGCAACAATTGCACCATTTCCAACTCTAATGTCTTTATCACCTTCTCCAAGTTCTCTACCTTTCTTGAGCCCATGTAACTGATTACATATATGGGATCCTGACCCGGTATCTAATACCCAGGACGTAGAGCAAATGGAGAAACAGTTCTCTGTAACGAACACACCCGAAGAAAATGCATCAACATGTACTTTCTTCATTCGGGTGGCATGGGAATCCTGGTATTCCCCTATATCCTGTTCATTCCTATAACTCTTATAAGAAAGAACGGAACCAACGTTCCCCAGCACAGTATAACATGCGGGTTCGGTCAATACATCCATATTATTATCTTCATTAGGGCATGAAATGGTCGCTACCTGGAGAGAGAGAGAAGAAAACACTTTAGCGTATGCTCGTGCAAGATCAGATTGGTTATTATCTTATCTAATCAGGATGGCTCCCACTACTTTTTATCAAATCTTCCTTCAAACCCTAAAAGGAAAGACTAGCCGGGATTAATTACACACTACAAGTTCGCCAATCTTTCAGCCAGGCCAGTGTCGGTACTTTGAGGGAGGTCCCCGTGCTTTCGCACGAACCTAATTACTGTAAACCTCGTTTTCCCAGAGGCGTAACCTCGTTAACACCTTTCTAGACACCTACTTGATCGGCTAATTGTAATGTGTAAAACTCTCTCAGGAGTAACTCTTACTCGCAGTGGGTATCGGGATCCAACTATCTCATAGAAGGTATGCAATCTCATTGCAAATTTCAACACTTGAAATTCCCGATAATATTTTGCCCCTAGCAACTTATGACCTTGGCTAAGGTCAACAAATTTTAAGCGCTAGTCAAGTTCAACCCGTCATTTCCTGATTGAATTAAACCCACCCGTACGACCCTTGGCTAAGGTCAACAAAGTCGCACGACTACCCTAACTTAATCACATCTCATGTTTTAGCAGATAAATACTAATTAGCTACCGTACACCACGCCTTGGCTAAGGTCAACAAACGCAGCACGAATACTAACTAGTCTTTATCTGAAATGACGGAGGGCTACGCAGGTTTTTCTGAAAACCATGAGCGTAATGAACATGATATCGTTGTAGAATCAAATGAAGTTGTGAAATGGAGTGATTTTGAGGTTTTTTCTAGTTTTGCTAAAGGAGTCACTCCCGGCGAAGGGATCTCGGTCCTTTCCTCGTCGAATGAGGTGCGGGATATATCATATATATCGCTGTGCAAAGCAAAACTCAAAAACAATCAAAAGCAAACCGAGTATGTAGCATCTGCCAGCTATTGCTAAAGGAGTCACTGTTGGAGATAGTGCCCTCAGAGTCAATTATTGGATCACATGTACGTGATTGCAATGATTGAGGGGAGGACCTATCCCGGTAGGACAGTCTTACTCGAGATGATAGTATGCTATTTGGTTTATCTTTATCATCGTGTACTGCTTTAGGTGACCTGAAAAGTCACTATTACACGTTGATAGAGCCCCTAGGATTCTTGCTTGACAACCAGCAGTATGAGGGCGATCATATAAGTGGGAGCTGGGGTCTACAAGCACATCCTTAAAAGGTCCCTAGTCGTGGGAGATTCGAGACAGGGCATCGTTTCTCCAGAGTAGACTAGTGTATACAGTCGAGACCCCGACGAGGGGCGGTGGCCGATCTCACAAGCCACTGGTGTCAGTTGGTTCACCTAAGATGTATACAGGTGCTCATTGGGTTATGAGTACACCGGACAGGACTTGCCGGGAACCTGCTAGTTGGGTATATACCAGACGTCAGATAGCAGTTCTCTGGTGACATGTGTATAGGTTAGTTCATCGACCTGAGACCGTCATTTGTCTCGTGTGAGTTCCCACTGTGCTTTGATTACTACCCTACCACGGCTCAAAGGAGTCGTGCAAACAGGTTTTAGTTGGGTACAGTCCCGAGCCACATGGAGGCAGTGAGCGGATCTGCAGGGGTTCGTCTCTCCCGGTATTGGGGGTGAGGTCGTGCTGTGTCTAGGAGAGCCAGAACATGAAAAGTCCTTGGCCAAGGCAGGAGATTTGCTGGTAGGTATTCCAGTAGTATCTCAGGGTGTTCTGGGCTACACTCCGACACGACTTGTACCGCTTTTGGGGGTCTGACTTTTACCAACCCCCTAGGCCCGCCATGCGATGCTCATAGACGAACGGACCGGACTGTACGGATATTGTCACTGACAGGCTCAGTAGGGTGTCAGGATGAGTTCGCTCATCGACGTCCCCTTTTAGTCAGTAGCTGGTGGCCCGTCACGTATTGGCTGATACCTCTGACGTGCTAGTGGTTAAATCCACAGCCATAGTATTGACGAGTCTTTAGAGTCCACCACACACAGACAGTTACTCAAGTTTCGGGCGAAACGCTGTAGAGGCCGTATGGAGATATGGCAGGGTTCGATCAGATACGTGCGGTATTGCACGGATCGTGATCGGACGGTTTTTACTAGCCGGCTTTGGCTTAAGCCGGATCCTAGTATCTGATAGTGTAGTTTTGTCTCTTTGTATTTGTGTTCAGTGGGAATACAAATGCGGGCATGTATTTGCAGTAGCGGGGTTTTCCTGTAATTTATTACGGGATCGGTTTTCTGGGGTTGCCAGTTTGCATTCCGTTCCGGCCGGTTTTCTCTTTTTCCTTCCCGGTCGGACTTTTCGTTGGAGGGTGTTAATTGCAAGTTTGCAATTAACATTTTGTGAGGGGTTTCTTTGCTTGAGTGTGGCTTCATCATGAGATTCCCTTTTGGTCCATTCCATTGCTTTTCATTTGATGGTGCTTTGATTAGTGGTTGATGTGAGATAATTTGATAATTATCTTCACATATTGTTTTATGCCTTTGTTTTATCTCTTTCCTAATTCCATCTTGTTGTGGGGCCGGCCATTTTTCCAGCATGATACATGATTGCTTTTGAATGTGTGGAGAAGGGTTTTTATTTGTGTGTGGATAATTTTTTCATGTTATTTGGTGGACCCCCTTTTGTGTGTAGGCTGTGAATGGATTAATTCCTTTAGCATAGTTTTAATTGATTCACTTCAACCTTTTGGTCATTCACTGTGAGCACAATATTCTTGAGATGGCCGAGCCCTTTTTGAGGAGATGCTCACTCTTTTTGATTGGAGGCTCCATTTTTCTCTAGCATCCATGAAAAATTCTTGTGCTAAAATTCCTCCATCATGGCAACTTCAAGAAACCCCAAAGAGATAACCTTCTACACTATTTCTATAGCAAGCCTTGGACGCGTCGGCTAGCCAACTTCGCGCCCGAGTTGCCTCGGTCAAGAGGCGGGAGCCCGTAAAAGATTCCGGCTACGTGGTGCCCTTTCCGATGAGCGAGGAGGTGACGGAGATTCCGCGGGAGATCGGAGTGGAGACGAAGACCGAAGGACACGGATCGCTTGGTATAGCATCTCTACTCTTTTCTATTTTGCTAGTTGCTAGGTTAATGGCCCGATCCGGGTAAAAAGTCCGCGGTGGTGCCGTTTTGCAAAGTTCGCAAAGTTTTTCTTTTCCGCGTTTCCGGTGTCGGATAGACGGCCGGGGCGCCCCCGCGGGCTTACATTGGTATCAGAGCCACGCCATTAACTTAGCCTAGCATGGTCTAGTGTGTTTAAAACCCGATTGAACAAAATCCCCAAAAACCGTATTTTTCATACTTCATGTTTCTGTCGAAATTTTTTCAAGCTCCAAAATTTTTTCAGCTCACTGCAGAAACACAAGCATGGAATTCTAAGACTTCTGGTAAATTTTCATGCATTGATCTCTTAGTACGACCGCGGAAACGCGGCCAAACCCCTAGTTTGGCCGCGGTTCCGCGGTGGGAATGTGTGATCATTGCACCAAAATTTCCCAGTAGGTCTTATACTTAGAAATAGGGGTTTTGGGATATTATTTTTGGGCCCAGATTTTCTGTAAGTGCTACAGTACTGCTTGGGGCCCACTTTGATAAATTTGTTCTATCGGAATTTTTAAACATGCCAGTTCACCGTTTTTACATTATATCTGCGACCGTGAATGTCACTTGATCGGTAAATCCCGTCTAACTGCTATAGCCCGGTTAGACGGATTTGCGAACGTGACATTCACGTTGATGTTCTGTGATTGACTGTGTTGTTGCGGATCGGTCGTGGGGGATAGCCTGGTTGCAGTGGTAGTACAGTTTTATTTTATATGTACATTTGATATTGCGGGACGAGCGTCCGACATGTGGACTGCCGTCGCTGCCTGTTTGTATTATTCTTTTGGGGCACGGCTAGGTTGCGGTCGATGTACCCGTTGTATGTATATTTTACTTTCTGTACTAGGATTACCCCGCGGAGGGGTGCACGGATAGCCGGGTTCTAGAGGGCAACAAGCCCGCATCTCATGGCATTGAGATGGAGGGGGCTTCACTCTAGAATTGGCGGGCTATTCGCCGCACTCGTAGGGGGTATAGGGTTGACCCAGGAGGGGTGCCCAAGTTACCGGATTCCGTGAAGTGCTGGGTGGTCCATTCACGGAAGGGGGCTGCCTCGCTTCAGCTTTTGGCGGGTAACTTGCCGCGCCCGTAGGGGTCTAGGATTTCATTGCACAGGCTATCCACACGACCAGGCGAACGTCGGGTTTCAGCGGCTCTGTGAAACCTGGGGATCCCAGATATCTGTATTGATCTGTGTTGCTGTACTTTTCTGTGCTGCATTGTTTATCACGCCTTGAGCGAAAATTATATATTGTATATATATTAGTAGATGTTGTATATGTTTTGCATCCGCGCTAGTCCAGTCCCCGCTCTGTCGTTAGTTAGCTAACCTAACGGGTGATGACGGGACCCAGTGGCGAATGCGGATGGCATATACGTACGTCAGTATATTTTCGTTCTTTGTGGTGTGATCAATTGATGGGACTGCGTTGATTCGGATCAATGCAAGATAAACAAACCTATTCTGATGTTGTTGGAACACTTTTTCAAAAAGCTGTTATTGCAAGGGCGTTCTCTTTTGTTTTGCACAGTGGTATTCAGTTGGAATATCCTGCTCCTCAGTCGACGAGGCAAGGGCCGAGATCCCTTCACCGGGAGTGACCCCTTGGACAAAAGTTTGCGTCAGGGCAGTAACTTCATTATAGCCGAATACTTTTGCTTTGCGTCGTGGTATTCAGTTGGAATATCCTGCACCTCATTCTACGAGGAAAGAGCCGAGATCCCTTCACCGGGAGTGACCTCTTTAGCAAAGGTTTTCGTCACTATATTTTTAAAAGCTATCAGTTCCTTCAACGATATCAAGTTCATTACGTTAAAGGTTTTCGCCAGAAACCATTCGTAGCCCTCCGTCGTTTCATATGGATAGTCAATAGTATTCAAGCTATGTATGTTGGCCAAAGTCAAGGCACAGTGTTTGGTAGCTGTTGGGTATTCATATGCAGCATAGATAGATGCGTTGGTCTGGGACAGTCGTACTGCCATTTTGGCCAAAGTCAAGGGTATGTACGGGTGGGTTCAAATCAACCAGGAGAATGACGGGTAGAACTTGACATGTGACTTATGATATGTTGGCCAAAGTCAAGGTCATAAGAGCATGGGGCAAAAATCCACATCGGGAGTTTCAAAAGTACTGAAACTTGCCAGATATGCGCATACCTTCTGGAGTGTGATAACGTGTGCGGATTCCGTCACGTTATCATGCGATGAGAGTTGGATCCCGATTCCCACTGATGAGTTGGTTTACTCCTCGGGTTATCCCGGCTAATTCTTCTTTCAGGTTTGGGGAAGAATTTGACGTTACAGTGGGAGGTTTCCAGATTAGATAAATTGGTAACCATTCTGATCTAGGTTAGAGTGCACGCTGAGTGTTTCTTTTCTCTCTCTCTCTGGCAGCGACCATTGACCCGACCCTAGACTATGACTCAGTGACCAAGTTGACCGAACCTTCTTAACACTGGCTTTTAGATTGTCAGAGTTGCAGACCTCTTTGCCACTCCTACTTTTACTCTTTTCTCCGGGACACCCCGTATTACTACGAACGTCCACTTCCATTGGACAAAACCATCGTATGGTTATATACGAACTCGAAGGACTTCGAGGATGGTTTCCGGTTCTGGAGAAAACGAATAGGACTATTCAGTTGTCTTTACCTTTTACCTTCTCTCAGGTTGCGAGTACTCCTTGATTTAGGAGATAGTACACCTATTACGCAAATTGGATAGTCTTCTTCCAAACCTTAGGCTGGTGCCGAACAGTGGGGAATGAAGAAAGCCAATTAGCCTAAACGGTGTACAGAAGGTATTAAGTTCAGACAAAGCAAGGGATTAGTAAGAGGGCAAAATAAATTGCGACTGCTATTCACGACCAAACCATGTACTTCTTTGTCAATCCTAAATCACCTATGAATTAAGTTCATTCGGTTGTCTTTTATCCTCACCTTCTCTCGCATTGCGAGTGCTCCTAGGACTAGGACAGTACACCCATTATGCTTATTGGATAGTCTTCTTCCAAACCATAGGCTTGTGCCGAACGGTAGGGAAGGAAGAAAACCATTTGGCCTAAAGGGGTGTACAGAAGGTAATGACTAAAGACATATAAAGGGATTTGGAGAGGTGGCAAAGAATTATACAGTTATAGTTGTGAATCTGGATAATGGAAGAGGCATTACTAAGAATACCAGGATACCCTATCGAAACATCTCAATGTTTCAGTTTCACTGTGTACTGTTAAATGAAAACTGATTTCCCAAATAGGCACTTGCTCCAGGGTATGTATTTACCAGGTATGAGTCTCACATCTGTATGGTTTTACAGATGATGAAGGGGAGTAAGTTATTGGGAATTAGGTGACCATCCTCGTTATATCGGGATTCGTTGGAATTGGTGATATTTGAGGAAGCCATCTGGGTTGTTTGCCGGTCGGCAAATATTTGGTTTTGAATATCCGTTGTTGTGCACCAATTTCAAATTGATATATCTGTACGTCTATTTTTATAGAGTGAGACATATCTTTTTGAAATTATGTCTATGACATTTACCTATACCAGTGGATGGTTAGGTAAGGAGTATTGAACAGCGGTGTAATTCTTCTTAACCAAAAGTACAGTTTTCAACCTACGACACACAGTGAATGAGTCACCAGACTCAGGGGACTTATACAGAGTATTGTATATTGTCCAGTGTCCATTAGGATAGAGGGGTTGGTCCTCGTACTATATTCTGTTTACTTTTAACTTCTCTAGTTCTTAGACACGTGTTTCGTAGAAACACAGGGTCTAAGTTTTGAGGAGTTATAGGTATAAGAGTAAAGTAGTGAACCAAGTGTTGCAAGTATCGGGATTCTTCAAGGTGATCGAAGATGTAGATACTTGTGAATGGTATTTAGTTGATAGTAATGATTAAGAGAACTAGCTTCTCTTTCAGGTTACTCATAATTGGAAGTACTCCTAAGTTGAGTGACGCTGATCGGCCTCTCTTCCATTTAGTTGACATGCACTGGAGACAGCTGCATGATTTGGATCTGGTTCAATTAAATCAGTGCCTCTGTTCTTGGATATAGAACAGTTCATATCTTGACATTGTTAAGATACGGGGAGTTGTCCGGCTTATGCTTAAAACCAGACTCTGGACAACTCAAGGCACGTTTCAGTAATGGCTGTTTGTGGGTTGACCCGGGCTATGACGAGGGTTGATTTTCTACCATCTGGAAGATCAATAGTAATATTGTTCTTGACTCGCCACAGTTTTATCAAAAATGGATTTTTTCAGAAAAAACAGTAGTAGGAGTATGGTAGAACTGGAAGTGATTCCAGAACCGCAAACGATTACTGAAGATTTGATAAGAACCTAAAGATTCGATCTGGTTTGACATTCCAATGGCCACTCCGCAGATAAGGTGGGTAACCTCCGGCACCCGAGAGGTACTTCGGTATGCTCAAGGACGGTGGCAGGGAAGTTCTTGTTTACCCACACTTGCCATTGCTGTTGTTCCAGGCTGCGAGACCCGGCGGGAGGATGAGTATAGCGTCGTTCTAAACTTGCTTTAGAAGTGTACGTCTATATGACTCTGCCAGAGGGTTGTCGTAGTCAGTAGGAGCAGCGGAAGCATTGGCGGACATCAGGCTTATGTCTATTTATAGACTAGAACAGATGTTGCGGAGATAGATCATCTATTTCTGATGTGACAGTCATAGGTTTGACTTCATCAGAATAGAGGATGGATCTGTTAAGAAGGTAGTAGGGTGTGATGTCCTGGTATTTGATGACATACACAGAGTAGGAAGTGATATTCCTATACTACGATAGGTTATACTTTGGTCGTCATACAGTGGTTTCTCCACATAGGACTTGGATATAATATCAGACATTCTGGTTACTAGATCTATGGTTTTAGATCTACATTTGGGTGGTTTCCCAATCTGGGTACTTTGACCGCATTCTATGAGTATTTAGAATGGACGACTCCTGGCACGGTAGTGTACCTGCAGGTAATAGAGTCACCCTCTCTAAAGGTGTCTTACAGACTAAAGGGGAGAGGGATACGCATGATTGACAGATCACTTGCTTAGGCAATTGAGTCAATCATGAGATGTCAAGTACCACACCAGATGTTGTTCTTGCAGTAGGTGCAATAAGTTGATATTGATCCAATCCTGGAGAAACAGTCGGAAGCAGTTTTAGAACATAAGTGAATGTTCTAGGGATATGATGACGGCAGTCTTCTTCGGGAGACAGTTATCATTCCAGGCTTCCAAGGTGACATGGATGGCAGAGTGGCTGTCAGAGTTATAGTTTTCCCTCTGACGAGGGGCAGTATTTTGGACAGGAGGTCCAAGTGGATACTGAGGGAAGGCATGGCGCAGGACACTGATTAAGTTCAGTTGTCGATATAGTCTAAGAAGTTTGGATTTGGAGTTCACTTATGAGCTAGGTCCCATCAAACATCCAGACATTCTAAGACAGGTATTGCTCATTTCGGGAGATAGTTTTCTCTGCGAACATGAGATATAGAGAGATATAGAAAGAAACATCAAAGCGGATCCACTCACTGAGGCTATTCCTCGAACGCAATAGTTTCGCAAACGAGCTTTGTGAGACTGACTAGTAGAGGAGTTGGGTGTTCGGTATCACACGGGCTGTGAGTATGCGACATCGCAATAATTAGCCTTGAGTGCAAGTGGGAGATTGTTGGAGATAGTGCCCTCAGAGTCAATTATTGGATCACAGGCACGTGATTGCAATGATTGAGGGGAGGACCTATCCCGGTAGGACAGTCTTACTCGAGATGATAGTATGCTATTTGGTTTATCTTTATCATCGTGTACTGCTTTAGGTGACCTGAAAAGTCGCTATTACACGTTGATAGAGCCCCTAGGATTCTTGCTTGACAACCAGCAGTATGAGGGCGATCATATAAGTGGGAGCTGGGGTCTACAAGCACATCCTTAAAAGGTCCCTAGTCGTGGGAGATTCGAGACAGGGCATCGTTTCTCCAGAGTAGACTAGTGTATACAGTCGAGACCCCGACGAGGGGCGGTGGCCGATCTCACAAGCCACTGGTGTCAGTTGGTTCACCTAAGATGTATACAGGTGCTCATTGGGTTATGAGTACACCGGACAGGACTTGCCGGGAACCTGCTAGTTGGGTATATACCAGACGTCAGATAGCAGTTCTCTGGTGACATGTGTATAGGTTAGTTCATCGACCTGAGACCGTCATTTGTCTCGTGTGAGTTCCCACTGTGCTTTGATTACTACCCTACCACGGCTCAAAGGAGTCGTGCAAACAGGTTTTAGTTGGGTACAGTCCCGAGCCACATGGAGGCAGTGAGCGGATCTGCAGGGGTTCGTCTCTCCCGGTATTGGGGGTGAGGTCGTGCTGTGTCTAGGAGAGCCAGAACATGAAAAGTCCTTGGCCAAGGCAGGAGATTTGCTGGTAGGTATTCCAGTAGTATCTCAGGGTGTTCTGGGCTACACTCCGACACGACTTGTACCGCTTTTGGGGGTCTGACTTTTACCAACCCCCTAGGCCCGCCATGCGATGCTCATAGACGAACGGACCGGACTGTACGGATATTGTCACTGACAGGCTCAGTAGGGTGTCAGGATGAGTTCGCTCATCGACGTCCCCTTTTAGTCAGTAGCTGGTGGCCCGTCACGTATTGGCTGATACCTCTGACGTGCTAGTGGTTAAATCCACAGCCATAGTATTGACGAGTCTTTAGAGTCCACCACACACAGACAGTTACTCAAGTTTCGGGCGAAACGCTGTAGAGGCCGTATGGAGATATGGCAGGGTTCGATCAGATACGTGCGGTATTGCACGGATCGTGATCGGACGGTTTTTACTAGCCGGCTTTGGCTTAAGCCGGATCCTAGTATCTGATAGTGTAGTTTTGTCTCTTTGTATTTGTGTTCAGTGGGAATACAAATGCGGGCATGTATTTGCAGTAGCGGGGTTTTCCTGTAATTTATTACGGGATCGGTTTTCTGGGGTTGCCAGTTTGCATTCCGTTCCGGCCGGTTTTCTCTTTTTCCTTCCCGGTCGGACTTTTCGTTGGAGGGTGTTAATTGCAAGTTTGCAATTAACATTTTGTGAGGGGTTTCTTTGCTTGAGTGTGGCTTCATCATGAGATTCCCTTTTGGTCCATTCCATTGCTTTTCATTTGATGGTGCTTTGATTAGTGGTTGATGTGAGATAATTTGATAATTATCTTCACATATTGTTTTATGCCTTTGTTTTATCTCTTTCCTAATTCCATCTTGTTGTGGGGCCGGCCATTTTTCCAGCATGATACATGATTGCTTTTGAATGTGTGGAGAAGGGTTTTTATTTGTGTGTGGATAATTTTTTCATGTTATTTGGTGGACCCCCTTTTGTGTGTAGGCTGTGAATGGATTAATTCCTTTAGCATAGTTTTAATTGATTCACTTCAACCTTTTGGTCATTCACTGTGAGCACAATATTCTTGAGATGGCCGAGCCCTTTTTGAGGAGATGCTCACTCTTTTTGATTGGAGGCTCCATTTTTCTCTAGCATCCATGAAAAATTCTTGTGCTAAAATTCCTCCATCATGGCAACTTCAAGAAACCCCAAAGAGATAACCTTCTACACTATTTCTATAGCAAGCCTTGGACGCGTCGGCTAGCCAACTTCGCGCCCGAGTTGCCTCGGTCAAGAGGCGGGAGCCCGTAAAAGATTCCGGCTACGTGGTGCCCTTTCCGATGAGCGAGGAGGTGACGGAGATTCCGCGGGAGATCGGAGTGGAGACGAAGACCGAAGGACACGGATCGCTTGGTATAGCATCTCTACTCTTTTCTATTTTGCTAGTTGCTAGGTTAATGGCCCGATCCGGGTAAAAAGTCCGCGGTGGTGCCGTTTTGCAAAGTTCGCAAAGTTTTTCTTTTCCGCGTTTCCGGCGTCGGATAGACGGCCGGGGCGCCCCCGCGGGCTTACAGTCACTCCGTTGAAGGGATCTCGGTCCTTTCCTCATCGAATAAGGTGCAGGGTATATCATATATACCGCTATGCAAAGCAAGAACTGTAGCTTCCTGTTTTGTTTGAAATCTGATTCTACAACATCTTAGGTTTCTTTTCTTTCATTAATCACATTAATGAAGTCCCATCATTTAAATACCTAAACATCACAGATAGATATGACGTACACTTATGCCATCCGCATTCGCCTCGATGTCCCCTCGTGCACCGTTAGGTTAGGTAACTAACGACAGAGCAGGGCAGGGCTAGCACGGGTGTAAAACATAAGTAACGTCTATATATTATATCATATATACTATATACTATATCCATCACAGAGTCACAACACATATATCGCAGCAGAATCAACATATGAAATATTGGATATACTAGGACGTCCGTGTTTTCAATACGAGCCAGTATAAAACACGGATTCCACGGTCGTGATGAATAGCCAATCCCACACCCCTAGACCCCTACGAGAGCGGCAAGCAACCCTGCCAATTCTAGGGTTAGGAGACCCGGACTCGACTCCTCGAGTTGGTCTCCCACTGGACCCCAGAACCCGGTTACTTGTGCTCCCCTCCTTGGGTCTATTCTAATGCGGAAAAGTAAACAATATACAAAGGGTGACAGCTTCCGCTACCTGGAAGTGCCCCAAATAAAAGAATATTACATACAAGTTTTTACATGAATGAAAATGGAAAACACTCATCTCACATAAAAAACCCCCGGCTATTCAAACACGACGATCCAATATAACATATCCAGCAACACATAACATCACATGTCATCAACGTAAGTAAATATGTCCATCCCAATTGTCGTTGACATATAGCAACGAAACCGGCGATATCACATATTACACTTACGGTCACAGAAAAGAAAGTGTAAAACTACAACAGTTGGAATCCGCAACCTCTTTAGACATCACATGCCTAACAGTTACAAACCTCGCATTTTAGTCTCATTATCGAAAACTCTTTTCAATATCGTATGGGACTAAACTGCTAGATTTATAACATTCATCCAGTTATCTCATAACTGTTTGTGAATTCCAATTATTGTATCCAATTCCGGATAAATAGAATATATTAAACTTTCCGATCGAACATTCGAACACCCAAGTTTTCCCGACACCGATCAACACATGAAATAGGTTCAAAAACATTCACTTCATGCCTCAGTACCAACGGTCCAGCCGTAGAAGGGTCAAGCCAACGCCTCACATGTGGCACGCCGTACTGCCCCAAACCCGAAGGTTCAAAGGGCAGTTCAAGACGGTCACACAATCGAGTTAAGGTTTGTTGTCTTCTAGAGGGACCATCGCGCTACTTGCACTACTTCGAACGTCTTTTAACCACAGAAAAATCCAACACTTGGAATTTTTCGGCAGGGGAAAAGTTGGGTATTTGTATCCGGTCAAACATTTTAACATATTCTACAGTTATCTGGAAATCCACTTAGACAAAGTTCGATAATCCGATCGAATCGTTGATTCCCTACACAACCCCAGAATACTCAACTCTGCAGTCAAATTAAAATTCCCAGAAAACTCAGAACAATTAATCAGGTATTACTGTGCAAAGAAGTGGGGCTGACGTCATCAAGGAGCCGCGGAACCGCCGCAGAAGCCATGCTTCTGCCGCGGTTCCGCCGCCGTTTGTACTGTTCACAGGAAACGATTTGCACAGTAATTCTTAGATTTTATTGCTGATTTTTTAAGGCAATTTTAATTGACAAAAAACCACAAATTTGAAAAATTTCCAGAGAGCTATTTCGGGGTTGGGTTTTCGGTTCGTCCGGGTTTCAAACTCTGTCTAGACTTCGCCTAAGGCTCTAGCTAGGCTCTGATACCACTGAAGGGTTCCTAGGCACTCTAGTTAGGTCTCACAAGGCATCGAACATGCCAATTTAAAAAAAATGGTGCCGAGAAACCCTAGACTACGGATCTTAGACTAGATATTTAGGCGAAATGATAATCTAGTTAACACTTAACTACTTGGATATGGAAATTACAACCTTTGTAGATCCGGATATCCACCTCCACGGCTCCGCAACGAAGTCTCCTCGCTGTCCATGTCGAACCCCGGGCTCTAGCGTCGGCTTTATCGGAGAATCGGGTGAGCTAGGTCGCCGGCTTCGTGTCAAAGACGATCTACGTCGAGGCATCGCAAGTTCAAGCTCCGACTTCACAAAGTGATGAAACTTGTGAAGAAAACACACTCTACAACTTGGCTAGAGGTAGAGGATGAAGAAATAGGAGGTGGGTTCTCTTTAGAATTGGATTTCTCACTCTCAAGCTCAAGTTGCCATTGATGGACCTTGAGCTTTTGTTGAAGAAGAAGATGAAGATGAAGAAAGAAATATGATAAGTGTTTTTCAATAATGAAATAAAATTGATACTTATCATAATCTAACATGGGTTAAGTGTAGAGAGCAAACCATGGTAAGTGGGAATAGTTAGGGTTTAGCATAAAGACAAAATGGTCTTTGAGTCAAACCTTCATGAAGCTTCATTAAGCTTCATGACAAAAGAAAACCATTTTGTTTTTATAAAACAATAAAAAGGAATGGATAAATAAATGTGTGATAAAACCAAAACCCTAATTATCCTCTTAACCATGGGTTTATTCTTTACACTTAACCAAATAAACATGCATCATCTAAAATGATACAAACAAGTGTATAAAAGTATATCATATATACATCATGCACATCAAGTGAGAAAATCCATTTAAAGTGAACCCATATTAGTTAATGTAAAGTAATATATCAAATATATAATTATACATTAAATCATTAAATCAACACTTGATTTAACGACCCGGTCATATCGCATATGACCGACTAATATCAATAGTAACAACTTATCGAATCAACACTTGATCCGATAACCCGGCTATAATGCATATAACCGATCAATGCTACAAATCGCGAGAATGAAATTCGGTATCACATACACGCATTATTCTCGGTCCCGCACATATCTCATATGCGCTCCTATTTCGTTTCGCTTGAGCCAGGAAACCTCTGTGTAGGACTCTAAAGACTCGTCAATACGCCGGTAGCAGATGATGATCATATCAAGCACCCACAAGCCGCAAGCGGTCTGCTAAACGTAACGGCCACCCGGGTATTGAGCGATCAGAAGATCGACGAGCTAGCCCGCTCACACTCCTGCGAATCCGACCAGTAACACTTACCGTACAGTCCGGTCTCTTCGTCTGATACGTCGCATATCAAGTCTAGGGGTGGTAAACGTCAGACCCCAATACTCGATAAGTCGTGCCGATGTGAGGCTCATAACGGGTCGAGAAACTACTGGTAACACTTACCAGCAAATCTCTGATCAGCCCTGGCCAGGGACTTCCCTGTTACGGCCAATCGAGCACAGCACAACATCAACCCCCAATACCGGGAGAGACGAAACCCCTCTTATCGCTCATTGCCTCCATGTGACTCGGGACTGTACCCAAAGACCACCGTTTTGCACGCCCTCATGGACGTGGTAAGGTGGAGATCAAAGCAAAGTGGGAATCACACAAGACTCTATGACGATCTCGGGTCTACAGACTAACCTGTACAAGTGTCACCTGAGAACTGCCATCTGACGTGAGGTATAATACCATCTGGGAGTTCTCGGCGAGTCCGTCCAGTGTACCCAGTCTCCACTGAGCACCCGTATACCATCTCTGATGTCAAACACCAATGGATGTGGGATCATCCATCGCCCATCTCATGGGTCGAGAAGCGTATACGCTAGTCTACTCTGGTATATCGATGCCCCGTCTCGATACACCCACGACTAGGGACCTTGAAGGATGTACTTATGGACTACCATGTCCCCACTAGTATGATCTGCATCACAGTCCAGGTAGTCAAGTACATATCCTAAGGGCTTTACCAACATGTAACTATAAGACAGTATAAAGAGACTAGTGTACATGTTAAGATAAAGAGTAACCAGATAGCATACTATCATATCGAGCAAGAAAGTCATCTCTATATATGTCCAAGCATCCAATATAATATACATCATCTGTACAATACTGGCCTCTAGGGCATACATACAACTAACAGGTCCTAGGGGTAAAAATCACATCGGGAGTTTCTAAAGAAACTGAAACTTGCCAAGCATGCGCATACCTTCTGGAGTGTGGTGACGTGAGTGGATTCCATCACGTTATCATGCGATGATAGTTGGATCCCAATTCCCACTGATGAGTTTGTTTACTCCTCGGGTGATCCCGACTAATTCTTCTTTCAGATTTGGAGGAGAATTTGACGTTACAGTGGGAGGTTTCCTGATTAGATAAATTGATAACCATTCTGATCTAGGTTAGTGTGCACGCTGAGTGTTTCTTTTCTCTCTCTCTTTGGCAGCGACCATGACCCGACCCTTGATTATGACTCAGTGACCAAAATTAACCGAACCTTCTTAAACACTGGCTTTTGGATTGTCAGAGTTGCAAACCTCTTTGCCACTCCTACTTTTACCCTTTTCACCAGAACACCCCGTATTACTACGAACGTCCACTTCCATTGGATAAAACCATCATATGGTTATATACGAACTCGAAGGAATTTATTCGAGGATGGTTTCTGGTTCTGGAGAAAACGAATAGGACTATTCAGTTGTCTTTTCCTTTTACCTTCTTTCAGGTTGCGAGTGCTCGGATTAGGGCAGTACACCCATTACGCAAATTGGATAGTCTTCTTCCAAACCATAGGCAGGTGCCGAACGGTAGGGAATGAAGAAAACCATTTAGCCTAAAAGGTGTACAGAAGGTATTAAGTAAAGACAAATAAAGGGATTAGTATGAGGGTAAAGTAAACTGCAACTGCTATTCACAACCAAACCAAGTATTTCATTACCACTCCCATTTCACCTTTGTATTTCTCCAGAACACTCCGTATCACTACGAAAATCCACAGTTATTTGGATACTCCATCGTATGGTTATATACGAACTCAAAAGGAACTTGTTCCAGTTCGGGGATGGATTCTGGTTCGGGAGAAATAGGAATAAGGTTTATTCGGTTGTCTTTTATCTTCACCTTCTCTCGCATTGCGAGTGCTCCTAGGATTAGGACAGTACACCCATTATGCTTATTGGATAGTCTTCTTCCAAACCATAGGCTGGTGCCGAACGGTAGGGAAGGAAGAAAACCATTTGGCCTAAAGGGGTGTACAGAAGGTAATGACTGAAGACATATAAAGGGATTTGGAGAGATGGCAAAGAAATATACGGTTACAGTTGTGAATCTGGATAATGGAAGAGGCATTACTAGGAATACCCGGATACCCCTTCGAAACATTTACATATTTCAGTTTCACTGTGTATTGTTAAAAGAAAACTGATTTCCCAATTAGCCCTTGCTCCAGGGTATGTATTTACCAGGTTTGATTCTCACATCTGTATGGTTTTACAGATGATGAGTGGGAGTAAGTTATTGGGAATTAGGTGATCATCCGCATTATATCGGAATTCGTTGTAATTGGTGATATTTGAGGAAATCACCTGGGTTGTTGCCCGACGGCAAATATTTGGTTTTGAATATCCGTTTTAATGCACCAATTTCAAATTGATATATCTGTACGTCTATTTTTATAGAGTGAGATATAACTTTTTGAAATTATGTCGACGACATTTACCTATATCAGTGGATGGTTAGGTAAGGAGCATTAAACAACGGTGTAATTCTTCTTAACCATAAGTACAGTTTTCAACCTACAACACACAGGGAATGAGTCATTAGACTCAAGGGACTTATACAGAGTATTGTATGTTGTCCAGTGTCCATTAGGATAGAGGGGTTGGTACTCGTACTAGATTCTGTTCACTTATGACTTCTCTGGGTCTTAGACATGTGTTTCGTAGAAACACAAGGTCCAAGTTTTGAAAAGTTATAGGTATAAGAATAGAGTAGAGAACCAGGTGTTGCAAGTATCGGGATTTTTCAAGGTGATCGAAGATGTAGGTACTTGTGTATGGTGTTCAGTTGGTAGTAATGATTGAGAGAACTTGCTTCTCTTTCAGGTTACTCATAATTGTAAGCACTCCTAAGTCGAGTAATGCTGATCGGCCTCTTTCCATTTAGTTGACATGCACTGGAGACAGCAGCATGATTTGAATCTGGTTCAATTAAATCAGTGCCTCTGTTTCTGTATTGGATATAGAACAGTTCATATCTTGACATTGTTAAGGTACGGGGAGTTGTCCAGCTTATGCTTAAAACCAGACACTGGACAACTCAAGGTACGTTTCTGTAATGGCTGTTTGTGGGTTGACCCGGGCTATGACGAGGGTTGATTTTCTACCATCTGGAAGATCAATAGTGATATTGTTCTTGACTCGCCACAGTTTTAATAAAAATGGATTTTTTTTTCAGAAAACAGTAGTGGGAGTATGGTAGAACTGGAAGTGATTTCAGAACCGCAAACGATTACTGAAAATTTGATAAGAACCTAAAGATTCAATCTGGTTTGACATTCCATTGGCCACTCCGCAGATATGGTGGGTAACCTCAAGCACCCGAGAGGTACTCCGGTAGCCTCAAGGACGGTGACAGGGAGGTTCTTGTTTACCCAGATTTGACACTACTGTTGTTCCAGGCTATGAGACCCGGCAGGAGGATGAGTATAGCGTCGTTCTAAACTAGCTTTAGAAGTGCACGTGTATATGACTCTGCCAGAGGGTTGTCGTAGTCAGTGGGAGCAGCGGAAGTATAGTGGACAAGTAGCTTATGTCTATTTATAGACTAAAGCAGATATAGCGGAGATAGATCATCTATTTCTGATGTCACAGTCATAGGTTTGACTTCATCAGAATAGGGGATGGATCTGTTAAGAAGGTAGTAGGGTGTTATGTCCTGGTATTTGGATGACATACATAGAGTAGGAAGTGAAATTCCTATACTACGGTCGGTTATACTTTGGTTGTCACACAGTGGTTTCTCCACATAGGATATTAATCCAGTCCTGGAGAAATGATCGGAAGCAGTTTTAAAACATAAGTGGATGTTCTAGGGATATGATAACGGCATCCTCCTTCGGGAGACGGTTATCACTCTAGGCTTCCAAGGTGACCTGGATGACAGAGTGTCTGTCAGAGTTATAGTTTTCCCTCTGACGAGGGGCAGTATTTTGGACAGGTGGTCCAAGCGGATACTGAGGGAGGCATGGCGCAGGATACTGATTAAGTTCAGTTGACGATACATTCTAAGAAGTTTGGATTTGGAGTTCATTTATGAACTAGGTCCCATCAGATATCCAGACACATTCTAAGACAGGTATTGCTTATTTCGGGAGATGGCTTTCTTCGCGAACTTGAGATAAAGAGAGACATAGATAGAAACATTAGAGCGGATCCACTCACTGAGGCTATTCCTCGAACGCATTAGTTTCGCAAACGGTTTTTTGTGAGACTGATTAGTAGAGGAGTTGGGTGTTCGGTATCACACGGGCTGTGAGTATGCGACATCGCAATAATTAGCCTTGAGTGCAAGTGGGAGATTGTTGGAGATAGTGCCCTCAGAGTCAATTATTGGATCACAGGCACGTGATTGCAATGATTGAGAGAGGACCTATACCGTTAGAACAGTCTTACTCAAGATGATAGTATGCCATCTGGTTTATCTTTATCATCGTGTACTGTTTCAGGTGACCTTACAGGTCACTATTGCACGTTGATAGAGCCCTTAGGATTCTTGCTTGACGGCCCGCAGTATGATGGCGATCATATACGTGGGAGCTAGGGTCTATAAGCACATCCTTAAAAGGTCCCTAGTCGTGGGAGTTTTCAAGACAGGGCATCGATACTCCAGAGTAGACTAGTGTATACAGTCGAGACCCCGACGAGGGGCGGTGGCCGGTCTCACAAGCCACTGGTGTCAATTGGTTCACCTAAGATGTATACAGGTGCTCATTGGGTTATGAGTACACCGGACAGGACTCGCCGGGAACATGCTAGTTGGTCTTATACCAGACGTCAGATAGCAGTTCCCTGGTGACATGTGTACAGGTTAGTTCATCGACCTGAGATCGTCATTTGTCTCGTGTGAGTTCCCACTGTACTTTGATTACTATCCTACCACGGCTCAAAGGAGTCGTGCAAACAGGTTTTAGTTAGGTACAGTCCTGAGCCACATGGAGGCAGTGAGCGGATCTGCAGGGGTTCGTCTCTCCCGGTATTGGGGGTAAGGTCGCGCTGTGTCTGGGAGAGCCATTACACAAAGCCCTCAGCCGAGACAGAAGATTTACTGGTAGGTATTCCAGTAGTATCTCAGGGTGTTCTGGGCTACTCTCCAACACGACTTGTACCGCTTTTGGGGGTCTGACTTTTACCACCCCCTAGGCCCGCCATGCGATGCTCATAGATGAACGGACCGGACTGTACGGATATTATCACTGACAGGCTCAGTAGGGTGTCAGGATGAGTTCGCTCATCGACGTCCCTTTTGGTCAATACCTGGTAGCCCGTTACGTATGGCTAATACCTCTGACGTGCTAGTGGTTAAATCCACAACCAAAGTATTGACGAGTCTTTAGAGTCCCCCACAGACCGTTTTCTCAAGTTTCGGGCGAAACGCTGTAGAGGCCGTATGGAGATATGGCAGGGTTCGATCATATACGTGCGGTATTGCACGGATCATGATCGGACGGGTAATACTAGCGGGCTTTGGTTTAAGCCGGATCCTAGTATTGTACAGTGTAGATTTTGTCTCTTTGCATTTGTATTCAGTAGGAATACAAATGCGGGTATGCATATACAGTCGCGGGGTTTTCCTGTAATTTATTACGGGATCAGTTTTTTTAAGTTGCCAGTTTGCATTCCGTTTCGGCCAGTTTTTCTTTGTTCCTTCATGGCCGAACTTTTGCGATGAGAGGGGCTTATTTGCAAGTGTGCAAATTAGATATGTGGAGGGGGTTTCTTGTAAATGAAGGATTATGATAATCTAGTATCTTTTGATTCCATTCTTTTCTTCACATGGTTTGCATTTAATGTGAAGGGATTTGTAAAAGACTTTGGATTAGATATGAGGTGACATCTTTTTCTTGTTATCATCCATTTTCTTCTCTTGCTTTTTGGCTTCACATTTTTCCTCCCATGATAAGGATATGGCCGGCCACTTCTTGATGGGTAGAGCAATTCATTTTTGTGGGAGAAATTTTGTATCTCATTTTTCCATTCATGCAAAAAAACTAGCTCCATTTCATTGCTCATTTCATCTCCTCCCTCCAAAGGCAACTTCAACTACACCAATGAGACAAAGCTTTCTACACTTCATCTACAGTATTCTTGGACACGTCGACTCGCCAACTTCGTGCCCGAGTTGCCTCGGTCCAGAGATGGGAGCCCGTAAAAGAACCCGGCGATGTGGTGCCCGTTCCGACGAGGAGATGAAGACCGGAGATTCCGCGAGGAGATCGGAGTGGAGGCCGAAGACCGAAGGACACGGATCGCTCGGTATAGCCCTCTAACCTCTCTCTAGTTAGCTAGTTGTAGGTTAATGGTTACGATCCGGGTTTTAAGCTTGCGGTAGCGCCGGTTTTCAAGTCAAGAAAAATTTTCGTTTCCGCATTTTGGCCTCGGAAAGACGGCCGGGACGCTACCGTAGTCCTTACATCTACATGTAAGCAGGTATGTATGATGAGCGCAATAGCACAATAATCAACGTCTCAATGTCAAATGACAATACAATACCACTTAGGGGTATATGTAGCTATAGCAGGGTATGTGGGTATACATGTAAATATGTTTGCATGATGTACATGTAGCTATAGAAAGATATGGGTAAATACCTATCAATAATGATGCAATACCATATGAGTATATGTGTAAACATGTAGGTATAGCATGGCATATGTGTAAACATGTAGGTATACAGGTATGCTCTATTTCATATGCACAATGGAAATAAGAATCAAGTCTCAATGTCCCTAACCAATACAATATCACATATGTATAGGTGTAAGCATATAGGCATAGCAAGGTATATGTGTATGCTATCTTTCTTATACACAATGGAAATAAGGATCATGTCTTAATATCCCTAACCAATACAATATCACATATGTAAAGGTGTAGTGCATATCATGGCAATTACCGACGGTGTGTGTATAGCATACAATTTGTGCTTGTGCAACATGAACCATCAATAATAGTATTGTGTCGTATTAATACCATGTTCATATACAATAGGCAATGAGATATGCAAAAATGGTACACATGCACAATCAATGTCCATATACTTGTAACTAATAATCATGTCATATAATCTAGCCCACACGCATAACGCCATGCGGGCGATTCCCCTATAGATGTTAAATCTATTCACTGATGACATCGAGCTAAGTAAATCCGACCACCTGCTTCCTTTTCTTCACAGCGTCCGAAGTCCCTGCTCGCGATCCTAAAATTTCACAAACACAACA
This sequence comes from Agapanthus africanus, assembly GCA_030015575.1. Classification (NCBI taxonomy): domain Eukaryota; kingdom Viridiplantae; phylum Streptophyta; class Magnoliopsida; order Asparagales; family Amaryllidaceae; genus Agapanthus; species Agapanthus africanus. The sequence goes on from CM057348.1 coordinate 273,032,324, forward strand.
CATAAGACTAAATATCCTGCGCCGATACAAAGACAACGAAACGTAAGGATAACGTCAACAAGATATACACACTGTGCACTTTGTGTACAAAACGCGTACGATATCGGCACCACCTCAGCTAGGAACGCTAAACGACACAACCATCAAGCCTTGACCCGGATCATACCGATCTTGCATTCACAATACAATATATATCGTGGAAGATAATATATATAACATCGCAACGTTAATAGAAACCCATGCCTAATTTTACCGAAAACCTAGTAAGCACCTTTTAAACATTTTAGCTCATATCTAATTGTTTAAACCATTCTAGCGATCATAATCATCATATAATATCTTGATTAAACCATACAAACCCTTACTATAATTTTAATCTCACCCAAATAAAATTTAGTCTAAGCTAGTTTGCATTTAAGCTTAATTAGACAATTAGGAAAACAACAAATTCACAATCTCACTATTAGGTCAAGTTTTCCTTGTATAAACAACTCACTTAACCATTACAAATAATCAAAATCCTAACTTGATCTTCAAAACTTTTTCTTGAATTTCTAAACATGCTAATTAAAGCTTTATTTAAATATCTAATAAGCTAGCTTAATATATTAAAACAACAATTAAACTTAGGGTTAGGATTTTATACCTCAAATCTTGATTCTAAACTTGCAAAAAGATTTCCAAAATAGCCTCCAAAATGCTAATTTTCATGAAGATCCAAGCTTGATTAAGGCTAAAGAATAATGGATATTGATTTGTTTTTGAGTTTATGGGATTATTTGTTGAATTTTGATGAATTTTTGAAGCTTTAAAGAGTGGAAATGGAGAGGGAAAATAAAAGGGCAGCCAAGGGGGAGGGGTCGGCCACTTGGAGAAAAATAGGGAAAGTGTGGAAGTGTGTGGAAGAAATTAGATTAAAAATGCCATTAAAGCTTAATAACAACCATTACTTTATGCCACCTCAAATCTTTTTAATTAAAAACTTCATTAACCTTCAAAATATCTAGATATTTTCCAAGATATTTTGCAAAGAAGTCAAAGTTGCTTAATCTTGTGATTAAGTGGCAAGGATTCACATTAGCATAATTAACCCAATCAAATTTGTAATTACCACTAATTAAGTGCATAATTAAAAACTTATAATAAATATATTTTAATTAAGAAAAATATTTAAGTGAACTAAAATTTACAAGCGACTAACTAAATACCGCAACTAGCAATTTCCTAGTTAAACTAGGTGCAGTTAAGTATATACTGAAAAATGATCGCTTCTAGGTTTTTACGGAAAACACAATTTATTTTACTTAATATCGGAAAATTCGCCTAAACGATTTCTAAAACGTTACAACAGTCTTACTCGAGATGATAGTATGCTATCTGGTTTGTCTCTGTCATCATGTATATGCATTATGTGGTATTACAGATCACTATTATATGTTGATAAAGCCCATAGGATTCTTGCTTGACTACCGGCATTATAATGGTGATCATATACGTGGGAGCTGGGTGGTCTATAAGCACATTCTTAAATGTCCCTAGTCGAGAGAGTGTCGAGACTGGGCATCGATACTACAGAGTAGACCAGTGTATACTTTTTGAGACCCCGACGAGAGGCGGTGGCCGGTCTCACAAGCCATTAGTGTCAGTTAGTCACCTAAGATAGTATACAGGTGCTCATTGGGTTATGAGTATACTGGACGGACTTGCCGGGAACATGCTAGATGGTATTATACCTATTGTTAGATAGCAGTTCTCAGGTGACATGAGTACAGATTAGTCTGTCGACCCGAGATCGTCATTTGTCTCATGTGAGTTCCCATTGTGCTTTGATCACTACCTTACCATGGCTCAAAGGAGTCGTGCAAACATGTTTTAGTTGGATACAGTCCCGAGCCACATGGAGGCAGTGAGCGGATCGTCGGGGATTCGTTTTTCCCGGTATTGGGGGTTGATGTCGCGCGGTGCATGGATGGCCATCACCAGAAATCCTTGGCCAAGGTAGACGAGAATTACTGATTTGGATCAATAGTTTCTTAGTATGTGATGGGCTTCATACTGATACGAAATATCGCGTTATTAGGGGTTTGACTTTATCCACCCCATAGACTCGATATGCGATACTCTTAGACGAACAGACTGGACTGTACGGAGATTGTCATAGACTGGCTCAGTAGGGGTTTGGATGAGTTTACTCATCGGCCTTCCTTTCGCTCAATACCTGGGCAGCCGTTACGTACAGTTAGTACCGCTGACGTGCTTGTGGTTAAACCCATTACCAGCGTATTGACAAGTCTTTAGAGTCCCACACAGAGGGTTTCCCTGGTTCAGGCGAAATGATGTAGTAGCCTTATTTTGATACGTGCATGGTTCCGATCGAATTATTGTACTAGTTACCCGGACTTTCGATCGGACGGTTGATAATACTAGCCGGCTCGGGATTGAGTCGGATTATTAAATCAGGTATTGATTTAATAATTTACGTATATATATTTCGATATGTATATTCTAGTATTATGTTCTTTGTGTTATTCTTTCTCTTTGGGTATTCGTATTTTGGTACGAATACAGATATGCATATACAGTTGAGTGTAATCCGTATTTATATGGAAAACATTCTAGAAGGTGAACACCTCATTTTGGATTATCCATTTATTTAATTAAATGGAAATGAGGTGTAAAGGTTTAGAAGAGAGTATGGTGAGACCCATGCTTGAATAGTGTTGACAAATGAATTGTTTATTTATTTGTGCTCACTATTCAAGTATGGTTGCATTATTATATTTGAAAAATTGGTCTTACAAAACCTTGCTTGAGATTTTCTCACTTAGATGGTTCAATATTTTTTGACATGGGATTTTTTCACACTCTCACCATTTGCTTTCTCTCTTCACTACCTTTCTTGAGCTCCTTCTCCTTCTTCTTCATTTTCTACCTTACCATCTCAAGTGTTGAGAATCAAGAGTAGAAGAGAGATAGATAAACATTTAGAGCCACTCACTATATCTCTAGGCACTCTAGATTAGCAATCTAGAGTCCCTAGTTTCTCCACTAGTTTCTTAGTGTGGAGCTAGAGCCATGAGCTACATCCTTCGGGTGGATCATCTTCGACGGAGGAAGACTGACGGTCAAGCTCGTTCAAGGAGACTTCAAGGAGCTAAGGAAGATGGTAGAAGACCGAAGGACACGGTTCATTCGGTATAACACTTCTATCACAGTTGACAACCTCTTTTAGATTTCTAGTTTCATGTTTGCTTTCGATTCTACGTATTTGTTTCTAGAGCCAAGTTTTTTAAACACCAAATTTTTTCGTTCCGCAATGGCTGCGGTCGACGGCCAGGACGCTAGGAACCCTAACATGGTATCAGAGCTACTAGGCAGGGTTTCCGACCCATGGGGGTTCTCACTGTGGTGACAGTAGTGGCAAAGCACAGGCTCTTACCACCACGGTATCCCGTGCGGTTATATGGTCCGGCGGGTTATGGTCCGGCGGGTTGTTTCCGCTGTGCCACGGCCAGTTTTCGTCACGAGGGGATTACGTATAAAGTAGCTGCTGAGGGACCTATAGGCGCCATGGTCAGTTTTCGCTGCGTTGACTGACCCAACATGATATCAGAGCCACCCAAACATTAGAAACTAGTAGTAGACGATGCATTAGTTTCAAAACCCAAAAATTTCGATTTCAAAACCCACTCTCTGTTCTAAAATTTTTTTGATCTCTGAATTTTTTTTAAAGAAGTGCAGAGACTTAGTTTAGACATGATTGTGACACACAATGAAAACGAGGCAATTTGATGCAAATTTAGCCGGCCAAAATGCTCAAATAACCGGTCTCACCTTTTCACTATTCACCTTTGGACCTCGTTTTCATGCTGTGTCTTGGGTTTTGTAAATTGGTAATTTTGGTCATGTTTGATTTGCCTCAGATTTCACTTAGTGTTATATTTTCTTGGGACAACTTGGAAAGTTTCAAAAGTTGAAATTTTGCATCATTGATATCTGTGATGTAGTGTATGTGTTTTTCAAACGTCGTCTATTTGCTATATGTCGTTTAGACGGGGTTGCATATACTTGCTTATACTGCTGTGATGTTGATATCTATAATGGCTATGTTCAGATTGTCGTGTGGGATAGCCTCTAGTGCAATAGTGGTTGTACAGTTTAGATTCATTTGTATATTCGTTATTGCGGGGTGAGCGTCCGACATGTGGACTGCCGTTTCCGCCATATTGTATATTCTTTTATTGGGGCACGACCGGGTTGAGGTCGATGTCGCCATTGTATATATACTTTTCTTTTCTATACTAGGATTACCCCGCGGTGGAGTGCTCGAATAGCTGGATTCTAGAAGGCAACGGGCCCACATCTCATGGCGTTGAGACGGAGGGGGCCTTACTCTAGAATTGGCGGGCTATTCGCCGCACTCGTAGGGGTCTAGGATGACCCACGGAGGGGTGCTCAAGTTACCGGATTCCGTGAAGTACTGGATGGCCCATTCACTTTGTTGATTGGGGTTGTCTCACTTCTGAGATTGGAGGGTAACTTTCCGCACTCGTAGGGGTCTTGGTTATACATTGCACAGGCTATCCACACGACCGGGGAACGTCGGGTTTCATTTGCGGCTCAAAGGAAACCCGGGGCTCCTAGATTATCCGTTGTTCTGTGATACTTATCGCTCTTCTGTGATGCGTATTGCTCTTCTGTGATGTTTCTTATATCATTCCTGGGACGAATGTTATATATATATATTTATATATACTAGTATGTTTTGCATCCGCGCTAGTCCAGCCCCCGCTCTGTCGTTAGTTAAGTAACCTAACGATGCATGACGGGCCCCAGTGGCGATTGCGGATGGCATATACGTATATTGTATTTTCATTCTTTTCTGGTGTGATATGTATTAATTGATGGGACCGCGTTAACTTTGATTAATGCAAGGAAAAACAAACCTAAATGATATTGTAACCAAGTTTTTAAAAAAACTGACATTACAGACGTTTTCTTTTGCTTTGCATCGTGGTATTCGGTTATGAATATCCAACACCTCATTCGGCGAGGTAAGAGCCGAGATCCCTTCATAGGGAGTGACCTTTTGGGCAAAAGTTTGCGTCATTGTAATAACTCCACTATAGTCGATTCTTTTGCTTTGCATCATGGTATTCAGTTAGGAATATCCTGCACCTCATTCGATGAGGAAAGAGCTGAGATCCCTTCACAGGGAGTGACCTCTTTAGCAAAAGTTTACGCCACTATATATTTGGAAAACCACTCGGTTCCTTCAATGATATCAAGTTCATTACGTTAAAGGTTTTTCGCCAAAAACAAACCGTAGCCCTCCGTCATTTCCTACGAGTAGTACTTAGTATTCATGCTGCGTTTGTTGACCGTGTCAAGGCGTAGTGTGTGGTAACTAAGTGGTGCTTGTTTGTAGCATGCAATGCGATTGGTTAGGACAGTCGTGCGGCCTTGTTGACCGTGTCAAGGGCTCGTGCGGGTGGGTTTAATGCAATCAAGATAATGACGGGTTGAACTTGAATAGGACCTTTTGATTTGTTGACTGTGTCAAGGTCACTTGGGTCCTAGGGGAAAAAACCACATCGGAAGTTTCAAATATAAAGAAAACTTACCAGACATGCGCATACCTTCTGGAGTGTGGTGACTTGAGTGGCTTCCATCAAGTTATTATGCGATGATAGTTGGATCCCGATTCCTATTGATAAGTAGATGTTACTCCTCAGGTAATTTTCATATGATCCCGATTAATTCTCCTTTTAGGGCTTGAAGGAGAATTCGAGAAATCAGTAAGAGTTATCCTGATTAGATAAACTGATTAACCAATCTAATCTAGGTTAGAGTGCACGCCGAGTGTTTCTTTTCTCTCTCTCTTTAGCAGCGAACATGACCCGACCTTAAACTAAAACTCATGAACCAAGTTAACCGAACTTTCTTAAAAAATTTTGGCTTTTGGATTTTCAAAGTCGCATATATCCCTACCGCTCCTACTTTCCCTTTGCATTTTTTCAGAACACTCCGTATGACTACGAAGATCCATATTGCTTGGATATTCCATCGTATAGTTACATACGAACTCGAAGAAACTTGTTTCTGTTCGAGGATGGATTCCGGTTATGGAAAAATTGAATAAGATTATTCGGCTGTCTTTTCTCTTTACCTTCTCTCAGGTTGCAAGGGCTCCTGGTGTTAGGAGAGTACACCTATTACGCTTATCGGATAGTCTTCTTCCAAACCATATGCAGCTACTGAAAGGTAGGAAAGGAAGAAAACAAATTAGCCTAAGTGTGGAGTACAGAAGTTAATAAGTAAAGACATATAAAGGGATTAGAGTGAGGGCAAAGGAAATTGCGACTACTATCATTCACGACGAAGCTGCGTATACCCCTGCCACTCCTACTTCCCCTTTGCATTTCTCCAGAACACTCCGTATCACTACGAAGATCCATATTGCTTGGATATGCCATCGTATAGTTACATACGAACTCGAAGAAACTTGTTTCAGTCCGAGGATGGTTTCCGGTTCTGGAGAAATTGAATAGGATTATTCGGTTATCTTTTCTGTTTACCTTCTCTCAGGTTGCGAGGACTCCTAGTGTTAGGAGAGTACACCTATTACGCTTATTGGATAGTATTCTTCCAAACCTTAGGCTGGTGTCGAAAGCTAGGGAAGGAAGAAAACCAATTAGCCTAAGTATGGTGTACAGAAGGTAAGAAGTAAAGGCATATGAAGGGATTGGAGCGAGGGCAAGGAAATATACGGTTATTATCATGAATCTGGATAGTGGAAGAGGCATTATTAGGAATAACTGGCTACCCTTTCGAAACATTTTCATGTTTCAGTTTTACTTTGCGGTGTTAATTAGAAACTGTTTTCCCAATTAGATTTTTACTCCAGGGTATGTATTTACCAGCCTTGATTCTCACATCTGTATGGTGTTACAGATACTGAGTGGGAGTAAGATATTAGGAATTTGGTGATTAGATCCTCTATATATCAGAATCCTTTGTAATTGGTGATATTTGAGGAAATCACCTGGGTTTTACCTAACGGTAAATATTTGGTTTTGAATATCCGTTGTTATGCACCAATTTCAAACTGATATATCTGTACGTTTATTTTATAAAGTGAGATATAACTTTTTGAAATTATGTCTATGACATTTATCTATATCAGTTGATGGTTAGGTAAGGAGCATTTAACAACGGTGTAATTCTTCTTAACTATTCCACAGTTTTCAACCTACGACGCATAGGGTTTGAGTTATTAAACTCAGAGGACTTATACAAAGTATTGTATGTTGTCCGATGTCTGTTAGGATAAAGGGGTTGGTACTCGTACTATATTCCGTTTACTTATAACTTCTCTTATTTTAGACAAGTATTTCGTTGAAATACAAGATCCAGATTTTGAGAAGTTATAGGTATAAGAATAAAGTAGAGAACCATATGTTGCAAGTATCAGGATCCTTCGGAGTGATCGAAGGTGTAGATACTTATGCTAGGTATTCCGTTGTAAGTAATATATTTGAGAACTTGCTTCTCTCTCAGGTTACTTATCTGTGAGTATGCTCCTTGATGAGTAATGCTGCTTACCCTTCTTCCATTTAGCTGATATGCACTGGAAACAGCTTCTTGATTTTTAATCTGGTTCCTATTAAATTAGTGCCTTTGTTTCTATATTGGATATAGAATAGATTCATATCTTAACGATATTGAGGTGTATGGAGTTGTCCGGCTTATGCTTAAAACCAGAATCCGGATAAACTCTAGGCACGTTTCAGTAATGGCAGTTTGTGGGTTTTCCTGGGATTTGATGAGGGTTAACATTCTACCATTTGGAAGATCAATAGTTATATTGTTCTTGACTCGCCACATTTTTAGTAAAATGAATTCTTTTCAGAAAACATTACTGGGAGGATGGTAGAACTGGAAGTGATTCCAGAACCACAAACGATTACTGAAAATTTAGTAGAACCTAAAGATTCAATTGGTTTCGACGATCCATTAGCCACTCCGCAGATTTGGTGGGTAACCTCAGCCACCAGAGAGGTACTTCGATCTCCTCAAATACGGCGACAGGGAGGTTTCTGATGACCAAAGCTTGCCACTATTGCTGTTCTAGACTATGATATCTGGCAAGAGGATGAATATAATGTTTTTCTTAATTAGCTTTAGAAGTGCACGTGTATATGACTCTGCCAGAGGGTTGTTATAGTTAGTGGGAGCATCGGAAGCATGGTGGGAAAGTAGCTTATGTCTATTTATAGACTAAAGCAGGTATAGCGGTGATAGATCATCTAATTTTGATATGACAGTCATAGAGTTTGATTTCATCAGAACAACAGATGGATCTGGTAAAAAGGTAGTTGGGAGTGATGTCCTGGTATTTGGATGACATGCTCTTTATAGGAAGTGATCTTCCTATACTACGATCGGTTATACTGTGGTTGTTACAAGGTGTTTCTCCATATAGGATCTGGATAAAATATCAGGGATTCTGGTCACTAGATTTATGGTTTTAGATCTAGATTTGGGAAGTGTCCCAATTTGGGGACTTTGACACTATTCTAAAGTGTTTTAGAATGGACGACTCCTGGCGTGATGGTGTACCCACAGGTGATGGAGTCACCCTCTCAAAAGAGATGTCTTCTAGACTGATGAGGAGAGGGATTTGCATGATTGGCATATCACTTGCTTAGGCAATTGAGTTAATCATGAAATGTCAAGTACCACACCAGATATTGCTTTTGCACTTGCTGCAATAAGCGAATATATTAATCCAATCCTGGAGAAACATTAGGAAGTAGTTATGAACATAAGAGGATGTTCTTGGTATATGGTAATGGCAGCCTCCTTCAGGAGGCAGTTATCATTTCTGGCTTCCAAGGTGACCTAGTAGATAGAGTGGCTGTCAGAGTTATAGTTTTCTCTCTAATTGAGGGGCAATATGTTGGACAGGTGGTCCAAGCGGATACTGAGGAAGGCATGGCGCAGGATACTGATTAAATTTAGTGGATGATACGGTCTAAGAAGTTTGTTGGATTTGGAGTTTATTTGTGAACTGGATCCCATCAGATATCCAGACAAATTCTAAGACAAGTATCGCTCATTTCGGGAGATAATCTTTCTCCGCAAAGTTGAGATATAGAGAGATAAAGATAGAAACATTGGAGCGGATCCACTCACTGAGGCTATTTTTCGAACGCAATAGTTTTATAAATGGGCTTTGCAAGACTGATTAGTAGAGAAGTTGGGTGTTAGGTATCACATGGGCTGTGAGTATGCGACACCGCAATAATTTGCCTTAAGTGCATGTGGGAGATTGTTAGCTATAGTGCCCTCAAGTCAATTATTGTAATCGCAGGCACGCGATTGTGATGATTGAGGGAGGACCTATATGGGTTTGTCTCTGTCATCATGTACATGCATTGTGTGATATTACAGATCACTATTACATATTGATAGAGTCCATAGGATTCTTTCTTGACTACCAGTATTATGATGGCGATCATATACGTAGAAACTGGGTGGTTTATAAGGACATCCTTAAATGTTCCTAATCGAGGGAGTGTCGAGACTGGGCATTAATACTTCGGAGTAGACTGGTGTATACTTTTCGAGACCCCGACGAGAGGTGGTGGCCGGTCTCACAAGCCATTGGTGTCAGTTAGTCACCTAAGATAGTATACAGGTGCTCATTGGGTTATGAGTATACTGGACGAACTCGTCAGGAACATGCTAGATGGTATTATACATATTGTCATATAGCAGTTCTCAGGTGACATGAGTACAGGTTAGTCTGTCGACCCGAGATCGTCATTTTTCTTGTGTGAGTTCCCACTGTGCTTTGATTACTACCCTACCACGGCTCAAAGGAGTCGTGCAAACATGTTTTAGTTAGGTACAGTCCCTAGCCACTTAGAGGCAGTGAGAGATCGTCGGGGATTCGTCTATCCCGGTATTGGGGGTTGATGTCGCGCGGTGCACGGGTGGCCATCACCAGAAATCCTTGGCCAAGGTAGATAAGAATTACTGATTTGGATCAGTAGTTTCTCAGTGGGTGATGGATTTGGATCAGTAGTTTCATGCCGACACGAAATGTCGCTTTATTAGGGGTCTGACTTTATCCACCCCCTTGATATGCGATACTCTTAGACGAACAGACCGGACTGTACGGAGATTGTCATAGACAGGCTCGGTAGGGGTATGGATGAGTTTTCTTGTCGGACTTCCTTTCGCTCAATACCTGGGTAGCCATTGCGTACAACTAGTACCGCTAACGTGCTTGTGGTTAAACCCATTGCCAGCATATTAACGAGTCTTTAGAGTCCTACATAGAGGGTTTCCCTGGTTTCGACGAAATGATGTTGTAGCCGTATTTTGATACATGCAGGGTTCCGATCGAATGATTGTACTACTTACCCAGACTTTCGATCGGACGGTTGATAATACTAGCCGGCTCGAGATTGAGCCGGATTATTAAATCAGGTATTAATTTAATAATTTACGTGTATGTATTTCGATATGTATATTCTAGTATTATGTCCTTTGTGTTATTCTGTCTCTTTGGGTATTCGTATTTTGGTACGAATACAGGTATGTATATACAGTTGATTGTAATCCGTATTTATACGGAAAATATTCTAGAAGGTGGACACCTCATTCTGGATTATCCATTTATTTAATTAAATAGAAATGAGGTGTAAAAGTAAAGAAGAGGGTATGGTAAGACCCTGTTTCCCCCAATCAGAGCAAAGCTCTGCTGGAAATTCAAAATTCAAATTTTGAAGCAACGCTTCAAATCCCGGGCGCAACGCGCCACGTGTTAAAAGCTGATACGGCAGCGCAACGCCCAAGGCAGTGCGACCAATCAGAGCAAAGCTCTATTTTAAGTAAAATTAAAGGAAGCAACGCTTCAGTTGCGCAAGCACTGCGCTGCGCGACACGTGTCAGCGCAGATGCGCTAGCGCAGTTGCGCTGCGCTGCGCGACACGTGTCAGCGCAGATGCGCTTGCGCAGTTGCGCTGCGCTGTGCGCTGCACGACACGTGTCACGCGCTGGGGCATCTGCGCCAAACAGAATTAAAATTCTAAAGAAATCTTTTCTGTTCTTGTTAAAACAAGAAGATTTTTTTCTGTAAAACAGAACCCCTTGGATCAAAGATCCAACGGTGGGGAAAATTCCCCAAATCACTCAGAGAAAGATCCCTTTAACAAATTTAACTAATTTATGGGCACTATAAAAAGGACCCTAGGCCTCAATTCAAAGGCATCAAGATTTTTCTAAAAAAACGAGAGAAAGAGAACTCTGAAGAACTCTTCAAGAACAAAAAGGTAAAAACCTTTAGAAGGAAGAGAAAGTTCTCTTATGAACAGATCATAGATCTAAAAACAAGATCAATGATCTTTAATAAAAAAAATATATAATAAAATAGTGCTTTACACTTTTTATGAACCTTTGGTTCTTGGAGATAAGAAAAACAAGAAAACTTATCTTTTCTTTGATCTAAATTAGATCAAGAAATCAAATAGTGCTTTGCACTTCTGTTCTTGAATCTAAAAGATTCTTAGTGCTTTGCACTTCTAAACTGCGCTGTTGCGCTTTTGGGAGAGCGCCACGTGTCAGCAGCGCAAACGCAGCGCACTAGCGTAGCGCACTGCGCTTGCATGACACGTGTCGTCATCACAAGCGCTTGCGCTCTCTGATTGGCGCAAAGCGCCTGAAAATGCAATGCATTTACAGAAGGGCCAAGCCCAATTAAAAAGGGCCTAACAGGCCAAATTAAATGCAATGCATTATTTTTTTTTTTTAAAAAAAGGGGGGAACTTCCGATATACGGTGCCATAAATCAACTTGGCATCTTCGGAGAGGTGGACGGATAAAACCAAATAGCATCTGCCCCGAATCTCAGCGTCAGGACATCGCGGTCCTGTGCGCCGTCTTTCGGAGGTGAACAGATTCTGGCACGCCCGGTGGGACCTTTTCCTCTTTCCACTCTACACTTCGTGTGTCATCTTCGCGAACCAATCGCGGTTTGTTAACGGTTGCCTTTGGATTTCAAGTTACTAAGATTTGGTCTTTTGCCTGGCGCAGAACTCAAGATTCAATGGCATTTAACTGCACCAACTGCTAGAAATGCCACTGCAACGGACGCTCCACCTCACCAGGAGGTGTAGTATATGGGCCCCAAGCGGCTTCCTTCCTCGCTCTGCCGGTAGACCAGGTGACCCAAGCCACCACTGGCCTGTTCTTCGGAACCATGATCCCACCTTCAAGCTTCTCTATGCTAATATCTACACCGGAAGTGAACAAGAAGTCGGTCTTCGACCGGTTCACTGCTACGACGGCCCCTGTCAACAGGTCGTCCATTACCAATCCAACAGCCTCTGTCTTTGCTAGGATGGATCAAAACTTTGAGGGGCCCACCAAGAAGCCTGTGAATCCCAAGGTGGCTGTCCCAAGAAAGGCAATAGCCGCTGCTCCAGAAGTCGTCAAGGCGGCTTCCCCTGTCAAAGAGTCAGTCTTTTCAAGACTGACGATTCCTGCTCCTGCCCCTGCCCGAGGATCTGTCTTTGACAGGTTAAATATCATCCCTCAAAGGACAACCTCAGTCTTTGAGAGGTTAACACCAGCGACGCCTCATTCAGACAGGGGGAAAAAAGAAGCTGTCTCTATCTCCGAGCCAGTCCCAACGGCTCGTCATGCTCGACGTCGTCATTGGCGACCAGTGAGGAAGGCAGGGGGCAACTCCCCCTCAGGGCTAATGTAAGTCCACGTTGCGACCCCCGGTTCTTACGGGGAGGCGGAAACAGTATAAAAATCAAATTTTTAGCGCATGGGGCAACATGGACTAACAAAGTCGGGATCTTTTCCTAAACTAAAACTAGCAAACAAGCTAAAGAGAGTTAGCTACTCGGAAAGATGGTTATACCTAAACTTGAACTCCTTCTTCTTCAAACTTTGTAGAGGTTGATGGTTCTTTCCTCGTCGCCTTCTTCCGTCAAAGATGGATCCACCTGAGGGTTCAATCTTCGGGCTCTTTCTCGAACTTTGAGAGAACTAGAATCTTCGGCTTGCTAAACCTTTGATCCTAGAGTGAGTAGAGAGTGTCTAAGGGGTGTTTTCTTTTCAAGGAGAGGGATTCTCAACACATGAGAAGGATTCTCCTTGAGCTTGAGGAAGAAGAAGATGAAGTGAGGAGAGAGAATGGTTATGATAGAATGAGCTCTTTTTCTTTTGCAACCATAACATAAAGCAAAAAGAATTATCAAATTAATAATAATAATGAAAATGGAATAGTTGATGGAAGGTTTATGAATGACCATTATCATTTCAAACATTAAATGAATTTTGCTAGAATCAAAAAGCATCTTTCTTTTGTAATGATGATGGTCAAAACTTCAACCATGGTCAACAAGTCAACCATGGTCAACAAGTCAACAAAAACCAACCATGACACAATTTCATTTTATTAATATTATTAATTGATATATCATAATTCCATTAGGGTTTGGAAAAAGACGACTGTCAACTGTGCATACGCACCCGTTCCGAAACCCTAATGAAAAACCTCTTCCTCCGCCTCAATCAACTGTGCATACACACCCGCATTCTTGTTCCGAGGAACATGAATACCAAGAGATAAAATCAACCCCAAAACATATACCAGTATCTGACTCAAACCAGAGCCAGCCAGTAATATCCGTCCGGACTCCAAACGTGCACAAGTGCGCGAATGAGAACGAACCCTGTCGCAAAACCATGCGACCTCTACTCTGTTTTGCCCAGAGGCGAATACCCTCTGTGTGGGACTCTAAAGACTCGACACTACGCTGGCAGTGGGTTTAACCACAGACCGCAAGCGGCACTAGCTGTGCGTAACGGTCCCCAGGTAGATGCCGACAAGAAGGCTGACGAGGTGAACCCCATCTGAACTCCTACTGAGTCTGAATGTGACATTCTCCGTACAGTCCGGTCTGTTCGTCTGATACATCGCATGGCGGGCCTAGGGGGCGGTAAACGTCAGTCCCCCAATAGCGGTACAAGTCGTGTGGGAGTGAAGCCCAAAACACCCTGAGATAACACTGGAAGCCTACCAGTATATCCCGCTTGCCCTGGCCAGGGACTACTCGTGTAATGGCTCTCCTAGACACAGCGCGATGTCAACCCCCAATACCGGGAGAGACGAATCCTGTCTAACCGTCACTGCCTCCAAGTGCTTCGGGACTGCACCCAACCATTACCTGTTTGCACGACTCCTTTGAGCCGTGGTAGGGTAGTGATCAAAGTGCAGTGGGAACACACTCGAGGCGAAGTGTCAGTGTCAAGTCAGCGGACTAAGCTGTACTCATGTCACCTGGGAACTGATAACTGACGATAGGTATAATACCAACCTGTCAGTTCCCGACGAGTCCTGTCCAGTGTACTCGTAACCCAACGAGCACCCGTATACTATCTCCAGTACGACGTACTGATGGCTGTGGGACAGACCATCTCCCACACTGGGATGAGAAGCGCATACGCTAGTCTACTCCGGAGTATCGATGCCCTGTCTCGATAGTCCTGCGACTAGGGACCTGTATAAGGATGTGCTTATAGATTACCCAGCCCCCACTAGTGTGACTGCCATCACAACGCTGGTAATCAAGCAAAGATCCTAAGGGCTCCACTAATGCGTATAGGTGATATCGCAAAATAAACACATGTACACATTGAAGTAGAAACAAACCAAGTAGCATACTACTATATTGAGCAAGATTGTTTATACAAGGTGAATATCCCAAGCTTCCATTAAGTAATATACAAACTAGTATGATACAGTAATGGCCTCTAGGGCATATACACTAACAATCTCCCACTTGCACTAAGGCCATGTACTTGCGTATCGAAGACCTATCATCTCGATCAGCCGCTCGAACTGAGTCTGGGGTAGGGCCTTGGTGAATGGATCTGCAGTGTTTTCTTCTGAAGCAACCCTCCGAACCTCGATCTCCTTGCGATCCACGATCTCCCTGATCAGGTGATACCGCCTCAAGATGTGCCAGGATCTCTGATGGGACCTGGGTTCCTTCGCTAAAGCTATAGCCCCGTTGTTGTCGCAATACAGAGGTATTGGGTCAACAATGGACGGAACCACCTGAAGTTCTTTCAAGAACTTCCTCATCCAGACAGCTTCTTTTGCGGCATCAGATGCAGCGATGTATTCCGCTTCCATCGTCGAGTCTGCAACGGTTTCCTGTTTGGAACTCTTCCAACACACCGCCCCTCCATTGAGGGTAAAGACAAAACCCGACATGGACTTGGAATCATCCTTGTCACTCTGGAAGCTGGAGTCAGCAAAGGCCTCGATCTGGAGGTCTTTTCCGCCATACACCAAGAACATCTCCTTAGTCCTCCTCAGGTACTTGAGAATGTTCTTTACTGCTATCCAGTGTTTCTCCCCAGGGTTTGACTGATACCGGCTTACTACACTCAATGCATAAGCTACATCTGGTCTGGTACACAACATCGCATACATTATAGAGCCTACCGCAGAAGCGTAGGGTATAATAGACATGCGATCCCTCTCCAAATCAGTCTTGGGAGACATCTCTTTAGAGAGGGTGATCCCGTGACAAGCCGGTAGGTTACCGCGCTTGGAATCTTCCATACTGAATCTCTTTAGTATAGTGTCGATGTACCTGGACTGTGAAAGTCCTAATATCCTCTTGGATCTATCACGATGGATCTGGATCCCCAGGATGTAAGAGGCATCACCCAGGTCTTTCATGGAGAACCTGTGTGACAAGAAACCCTTGACAGATTGTAGCATAGGAATGTCATTTCCTATTAAGAGAATGTCATCCACGTATAAAACGAGGAATACTACAGTTCTCGCTACAAATCTACTATAGATGCATGGTTCATCTGGATTTTTGATAAAGCCAAATTCCTTGACCGTCTCATCAAAACAGATGTTCCAACTCCACGATGCCTGCTTTAGTCCATAGATAGACTTAAGCAACTTGCACACCTTTCCGCTGCTCCCACTCTGAATGAAACCCTCTGGCTGGTCCATATAGACACACTCCTCTAAATTTCCATTTAGAAAAGCGGTTTTTACGTCCATCTGCCAAATCTCATAATCGTGGAAGGCAGCAATGGCAAGAAGGATCCGAATGGATTTCAGCATAGCCACTGGAGAAAAGGTTTCGTCATAGTCCAAGCCAGGTCTTTGACGGAAACCTTTTGCTACAAGTCTAACTTTATAGGTCTCAACCTGTCCATCTACACCAATCTTCCTTTTGAAGATCCACTTGCATCCTACGGGTTTTACCCCGTCTGGAGCAATGTCCAACGTCCATACTTTGTTGGTGTACATGGACTCCATTTCGGTCCGCATTGCATCCGGCCATTTTACCGAGTCAACGCTCTGAACAGCCTGCTGGAAGCTAGTAGGCTCATCATAGTCTATGATGCAATCCTCTCTATCCTCGTCTATGAGAAAACCGTAGTATCTCTCGGGCGGATGAGACTGCCTACTACTTCTGCGGAGCGGCATAGGAATGTCCTGTTCTTTTGAACCCTCTGGTTCCACTAAGCTTTCAGTAATAGCTCGTGGTTCTGGAATTTCTTCCAGTTCTACTGTGCTCCCACTTATCTGGTTTTCCAAAAACTCAGTTTCCAAGAAGTAGGCATGACGAGAAGCAAGAACTTTTTGTTCTTCTTCACAGTAGAAGAAATATCCCTTGGAGTTCTTTGGATATCCCACGAACTTACATTGTACTGAGCGTGCCTCGAGCTTGTCCGCATGCTGCTTTTTAACAAAAGCTGGACATCCCCAAGTCTTAATGTGACTGAGATGGGGCCTCTTCCCACACCACATCTCATATGGTGTAGTAGGCACAGTCTTAGTAGGAACTCGGTTCAAAAGGTATGCAGCTGATTCTAGCGCATACCCCCAGAATGATCGCGGTAACTCAGCGTTACTCATCATGGACCGTACCATATCCAATAGGGTTCGGTTCCGTCTCTCCGATACACCGTTGTGTTGCGGAGTGTATGGAGGAGTAAGCTGAGAGAGAATTCCGTTCTCTTTTAAGTAATTCAGGAACTCGGCACTTAAGTATTCTCCACCTCGATCCGATCTTAGAATCTTGATACTTTTGCCGGTCTGTTTTTCTACTTCATTCTTATATTCCTGGAACTTTTCAAAAGCTTCGGACTTATGTTTCATTAAGAAGACATAACCGTATCTTGAAAAATCATCCGTAAAAGTAATGAAGTAAGAATAACCGCTTCGCGCATGTGTAGACATTGGACCGCACACGTCGCTGTGTACGAGTCCCAAGAGCTCGCTCGCTCTTACTCCGTGTCCAGTGAACGGAGTCTTTGTCATCTTTCCTTTGAGACAGGATTGACAAGTGGCATACGATTGATATTCGAACGGATCCAAATATCCTTCTGTATGTAACTTAGTCAACCTTCTCTCATTGATGTGACCCAGTCTACAATGCCATAAGAAAGTCTGATTGATATCTGGAGACTTTCTTTTGTGTGTACTCCGGACATTGAAAATCTGTGGTTGGTTTAATACGTATATACCATTGCTCAGTGTACCTGACCCAATCAGAACTTGATTAAGGTGAATGTTTACAACATTACTTACAAAC
Organism: Agapanthus africanus; assembly: GCA_030015575.1. Classification (NCBI taxonomy): domain Eukaryota; kingdom Viridiplantae; phylum Streptophyta; class Magnoliopsida; order Asparagales; family Amaryllidaceae; genus Agapanthus; species Agapanthus africanus. Next base: position 273,049,987 of record CM057348.1, read on the forward strand.
GCAAATTCATAACCTTCTTTAGAAACCAAAGATACAGAAATGATATTACAAGTTGCGTTGGGTACAAAAAAATAATTACGCAAAACCAAAACATGTCCATCTGACATTCCCAGGTGATAGTCCCCCACGGCTTTAGCATCCATGCTAGCTCCGTTCGCAACTCTGAGGGTCATGTCACCTTCCTTCAAAAACCTACGGTTTCTCAACGCCTGCAAAGAATTACAGATATGAGATCCTGATCCGGTATCCAATACCCAGGAAGTAGAGTTTATAGAAAGACAGTTTTCAATAACATACACACCTGAAGCTGAAGCCGCAACCTGCTTCAGTTCCTGTGTCCTGGCTTTCCAAGCCCTGCAATCTTTCTTCCAGTGTCCACTCTTATGACAATAGAAGCATTCTTCCTTTCCAACAAGCTTCCCCGCAATCTTTGTTGCCTTTTCCTTTCCCTTCGTACCCACTTTACTAACACCGCCTCTTGGTTTGGCGGGGGCTTTCTTCCTCTTTCCCTTGGCTTTCGCCTTGGACCTAGAGGAAGAAGATCCTCCTACAAACAAAGCGGGTGTTTCCCTACCTTTCTGTAGGGTGCCCTCTGCGCTCCTCAGCATGTTGAGGAGTTCTGAAAGTTCAACTTCCTTTTCTTGTAAGTTGAAGTTCAGTATAAACTGGGCGTAAGTGGATGGAAGGGACTGGAGAATTAAATCCGTATAGAGTTCACTTTCCAACGTGGTCCCAAGTTCCGCGAGCTCCTCAATGTAGCCAATCATCTTAAGCACGTGGTCCGCTACCGATGATCCGACGGCCAACTTTGCCAAAAATAACTTCTTCGACACTTCGTATCTTGCGATACGAGACTGCTCTCCATACAGTTCTTTTGTATGGAGAAATATGGACTCGAGGTCCATATTCTCATGCCTCCTCTGATGTTCGTTGTCCATAGAGGCAAGCACGAGGCACCTGGCCTTCGCGCAATCAATCTCCCAAGTCTTACGGATTTCCTTATCCGCGACGCTGGAGGTGGGACCTGGGACAGGGGGAGCTTTGGTGGTAAGAAGATACCCCAGCTTGTCGTAAGTGATTGCTATTTTGACATTCCTGAGCCAATCTTTGTAGTTTGGCCCTGTCAGTATGTTTTTATCTAGAAGTAACTTAAGTCCAGTCATTTCGATTTGGTCGCTGCAGGGGGAGAGAGAAGAAACACTTTAGCACGATGCTCTTGCAAGTTTAGAATGGTTTTTAATTTGTCTAAACAGGATGGCTCCCACTGTCTCTCGAATCCCTCCTCAAACCACAAAGGAAGAATTAGCCGGGATCAATCCCACCGCACAATACTTGCTTAACCGTTCAGCCAGGCCAGTGTCGGTACTTCGAGGGAGGTTTTCCAACGCTTTCGCGAAGTTCCTTAATTTAAGAACCTCTTTTCCCTGGAGGCGTAGCCCCGCTAACACCTTTCTAGGCACCTACTAGGTTTATAGCATTGATCGTTTAGTGAGAAATTTCCCGAGGAGTAGCATATACTCACAGTAGGATCGGGATCCAAATATCATCGCGTGACGAAACTGAAGGAATCCTACCAGAATCATCACACTCCAAATGGTATGCAAATCTAGCAAGTTTCAGTACTTATGAAACTCCCGATGTGGATTTCTGCCCCATGCTCTTATGACCTTGACTTTGGCCAACAAATCATAAGTCACATGTCAAGTTCTTCCCGTCGTTCTCCAGGTTAATTTGAATCCACCCATACATACCCTTGACTTTGGCCAACAAGGCAGTACGACTGTTCCAAATCAACGCATCTATCTATGCTGCACATGAATATCCAACAGCTACCAATCACTATGCCTTGACTTTGGCCAACAAACACAGCTTGAATACTATTGACTATTCATGTGAAACGACGGAGGGCTACGAATGGTTTTGGCGAAACTGTGAACGTAGTGAACTTGATATAATCGATGGAACGAGATAGCTTTTAGAAGGAGTGGCTCAAGCTCCGCATTTACAAGTTAGTTTTGAAAAGAACCGAGTGGTTTTTCGAAAGTGTTCCAACGACTTTAACTTGGTTAATTATCTTGCATTAGTTCTTTTAATGCGTGATATTCTTGCATTAGTTCTTTTAATGCGTCCCATCATTTAATCCTACCATTGCAGAAAACAACCAAAATATGACGTACGCTTATGCCATTCGCATTCGCCACGGGGTCCCGTCATCACCCGTTAGGTTACTTAACTAACGACAGAGCGGGGGCTGGGCTAGCGCGGCTGTAAAACATAAGCAACGCCTAAATATAAAGCAATGATAGACATTACAGATCACAGATGAATACATTGGATATACTAGCAATCCGCAATCCGTTCGAGCCTGCAACGAAAAACGGATTACAGGGTCGCGGTGAATAGCAAATACCCCACCCAAGACCCCTACGGGTGCGGCGAACTACCCGCCAAGAACCCGGTAGTTTGTGCACCCCTCCATGGGTCTATCCTAGGAGCAAAAACAGTAAAAAGAATTATACAATGACGGCTACAACCCCGACCCGGTTGTGCGGCCATACAAATAATATTATTACATCGATTTACATTTACAAATGAATGAAAGAAAAACAAAAGCTCATCTCATATCCACCCCGGCTATTCACCCGCGACAGTCCAACACATTCATATACACATTCCAATATCAAACACAGATCACAGAGATGTATAACCCCGACTAATCGACTTATAGCGATTAGCCGACGTTCAATACATACAAACATCACGGATATAACCATCATAGTCAAAGTGTAGTGAAGTCCGGAAAAAATACGGAATTATAGGCCCCCAAAAACAAATCTCTATTCTGGAAAATCTGGGCATATATAATATATCTTAAAAATCCTAAAACGAATACAGAGATACACTGCACCAAAATCGAGGCAGAGAGGAGACAAGATGGCCGCGGATCCGCGGCGACATAGCTTGCTGTCGCCGCGGAAACGCGGTCGTTTGGTCAGATCTCTGGCTCGTTTTTGGTGGTTATCTTTAAAAAACCCTGAGATAATTTTTGGTATATAACAAATTTTGTTTTGACCAGAAAAAAATTTAACAAAAAATAGGGTTTTTGAAAAGTTTGGTTTTTGGATTTTTCGGTTCCGAACTTCGTTACACTTCACTACCTAGCTAGTTTAAGTTTAGTTAGGCTCTGATACCACTGTAAGTCCACGTTGCGACCCCCGGTTCTTACGGGGAGGCGGAAACGGTATAAAAATCAAATTTTTAGCGCATGGGGCAACATGGACTAACAAAGTCGGGATCTTTTCCTAAACTAAAACTAGCAAACAAGCTAAAGAGAGTTAGCTACTCGGAAAGATGGTTATACCTAAACTTGAACTCCTTCTTCTTCAAACTTTGTAGAGGTTGATGGTTCTTTCCTCGTCGCCTTCTTCCGTCAAAGATGGATCCACCTGAGGGTTCAACCTTCGGGCTCTTTCTTGAACTTTGAGAGAACTAGAATCTTCGGCTTGCTAAACCTTTGATCCTAGAGTGAGTAGAGAGTGTCTAAGGGGTGTTTTCTTTTCAAGGAGAGGGATTCTCAACACATGAGAAGGATTCTCCTTGAGCTTGAGGAAGAAGAAGATGAAGTGATGAGAGAGAATGGTTATGATAGAATGAGCTCTTTTTCTTTTGCAACCATAACATAAAGCAAAAAGAATTATCAAATTAATAATAATAATGAAAATGGAATAGTTGATGGAAGGTTTATGAATGACCATTATCATTTCAAACATTAAATGAATTTTGCTAGAATCAAAGAGCATCTTTCTTTTGTAATGATGATGGTCAAAACTTCAACCATGGTCAACAAGTCAACCATGGTCAACAAGTCAACAAAAACCAACCATGACACAATTTCATTTTATTAATATTATTAATTGATATATCATAATTCCATTAGGGTTTGGAAAAAGACGACTGTCAACTGTGCATACGCACCCGTTCCGAAACCCTAATGAAAAACCTCTTCCTCCGCCTCAATCAACTGTGCATACACACCCGCATTCTTGTTCCGAGGAACATGAATACCAAGAGATAAAATCAACCCCAAAACATATACCAGTATCTGACTCAAACCAGAGCCAGCCAGTAATATCCGTCCGGACTCCAAACGTGCACAAGTGCGCGAATGAGAATGAACCCTGTCGCAAAACCATGCGACCTCTACTCTGTTTTGCCCAGAGGCGAATACCCTCTGTGTGGGACTCTAAAGACTCGACACTACGCTGGCAGTGGGTTTAACCACAGACCGCAAGCGGCACTAGCTGTGCGTAACGGTCCCCAGGTAGATGCCGACAAGAAGGCTGACGAGGTGAACCCCATCTGAACTCCTACTGAGTCTGAATATGACATTCTCCGTACAGTCCGGTCTGTTCGTCTGATACATCGCATGGCGGGCCTAGGGGGCGGTAAACGTCAGTCCCCCAATAGCGGTACAAGTCGTGTGGGAGTGAAGCCCAAAACACCCTGAGATAACACTGGAAGCCTACCAGTATATCCCGCTTGCCCTGGCCAGGGACTACTCGTGTAATGGCTCTCCTAGACACAGCGCGATGTCAACCCCCAATACCGGGAGAGACGAATCCTGTTTAACCGTCATTGCCTCCAAGTGCTTCGGGACTGCACCCAACCATTACCTGTTTGCACGACTCCTTTGAGCCGTGGTAGGGTAGTGATCAAAGTGCAGTGGGAACACAGTCGAGGCGAAGTGTCAGTGTCAAGTCAGCGGACTAAGCTGTACTCATGTCACCTGGGAACTGATAACTGACGATAGGTATAATACCAACCTGTCAGTTCCCGACGAGTCCTGTCCAGTGTACTCGTAACCCAACGAGCACCCGTATACTATCTCCAGTACGACGTACTGATGGCTGTGGGACAGACCATCTCCCACACTGGGATGAGAAGCGCATACGCTAGTCTACTCCGGAGTATCGATGCCCTGTCTCGATAGTCCTGCGACTAGGGACCTGTATAAGGATGTGCTTATAGATTACCCAGCCCCCACTAGTGTGACTGCCATCACAACGCTGGTAATCAAGCAAAGATCCTAAGGGCTCCACTAATGCGTATAGGTGATATCGCAAAATAAACACATGTACACATTGAAGTAGAAACAAACCAAGTAGCATACTACTATATTGAGCAAGATTGTTTATACAAGGTGAATATTCCAAGCTTCCATTAAGTAATATACAAACTAGTATGATACAGTAATGGCCTCTAGGGCATATACACTAACAGCTAACTCCACCGGCTCCAGAGGTGGAAGTCAACGCTGCTGTTCCAACTGGGAACAGCTTTGAACTGCTGAGGAGGGTACGTAAGAACTCTCCTGCCGCTACACTGAAAAGATCTCCTCCACCTGCGGAGAGAGTTCCGGAAACGAAGCAAGAACAGCCCCCTCAACGGCTGTCCTAAAAAATATACAAGGTTTGGCGTAGGGTTCAAGACTCCGTGATTGACCCAGGTTATTCTCATCAACAGAAGAAGGCGAAGGTGCAAAAAGAAAAGGACCGTCCTATTAAACAACAGAGGACAACAATCACCAAGATGCCCACTGCAATGGCCCCCTCCACTTCAACGGCCCACAAAAGAAGAAGGCCGGAGAAAACCCCCGCGTCGGCAACAGATATCAGAGGTGATGAACCCAAACGCCCTAAGTCAGGGGGCATGATAGTTCATACCATCTGTAGGGTTCCTAGGCACGCTAATGAAGTCTTACAAGGCATCAACCATGCCAATTTTAAATTTTATGAGTGCCGAGAAACCCTAATACGGATCGTCGACTAGAATTTTAGGCGAAACAATAAACTAGTTAACATCTTAACTAAAAGAAGAAAGCTACAACCTTTGTAGATCCGGTTATCCACTTCCTTAGCTCCATGTAGTCGTTCCCTCGCTGTCCATCTCGAATCCCGAACTCTCTCATCGTCTTCATCGGAGAAATGAGCGGACTAGTCGTCGGCTTCGATGCCGAAGATGATCTACGTCGAGGCTACACTGGATCAAGCTCCGACTTCACCTAGTTGTGAAACTTGTGAAGAAAACACCCAAAACCACTTGGCAAGAGGTAGAGGATGAAGAAATAGGAGGTGGGTTCACTTTAGAATTGGATTTCTCACTTTAGAACTCAAGATGCCATTAATGGAGTCTAGTTTTCTTTCTTGAAGAAGAAGGAGAAGATGAAGATAGAATATGATAAAAGTATTTTCATAATAGAAAAGAAATCAATACTTATCATATCCTAACTAAGGTCAAGTGTAGAGAATAGACCATGGTAAGTGGGAATGGTTAGGATTAAGCATGAAGACAAAATGGTCTCTTTAGTCAAAGCTTCATGAAGCTTCAACAAGCTTCATGATAAAAAGAAACCATTTTGTTTTCTTTTATCTATTTAAATAAATAAAGAATGGATAAATAAATGAGTGAATAAATCAAAACCCTAACCATTATCATAACCATGGTACAATTCTTTACACAAAGCCAATATTCATGCATCATCAAACATGATACAATCAAGTGCACAAAAGTATATCACATATACAACTTGTGAACTTCAAATGAGAAAATCCATTTAAAGTGAACCAATACTAGTTAATGCAAAGTAATATATCAAATATATAATTATACATTAAATCATTAAATCAATATTTGATTCAATGATCCGGTCATGTCGCACATAACCGACTAGTATCCAATGTATCGATTTATCGAATCAATGATTCGATAACTAGGTCATATCGCATACAACCAATCGAAACATTCATCGCGAGAATGAAATGCGGTATCACATACACGCATTATTCTCGGTCCCGCACATATCTCATATGCGCTCCTATTTCGTTTCGCTTGAGCCAGGAAACCTCTGTGTAGGACTCTAAAGACTCGTCAATACGCCGGTAGCAGATGATGATCATATCAAGCACCCACAAGCCGCAAGCGGTCTGCTAAACGTAACGGCCACCCGGGTATTAAGCGATCAGAAGATCGACGAGCTAGCCCGCTCACACTCCTGTGAATCCAACTAGTAACACTTACCGTACAGTCCGGTCTGTTCGTCTGATATGTCGCATATCAAGTCTAGGGGTGGTAAACGTCAGACCCCTATAACCGATAAGTCGTGCCGATGTGAGGCTCATAACGGGTCGAGAAACTACTGGTAACACTTACCAGCAAATCTCTGATCAGCCCTGACCAGGGACTTCCCTGTTACGGCCAATCGAGCACTGCGCAACATCAACCCCCAATACCGGGAGGGACGAAACCCCTCCTATCGCTTATTGCCTCCATGTGACTCGGGACTGTACCCAAAGACCACCGTTTTGCACGCCCTCATGGACGTGGTAAGGTGGAGATCAAAGCACAGTGGGAATCACACAAGACTCTATGACGATCTCGGGTCTACAGACTAACCTGCACAAGTGTCACCTGAGAACTGCCATCTGACGTGAGGTATAATACCATCTGGGAGTTCTCGGCGAGTCCGTCCAGTGTACCCAGTCTCCACTGAGCACCCGTATACCATCTCTGATGTCAAACACCAATGGATATGGGATCATCCATCGCCCATCTCATGGGTCGAGAAGCGTATACGCTAGTCTACACTGGTATATCGATGCCCCGTCTCGATACACCTACGACTAGGGACCATGAAATATGTACTTATGGACTACCATGTCCTCACTAGTATGATCTGCATCATAGTCCAGGTAGTCAAGTACACATCCTAAGGGCTTTACCAACATGTAACTATAAGACAGTTTAAAGAGACTAGTATACATGTTAAGATAAAGAGTAACCAGATAGCATACTATCATATCGAGCAAGAAAGTCATCTCTATATATGTCCAAGCATCCAATATAATATACATCATCTGTACAATACTGGCCTCTAGGGCATACATACAACTAACAATCTCCCACTTGCACTAGGGCCAGCTGCTGTAGTATCGCATACCGAGCATCCCGAAGAGTCTCTCAAACTGTATCTGGGGAATGGCCTTCGTGAGTGGATCCGCCGTGTTGTTCTTCGTGTCAACTCTCCTGACCTCGATCTCCCGGCGATCAACTATCTCCCGGATCAGATGATACCGCCTCAGAATATGCCTGGATCGCTGATGGGACCTAGGTTCCTTGGCCAAAGCCACCGCTCCATTGTTATCGCAATACAAAGGTATTGGATGTTCAATGGATGGAACCACTCCAAGTTCAGTAATGAACTTCTTGATCCAGACAGCCTCTTTAGCAGCATCGTTGGCAGCGATGTATTCAGCCTCCATCGTCGAGTCTGCCACGGTTTCCTGCTTGGAACTCTTCCAGCTAACCGCCCCTCCGTAAAGGGTAAAGACAAATCCCGACTGCGACTTAGAGTCGTCCTTATCACTCTGGAAGCTCGAATAGGTAAAGGACTCCACTTGGAGTTCTCCGTTACCATACACCAAGAGCATCTCTTTAGTCCTTCGTAAGTACTTGAGAATGCTCTTCACAGCTGTCCAGTGACTCTCTCCAGGATCAGCTTGATACCTGCTCACTACACTTAGTGAGTATGCAACATCGGGTCTGGTACATAGCATCGCGTACATGATAGAGCCTACTGCCGAAGCATAGGGTATCCCTTGCATGCGAGCTCTCTCCAAATCAGTCTTGGGAGACATCTCTTTGGAGAGAGTGACTCCAGAGATCGTGGGCAAGTTCCCACGCTTGGATTCTTCCATACTAAACCTCTTTAGTATGGTGTCAATGTACCTGGATTGGGACAATCCCAATATCCGTTTGGATCTATCTCTATAGATCCTAATTCCCAATATGCAGGAGGCATCACCAAGATCTTTCATTGAGAATCTTTGTGATAAGAAGTGCTTGACCGATTGCAGCATAGGAATATCATTTCCAATCAAGAGTATGTCGTCCACGTACAATACGAGGAAGACAACCTTACTCTCTGCTACCTTCTTTTAGATACAAGGTTCATCTGGGTTTTTGACGAAATCAAACTCTTCGATAACGACGTCAAAGCAGATGTTCCAACTCCGTGATGCTTGCTTTAATCCATAAATGGATTTAAGCAGCTTGCACACCTTCCCGCTGCTCCCACTGTCTACGAAGCCCTCTGGCTGAGTCATGTACACGCATTCTTCTAAATCACCATTTAGAAAGGCGGTCTTAACATCCATTTGCCACATTTCGTAGTCATGATACGCAGCGATGGCAAGCATGATCCGGATGGATTTAAGCATAGCCACTGGAGGAAAGGTTTCGTCATAGTCCACACCTGGTCTTTGACGAAAACCCTTTGCAACAAGTCTAGCTTTGAAAGTCTCCACTTTCCCATCTACACCAAGTTTTTTCTTGAAGATCCACTTGCTCCCAATGGGTTTTACCCCTTCAGGAGCAACTTCCAAAGTCCATACTTTGTTGGTGTACATGGATTCCATCTCGGACCGCATAGCATCCAGCCATTTCACCGAGTCCCTACTCGTGATGGCCTGCTCGAAGCTAGTTGGGTCATCATCCTCCATGATGCAATCCTCGCTCCCACCATCCATGAGAAAACTGTAGTATCTCTCAGGTTGGCGAGGAACCCTACTAGATCGGCGGAGAGGCTGAGGTTCATTGGGAGCTACTGAATCTTCTGGTTCCACTAAATCTTCAGTTACGGTTTGTGTATCTGGAACTTCTTCCAGCTCTACCACTTTGCCACTAATTTCTTTTTCAAGGAATTCCTTTTCTAAAAAGGTGGCATGTTGAGCAACAAACACTTTTTGTTCCTCACTGTGGTAGAAAAAATACCCATATGAGTTCTTTGGATATCCCACAAACTTGCAAAGAACTGACCGTGCCTCGAGCTTGTCCGGATTTTGTGTTTTGACATAGGCTGGACAACCCCATATCTTAACTCGTTTAAGATATGGCCTCTTCCCACTCCATATCTCATATGGTGTGGTAGGTACAGATTTAGATGGAACTTGATTCAATAGGTATGCTGCTGTTTCCAGCGCATATCCCCAAAAGGAAATAGGTAACTCAGCTGTGCTCATCATAGAGCGCACCATATCTAATAGGGTGCGGTTCCTCCGTTCTGATACACCGTTGTGCTGTGGTGTATATGGAGGAGTCAGCTGAGAGAGAATCCCATTCTCTTTTAGGAAGTCCAGGAATTCATTGCTCAAGTATTCACCTCCTCGATCAGATCGAAGGATTTTAATACTTTTTCCGGTTTGGTTCTCGACTTCTTGTTTATATTCTCTAAATTTCTCAAAAGCTTCTGATTTGTGTTTCATCAGGAACACATATCCGAATCTAGAGAGATCGTCAGTGAATGTAATGAAGTACGAAGAACCATCCCTGGCATGTGTAGACATAGGACCGCATACATCACTATGTATCAGTCCCAAGAGTTCGGTAACTCTTTCTCCGTGTCCCGTAAACGGAGTTTTGGTCATCTTACCTTTGAGACATGACTGGCAAGTGTCATAAGATGAAAATTCGAATGGTTTCAAATATCCATCCTTATGTAACTTAGCCAGTCGTGTCGCATTGATGTGACCCAGTCTACAATGCCACAAGAAGGATTCATTCAGTTCAGAACTCTTCCTCTTGTGTGTGTTTGTTATGCTCAGAACTATTGATTGATTTAGAACATAAATGCCATTGCACAACGTGCCTGATCCAACCAACTTTTGGTTACGGAAAATGTTCATAACATTGTCCTGTAATACAAAATTATATCCCTCTTTACTCAACAAAGAAACCGATATAATGTTGCATATCAGGTTCGGCATGTAATAGCATTCGTTCAGAACCAATGTATTACCAGTTGGTAATACAAGGTGATATTCCCCGACGGTCTTAGCTGCAACAATTGCACCATTTCCAACTCTAATGTCTTTATCACCTTCTCCAAGTTCTCTACCTTTCCTAAGCCCATGTAACTGATTACATATATGGGATCCTGACTCGGTATCTAATACCCAGGACGTAGAGCAAATGGAGAAACAGTTCTCTGTAACGAACACACCCGAAGAAAATGCATCATCATGTACTTTCTTCATTCGGGTGGCATGGGAATCCTGGTATTCCCCTATATCCTGTTCAGTCCTATAACTCTTATAGGAAAGAACGGAACCAATGTTCCCCAGCACAGTATAACATGCGGGTTCGGTCAATACATCCATATTATTATCTTGATTAGGGCATGAAATGGTCGCTATCTGGAAAGAGAGAGAAGAAAACACTTTAGCGTATGCTCTTGCAAGATCAGATTGGTTATTATCTTATCTAATCAGGATGGCTCCCACTGGTTTTTATCAAATCTTCCTTCAAACCCTAAAAGGAAAGACTAGCCGGGATTAATTACACATTACAAGTTCGCCAATCTTTCAGCCAGGCCAGTGTCGGTACTTTGAGGGAGGTCCCCCGTGCTTTCGCACGAACCTAATTAATGTAAACCTCGTTTTCCCAGAGGCGTAACCCCGTTGACACCTTTCTAGACACCTACTTGATCGGCTAATTGTAATGTGTAAAACTCTCCCAGGAGTAACTCTTACTCGCAGTGGGTATCGGGATCCAACTATCTCATAGAAGGTATGCAATCTCATTGCAAATTTCAACACTTGAAATTCCCGATAATATTTTTGCCCCAAACGATCTATGACCTTGACAAGGTCAACAAACCATAGACCGTAAGTCAAGTTCAACCCGTCATTTCTTGATTGAATTAAACCCACCCGCACGACCCTTGACAAGGTCAACAAGGCCGTACGACTACCCTAACTCAATCTGCATCATATGCATAAGCAGATAAATACTGGTTAGCTACCGCACACTGCGCCTTGACAAGGTCAACAAACGCAGCACGAATACTAAACAGGACTTATCTGAAATGACGGAGGGCTACGACAGGTTTTTCTGAAAACCTATTGCGTAATGAACTTGATATCGTTGTAGAATCAAATGAAGTTTTGAAATGGAATGATTTTGAGGCTTTTCTCGTTTTGCTAAAGGGGTCACTCCCGGTGAAGGGATCGTCGGCCCTTTCCTCGTCGAATGAGGTGTGGGATATATCATATATATCACTGTGCAAAGCAGAAACTATAGAAGCAATCAAAAACAAATCGAGTGTGTAGCATCTGCCAGTTATTGCTAAAGGAGTCACTCCCGGTGAAGGGATCTCGGTCCTTTCCTCATCGAATAAGGTGCAGGGTATATCATATATACCGCTATAGAAAGCAAGAACTGTAGCTACCTGTTTTATTTTAAAATTTGATTCTACAACATCTTTTAGGCTTCTTTTCTTTCATTAATCACATTAATGAAGTCCCATCATTTAAGTCACCTAAACATCACAGATAAATACGACGTACACTTATGCCATCCGCATTCGCCTGGATGTCCCCTCGTGCACCGTTAGGTTAGGTAACTAACGACAGAGCAGGACAGGGCTAGTGCGGGTGCAAAACATAAGTAACGTCTATATAATATATCATATATACTATATACTGTATCTATCACAGAACATCACATGATCACATCACAGATATCGCAGCAGAAGAAACATATGAAACATTGGATATACTAGGACGTCCGTGTTTTCATTACGAGCCAGTATAAAACACGGATTCCACGGTCATGATGAATAGCCAATCCCACACCCCTAGACCCCTACGAGAACGGCAAGCAACCCTACCAATTTTAGGGTTAGGAGACCCGGACTCGACTCCTCGAGATGGTCTCCCACTGGACCCTAGAACCCGGTTACTTGTGCTTCCCTCCTTGGGCCTATCCTAATGCGGAAAAGTAAATAATATACAAAAGGTGAAAACTTCCACAACCTGGAAATGCCCCAAATAAAAGAATATTACATACAAGTTTTTACATGAATGAAAATGAAAAACGCTCATCTCACATAAAAACCCCCGGCTATTCGAACACGACGATTCAATATAACATATCCAGCAACACATAACATCACATGTCATCAACGTAAGTAAGTATGCATACACCGATTGTCGTCGACGTATAGCAATGACAATCGGCAATACCACTACATACTACACTTATGGTCACAGAAAAGAAAGTGTAAAACTACAACAATTGGAATCCGCAATCTCTTTAGACATCGCATGCCTAATCAAAATGAAATACTTAGACATCACATGCCTAACAATTATAAACCCCGCATTTTAGTCTCATTACCGAAAACTCTTTTCAATATTAAGTGAGACTAAACCGCTAGATTTATAACATTCATTCAGTTATCTCATAACTGCTTGTGAATTCCAATTATTGTATCCCATTCCGGATAAATAGAAAATATTAAACTTTCCGATCGAACATTCGAACACCCAAGTTTTCCCGGAACCGTTCAACACATGAAATAGGTTCAAAGACATTCATTTCATGCCTCAGTACCAACGGTCCAGCCGTAGAAGGGTCAAGCCAACGCCTCACATGTGGCACGCCGTACTGCCCCAAACCCGAAGGTTCAAAGGGCAGTTCAAGACGGTCACATAATCGAGTTAAGGTTTGTTGTCTTCTAGAGGGACCATCGCGTTACTTGCACTACTCAGAACGTCCTTAAACCACAGAAAAATCCAACACTTGGATATTTTCCGGCAGGGGAAAGATTGGGTATTTACATCCGGTCGAACTTTTTAACATATTCCAAAATATCCGGAAAGCCACACAGATAAAATTTGATAATCCGATCGAATCATTGATTCACAATACAACCCCAGAATACTCATCTGTAGAGTCACAATAAAAATACCCAGAAAATATAGCATTAAATTATATGAGTTACTGTGCAGAAATCATCAGACAAGGGGACAGTACGGCCGCGGAACCGCCGCACATGCCTAGCTCGTGCCGCGGTTCCGCGGTGGAAAAATCGATTTAGGCCCTCGTATTTCACAGTAATTCAAATAAGACCCTGCTTATTTTTCTGCATATTTTTAATTGACAAAAATCCAAATTTTCAGAAAATTTCCAGAGAGCATTTTGGCTTTTAGGGTTTGGGTTCGATCGGGTTTCAAACATCGTCTAGACTTCGCCTAAGGCTCTAGCTAGGCTCTGATACCACTGTAGGGTTCCTAGGCATGCTAATGAAGTCTCACAAGGTATCAACCATGCCAATTTTAAATTTTATGAGTGCCGAGAAACCCTAATACGGATCGTCGACTAGAATTTTAGGCGAAACAATAAACTAGTTAACATCTTAACAAAAAGAAGAAAGCTACAACCTTTGTAGATCCGGTTATCCACTTCCTTAGCTCCATGTAGTCGTTCCCTCGCTGTCCATCTCGAATCCCGAACTCTCTCATCGGCTTCATCGGAGAAATGAGCGGACTAGTCGTCGGCTTCGATGCCGAAGATGATCTACGTCGAGGCTACACTGGATCAAGCTCCGACTTCACCTAGTTGTGAAACTTATGAAGAAAACACCCAAAACCACTTGGCAAGAGGTAGAGGATGAAGAAATAGGAGGTGGGTTCACTTTAGAATTGGATTTCTCACTTTAGAACTCAAGATGCCATTAATGGAGTCTAGTTTTCTTTCTTGAAGAAGAAGGAGAAGATGAAGATAGAATATGATAAAAGTATTTTCATAATAGAAAAGAAATCAATACTTATCATATCCTAACTAAGGTCAAGTGTAGAGAATAGACCATGGTAAGTGGGAATGGTTAGGGTTAAGCATGAAGACAAAATGGTCTCTTTAGTCAAAGCTTCATGAAGCTTCAACAAGCTTCATGATAAAAAGAAACCATTTTGTTTTCTTTTATCTATTTAAATAAATAAAGAATGGATAAATAAATGAGTGAATAAATCAAAACCCTAACCATTATCATAACCATGGTACAATTCTTTACACAAAACCAATATTCATGCATCATCAAACATGATACAATCAAGTGCACAAAAGTATATCATATATACAACTTGTGAACTTCAAGTGAGAAAATCCATTTAAAGTGAACCAATACTAGTTAATGCAAAGTAATATATCAAATATATAATTATACATTAAATCATTAAATCAACATTTGATTCAATGATCCGGTCATGTCGCACATAACCGACTAGTATCCAATGTATCGATTTATCGAATTAATGATTCGATAACTAGGTCATATCGCATACAACCAATCGAAACATTCATCGCGAGAATGAAATGCGGTATCACATACACGCATTATTCTCGGTCCCGCACATATCTCATATGCGCTCCTATTTCGTTTCGCTTGAGCCAGGAAACCTCTGTGTAGGACTCTAAAGACTCGTCAATACGCCGGTAGCAGATGATGATCATATCAAGCACCCACAAGCCGCACCCGGGTATTAAGCGATCAGAAGATCGACGAGCTAGCCCGCTCACACTCCTGTGAATCCAACCAGTAACACTTACCGTACAGTCCGGTCTGTTCGTCTGATATGTCGCATATCAAGTCTAGGGGTGGTAAACGTCAGACCCCAATAACCGATAAGTCGTGCCGATGTGAGGCTCATAACGGGTCGAGAAACTACTGGTAACACTTACCAGCAAATCTCTGATCAGCCCTGGCCAGGGACTTCCCTGTTACGGCCAATCAAGCACTGCGCAACATCAACCCCCAATACCGGGAGAGACGAAACCCCTCCTATCGCTCATTGCCTCCATGTGACTCGGGACTGTACCCAAAGACCACCGTTTTGCACGCCCTCATGGACGTGGTAAGGTGGAGATCAAAGCACAGTGGGAATCACACAAGACTCTATGACGATCTCGGGTCTACAGACTAACCTGCACAAGTGTCACCTGAGAACTGCCATCTGACGTGAGGTATAATACCATCTGGGAGTTCTCGGCGAGTCCGTCCAGTGTACCCAGTCTCCACTGAGCACCCGTATACCATCTCTGATGTCAAACACCAATGGATATGGGATCATCCATCGCCCATCTCATGGGTCGAGAAGCGTATACGCTAGTCTACACTGGTATATCGATGCCCCATCTCGATACACCCACGACTAGGGACCATGAAGGATGTACTTATGGACTACCATGTCCCCACTAGTATGATCTGCATCATAGTCCAGGTAGTCAAGTACACATCCTAAGGGCTTTACCAACATGTAACTATAAGACAGTTTAAAGAGACTAGTATACATGTTAAGATAAAGAGTAACCAGATAGCATACTATCATATCGAGCAAGAAAGTCATCTCTATATATGTCCAAGCATCCAATATAATATACATCATCTGTACAATACTGGCCTCTAGGGCATACATACAACTAACACCATCTACGTGGCATCTGGTAAAGAAGATAGCCGCATATCTACGGGTCATCGACCGCTCACCCGATCAGTGACCAAGGCACAGGAGCAACAGCAAAAGCTCCAAGAAATGATGAATGCTATGGCTGCACTTACCGGACCAAAAGAAAGCCCTGAAACGTCCTCGGACGAACGTCAGGAGGAAGAAACCGACGCTGAATTCCTTCGTCGGATATTGGAGAAGAAGGACAAAGAGGTTGCTGAACAAGCAGCCAACATACAGCGTATGGGCCTCCTCTTCCAAGACATGATAGGGATGATGATACAACAAGATCCTCCGGCTGAAGAGCCCCCGATCGTCCTTGGAGACGATAGGGGAGAAACATCAAATCCTCCACCAGCTCTGTCGATGGCTAAGGAGGATACAATCTCCAAAGCTGATTTGGATGAGTACATCGCCCAGAAAATACGGGTTCATCATGCGACCGAAGCGGCCGGTCAGGTCGTAAAAACGGGGCAGCCCTATCCAAGTTGGTACGATCAAATCAAGTACCCACCCGGTTACACAATTCCCAAGTTCCATGTCTACAAAGGGACGAGCAATCCTCATCAACATATTGCCCAGTTCAGGGCACTCTGCGGCAACACCGGCGGTGATGACAAGCTGTTGCTTCGCCAGTTTGTTGGAAGCTTATCAGATACGGCGTTCGAATGGTACTCTGAGCTCCCGAACGACTCTATTAAAACCTTCGCGGAGATGGAGCTGCTGTTTACTCAGCATTTCGCAAGCAACCATCTCATAATTTATGATGTTTTTCAAGCCAACTACCTTCCAGGCCTTGATTGACAAACTAGCGCAAATGGATCAAATGGGCCATAAACCCCCTCTTCCAAGGCCGGACTCCCGAAATGACAAAGGGAAGGGAAAAGCGATCGTCGTCGCTAATGCTCAACAACAACCGAGCGACTCGAAGCCGGTTGCTCGTCAAAATAATATGCGCCCGTATGTACCCCTTGAGGATAGGATGGGACGTCCTTATTCCTTTCCCCGCGATAAAACGAGGAGGTTATTCGAGCCGGCGTTGCGCAACAGACTCATAAATCTGCCGGATCCAAAACGTCCGTTGCAACCAAGTGATGTCAACGAGCCCAACTACTGTCCTTATCATCGAGTACTAGGCCATCCGATCGAAGATTGCTACGTTTTCAAGAATTGGCTTGAAAACCAGTACCGACAGGGCAAGTTCGCGTTATCTGACAAATGGAAGGTGAATCCCCCGCAGCCCCACACCTCTAAGGGGACGAATACGCCGGGGGCAACATGCTCCGTCATTGAAGAAGCTCCTTGGGAGGTTGTTTTATCAGCCAAGACAAAGAGGATGCTAAACGATCTTCAGACATGTCCAGTGATCAAGTGGAAAAACCCGTTGGAACCGCAGGTCATTGAAGGAATGTTGAAGCCACGTCCAACTCCAAAGACCGATGGTAGTGGCTCAAGCACTTGCAGCCAGCCGTCAAAATCTTCGAAAAGGAAGAAGAAGAAATCTAAGAAGCCTGTGAAGCCTGGCGACAAGCGCACGGACTTACAAAAGCAAATTGACGCGCTGGATGAATACAACCAGAAGGCACGGACTCCCGTTACATTCCAAGAGTTTCTCAACCACGTCTTTCAAGAGGAAGGTGAGGGAGAAAGTTCGTCAGATGAATCTGAAGAATGCGTGGCGAGCTGTCATATGATTTCCCATTCGTTCACGAACGATGAGGAGACTTCTTGTACTGAAACGCTGGGGGCAGACCCTGAATCAAAAATTCTGGGGCCATCAGATGAGGAAATTGACGCATTCCTCAACGAAGCTCGATTGAGAAGTAAAGCTGATCGAGAACGCGAGACGGTTATATTCGAAAGGGCCAAACGCCAACGACTTGATGAAAGAGCTGAGATGATCCCGCTGGAGCAAAACACCTCCACGGCTGACAAAAGCCAATTCAAGATGAGGAAAAAGTTTGCTAAGGCCATATCAATGGGCATGAAGCTACCATCCTCTGAAGGAAACATCACTGGTGAAATGGAAATGCACCCCTCCTATTGCTTGTATCTTCGGATGATTTCGCACCCCACTGAAGAGTGCAAAGCTTTCGATAGATGGTGGCAAGGATATGTTGCTCATCGACAACACTTTAAGCGAGAGAAACGCAAAACTCGGCGGGAGCGAAGAAATACGACCGAAGGGCTTAAAAGAACTACTGGCGATTGTTGCATGGTTAACACTGGCAGGTCACAAGTGCCTACATTCGGGAGCGATTCTGATGAGGAGCTGGAACTTACCCCTCTCTTTAAAGAGTCCACTTCGGGAAAAGAAGAAGAGCCGAAGGTCTGCGAAAATATCCGGCTGCGGAATCGGACGCTGCCTGAAAAGAACCTCGGACCCTTAAACAAGAAAGATAAAGGGAAAGAAAAGGTCTCTGAAGATATCGTCTTAGATGACCAAGTGGTGGAAGAGCTAGCTGCCAAAGACCCGCCAAAGAAGAATAAGGTGGATTACAACGTCTTAGCACATCTGAGGAAGCTGCCCTCATAGCTCAGCATTCTTGACGCCCTTTTGCTATCAAAAGAGGCGAGAGATTCGTTGATTAAGGCGCTCCAAGACCTAGAACAATTCCAAGCATGCCTGGCCGAGGAAAAGATGAAGGATGAATTGGAGGAAGTGCACACGGCCGATGTTACTTTTGGCGATGAAGACCTTCTACTTGGGACGTGCAAACACAATCGCCCTCTCTATGTCTCGGGTTACTGCCATGATATAAAGATAGGCAAAATCCTGATCGATAACGGGTCGTCTGTTAACCTACTCAACGTGCGGGTGTTGAAGGAAATCTGCATGAGCGTCCAGCACCTTGCTCGGGACAAGATCACCATCTCCGGGTTTGACTCCCAATCGTCAAAGACTCTTGGATCTGTGATACTGACGCTACGCTTCGGGCTACTCGTCATGGACATTAAGTTCCACGTCATAGACGCCAAGACATGCTACAACGCTTTGCTCGGCCGACCATGGTTACACGAGTACAACATCATCCTTTCTACACAACATCAGTGTATGAAGTATTTTAAGGATGGTTTCGAGTATACCGTGACGGGAGAACTGAACCCGTTCTTTGTGAACGAGGTCCGCAAATATGAAGATGCCAAATACTTCTTACCGGATTTCGAAGACACAGAGAAGTGTCACAAGCCGGAGAATAAAACTAACGCTACCATCCCTGTCTTCGGCAGTGATACTGAGGAGGAAGAGGAGATAGTTTATTCGGGTCCGCCCCAATACACCAAGCCGGGACCATCGGCTCCTGCATTGATCTTTGGTAGCGATTCGGAAGATGAAGTCCATGCTGTATTCTCTGCTCGACCTTCAATACAAACGTCCACTGACGAAGAGCAAAGTCTACAAGTCGCCATAGTGCCGCTTAAACACCATAAAGAACTGGATGCACTTAATATCTACAGTGTAGAAGAGTTGCGGACATTCTATATCCCTCCTAGGCGAGAAAACAATTCTGTTTTACCGCTCTGAAGAAACCAAGGTAGAAAAAGAAATCTGGCATGGCGCGGATTCTACGCTCGACAGGCTTCAGCCTATCCGTCTCCCCAGATATTATACAGAAGGTTTGAAAAAGCTGCTGAAACGCCAGGGGATACCCTTCAAACAGACGTTTAGAAAGGCCAAATTCTATGACAGGGTCTGGAACGTCCTCGGGACTCAACGCAAACTGCCTAACGGGAGAATGGAAACAAAAGGGCTTGGATACATCCGTTCAAAGAAACGAGAGTTACTACCCGGCTGCTACGTCGTGTATGACCTTGATGAAGAAGCGGATGCTCAATGGGAGGATGCTAATCCTAAGCCAGTGAAAGTTCCAGATGCAAAGGAGCCCAGTCCGTCGTTCGAGGAACAAATGGACAAACTTATAAAGAAAGCTGGTCAAAAAGTCCGAGAGGATCACAACCGCGAGACGACCATCTACGAGAAAGCCAAGACGCAACGCCTTCTCCAACAAGCCGTAAAGGATGAAAATGCCGCTCCTTGTCAACCTGTTATAAAGAAGGCTCGGCGCAAAAGCAGAAATAAGTTAAAAGGCCAAAAAGACGCTCAACAGCAACAAAGCAGGGCTAAGAAGTCACGCAAACGGGAGGCGAGCGTTATTGATCTATCCCTCATGAAGAAAATGAGTCGAGCATACTCTTTTCCTCGGGATAAGACGAGGAGGATACTTGAGCTTGCTCTAAAACATCATATGCTCACACTGCCAGAGTCCAAGCACCCTGAACAAGCAAGCGAAGTCTCTGACCTAAACTATTGCTCTTACCATCAAGTAATAGGGCACCCGCTCGAAGACTGCTTCACCTTTAAGAATTGGGTCGAAGATCGGTACTAGCTCGGCAAGTTCGCTCTGTCTGACAATTGGAAGGTAACGCCGCCACAGAAGCACGAGCCCAAGGCCACGAAAGAAGAACCGGTTCCACATTGGGATTGGAAGCGAATTCGCACCTGTCACATGATTACAATATTAAAAGAAGAGCCCGAGGACATAGATGATCTCCCTTGGTGCTTCGAAAACAGCAGCGACGAGATAATCTCAGAATTCCCACCAGCGCCAAAAGAGCTGGAAGATGGAATCCATACCACTGCAGATAATCTCAAGAAGATTGAGTTGGGGACGGCAAACGATCCACGACCGACATTCATCAGCGAGTTACTATCTGAAGAAAGGGTAGCTGCGTTAAAGGATGTGCTTCTGCAGCATAGAGATTGCTTCGCGTGGAACTATTCCGAAATGCCGGGACTAGATCCAGAAATTGCTGTACACAAATTGGCGATATCCCCGGACATCAAGCCAGTCAAACAGGCGCCGAGGAGAATGCGGCTCGATCTCGAGATGAGTATCAACGCCGAGGTCAAGAAGCTGATCGACTCTGGCTTTATCCAGGAGGTTCAATATCCTGAATGGATTGCTAACATCGTCCCGGTGATGAAGAAAAATGGGACGGTGCGCATATGCGTGGACTTTCGGGATCTCAATAAAGCTTGCCCGAAGGATGATTTCCCAGTGCCAGTCACCGAACTGATGATAGACAATACATCCACTCATGAGGTTTTCTCCTTCATGGATGGCTTATCAGGGTATAATCAGATAAAGATGCATCCCGAAGACCAGAAGCACACCGCCTTCAGGACCCCTCTAGGTATATTCTGTTATAAAGTGATGCCCTTCGGTTTAAAGAATGCCGGTGCCACTTATCAAAGGGCCATGACGAAGATCTTCGATGACCTTATACATGAAATCGTCGAGTGCTATATCGACGACCTCGTGGTTAAAAGCAAATCAACGCCTTCGGCAATACAACTTGAAGATGAACCCGCTCAAGTGTGCATTCGGAGTTTCCTCAGGCAAATTCCTGGGATTCATTGTTCGACACCGAGGTATTGAAATAGATCCGTCAAAGATCAAAGCGATCATGGAAATGCCTCCGCCGAGAACTCTCAAACAGTTGCGATCTCTCTAAGGGAAGCTCGCATACATACGGCGATTTATAGCCAACCTTTCAGGCAAGTGCCGTACCTATAGCCACCTGATGAAGAAGGGAACCCCATTTGTCTGGGATCACAAATGCCAAGGCGCACTGGACGAGATCAAGCAGTACCTGCAGAACCCTCCAGTATTGGCTGCTCCAGTTAAGGGAAAGCCTCTCATTCTTTACACGACCGCCCTCGAAGGATCCTTAGGCGCATTATGGGCACAAGAGAACGATCAAGTGAAGGAAAGAGCACTCTATTACTTAAGTCGAGTTCTGCTGGGAGCAAAAAGCAATTACTCTCCCATTGAGAAGCACTGCCTGGCGCTAATATTTGCGATAACAAAGCTCAGACATTACGCATTAGCACATGAAGTCCGTCTCATTTCGAAGGTGGACGCTCTCAAATATCTAATGTCAAGGGCCATATTGACAGGTCGACTCGCTAAATGGGCTCTGCTCTTGATGGAGTTCTCGATAACGTATCAACCTCTCAAGGCAGTGAAAGGCCAGGCCATCGCCGATTTCCTCGCTGAGCATCCGATATCGGCTGATTCTCCACTGAATTGCGATTTGCCAGACGAACATGCGTTTGACGCGATCGACGGTGGTGATACCCAATGGGAACTTTATTTCGATGGAGCATCTTCCATGAAAAAGCGCAAACAAAGTACCCCTATAATCAAATCGGGGGTAGGCCTCATCTTCGTGACTCCACAAGGAGGGATAATGCGCTTCGCTTTCTCCTTAACAGAGCTGAGGACAAACAATGAAGCCGAATACGAAGCTCTGATAGCAGGCCTTGAGATCGCCATCGACATGGGAATTGAAGACCTCCTCATATACGGGGATTCTCAACTGGTCGTTAGTCAAGTAAACGGCGACTACCAAACGTGCAAGCCAGAACTGGTGAAGTACGGAGAAAAAGTGCAACAACTGTTGACCCGAATTCCCTCCTATACTTTAGAGAACATACCGCGCGCGGAAAACAGCAAAGCAGACGCGTTGGCCAAACTTGCTAAAGAACTGTCTGACGAGAACCTCGATGACGTCAGAATTGTGGTACAAAGCCGTCGAGTGCTCGCCCCAGCGGAAATATCTCCGGAATCACCCGAAGAAAAGGAAACGACTGAGCGAATGGCTCTGCAAATAAAAGACCGGGAAAAGGCCGAGGATTGGAGGGAAGTCTTCATAGACTACTTTAAGTCCCACCGATTGCCTGAAGAAGCGTCCACAAGACATCAGCTCATGAAGCGGGCTCTATCTTTCGCCTTCGTCAATGATACTCTGTACAAGAGATCGTTTCATTCTCTGTGGTTGAGATGCCTGGGACCTGACGAAGTGAAAAGAGTCGTTCAGGAAGTTCACGACGGACTCTGCGGTTCTCACCAAGCGGGCCCAAAGATGAAGTTGAAGATAAAACGGATGGGCTACTACTGGCCCACGATGATTCAGGACTGCCTCGAATATGCGAAGCAATGCCACTCATGCCAAATCCATGGGGACTTCATCCACCAGCATCCAAATCCACTACATCCAACGGTGGCTAGCTGGCCATTCGAAATGTGGAGGACTGACATAGTCGGCCCTATCGAACCAGCATCGTCTAGGGGACATCGTTTCATCCTGGCGACGACTGACTACTTCTCTAAATGGGCAGAAGCAGTACCGTTAAGAGAAGTGAAGACGAAAAATATCCTCCACTTCTTCAAGACGCACGTCATATATCGGTTTGGAACTCTGCGACGGATCATCTCCGATAACGGGCCAGCTTACAGAAGCCACAAGATCAGTCGCTTTGCGCAACAGCATAATATAGAATGGAGATATTCCTCGGTTTATAATCCGCGAGCTAATGGTCTAGCTGAAGCCTTCAACAAGACCCTGACGAAAATCATGAAAAAGACGGTGGCCCGAAATAAGAGAGACTGGCACGAAAGGCTGCAAGAAGCTCTCTGGGCATATCGAACTACGTTCAAGACGGCCACAAGCACAACGTCGTACGCGTTGGTATTTGGGACGGAAGCAGTACTCCCCCTCGAGATAGAGTTGCCCTCTCTACGAGTGGCAGTCCACTACGAGCTGACGGACGAAGAAAATGCTCACCTTTGGCTTGAGGTGCTTGACGCCCTTGATGAAACCCGGCTCATAGCGCAACAAAATCTGGAGGCCTATAAAGCAAAGATGACGCGCTCATATGAAAGACTGACCCAACCGAGGGCATTTCGCTAAGGCGAACTCATGCTAGTGGTCAAAAGGCCTATGATCCCCAATCGTGCTAAGCGAGGAAAATTCGAGCCAAACTATGAAGGCCCGTACATCATAGATAAGGTCTACCAGGATGGGGCCTATCTACTCATGGACATGCACGGTGAAAGGCCTTTCAGGCCAATAAACGGTCGGTTCCTAAAGAGATACTACGCTTAATGATCCACGGCCTAGGTCAATGATAGATGACGACGACTATGTCCGCTCGCTATCTTCCTAAGCTCAAGCTTTATAAGCAGTAGCCGGCCTTCTCCATGACGGACCGAAATGTCCTTAAACTAATAGCAGACCGAAACGTCTTTAAACTACTACCGCAGCATCTTTAGGCTGACGAGATATAAAAAGATATAAAAAAAACATATAAAAATAAAATAAAAGAAAACGGTATGTCCATAAGCAAAAAGGGCACGGATGAAAACTCGAAAGGGCTCCGTGAGTAAAAACAGCAGGGCTACCGGCGAGTGTTCGTGAAAACCCGAAAGGGCGTGACCTCATAAAAAAAAGAAAGAAAAAAAGAATATATATATATATATATATATATATATATATATATATATATATATATAAAGAATAAAAAAAAAACGGTATGTCCATAAGCAAAAGGGCACGGATGAAAACCCGAGAGGGCTCCGTGAGTAAAAACAGCAGGGCTACCGGCGAGTGTTTGTGAAAACCTGAAAGGGCGCAACCTCGTTAAAGGACACTTATAGGGTCCTCTCGACCTTATAAGGAGAAACCACCCGCGTGAGATCCTTACGACTCACAAGGGAGCAACACACTTAGGGATCCCCACGATTCCTAAGGAGAAAATACACTTGCGAGATCCTCACGACTCGTAAGGAGAACTCTCTTATGGGACCCTCACGGCTCATAAGAGTTGAAAGTCTTAAGTTACAGAGACCTAAACCTGTGCTTAAGCAACCCCCACAACTTCCGATATTGCCCTACAAGTGGCTCAATACTGACCCTTGTATACAATCCACGGGCGCGAATAAACATTTCCCTAATCAAGTCTCATCCGAGGTTGGGGATATGTTCGCATGATGAACAACCCTTATAAGTCCTCTCGACTTACAAGGAGAAAACCCTCTTGTAGGATCCTTACGACTTACAGAGGAACATACACTTAGGAATCCTTACGATTCCTAAGGAGAAAATACACCTATAAGATCCTCACGACTTGTAGGGAGAAATACCTTTGTGAGACCCTTATGGCTCATGAAGTTAAAAGCCTTAGACGACAGGACCCTAACCCTGGTCGCTAAGCCATCTTTGTTCAACATCGACAGAGGCAGATGATGATTCGCTCCTGGCAATATCCCAGTTGTAGCGATGCTGATGCCGAAATCGGCTTACGGCGAAAAGCCAGTAGGCCGCACATGCATACGAAATAGCCGAAATGATAGGGCAACTTGCAATAAAAAGCAGTAAGTAAAAATGTATGCATGCAAAATAGCCGAAATGATTGGGCAACTCGCGATAAAAAGCAGCGGGTAAAAATAAAATAAATAGCCGAAATGATTGGGCACCGCGAAAAATGGCCGAAATGATTGGGCAATCGCGACCTTCGCGATATAAAAGCTGAAATGATAGAGCATCGCGGAGATAAAACAAAAAATGATGATAAAACTTTGGCCCTACAATTAAGATCACATCGATCCCTATATACAATCCAAGGGCGTAAACAAAGAGGGAACCATACTTTCCCAACAGGCTCCGCCAGAAGACGAAGCCAAATCTCGACGGTTCAGTCCAACTCTGAAGAAACCAGTGTCTTCAGCAGATACCTCGACTCACGGATACAAACACTCCTTGACGAGAGCCTCCTGATCCGCGTCGACTCGCAGAGCCACCAGTGCCTCCGTGGGAAATCCTCGACTCATTTCAAACCCCAAGGAAACAAATAATCCTTGGCGCTTGGGAAACAAATAATCCCTAGCAAACTCCTCGACTCACGGATACAAACACTCCTTGACGAGAGCCTCCTGATCCGCGTCGACTCGCAGAGCCACCAGTGCCTCCGTGGGAAATCCTCGACTCGTTTCGAACCCCAAGGAAACAAATAATCCTTGGCCCTTGGGAAACAAATAATCCTTAGCAAACTCCTCGACTTACGGATACAAACACTCCTTGACGAGAGCCTCCTGATCCGCGTCGACTCGCAGAGCCACCAGTGCCTCCGTGGGAAATCCTCGACTCGTTTCAAACCCCAAGGAAACAAATAATCCTTAGCGCTTGGGAAACAAATAATCCCTAGCAAACTTCTCGACTCACGGATACAAACACTCCTTGATGAGAGCCTCCTGATCCGCGTCGACTCGCAGAGCCACCAGTGCCTCCGTGGGAAATCCTCGACTCGTTTCAAACCCCAAGGAAACAAATAATCCTTGGCGCTTGGGAAACAAATAATCCCTAGCAAACTCCTCGACTCACGGATACAAACACTCCTTGACGAGAGTGTTAGTTATATGTATGCCCTAGAGGCCATTACTATACATAGGATGTATATTGTAGTGGATGCTGGGACATATATAGGGAGGACTTTCTTGCTCGACATGATAGTATGCTATCTGGTTGCTCTTTACCTTAACGTGTATACTGATTGTCTCTCTGTTACATGTTGGTAAAGGCCTTAGGATGTGTACTTGACTACCTAGACTATGATGTAGATCATACTAGTGGGGACATGGTAGTCCATAAGTACATCCTTCAAAGTCCCTAGTCGTGGGTGTATCGAGATGGGGCATCGATATACCAGAGTAGACTAGCGTATACCTTCTCGACCCATACAGATGGGCGATGGATGATCCCATATCCATTGGTGTTTGACATCAAAGATGATATACGGGTGCTCAGTAGAGACTGGGTACACTGGACGGACTCGCCGAGAACTCCCAGATGGTATTATACCTTACGTCAGATGGCAATTCTCTGGTGACACTGGTACAGAGTAGTCTGTTGACCCGAGATCGTCATAGAGTCTTGTGTGGTTCCCACTGTGCTTTGATTTCCATCTTACCACGTCCAAGAGGGCGTGCAAAACGGTGGTTTTTGGGTACAGTCCCGAATCACATGGAGGCAATGAGCGATAGGAGGGGATTCGTCTCTCCCGGTATAGGGAGTTGATGTTGCGCTGTGTTCGATTGGCTATAACCGGAAACCCTTTGCCAGGGTTGCTGAGATTTACTGGTAAGTGTTACCAGTAGTATCTCGAATGGTTATAGACCTCATATCGACACGACTTATCGAGCTATTGGGGTCTGACGTTTACCACCCCTAGGCGAGATATGCGACATATCAGACGATCAGACCGGACTGTACGGTAGTGTTACTGGTTGGATTCACTGGAGTGTGAACGGGCTTGCTCGTCGATCTTCTGATCGCTCAATACCCGGGTGGCCGTTACGTTTAGCAGACCGCTTGCGGCTTGTGGATGTTTGATATGATCATCATCCGCTGCCGGCGTATTGACGAGTCTTTAGAGTCCTACACAGAGGTTTCCTGGCTCAAGCGAAACGAAATAGGAGCGCATATGAGATATGTGCGGGACCGAGAATAATGCGTGTATGTGATACCGTATTTCATTCTCGCGATGAATGTGTCGAATGGTTGTATGCGATATAACCTAGTTATCGAATCGAGGATTGATTCGATAAGCCGATACATTGGATACTAGTCGGTTATATGCGATATTACCGGATCGTTAAATCAAGTGTTGATTTAATGATTTAATGTATAATTATATATTTGATATATTACTTTGCATTAACTAGTATTGGTTCACTTTAAATGGATTTTCTCACTTGTATGTGCACATTGTATATGTGATATATTTTTGTGCACATGTTTGTATCATGTTTGATGATACTTGCTTCTTTGGTTAAGTGTATAGAATTAAACCATGATTAAGATGATGATTAGGGTTTTGCATAATCTTTTATTTATTTATTGATTTATTTGGAAAAGATTTTGGAGAGAATGGTGGCTTTCTTTGTTTCTAGTCAAAGCTTCATGAAGCTTTGACTTTGTAACCATTCTTGTCTCCATGCTTAACCCTAACCATTCCTTTAACCTTGGTCAATTCTCTACACATAACTATAGTTAAAATTATGATAAGTATTGATTTTCTATTCTATTCAAATAACTTATCATAATATTATCTTCTTCTTCTTCATCTTCTTCATTGAAGAAAACCTTTCTTCATCAATGGTGATTGATGAAATAAAGTGAGAAATCCAATTCTAAAGTGTACCCACTTCCTATTTCTTTATCCTCTACCTCTTGCCAAGTAGTAGAGTGTGTTTCCTTCACAAGTTTTCTAGACTTGGTGAAGTTGGAGCTTGATCTAGCGATGCCTCGACGTAGATCATCTTCGGCACGTCGTCGATGACCTAGCCCGCTCTTTCTCCGATGAAGCCGACGCTAGAGCCCGGGATTTGATATGGACAGCGAGAAGACTTCATTGCGGAGCTATGGAGGTGGAGAACTGGATCTACAAAGGTTGTATTTCCGTATTCTCTTAGTAAAGTAGTTTACTAGTTGCTTATTCACCTAGAATTCTAGTTAACGATCCGTATTAGGGTTTCTCGGCACCCGTAAATTTTGAAATTGGCATGGTTGATGCCTTGTGAGACCTCTTGAGAGTGCCTAGGAACCCTACAGTGGTATCAGAGCCTAGCTAGAGCCTTAGGCGAAGTCTAGACGGAGTTTGAAGTCCGATCGACCCGAAACCCCAACTCATAAAATGCTCTCTGTCCTTTTTCTAAAAACTGGGATTTTTCCAAATTAAAAATATGCAAAAAAATCAGCAGGGAAATCTAAGAATTACGGTGCAAATTTTTTTCAATGAACTGTTCATAGTGCGGCGGAACCGCGGCAGAAGCCTGGCTTCTGCGTCGGTTCCGCGGCGAAATCATGACGTCATCCTCCACTGTTTGCACAGTAACTCCTATTTTAATATGCTGGATTTTATGGGAATTTTTAAAATTAATTCAAGAGTTGTATTTTCTGGGGTTGTTTTGGGGATTCGAATGTTCGATCGGATTATCAAATTTTGTCTATGTGGCTTTCCGGATATTTTTGAATATGTTAAAAAGTTCGACCGGATATAAATACCCAATTTTTCCCCTGTCGGGAAATTTCCAAGTGTTGGATTTTTCCGTAGTTTAACGACGTTCTAAGTAGTACAAGTAACGCGATGGTCCCTCTAGAAGACAACAAACCTTAACTCGATTATGTGATCGTCTTGAACTGCCCTTTGAACCTTAGGGTTTGGGGGAGTACGGCGTGCCACATGTGAGGCGTTGGTTTGACCCTTCTACGGCTGGACCGTTGGTACTGAGGCACGAAGTGAATGTTTTTAAACTTATTTCATGTGTTGAGCTGTTTCGGGAAAACTTGGGTGTTTGAATGTTCGATCGGAAAGTTTAACATTTTCTATTTATCTGGAATGTGATACAATAATTGGAATTCACAATAAGTTATGAGATAACTGAATGAATGTTATAAACATAGCAGTTTAGTCTCACTTGATCGGTTGCCACGGAATTTTGATGTGATCAAAAGTCCGTCGCAATCACGTAGCGTACGCGGATACTCGCCGGGTAAACTTAATAGACAGCCTCACTCCATAGCCCCGACCAAGTGACTGTAGGAGAACCCCGTCGCCGAAAGCATCCGTTCGGGTGCTCGCGGTAGCGGTGTTCCGCCTTGGTGCACTTCGTCGACGGTATCGGGGGTGCAGCCGCCTACTAAAGTTTGCGACGAGCATTCGATCAGGATATCGGGAATCTTGTTGAATTGCCCGACTTGTTATTGAAAAGTGTTTTCAATGATGAGACTAAAATACGGGGTTTATAATTGTTAGGCATGCGATGTCTAAGGTATTCATTTGATTAGGCATGCGATGTCTATGCAGGTTGCGGATTCCAACTGTTGTAGTTTTACACTTTCTTTTCTGTGACCGTAAGTGTAATATGT
Organism: Agapanthus africanus; assembly: GCA_030015575.1. Taxonomy (NCBI): domain Eukaryota; kingdom Viridiplantae; phylum Streptophyta; class Magnoliopsida; order Asparagales; family Amaryllidaceae; genus Agapanthus; species Agapanthus africanus. The sequence continues at coordinate 273,080,100 of CM057348.1, forward strand.
GTTATCGCCGGTTTCGTTGCTATATGTCAACGACAATTGGGATGCGCATATTTACTTACGTTGATGACATGTGATGTTATGTGTTGCTGGATATGTTATATTGGATCGTCGTGTTTGAATAGCCGGGGGTTTTTATGTGAGATGAGTGTTTTTCATTTTCATTCATGTAAAAACTTGTATGTAATATTCTTTTTTTGGGGCACTTCCAGGTTGCGGAAGATGTCACCTTTTGTATATTATTTACTTTTCCGCACTAGGATAGACCCAAGGAGGGGAGCACAAGTAACCGGGTTCTGGAGTCCAGTGGGAGACCAACTCGAGGAGTCGAGTCCGGGTCTCCTAACTCTAGAATTGGTAGGGTTTCTTGCCGCTCTCGTAGGGGTCTAGGGGTGTGGGTTTGGCTATTCATCACGACCGTGGAATCCGTGATTTATACTGGCTCGTATTGAAAACACGGACGTCCTAGTATATCCAATATTTCATATGATTCTTTTGCTGCGATATCTGTGATGTGATCATGTGATATGTTCTGTGATAGATACTGTATATAGTATATATGATATATTATATAGATGTTACTTATGTTTTACACCCGCGCTAGCCCTGCCCCGCTCTGCCGTTAGTTACCTAACCTAACGGTGCATGAGGGGACATCGAGGCGAATGCGGATGGCATAAGTGTACATCGTATTTATCTGTGATGTTTAGGTACTTAAATGATGGGACTTCATTAATATGATTAATGAAAGTAAAAAGAAACCTAAGATGTTGTAGAATCGAATTTCAATATAAAACAGGTAGCTACAGTTCTTGCTTTGCACAGCGGTATATGTGATATATCCTGCACCTTATTCGATGAGGAAAGGACCGAGATCCCTTCACCGGGAGTGACTCCTTTAGCAATAACTGGCAGATGCTACACACTCGGTTTGTCTTTTGATTGCTTTTAAGTGTTTTGCTTTGCACAGTGATATATATGATATATCCCGCACCTCATTCGAAGAGGAAAGGACCGACGATCCCTTCACCGGGAGTGGCCCCTTTAGCAAAACTAGAAAAGCCTAAAAAACACTCCATTTCAAAATTCATTCGATCCTACAACGATATCAAGTTCATTACGCAATAGGTTTTCAGAAAAACCTGTCGTAGCCCTCCGTCATTTCAGATAAGTTGTATATAGTATTCGTGCTGCATTTGTTGGCTTTCGTCAAGGTGCAGTGTGCGGTAGCTATATGCTGCTTATCTGCCAGCATACGATGCGATTGGATTAGGGTAGTCGTGCGGCCTTGTTGACCTCCGTCAAGGGTCGTGCGGGTGGGTTTAATTCGATCAAGAAATGACGGGTTGAACTTGACTAGTAGCCTATGGTTTGTTGACCTCCGTCATGGTCATAGGGTGCTAGGGGCAAAATTATCGGGAATTTCAAGTGTTGAAATTTGCAATGAGATTGCATACCTTCTATGAGATAGTTGGATCCCGATACCCGCTGCGAGTAATTGTTACTCCTGGAAGAATTTTACACATTACAATTAGCCGATCAAGTAGGTGTCTAGAAAGGTGTTAACGCGGTTACGCCTCTGGGAAAACGAGGTTTACATTAATTAGGTTCGTGCGAAAGCACGGGGGACCTCCCTCAAAGTACCGACACTGGCCTGGCTGAAAGATTGGCGAACTTGTAGTGTGTAATTAATCCTGGCTAGTCTTTCCTTTTTGGGTTTGAAGGAAGATTTGATAAAAAGCAGTGGGAACCATCCTGATTAGATAAAATAATAACCAATCTATTCTTGCAAGAGCGCACGCTGAGTGTTTTCTTCTCTCTCTCTCCTGGTAGCGACCATGTCACGCCTTAATCAAGATAATAAAACGGATTATTGACCGAACCCGCTTGTTATACTGAGCTGGGGAACGTTGGTCCCGCTCCAACTTATAATTGTTATAAGACAGAGCAGGAAATTGGGGAATACCAGAATTCCCGTGCCGCCCAAACGAAGAGAGTGCATGCTGATGCATCATCTTCGGGTGTGTTCGTTACAAAGAACTGTTTCTCAGTATCCTCCACATCCTGGGTATATGATACCGGATCAGGATCCCAGATATGTAATCTGTTACATAGGGCTACAGATAGGTAGAGAACTGAGAACGGGTGATAAGTTTCATGAGACAGAAAACGGGGCAAGTGTTGCAGCCAAGTCTGTTGGTCACTGTCACCCTGTATTACCAATACATTGATTCTGAACGAATGTTATTAGATACCGAACCTGATATACAAAATCATATCACTCTCTTTAATAGTAAAGAAATGATAAAATTTTGTATTGTTGGATAATGTTTTGAACATTTCCTATATCAAAAGTTGATCGGTTCAGGCACGTTATCTAAAAGAATTAATGTTCTAAATCAAACTACAGTTCTTAGTATACGGAACACACAAAAGAGGAAGAGTTCAGAAATGAACGAATCCTTCTTGAGGCATTGTAGACTAGGTCATATCAATGTGACCCGACTAGCTGAAGTTACATGTAGATGCATATTTAAATCAGTTTGAATCTACATCTTGTGAAACTTGCCAGTCATGTCACAAAGATATAATGACACCAGCTCTGTTTATTGGAAACAGAGAAAGAGTTAATGAACTCTTGGGATGATACATATTGATGTATAAAGGTCCCCTGTCTACACATGCCAAGACCGGTTCTTTGTACTTCATTACGTTCTCTGATGATCTCTTTAGATTCATACATATGTTCTTATTGAAACACAAGTCCGAACCTTTTGAGATATTCACAGAATATAAGTTAGAAGTAGAGAACCAAAATGAGGGTATAAGTATTATGTCCTATGATGAGATCAAGGAGGAGAATACTTGAGCACGGAATTCCTGGATTGTTCTAAAGGAGAATAAGATTCTCTCTCAGCATTACTCCTCCGTATACACCATTGCAAGATGGTATATCGGGGTGGAGCAGATACACCCTATTTGATATGGTGTCCTCTATGATGAGTACTACTGAGTTACCTATTTCCTTTTGGGAGTTATGCACTTATGAAGTTGCATACCTATTGAATAGGGTTCGAATCAAATCAGTTGCCTACCACTTCATATGTGATATGGAAAGGGAAGCGCCCATATCTTAAGTTAGTTAAGATTTGGAGTTGTCCGGCCTATGTCTAAAAGCAAAATTCGGACAAACTCGAGGCAAGATCTGTTATGTAGAACTGGAAATGTTCCAGCTATACAAACTGCAGCTGATGATTTGAAAGAACCAAAGGATTCAATAGTTAACAACGAACCTCGGCCTCTCCGCCGATCTAGTAGGGTTCCTCACCCACCTGAGAGATACTTCGATTTCTCTATGACAGTGGGAGCGAGGATTGCATCATGAGATGATGACCCAACTAGCTTCGAGCTGGCCATAGAGAGTAAGACTCTGTAAGAATGGCTGGATATTTATCGATCTGAGATGGAATCCTTATACACCAACAAAGTATGGACTTTGGTTGCTATATCTGAAGGGTTAAATCCCCATCAGGAGCAAGTATATCTTGAGAAGATTACTTGGTGTAGATGGAAAAGTTGAGACTTTCAAAGCTAGACTTGTTAAAGTTTTTCGTCATCGACCAGGCGTGGATAATGATGAAACCTTTTCCAGTGGCTATGCTTAAGTCCATCCGGATCCTACTTGCCACGGCTACATACCATGACTACGATATCTGGTGGTTGGGTGTCATGACAGCTTTTCTAAATGATGTTTTAGAAAAGAGCGTCTATAAGTACACAGCCAGAGGGCCTCGTAGACAGTGGGAGCAGCGGAAACGTGTGCAAGATGCTTTATAGGATAAAGCAGGCATCGCGGAGTTGGAACATCTGTTTTGATGAAATAGTCAAAGAGTTAGACATCATCAAAATGGTAGATGAACCTTGTATATACAAAAAGGTAGTAGGGAGTATGGTGATGATCCTCGTAGAGTACGTGGATGACATACTCTTGATAGGGAAAGAGTTTCCTATGCTACGCTCGATCAATCTCCGCCTATCACAATGATTCTCCACATAGGATCAAAGTGATACCTACTAAATCCTGGGTTTTTGGATCTATGAGATAGATCTAAATGGATGTTAGGATTCTCACTAGTTGTAGTGAGATGGTATCAATTGATACTGGGAAGAATCACTGGAAGTGTTCCAGGGTGATAAAGACGACTGAGTGTCAGTCACAGGCATTGTCTTTACCCTCAGTAAAGGGACGGTATGTTGGAAGAGTTCTAAGCTAGATACCGTGGCATACTAGACGATAAAGGCAGGATACATCGCTGCTTAAGATGCTACCAAAGAGGATGTTTGGGTGTTTATTGGTTCATGAGATGAACTAAGTTCCTCCCATTGTGTGACAATGGAGTTGTGGCTTATGCCAAGGAACGAAGGTCCCATCAGTGATCCAGACATATTCTAAGGCAGTGTCACCTGATCATGGAGATGGATGATCTCTAGGGTGATCGAGGTTAGGAGAGTAGACTCAGAGGACAAACACAGCAGATCCACTCACAAAGGCCAGTTCCCAGAGAGAGATTTTTATGGGATGGTTGAGTATGAGATACTACAACCACTGCTATAAGATGGCCCTAGTGCAAGTGGGAGATTGTTAGTTATATGTATGCCCTATAGGCCATTACTATACATAGGATGTATATTGTAGTGGATGCTGGGACATATATAGGGAGGACTTTCTTGCTCGACATGATAGTATGCTATCTGGTTGCTCTTTACCTTAACGTGTATACTGATTGTCTCTCTGTTACATGTTGGTAAAGCCCTTAGGATGTGTACTTGACTACCTGGACTATGATGTAGATCATACTAGTGGGGACATGGTAGTCCATAAGTACATCCTTCAAAGTCCCGAGTCGTGGGTGTATCGAGATGGGGCATCGATATACCAGAGTAGACTAGCGTATACCTTCTCGACCCATACAGATGGGCGATGGATGATCCCATATCCATTGGTGTTTGACATCAGAGATGATATACGGGTGCTCAGTAGAGACTGGGTACACTGGACGGACTCGCCGAGAACTCCCAGATGGTATTATACCTTTACGTCAGATGGCAGTTCTCTGGTGACACTGGTACAGAGTAGTCTGTTGACCCGAGATTGTCATAGAGTCTTGTGTGGTTCCCACTGTGCTTTGATTTCCATCATACCACGTCCAAGAGGGCGTGCAAAACGGTGGTTTTTGGGTACAGTCCCGAATCACATGGAGGCAATGAGCGATAGGAGGGGATTCGTCTCTCCCGGTATAGGGAGTTGATGTTGCGCTGTGTTCGATTGGCTATAACCGGAAATCCCTGGCCAGGGTTGCTGAGATTTACTGGTAAGTGTTACCAGTAGTATCTCGAATGGTTATAGACCTCATATCGACACGACTTATCGAGCTATTGGGGTCTGACGTTTACCACCCGTAGGCGAGATATGCGACATATCAGACGATCAGACCGGACTGTACGGTAGTGTTACTGGTTGGATTCACTGGAGTGTGAGCGGGCTTGCTCGTCGATCTTCTGATCGCTCAATACCCGGGTGGCCGTTACGTTTAGCAGACCGCTTGCGGCTTGTGGATGTTTGATATGATCATCATCCGCTGCCGGCGTATTGACGAGTCTTTAGAGTCCTACACAGAGGTTTCCTGGCTCAAGCGAAACGAAATAGGAGCGCATATGAGATATGTGCGGGACCGAGAATAATGCGTGTATGTGATACCGTATTTCATTCTCGCGATGAATGTGTCGAATGGTTGTATGCGATATAACCTAGTTATCGAATCGAGGATTGATTCGATAAGCCGATACATTGGATACTAGTCGGTTATATGCGATATGACCGGATCGTTAAATCAAGTGTTGATTTAATGATTTAATGTATAATTATATATTTGATATATTACTTTGCATTAACTAGTATTGGTTCACTTTAAATGGATTTTCTCACTTGTATGTGCACATTGTATATGTGATATATTTTTGTGCACATGTTTGTATCATGTTTGATGATACTTGCTTCTTTGGTTAAGTGTATAGAATTAAACCATGATTAAGATGATGATTAGGGTTTTGTATAATCTTTTATTTATTTATTGATTTATTTGGAAAAGATTTTGGAGAGAATGGTGGCTTTCTTTGTTTCTAGTCAAAGCTTCATGAAGCTTTGACTTTGTAACCATTCTTGTCTCCATGCTTAATCCTAACCATTCCTTTAACCTTGGTCAATTCTCTACACATAACTATAGTTAAAATTATGATAAGTATTGATTTTCTATTCTATTCAAATAACTTATCATAATATTATCTTCTTCTTCTTCTTCTTCTTCATTGAAGAAAACCTTTCTTCATCAATGGTGATTGATGAAATAAAGTGAGAAATCCAATTCTAAAGTGTACCCACTTCCTATTTCTTCATCCTCTACCTCTTGCCAAGTAGTAGAGTGTGTTTCCTTCACAAGTTTTCTAGACTTGGTGAAGTTGGAGCTTGATCTAGCGATGCCTCGACGTAGATCATCTTCGGCACGTCGTCGATGACCTAGCCCGCTCTTTCTCCGATGAAGCCGACGCTAGAGCCCGGGATTTGATATGGACAGCGAGAAGACTTCATTGCGGAGCTATGGAGGTGGAGAACCAGATCTACAAAGGTTGTATTTCCGTATTCTCTTAGTAAAGTAGTTTACTAGTTGCTTATTCGCCTAGAATTCTAGTTAACGATCAATATTAGGGTTTCTCGGCACCCGTAAATTTTGAAATTGGCATGGTTGATGCCTTGTGAGACCTCTTGAGAGTGCCTAGGAACCCTACAGAGAGCCTCCTGATCCGCGTCGACTCGCAGAGCCACCAGTGCCTCCGTGGGAAATCCTCGACTCGTTTCAAACCCCAAGGAAACAAATAATCCTTGGTGCTTGGGAAACAAATAATCCCTAGCAAACTCCTCGACTCACGGATACAAACACTCCTTGACGAGAGCCTCCTGATCCGCGTCGACTCGCAGAGCCACCAGTGCCTCCGTGGGAAATCCTCGACTCGTTTCAAACCCCAAGGAAACAAATAATCCTTGGCGCTTGGGAAACAAATAATCCCTAGCAAACTCCTCGACTCACGGATACAAACACTCCTTGACGAGAGCCTCCTGATCCGCGTCGACTCGCAGAGCCACCAGTGCCTCCGTGGGAAATCCTCGACTCGTTTCAAATCCCAAGGAAACAAATAATCCTTGGCGCTTGGGAAACAAATAATCCTTAGCAAACACCTCAACTCAAGGGAACAAACAATCCTTGATGCGAGCCTCCTGATTCGCGTCGGCTCGCAGAGAAACCTGTGTCTCCGTGGGAAAATTCCTGATTCGTCTCAACTTGCAAGATGAAGCCTCAGGAAGCAGGGATTGAAAAACTTGCTTCCTGAACAATGGGACCCTACAAGTCGATCTAAAACGGTCTCTTGCGTACTATTCATGGGTCTCACTCTCCAAAGTCGAGTTTTGACAAGGAGGGAAACAACCGCTTACGGGTCCTCTCGACTCATAAGAGGGAAAAATTCTCTTATAGGATCCTTACGACTTATAAGAGAAAACCACACTTAGGAATCCTCACGATTCCTAAGGAAAAAAAAACCACTTACGAGATCCTCTCGATCCGCAGGGAGAAAAGTCTCTATGAGATCCTCACGGCTCATGGAGTTGAAAAGTCTTAGGCAGCAGATCTGAACCTGCAGCCTAAGCCATCGCTGATTCTTAAGAAAGTCAAGATGCATGCTCTATTATCTGTTGACCATGTTTACTAAGGTGGCGTACTGATAATGAAAGAAAGAAAGGGCGGAGAAATTGTCACGTCCCGAAAGTACGGAACATGACCGGCACTTAAACTACGAAACGTCTCGAGGCGTACGTAATCCAAGTAAGCCGAAAACCCAGAAATGCAAACCAAGAAAAGTAGTAGAGTGAAGGAAAACCAATTTAAACAAGTAGTTTTAATAGCATAAGCCGAATTATGCGGTTTTAAAAAAAACATCAATATTTCCCGAAAATTTCGGCAAAGTCTCCTTTGTAAATACTGGCTCCCAAACGGGATACAACATGAATAGTATACGAAATCAATAAAAGGCATCCCCAAGCGGGAGCTAGCTCTTCGTCAATCGACGGTCACAACCACACAAGCAATATAATATACAACGCCAACGGCGAGGATCAAAAACTCAAAACCACAAGAAAACCACAGAAATAAAACGCGCGACTCTAAGGCCGAAAGAATAACATCACTGGTCTCTATCTCTGAAATAAATACATGTTTGGTTGATGGAACTTCTAGATACAATAGAATAATGATATGCAAGATATAATGATGGGTGCGATACAAATAAACCCACCTACTAGCAAGTCACCCGGAAATGGAAATAGTGCCAGCAAGCCGTAATGAAACCTGTACGGCGAAACCTGCAAGAACTGTGGCACAACGGGGGTGAGTTGCCAACTCGTGAGTAGAAAAACATCTACGCACAGAAATCGCATAAATAACGCAACCTAGGTCAATGATCATAATATATCCTCAAATATATGAATAACATGCAGCCTATAACAATGGCTAGGATAATATCTAACCCGAGTGTGATCTCATGTGCCCGTGTCAGTGCCTCAGGTAGCAATATATCATATGAATGAGGTATGAATGCATGAAAACAGAATACATGTAAATGAAGAAACTGTTTTCATAAATTAGTGAGATTTCCTTTGTATTTTTAAAATGAGGTATCATAAATGAAATCAGCATCAACAGTGTCTAGCATCGACACAAAACATAAATCTCAATGTCTCAAAACCTCAGGCTCCGGCTATCCGGACTGGCCTGTATCATCAAATCTCAGTACCTCAATATCTCAAAATCTCAATGTCTCAATCTCAATATCTAGGGCGCCGTCAGTCCAGACCGGCCCCTACCATCCATCTCAAGACCACGACGGTATCCTCCGGATATCCGACGCGTCGGGTAAAATCACCGGTAGGTAGTCTCCCCCTACCAGGCTCATCGTCATCACCACGAGCTTCTTGCCCTGGGGTACCTTACCGGGTCCACCATGTACCCGAAACGGTTAATCCAACTCCTCGAATCGGGTCTCGAAATCCATCAGCAAACTCATGGTGGACGACTCATGCATCATGGGAAAAACCGCGCTTTTCATTTAAAAAGAGAAAGAAGAAGTTTGTATATGTCTTGCGGTTTTCCCCAAATCCAGAAAATCTCATGGAAATCCGAATCCAAAACCTCAATAGCACGTAAAAAGTGAATATATGCATGGGAATCCATGAATGCGGCATAACAATGAATAACAGTAAGCATGAAGTAGCAGGTAATAACTACAATGCCTAAACTAACATATAAGGAAAGTACACTAATATCATGTCTAAACTATTAGCTAACAGGCTATGTCAAGCAATAATATTTTCTAAGGTGTACGTGACATGGCAATTACCGATGAAGATGTGTGTGAGCCGGCAAGTAAGTGTACGTGGTACATACGCATCATCGGTAATGGTGCTGGTGTCCTAACCACAAGATATCAACAGTAGAATATGAAGCATAATATAAGCATGTGATGCGGAGCGAACAACAATAATGAGCGGGAGCTGAATACTAGACGCAACGATAACTAATCTGCATTAACCTAATATAAGTCCTACAATGGTGCCTTTTGAAATAACACGAATCGTGGGGTTTTGAAAATAGGGGCTACGGTGTTTTTAAGAAAGATACGTTTTTTTGAAATATCCGTAGAATCCCTTGACTTGTCTTTTAAAATACGCACGATTCGTAAGCTTTGAAATAGGTAGGAACCGAATCTAATCTAACAACTAACTAAACTAAAGGCTAAGCTACAAGCTAGACTACAGGTAAGGAAACCGCCTAACATCTGAGTCGATACATATACATACCTGTATATATATTAGTCAGTGATCCCGCCTCAATAATATCATATCCGATACCATATCTATAATCAGACATCCCAAGTCAAGAGTGCGGATCAATCATCAAGATATAGCTCGTACGTAAATCCGTCGTACGGCATCCCCAAATCTGGGTACGGGTCAATATCATATTCCTCACACTATTCCTATGGTATCCTCTTTATCCAAGATCATAGTCTAGGGTACTGACCTATGTCTAGTACAATACTAATATCCTCAATATACTCATGATCTGACTACTGATCGACAATCTCGTACAAACCGATATCGTCAGCACATATCATCATCAAGGGGTATACATCGCCCGATACGGCCTAATATCAATATCCTAGCATATCATGCCTCATATCAAGATCACATATCGACCATTTTATTTATAACACTATTCACCGGTATCGCCGCCCCAAGATCTGCTATAACACCAGGACGTACCTCAAGTATGAATCCTGCCATATCACCGATATCATAACCACAAAACAAATCTCATCGACTCAGCTCAATCCCAAGTATCATCCTCAAATCCGTATGTGAACACATAGTCCCATACCCATGTGAACACATAAGTATAAAGAATCCCATGAGCACATATAAATAGGAATGTATGCAAGTATGTATGTGTGTATGTGTAGTACAACACTACTCTAGGGTTCGCAACACTAAAATAATCCAACACACCAATATCCATCCTAAACATCGTTATTAATCCCAAATAACATATAATAATTGTTGGTGTGTATACGCATCCGTATACACCACCACGGACTGCGGGGGTGCTATACGCCATCCACCCGACTTCTCCCCGTAGATATAAATCTACTCACCTGGTCCTCGCTCGCCGGTGCCGACGTCGCGACGCGCTTGCTTGTCGTCTCGAAGTCCACATGGGGTACCTACATATCATAACGCACCGTATCGCATTAAAATCCGACTCATGACCAAAACGACTCACGAATCCCACATAGGTCAAAACCTATGGTTGCTTTCACAAATCGACCCAAAAACCCTCGACGTCGGCGTACAAACGCCAAACCATCGAGAAAACTCCCAACACACTCATTTGTACAATTACAAGCACTAATTATAATATAAAATAGCTTAAAATTCACAAAAACCCCAATTTCACTTAAAAAGTCATTTTTCCGAAAATCTAGCAAGCACAAATCACCGTTTTAGTACAAAACTCGATGTATAAACGAATCTAGCGGCCACAATATTCACTAAATGTCTTAAATAAGTCATAAAAACAATTCTCATAATTTAATCTCGTTAAATTCCAAAAACCCTAAAATTCTAGTTTACAAAATACCTAAATTTTAACAATTTTATAGCAAAATACACAAACAACAATTTAGGTTGGATTTGCAAGATCTAAGTTGCTAAACAACAAATTAAGATGTTAATAATGTGATAAAAACCCTAACCATAATTTAATCTCAGCTATATATGCATTTCATAAAAACCTAGTTTGCATAAAAGCTTATTTATTGCAAATTTTAAATTAACAAATTGCAGCTAGCAAGTAGATTAATTTTAGCACTTAGGTTACACTTTGCATGACTTAGCATGTTAATTACCCTATGCAAACATAAACATTTTAATAAAACCCAATTCTAGAATTTCCAAACCCTAACTTGAAAATTCATAACTAGCAATTCAACCACTTAACACTTGAATACAATAGCTTTAAGAAATTAACTTACAATTTAAGCAAAAAGGGTTAGAATTTATACCCAAGAGATTTGAAGATCCACAAGCACACATAGCCTCCCAAATTGAAATCTTGTTCCCTAGATCCATGCAATTTTGGCTAATGAGAAATGGGTAGGAATTAGATTTTGATTTTGTGGGATATTTTTGAAGCATTTTGGATGATTTTGGAGATGAAATGAAGTGGAAACTTGGTGGGGAAAATGAGGGGGAGCTGCTGATCATTTCGGCCAGAGGATGGGGGTGGGGAGATGTGAGAGATTTGGGTAGAAATTCCATGGTCAAAGCCCCTCCTAATTACCATAATACCCCCACCTACACAAATATATCATAAAACCTTGATTTTAACCTTTCTTTTCACATGAAAGATGACAAAAAGGAGGGGGAGGGAGTGGGCTGCTGTCATGTGGTGGTGGGGCCGGCCATGTGAGTGGGTGAGGATGTGTGTGAGGTTGCAAAGAAAATTCCATGCAAAAAGAACCCCTCAAGTTACCAAATTGCAAGTTTTCGCTAATTTCACTCCAAAAAAGCCTTTTTCTTCGATATTTTCTAAACCGTTTTGGCAAACTATTTCATTTCAAAAACCACATGATAAAATTTTGTTTAATGTGTTATGATAAACAAAATTTGTTTTAACCCATTCCAGCTTGTAATTTTCCCTAATTAAATGTATTAGTGACGGCTTAAAATAATAATAAAATAATTTTTTTCAGAAAATTTGAAATTTCACCAGTGGCTCAATAAGCACTAAATACTAGCAATTACATAGCTAGAATATGTATATTTAATTTTTATAATAAGATATATGCATTTTGACTTTTTACAGAAAACCCACTTATTTTACCGATTTTCCGAAATATCACCGAAACGATTTTCAAAACGCTACAATTTTCCCTCCTTAAAAAAAATTCGGTCCCCGAATTTAAAGTAAAACTCCCCCCAAATACTAAAACATCTAAACCAAAACCATCAAGTCGTCGGGGCTCCGAAATTGTAAATACATAAAACAAATCGTAGCGCAGCGCATGCGCATGAAAAATGAGCATATAACTCAAATCAAAACTCCGTCAAGCATCCCGCAATCATCGGAGTCATGGGGAAGACATCAATGCAAAATCCAAAGCAAAACCAATATGATATAACTCGAAACTATACATGTAAATATCGAATCTATATATGTAAGTATCTGAAGGAAATGCATGCCAAATCTCTTTAAGTCGCTGTGCAACGCGTATAACACTGCACAGTGGCGGACGTCTATCATAAGAAAATAACTATATACATATATACCTTTATTTGAAATGTACGTTCCGCCGTTTTGGAAACAATTTAGAAGGGTCTCCTTGTTTTAAACATTTCGTGTCATATCAGACACGTAGGTAAATGCTGAGGCTATAGCTCGCTTTTTGGAAATCCCTTCAATAACTATCAATGCATGCAAAATATATTCAGGTACTGTTTCCTGACTAGTCCTGCTCAGTACAAAAACTCATAGCAATCATCATAAAAACGTACTACTCCATAAGAAATCAATCCCAAAATATGCATAAAATGCTATGTGCGTCTGGTGCGCACGGAAATCAAAATCTATATATGTGCCATACATGTGCACAGAAACAATATCTAAGTGCATCGGGTGTGCACACAACATCTGTCATAGGCAACGTGTGTGCCTGACAGTAAGGACAGGTGCGTCTGACACGCACGAAGAATCTCGATTTATTGCATCTGGTGTGAACCAAAATTTCTTCTCAAAACATGCGCTCAACATGCGCGAAAATCCAAACCAGGTGCATCCATCATGCACGAAATCATGAAATCCAATATCAAGTGCCGAACATGCGAAAAATCAAATCAGGTGCACAAGGTGCACAAAACAAATATAGAGTATCACAATCGAAATCGAAGTCCAGTGCATCTAAGTGCACAAAATGCGTATCACTGCACTGCAAGCATATGTGGATCATACCGAGTGCAAAAACCAAATCGTGTGCGTATATACGCATGAAATCAACTCAACAGTATGAAATACATATAATCACAAACATGAGAAACCAAGGCACGAAAACGATATCAAGTGCAACAACCGTGCAAAAATCGTAAATACTCAGCAGGTGCAACCATGGTCCATGAAGACAAATATCATGAAACTCAATCATCAAAATCAATCATGTGAATAGATTGCCCAAAATACGCAAAATCAAGTATGGCGGAATAGTCCCGCTCAAGCACATCCTCCAAGAATCTCTGGTCAACTGCCGTGGTCACTCATAGCATGTCTCGTCGACGATCCTGAACTCTGGCCTGCCGGTGTGCATAACATGACCACTCCTGGGTCCAAATCTTCTCGTAATTTATTCCAGAAAGGTCCTGTCGAGGTCTCTCCCAAATCTCATCTCTGCCGAACTGTCCGGAAGTCATCGTCCCTTACTAGATCTGTTCTCGTCCCGGAACGGCTGCATACTCATCGTGACTCCTTATGGAAAGTATATCCCAGTACAATATCTCGGCATGTGTATCGCATCTCTGATGTCGGTGGAGTGGAACGTCATCTTATCTAGATCTTGTACGGACCTCTTTACTCCACTTTTCTCTAATGTCGACTGTTTCAGACTCGTCTCGACGTGGCTGCATGGACTGAGCTCCAACGACTATCCTCGTATCTAGAGTCTCCCAAGAATGCATCTCACCACCTAGCATCCGAATGAAGTCGAACCATTCGATCGATTCGTCAAAACCTAATAATCCCCCAAGAGCTCAACATCTTGGGCACAGTTTAATAGTATCGAACACATACCACAGCATCGGTGGTCCAGCCGTAGAAGGGCAAACCCAAGCCTCACTAATGGCGCCGCGGAACTGCCGCAAACCCTAAGGTTCAAAGGCTTTCACACGGTCATTATGTCGAGTTAGGGTTTCATTCTTCTAGAGGGACCATAGAATTGCCTATATGTCTTTCCGAATACTTTAAACTTGGAATAATAGGTTTCTGACACTCGATCGTCTCTGTCGACTCTCAACGTCTCCGCATGAAGTCGTCTATAGCTGGAATCAATCTATCTGATGACCTCGCATCGGGGTAGTGAACGAACCACATGCCCTAGTCATTCATCCTCGAGGACTAGCGACCTTCTATCATCTCTTAGTACAACTCGTACTGCAAAAGCTCCAACATCTGGGGCGATATCTCGTCGTTCGCAGCAATAACTGGCTCACTCATCTGCACGCTGAACAGTGCCTCAATCATCATGAATAAGCAATACGCCAACGGTCATCAAAATCTGGCTGGCCTCTATCATTGGCTCAATCCTCTGGTGCTGATCTGCACGTCTGAGTAATCTCCTACAGCGATCCATCAAACGCTCGTGGCGCGAAAACACAATGAAAAGACACATCTCTGCAATCGTGTGTCGCCGGAATCATTCCCTGGTTAGTCCTCATTCTTGACGAGCTCATGCTGACCGCAACTTTAGCCGTAGCTCTCCCTGCCCGTAATTGTGGCAGCAAAACCATAACTGGTACCGATGAGGCTAGATCAGGAATGAATATGATACTGAGTAAAGAAATGTATATCCTAAGGCTCCTTAAGTGGAGTAGCGTATCGTAAATATGCCGCGGAACATACCCACGGTACGTCACTCTACTTTAGTCACCTATTCCATCAACCAAGGGTCATCCTATGCTCTGAAGGTAAAACCTAACGCTCTGATACCAACTTTGTCACGTCCCGAAAGTACGGAATATGACCGGCACTTAAACTACGAAACGTCTCGAGGCGTACGTAATCCAAGTAAGCCGAAAACCCAGAAATGCAAACCAAGAAAAGTAGTAGAGTGAAGGAAAATCAATTTAAACAAGTAGTTTTCATAGCATAAGCCGAATTATGCGGTTTTAAAAAAAACATCAATATTTCCCGAAAATTTCGGCAGAGTCTCCTTTGTAAATACTGGCTCCCAAACGGGATACAACATGAATAGTATACGAAATCAATAAAAGGCATCCCCAAGCGGGAGCTAGCTCTTCGTCAATCGACGGTCACAACCACACAAGCAATATAATATACAACACCAACGGCGAGGATCAAAAACTCAAAACCACAAGAAAACCACAGAAATAAAACGCGCGACTCTAAGGCCGAAAGAATAACATCACTGGTCTCTATCTCTGAAATAAATACATGTTTGGTTGATGAAACTTCTAGATACAATAGAATAATGATATACAAGATATAATGATGGGTGCGATACAAATAAACCCACCTACTAGCAAGTCACCCGGAAATGGAAATAGTGCCAGCAAGCCGTAATGAAACCTGTACGGCGAAACCTGCAAGAACTGTGGCACAACGGGGGTGAGTTGCCAACTCGTGAGTAGAAAAACATCTACGCACGGAAATCGCATAAATAACGCAACCTAGGTCAATGATCATAATATATCCTCAAATATATGAATAACATACAGCCTATAACAATGGCTAGGGTAATATCTAACCCGAGTGTGATCTCATGTGCCCGTGTCAGTGCCTCAGGTAGCAAAATATCATATGAATGAGGTATGAATGCATGAAAACAGAATACATGTAAATGAAGAAACTGTTTTCATAAATTAGTGAGATTTCCTTTGTATTTTTAAAATGAGGTATCATAAATGAAATCAGCATCAACAGTGTCTAGCATCGACACAAAACATAAATCTCAATGTATCAAAACCTCAGGCTCCGGCTATCCGGACTGGCCTGTATCATCAAATCTCAGTACCTCAATATCTCAAAATCTCAATGTCTCAATCTCAATATCTAGGGCGCCGTCAGTCCAGACCGGCCCCTACCATCCATCTCAAGACCACGACGGTATCCTCCGGATATCCGACGCGTCGGGTAAAATCACCGGTAGGTAGTCTCCCCCTGCCAGGCTCATCGTCATCACCACGGGCTTCTTGCCCCGGGGTACCTTACCGGGTCCACCATGTACCCGAAACGGTTCATCCAACTCCTCGAATCGGGTCTCGAAATCCATCAGCAAACTCATGGTAGACGACTCATACATCATGGGAAAAACCGCGCTTTTCATTTAAAAAGAGAAAGAAGAAGTTTGTATATGTCTTGCGGTTTTCCCCAAATCCAGAAAATCTCATGGAAATCCGAATCCAAAACCTCAATAGCACGTAAAAAGTGAATATATGCATGGGAATCCATGAATGCGGCATAACAATGAATAACAGTAAGCATGAAGTAGCAGGTAATAACTACAATGCCTAAACTAACATATAAGGAAAGTACACTAATATCATGTCTAAACTATTAGCTAACAGGCTATGTCAAGAAATAATATTTTCTAAGGTGTACGTGACATGGCAATTACCGATGAAGATGTGTGTGAGCCGGCAAGTAAGTGTACGTGGTACATACGCATCATCGGTAATGGTGCTGGTGTCCTAACCACGAGATATCAACAGTAGAATATGAAGCATAATATAAGCAAGTGATGCAGAGCGAACAACAATAATGAGCGGGAGCTGAATACTAGACGCAACGATAACTAATCTGCATTAACCTAATATAAGTCCTACAATGGTGCCTTTTGAAATAACACGAATCGTGGGGTTTTGAAAATAGGGGTTACGGTGTTTTTAAGAAAGATACGTTTTTTTTGAAATATCCGTAGAATCCCTTGACTTGTCTTTTAAAATACGCATGATTCGTAAGCTTTGAAATAGGTAGGAACCGAATCTAATCTAACAACTAACTAAACTAAAGGCTAAGCTACAAGCTAGACTACAGGTAAGGAAACCGCCTAACATCTGAGTCGATACATATACATACCTGTATATATATTAGTCGGTGATCCCGCCTCAATAATATCATATCCGATACCATATCTATAATCAGACATCCCAAGTCAAGAGTGCGGATCAATCATCAAGATATAGCTCGTACGTAAATCCGTCGTACGGCATCCCCAAATCTGGGTACGGGTCAATATCATATTCCTTACACTATTCCTCTGGTATCCTCTTTATCCAAGATCATAGTCTAGGGTACTGACCTATGTCTAGTACAATACTAATATCCTCAATATACTCATGATCTGACTACCGATCGACAATCTCGTACAAACCGATATCGTTAGCACATATCATCATCAAGGGGTATACATCGCCCGATACGGCCTAATATCAATATCCTAGCATATCATGCCTCATATCAAGATCACATGTCGACCATTTTATTTATAACACTATTCACCGGTATCGCTGCCCCAAGACCCGCTATAACACCAGGACGTACCTCAAGTATGAATCCTGCCATATCACCGATATCACAACCACAAAACAAATCTCATCGACTCAGCTCAATCCCAAGTATCATCCTCAAATCCGTATGTGAACACATAGTCCCATACCCATGTGAACACATAAGTATAAAGAATCCCATGAGCACATATAAATAGGAATGTATGCAAGTATGTATGTGTGTATGTGTAGTGCAACACTACTCTAGGGTTCGCAACACTAAAATAATCCAACACACCAATATCCATCCTAAACATCGTTATTAATCCCAAATAACATATAATAATTGTTGGTGTGTATACGCATCCGTATACACCACCACGGACTGCGGGGGTGCTATACGCCATCCACCCGACTTCTCC
Organism: Agapanthus africanus; assembly: GCA_030015575.1. NCBI lineage: Eukaryota > Viridiplantae > Streptophyta > Magnoliopsida > Asparagales > Amaryllidaceae > Agapanthus > Agapanthus africanus. Next base: position 273,098,454 of record CM057348.1, read on the forward strand.
CCATAGATATAAATCTACTCACCTGGTACTCGCTCGCCGGTGCCGACGTCGCCACGCGCTTGCTTGTCGTCTCGAAGTCCACATGAGGTACCTACATATCATAACGCACCGTATCGCATTAAAATCCGACTCATGACCAAAACGACTCACGAATCCCACATAGGTCAAAACCTATGGTTGCTTTCACAAATCGACCCAAAAACCCTCGACGTCGGCGTACAAACGCCAAACCATCGAGAAAACTCCCAACACACTCATTTGTACAGTTACAAGCACTAATTATAATATAAAATAGCTTAAAATTCACAAAAACCCCAATTTCACTTAAAAAGTCATTTTTCCGAAAATCTAGCAAGCACAAATCACCGTTTTAGTACAAAACTCGATGTATAAACGAATCTAGTGGCCACAATATTCACTAAATATCTTAAATAAGTCATAAAAACAATTCCCATAATTTAATCTCGTTAAATTCCAAAAACCCTAAAATTCTAGTTTACAAAATACCTAAATTTTAACAATTTTATAGCAAAATGCACAAACAACAATTTAGGTTGGATTTGCAAGATCTAAGTTGCTAAACAACAAATTAAGATGTTAATAATGTGATAAAAACCCTAACCATAATTTAATCTCAGCTATATATGCATTTCATAAAAACCTAGTTTGCATAAAAGCTTATTTATTGCAAATTTTAAATTAACAAATTGCAGCTAGCACGTAGATTAATTTTAGCACTTAGGTTACACTTTGCATGACTTAGCATGTTAATTACCCTATGCAAACATAAACATTTTAATAAAACCCAATTCTAGAATTTCCAAACCCTAACTTGAAAATTCATAACTAGCAATTCAACCACTTAACACTTGAATACAATAGCTTTAAGAAATTAACTAACAATTTAAGCAAAAAGGGTTAGAATTTATCCCCAAGAGATTTGAAGATCCACAAGCACACATAGCCTCCCAAATTGAAATCTTGTTCCCTAGATCCATGCAATTTTGGCTAATGAGAAATGGGTAGGAATTAGATTTTGATTTTGTGGGATATTTTTGAAGCATTTTGGATGATTTTGTAGATGAAATGAAGTGGAAACTTGGTGGGGAAAATGAGGGGGGGCTGCTGATCATTTTGGCTAGAGGATGGGGGTGGGGAGAGGTGAGAGATTTGGGTAGAAATTCCATGGTCAAAGCCCCTCCCAATTACCATAATACCCCCCACCTACACAAATATATCATAAAACCTTGATTTTAACCATTCTTTTCACATGAAAGATGACAAAAAGGAGGGGGAGGGAGTGGGCTGCTGTCATGTGGTGGTGGGGACGGCCATGTGAGTGGGTGAGGATGTGTGTGAGGTTGCAAAGAAAATTCCATGCAAAAAGAACCCCTCAAGTTACCAAATTGCAAGTTTTCGCTAATTTCATCCAAAAAAAGCCATTTTCTTCGATATTTTCTAAACCATTTTGGCAAACCATTTCATTTCAAAAACCACATGATAAAATTTTGTTTAATGAGTTATGATAAACAAAATTTGTTTTAACCCATTCCAGTTTATAATTTTCCCTAATTAAATGTATTAGTGACGGCTTAAAATAATAATAAAATAAATTTTTTCAGAAAATTTGAAATTTCACCAGTGGCTCAATAAGCACCAAATACTAGCAATTACATAGCTAGAATATGTAAATTTAATTTTTATAATAAGATATTTGCATTTTGACTTTTTACAGAAAACCCCCTTATTTTACCGATTTTCCGAAATATCACCGAAACGAATTTCAAAACGTTACAGAAATGACACAAGACGTTACAGAAAATGCATTTCTTTTATTCATTGACTTGATTGAGTACAGGATACATTGTGCTAAAGAATAAAAAAATATATATATACATTTTTTTTTCTACAAGTACAAACGATACATGGAGAGTTACTGAGAAGGAAGCGTTCTGCATAGCTCTAGCAATTGTTCGCGCACTTCCTTCCCCGCTTTATCCTGATCAGCCACCACTGCCAATTCCGCCTCCACTTGGGCCCGTTGTTGCGCAACAGACGCAAGCTGATCCCTAACGGCCTGATGAGCAGCTTCACGGCCTGGAATGTCATGCTCGGCGACATCAAGTGCCCGCTTCAGTTTCAGCCCATTTGAGATGCGCTCTAGAAGGCCCCCGAAGACGGCCTTTACCTCGGTAGCGTTCGCCTCAACTTCAGCACGCAGGCGAGCAGTTTCGCTCGAAGACTCCTGACACTTCTTCAGCTTCAAAGCCGCTTCTTGTTCCAAATAACGGAAATGGGAAGTGCTTTGCTCGAGCCATGCTCCCCGTTGAGCGCTCACAGTGTTAGGTTTGCCTAGAACCCTATAATGAGTTTGGAAGCATCACATGTCACAAAGTTCAAGTTTTTATGGTGCAAAGCAAGCATGCAATGGAATCGATCCTAGAAAATTAGGGTTTCGAATGAAAAAGCGAATCAAACTAGGGTTTCGAGACTACAACCTTTGTAGCTCCCTTTCGCTGGACTCCTTGGTGTCTTGGGTGTTGGAATAAGGTCCTCTTGAAGTCCTCTTACGTCCACGACGATCCACCACGGAGTTTTCCGTCCAAGCTTGCAACTTCGTAAAAAACGAAGAGAACACTCTAAGCAAGTTGGCTAAACTTCCATAGAATGATGTTGTGGTTTGGAATCTCACTTCAAAAACCTTTCTTTGAGTGTGTTTAACTCACTAGAAAAACCTAGAGAGCAAATGGTGAAGGAGGATGAAGATGGTGGCTTCTCTTTTTAGCAAGTGTAGAATGATAAAAAGATGATCATTGAAAAAGAAATGAAATATAACCAGTTATATTTTATTCCTTCTTACACCCAACCATGATTAAGTGATGGAGAGTTAATTTAACTTGAGTTTTAAATGATAAAGAGAAGTATAACCCAAGGTTAGTGGTAGGTGAGCAAGGTTAGGTTAGAAGAAGAATGTAGAAGCTAACAAAGATTATCCTTTTCTTTTCAATTTGTTTTAAATCCAAAATTAAATAAAAAAACCATCACTTAATCTATGGTGTGAGTCTTATATTGCCACCATTTCCATGTGCTAACAACCATGATAGATGGGTGTATGTGTGTATGCATGTATGCACATCCACATGTGCATGAAACTAGATAGAAAGAAAGAAACATATACACACATGCATACATCCATCATGTCCATGAAAGGTTTTAAGTGAGAAAACTAATGGTTAAATGATAAATCAACACTTGATTTATCAATCCGGTCATATCTCATATGACCCTACCAAAAGAAGGCCGCCCGATCAATGTCCGATATCATATACGCACATTTTAATCGGGTGCATGCGCATATCGCATACACGAACCACAACGTTTCGCCTGGACTGGGTAACTCCTTTGTGGGACTCTAAGACTCGTCAATACGCCGGCAGAGGGTAATGATCATATCAAGTCCCCCAAGCCGCAAGCGGTCAGCTAAACGTAACGGCTACCCGGGTATTGAGCGATCAGAAGAAAACAAGCGAACCTGCTACAACTCCCGTCGAGCCAACCGGCAACACTACCGTACAGTCCGGTCTCTTCGTCAGATATGCTGCATATCGAGCCTAGGGATGGTCACGTCGACCCTAATAACTCAATAAATCGTGCCGGTGAATGGTCTATAAGAGATCGAGAAACTACTGATAACACCTATCAGCAATTCTCAGCAGCCCTGGCCAGGGAATTACTGATATAACCAGTCGGGCACAGCACAGCATCAACTCCCAATACCGGGAGAGACGAAAACCCCTCCTATCGCTCATTGCCTTCGTGTGTCTCGGGACTGTACCCAACGGCCACCTGTTTGCACGACTCAGTAGAGCCGTGGTAGGGTGACAATCAAAGTACAGTGGGAGAACACACAAGACTCTATGACGATCTCGGGTCTACAGACTAACCTGTACCAGTGTTACCTGAGAACTGCTATCCGACGATAGATATAATTCCATATAGGAGTTCTCGGTGAGTCCGTCCAGTGTACCCAGTCACCACTGAGCACCTGTATATGATCTTGATGTCAAACATCGATGAATGTGGGAACATTCATCGCCCATCGTATGGGTCTAGTATCATATACGCTAGTCTACTCTGGTATATCAATGCCCCGTCTCGATATACCTACGACTAGGGACGTTCCAGGATATGCTTATAGACTACAGATGTCCCACTAGTATGATCTCCATCATAATCAGAGTAGTCAAGCCGATATCCTCAGGGCTTTGTCAGCATATATGAATGAATAAAAGCATGATCAAATCAACATGTCAGATAAAGAATAACCAGATAGCATACTATCATGTCGAGCAAGAATGCATACTGAATATATTTATATGTATAGATACATCCACTATCATATAATGGCCTCTAGGGCATACATATATCCAATAATCTCCCACTTGCACTAAGGCCAGTTATTGGCGTATCTCATACCCAACATCTCAAAAAGTCGCTCATGCTGCGGCTGAGGGAGGGCCTTGGTGAATGGATCCGCGGCGTTATTCTTTGTGTCTACCCTCCTAATCTCGATCTCGCGGCGATCAACAATCTCCCGGATCAAATGAAAACGCCTCAGGATGTGTCTGGACCGCTGATGGGATCTGGGCTCCTTGGCTAACGCCATAGCCCCATTATTGTCACAATACAAAGGTATTGGATCAATAATGGTTGGAACTACTCCTAGCTCCGAGACGAACTTCTTCATCCAGACGGCTTCCTTGGCGGCATCATTTGCAGCAATGTACTCAGCTTCCATCGTAGAGTCTGCAACGGTATCTTGTTTGGAACTCTTCCAACTCACTGCCCCTCCATTGAGGGTAAATACAAACCCAGAGATAGATTTGCTGTCGTCCTTATCGCTCTGGAAGCTCGAATCGGTAAAGGCCTCCATTTGGAGATCTCCATTACCATACGTCAAGAACAATTCTTTAGTCCTTCGCAAGTACTTAAGAATGTTCTTCACTGCTGTCCAGTGATTCTCCCCTGGGTTGGATTGATACCTGCTTACAACACTAAGTGCGTAAGCTACATCTGGGCGTGTACATAACATCGCATACATTATAGATCCTACTGCCAAAGCATAGGGTATAATACTCATGCGAACTCTCTCTTCATCGGTCTTTGGGCAAGAATCCTTGGAGAGAGTGACCCCATGGCAAGCGGGTAAGGCACCCCGTTTGGAGTCTTCCATACTAAACCTTTTTAGGATGGTGTCAATGTACCTGGTTTGGGACAATCCCAATAACCTTTTGGATCTATCCTTATAGATCCTTATGCCCAGAACGTATGTGGCATCACCCAGGTCCTTCATGGAGAACCTCAGTGATAAGAAAGATTTGACCGACTGTAGCATAGGAATATCATTTCCTATCAAAAGAATGTCGTCCACGTACAATACGAGGAATGTGACAGCTCTTCCTACAGCCTTCTTATAAACACAAGGTTCATCTGGATTTTTGATGAAATCAAACTCTTTGATGACATCATCGAAACAGATGTTCCAACTCCGTGATGCCTGCTTTAACCTATATATGGATTTAAGCAATTTACAAGCTTTCCCGCTGCTCCCACTATCAATGAAGCCCTCTGGCTGATCCATATAAACGCATTCTTCCAAATTTCCATTTAGAAATGCGGTTTTAACGTCCATCTACCAGATTTCATAGTCGTAGTGAGCGGCAATAGCAAGTAGGATCCGAATGGATTTATGCATGGCTACGGGAGAAAAAGTCTCGTCATAGTCCAAACCTGGTCTTTGACGAAAACCCTTCGCCATAAGTCTTGCCTTATAGGTCTCCACCTGCCCATCTACACCAATCTTTCTTTTAAAGATCCATTTGCACCCTACAGGTTTTACCCCAGGGGGTACAACGTCCAAAGTCCACACTTTGTTGGTGTACATAGACTCCATTTCGGATCTCATGGCATCCAGCCACTTCACAGAGTCTTTACTCGTGATAACTTGCTGAAAACTGGTAGGATCATCATCATCCATGATGCAATCTTCTCCGTTACCATTAATGAGGAAACCGTAGTACCTCTCCGGTGGGCGAGAAGTCCTACCAGACCTACGGAGTGGCCAAGGTTCTTCAGTTTCTGCTGTAACAGCCGGTTCAACCAAATCGTCATTTGTAGTTTGTGTCTCTAGAACCTCTTCTAGATCCACCACCTTGCCATCATCTTTGTCTGTGAAAAACTCTTTTTCCAAGAATGTGGCATGTTGAGAAATGAACACTTTTTGTTCCTCTTTGTGGTAGAATAGATATCCATAAGAATTCTTTGGATATCCCACAAAGTTACACATGACCGACCGTGTCTCGAGTTTGTCCGGATTCTGCTTTTTAACATAGGCCGGGCAACCCCATATCTTAATTCTCTTAAGAGATGGTCTCTTCCCATGCCATATCTCATATGGCGTGGTAGACACTGTTTTGGTTGGAACCCTGTTTAGCAGAAACGCTGCAGTCTCCAATGCATGCCCGCAAAACGAGACTGGTAACTTAGCGTCACTCATCATGGACCGGACCATATCTAATATGGTCCTATTCCTTCGTTCTGACACACCGTTGTGCTGTGGTGTGTAAGGAGGAGTGAGCTGAGAGAGAATCCCATTCTCTTTCAAGAAGTTTGCAAATTCTGTACTGAGATACTCACCACCTCGATCTGATCGAAGCATCTTGATACTCAAGCCGGTTTGTTTTTCTACTTCTTGTTTATATTCAATGAATTTCTTGAAAGCTTCGGACTTGTGCTTTAATAAAAATACATGACCGAATCTTGAGAAATCATCAGTGAATGTAATGAAGTATGAAAAACTGCCTCTAGCCTGTGTAGACATAGGCCCACATACATCACTATGTATGAGGCCCAGGAGCTGAGTAGCTCTTTCTCCGTGTCCGGTAAACGGAGTTTTGGTCATTTTACCCTTGATACAAGACTGGCAAGTCGCATAAGATTTATATTCAAAAGAATTTAAATATCCATCTTTGTGTAACTTGTTTAGTCTTGTTTCGTTAATATGACCAAGTCTACAGTGCCAAAGAAAAGCTTCATTTAATTCTGAAAATTTTCTTTTATTAGTGTGTTGTATACTGAAAACTGTGTGTTGATTTAGGACATATATTCCGTTGTTTAGTGTACCATACCCAACCAACATTTGATTCAGGTTAATGTTCATAACATTGTTCTGCAATACAAAATTATACCCTTCATTGTCCAACAAAGAAACGGATATTATATTACACAGCATACTTGGTACAAAATAACATGGATTTAAAACCAAAATACATCCAGATGGCAACCCCAAGTGATACTCTCCCACTGCGACTGTATGTACATTGGAACCATTTCCAACGCGGAGAGTATGGTCACCTGTCCTCAAAACCTTGCTATTTCTCAGCCCCTGCATAGAATTGCAAATGTGAGAACCTGAACCGGTATCCAATACCCAGGAAGCAGAGTTTATAGAAAAACAGTTTTCAGTCACAAACGCACCTGAAGCAGAAGCATCACCATGCTTCTTCTTGAGACTTAAGTACTCCGTGCAATTGCGCTTCCAATGTCCTGTCTTGTGGCAATGAAAACATTCGCCCTTCCCCGAGTCTCCAGCCTTGGACTTTCCCTTTCCCTTCACCTTTTTAACTCCGCCCTTAGGATTAGTGGGTTTCTTCTTTTTCTTTCCCTTGGCCTTGGCTTTCGGGCGAGAAGATGAAGACTGTCCAATAGTCATAACGGGAGTTCTTGCTAACTTCATAGTGCTCTCTGCACTCCTTAACATGTTAAGGAGTTCAGGGAGGTCCTTCTCCATGCCATGCATGTTGAAGTTCACTATGAACTGAGCAAAGGTGGAGGGGAGGGACTGCAGAATAATATCTATATATTGTTCATTGTCCATCGTCCATCCAAGGTCCTCAAGCTCTTCTATAAAAGCTATCATCTTCAGAACATGGTCTCCTACTGGTTTGCCAGGGGCCATTCGCATCTGAAACAATTTCTTTGATGCTTCGTATCGTAATACGCGGGATTGCTCCCCATACAACTCCTTTGTATGGAGCAATATACCATGAATTTCCATGTCCTCGTGCTGCTTTTGATGTGTGTTATCCATCGATGCAAGCGCGAGGCATGTGGCCGTGGCACAGTCAGCGTCCCATGTCTTGCGGACTTCAATGTCCGCAACTGAGGATTTTGGACCAGGGACGGGCGGGGCTGAAGCCGTGAGGACATATGATACTTTATCATAAGTCAAGGCGATTTTCAGATTCCTCAGCCAGTCTTTATAGTTGGTCCCATTTAGTTTGTTTTTATCTAGTAAAAGCTTGAGTCCAGTCATGGGTATCTGCCATTAAGAGAGAGAAAAGAATACACTCAGCGAAAGCTCTTGCATAGATCAGATTTGTTATTATCTTGTCTAATCGATGTTTCCCACTGATTTTATCGAGTTTTTCTTTCAAACCTTAAAAAGAAAAACTAGCCAGGATTAATTACAGTCTACAACTTCGCTAACCGTTCAGCCAGGCCAGTGTCGGTACTTGAGGGAGGTTCCCGTGCTTTCGCATGGACCTAATTAGAGTAAACCTCGTTTTCCCAGAGGCGGAGCCCCGTTAACACCTTTCTAGACACCTAATGAGTTAGCTAATTATAAACTGTAAAACTCTCCTAGGAGCAACTATTGCCCACAGTGGGATCGGGATCCAACCATCACATGGAAGGTATGCAATCTCATTGCAAATTTCAACTATTGAAATTCCCGATGTGGTTTTTACCCCTAATACTCGTGACCTTGGCTAAGGTCAACAAATCACGAGCACTAGTCAAGCTCAACCCGTCATTTCTTGATTAATTAGACCCGTTCACATGACCCTTGGCTAAGGTCAACAAAGTCATATGCCCGTCCTAATTAATCTGCATCATATGCGTTTGTAGGAAGACATCACTTAGCTACCGTACACTACGCCTTGGCTAAGGTCAACAAACGTAGCACGAATACTAAGTACTCTACTTCCTAAAATGACGGAGGGTTGCGGATGATTTTTAAGAAAATCTTTAACGCTTTGAACTTGATATCGTTGTAGAATCAAACGGTTTTCAAAAGGAGTGGCTTAAGCTCCGCAGTTTTGAAATATAGCTTTTTCATAAATAGCCGAGTGGTTTTCAAATCCGATTCTACAACATCTTTTAGGTTTATTTTCTTTACATTAATCACATTAATGTAATCCCATCATTTAAGTCCTTAAGCCAATCACAGAAAAGAAACGAAAATAACACGTACGCTTATGCCATCCGCATTCGCCGCAATGTTCCGTTATGCACCGTTAGGTTACTTAACTAACGGCATACCGGGACGGGACTAGCGCGGATGTAAAACATAAGCAACGTCTACTATATATCATATATATAATATGTCATTCGTCTCGGATATCACAGAACGCAGGCAGCAGAAATATAGATATAACGTAGGATATACTAGGACGTCCGTATTTAGTATTTAGCCAGAATAGAAAATACGGATTCCACAGTCGCGATGAATAGCCAAGCCCACACCCTGGACCCCTACGAGAGCGGCAAGTGACCCTACCAATTCTGGAGTTTAGGAGACCCGGTCTCGACTCCTCGAGATGGCCTCCCACTGAACCCCAGAACCCGGTCACCTGTGCTCCCCTCCTTGGGTCCATCCTAATACGGAAAAGTAAATAATATACAACACTGGTGGCAGCAACCTCAACCCGGAAGTGCCCCAAATAAAAGAATATTACATTACATATGAATTTACATGAATGAAAATATAAAAACTCTCATCTCACATAAAAACCCCCCGGCTATTCAATCGCGACAATCCTGCACATCATATCTCAACAACACACAATATCTCATATCATCAACGTAAGTAAGTATGCATACCCCAATTGTCGTTGATGTATAGCAACGAAACCGGCGGTATCGTACATACTACACTTACGGTCACAGAAAAGAAAGTGTAAAACTGCAATATCTGGAATCCACATTCTCTTTAGACATTGCAAATGCAAAATATCACATATTCCGTATTTCATGTCTAGTAATATGAATTTCACACATTGCATCACATTCCGGATAAACAGACAGTATTGAAGTTTTCGAACGAACGATCAAATACCCAGGATTCACTAAAGCTCAACACTTGAGCAGAGTTCAAAAACCCGGAGTGTGACACAATAGTAGCGGTCCAGCCGTAGAAGGGTCAAGCCAACGCCTCACATGTGGCACGCCGTACTGCCCCAAACCCTAAGGTTCAAAGGGCAGTTCAAGACGGTCACATAATCGAGTTAAGGTTTGTTGTCTTCTAGAGGGACCACCACAAAAAGACTTGCACGTATCTCCAAAGTATTTAAACCCCGTGAATAGTGAGTAAATGATACTCGTTCAAACACTTCAACACTTTCTAATTTACCCGGAAAAGCTACGAAATGAAAATACCGATCAAAACTACGCGTCCAAAACCATCTCCAGAAAATACAGTACTATATTCAGATTAAACATACCTAAAATAGTATACTAGCAGACCTAGGAATTATGGTGCAATTTTTATAGCAAGATGCCACTGTACGGCCGCGGATCCGCGGCCTAAGCAAGGAATTGCCGCGGTTCCGCGGCCATATGAACAGTTCACTTGATCGTTTTTCACCATTATTCTTAGTTTTCCCTGCTGTATTTTTAAAGTATTTTTAATCCTGAAAAATGCCAGATTTTAAAATTTGTCCAGAGAGGGTCCAAAAGATCGTATTTTTTGTCCGATCGGGATTTTTACTTCGTAAAAGCGTCGCCTAATGTTCTAGGTCGACTCTGATACCAATGTTAAGTTTGCCTAGCACCCTATAATGAGTTTGGAAGCATCACATGTCACAAAGTTCAAGTTTTTATGGTGCTAAGCAAGCATGCAATGGAATCGATCCTAGAAAATTAGGGTTTCGAATGAAAAAGCGAATCAAACTAGGGTTTCGAGACTACAACCTTTGTAGCTCCCTTTCGCTGGACTCCTTGGTGTCTTGGGTGTTGGAATAAGGTCCTCTTGAAGTCCTCTTACGTCCACGACGATCCACCACGGAGTTCTCCGTCCAAGCTTGCAACTTCGTATAAACCGAAGAGAACACTCTAAGCAAGTTGGCTAAACTTGCATAGAATGATGTTGTGGTTTGGAATCTCACTTCAAAAACCTTTCTTTGAGTGCGTTTAACTCACTAGAAAAACCTAGAGCGCAAATGGTGAAGGAGGATGAAGATGGTGGCTTCTCTTTTTAGCAAGTGTAGAATGATAAAAAGATGATCATTGAAAAAGAAATGAAATATAACCATTTATATTTTATTCCTTCTTACACCCAACCATGATTAAGTGATGGAGAGTTAATTTAACTTGAGTTTATAATGATAAAGAGAAGGATAACCCAAGGTTAGTGGTAGGTGAGCAAGGTTAGGTTAGAAGAAGAATGTAGAAGCTAACAAAGATCATCCTTTTCTTTTCAATTTGTTTTAAATCCAAAATTAAATAAAAAAACCATCACTTAATCTATGGTGTGAGTCTTATATTGCCACCATTTCCATGTGCTAACAACCATGATAGATGGGTGTATGTGTGTATGCATGTATGCACATCCACATGTGCATGAAACTAGATAGAAAGAAAGAAACATATACATACATGCATACATCCATCATGTCCATGAAAGGTTTTAAGTGAGAAAACTAATGGTTAAATGATAAATCAACACTTGATTTATCAATCCGGTCATATCTCATATGACCCCACCAAAAGAAGGCCGCCCGATCAATGTCCGATATCATATACGCACATTTTAATCGGGTGCATGCGCATATCGCATACGCGTACCACAACGTTTCGCCTGGACTGGGTAACTCCTTTGTGGGACTCTAAGACTCGTCAATACGCCGGCAGAGGGTAATGATCATATCAAGTCCCCCAAGCCGCAAGCGGTCAGCTAAACATAACAGCTACCCGGGTATTGAGCGATCAGAAGAAAACAAGCGAACCTGCTACAACTCCCGTCGAGCCAACCGGCAACACTACCGTACAGTCCGGTCTCTTCGTCAGATATGCTGCATATCGAGCCTAGGGATGGTCACGTCGACCCTAATAACTCAATAAGTCGTGCCGGTGAATGGTCTATAAGAGATCGAGAAACTACTGATAACATTTATCAGCAATTCTCAGCAGCCCTGGCCAGGGACTTACTGATATAACCAGTCGGGCACAGCACAGCATCAACTCCCAATACCGGGAGAGACGAAAACCCCTCCTATCGCTCATTGCCTTCGTGTGTCTCGGGACTGTACCCAACGGCCACCTGTTTGCACGACTCAGTAGAGCCGTGGTAGGGTGACAATCAAAGTACAGTGGGAGAACACACAAGACTCTATGACGATCTCGGGTCTAAAGACTAACCTGTACCAGTGTTACCTGAGAACTTCTATCCGACGATAGATATAATTCCATATAGGAGTTCTCGGTGAGTCCGTCCAGTGTACCCAGTCACCACTGAGCACCCGTATATGATCTTGATGTCAAACATCGATGAATGTGGGAACATTCATCGCCCATCGTATGGGTCTAGTATCATATACGCTAGTCTACTCTGGTATATCAATGCCCCGTCTCGATATACCTACGACTAGGGATGTTCCAGGATATGCTTATAGACTACAGATGTCCCACTAGTATGATCTCCATCATAATCAGAGTAGTCAAGCCGATATCCTCAGGGCTTTATCAACATGTATGAATGAATAAAAGCATGATCAAATCAACATGTCAGATAAAGAATAACCAGATAGCATACTATCATGTCGAGCAAGAATGCATACTGAATATATATATATGTATAGATACATCCACTATCATATAATGGCCTCTAGGGCATATATATATCCAACACACAGCCAAAGTCTCAGGGGATAGACGCATCGACTCCAACTGATGAAGGCGAGCCTCAATCTCCCGACAATGGTTAACCCAAGAAGCAACGGTGCCCTCGTCATGGAAGGTGGCAAATATCACCAACATTGGGTCAATCATCGTAGCGAAGTCCTCAACAGATGTAGGAGACTCGATGTCGAGTTCCTCAATGTAGTCGCTCAACATACGCAGACTATTCACCGCACCTTTTGAGGATGGACGTCTTTGGGAAGGGCCGCCCGGCATTGTAATGCGAGACTCGAAGGGCGCCGAGGCCGGAACGACAGCCGAAAAGAAACAGGATGTGGTCAGATAACAGTACAAAAAAATAAAAAGGGGGGGAGTTATCAATGTGATAGTCGTACCAGTTGAGACAGGTGGCAAGGTTGGAAGGGCCGGTGGCACAGCTGATCTTTTATCCCCTCCCTCAATCTGTAGAACTACAGTCGAGATGAGAAAAAAGGGGTTTAGCAGTAATTCCATCAATAAAAAAAAAGAAAGAAAGATATCGACGGAAATCATACTCACCAACGCCACCAGGGGAAGAGGCAAGTTCGGATGGGAAGGAGAAGTGTGGGAGCAACACCTGATAAAGATGGTCAAAGAGCACTCCTGAAAAACACAACAGTATGACTTTAGTATATGGATTATACGTCTGAAAAGTGAGATTAATAAGTTGCAAACTCATACCTTCCAACATCTTTGCCGGTATGAGAGAAGGCTGAGAGGTAACCACCGCCAAGGCAGTCGTGGAAGGCACTCCCTCAAGCAGTGGGGCATCAGCGCTGGCCGCACCTGCGTTACAAGAAAGGTAAATTTGTCAGAAAGGATTGTAAAGTAAAGGAAAACAACAACCTAGGGTTTACTTGAGGAGCTCCCGGCGGAAACGGAGGCGACTCCCTCCTCTATCGACATGAGGCCACCGCCCGTGGCTTCATCACCCGACTCGATGGGGACCGTCGTCGTGCTCACGTGGCCAGGAGACAACAGAAGATCGTAGACGGGGAGGGCAATGATCGGAGCATTGCCGGACTCTTGAGAGAGAGCGGTTGGCTCTTCCCCAAGAGTCGTGCCCATCTCACCCGCTACTTCCTCGGGCTCCGCAATCTCCATCGGCTTATCCGCCGTCACCACGAGGTCGCCAGCCTCAAGTGCCTCGTCCGTCACCACCACGGGCTCAGTTTTAATGATCATTTCATCTGCCGCCACTTCAGGCTCGGCATCAATGACCTTCTCGGCTATAGGCCCCTCAACCTTCGCATCAGGCTCCAAGGCCTCAACGATGTTGCCCACTGTCGGCTCGGGTTCGGCAGGCACCGCCTCCTCTGTTCCCCTGGGTTCAACGGTCTCCGCCTCACTCTCGGTCGGACTTGGACCTGCAAAATAATATATATAAGAACCGTCGGCATTATAACTCTCACAATAAAAATTCTGAAAGAAATGTTACCTGAAGTGGACTTATCATTTGCGCTTCGAGCGGCGCGCGCCACTTGTCTGCGAGCAGTGGATAGGATGACAGGGGCCTCTTCGGAAGGAGTATCTGCCCGAGGGACCGTGCTTGGGCCCGCTCCCGTAGCCAAAGCAGTCCGGCGCGCCTTCGCCTCGCGCCTCAGTCGCTTTCTCTCCTCCTGGGCCTTTGAGACGGACCTCACCAGAGCCTCTCTCATTGAGGCGTCCTCGTCTGTATACAGAGATGCCTCCAAGCTCTTCAAGGCATCTCTCGTCGACTTGTCAAGTTGAGGCTCTTGCAGCAGCCCCGACGAGACCGGAACTCCAGTGACGGGTTCCGGAAGGATCTCTTCGTCGACTGGTATAACCCCTAGAAAGAAACAAAGGAAGAAAGTTAGGTTAACCATCGAAAAAGATAACAAAATTTGTTTTAAAAAAAAGGGGGGTGGGACATACCGGCGCCCGCTAAAGCACGTTTCTCCTCCTCCTTTTGGAAGGTTTTCAAAGAGGCAGCAATAGCTTCTTCGGTAGAGACACCTGTTGAAAATGGGGAAAAGTATTAGTCAAGAATAATGATAAAAAAATGCAATGAAATGATGAAAAAAGCAGCTAATAATTACCTGAATCAGCGAGTTTACCCAACCACGCTTCAAGCCTCGCTGATCGCTCAGAAGCCGCAATGGCGGCCGCCAGGTCGGTGTCTGCGGGGTCTACCGCGAAGCCCTTATTGCTGCCATATTCACTTATTCCTTTGGTAAGAGGGGCTTCAGGCTCTAAGCCAAGAATCGCGTCAAAGGAAAGGAGCGACTTTTTCTTCTTTTGCCCGCCAACTCTGGATGCACCCGGGACTGATTTACGCTTGGCAGATACCTTGGGGCGGCGGGTCCCGATATCCGCACCTACACCAGACTCCGGCGATACCACAGTTACCGTTTCCACTAGAGCACGGGGGGCTGGTGGCGCATCCACTGCGTCGCGAAGCGGCAATCCGCGCGGAGGACTCAACACGCGCAGAGGTCCGCCTCAAGCACCTTTCAATGGAGGAATGACCGGAGTCCTCGGCCTCAAGGGAGCCTTGCGATCGCCGCCGGGAGGTGCACCCTTGCGGTCAACCAGCATACGTTTCTTCATCAAAATAACGGGCCCCATTGCATGCGCATACCAGGCCACGTACGCGTTGAGGACTTTGGGGACGCAGCTCGGCTCACTGATAAAGAAATAAGAACCCGTGTTAAGCCGCATAAAGTGGTGCATTGCATTCTTTATCCCCTCCCGGCTAACCACGGGCTTTTCCAAGAAGGCTTCCATCGGGATCCCTTGATTGTAGCTCGATTGCTGAGCAAACCGGTAAGGGTTATACCTCATGAAGAGTGCTGTCTCATTCTGCCTGAACACCAGGTAGCCCGGCCGAATGGAGTAGAGATGGAGGATTTCCCGAGCCTTCAATATGGAAGCCCCGTCCTTAAATTCATCGCGTAGCGATACTACTGACTTGGTGGTCTCTGAGCCTATTGTTATGACCTTGTCCAAGAAAGAAATCTTCGCCCTGACCAGGTGTGGTCGAAGGAGCAGCCCCCTAGCCTCCCGCGGAGGTGCAACTACGATCGAAGCCCCGACCAGCCGTATGACCCTCAGGAGCCTGCACTTCTCAAAAAAGGGAGGAATCTTATGGGCACCGAACACCCCGTGCACGTGCATTTCCATCCAGGAGGTAAAGTAGTGCATCGGGAAGTTGGCGGGTTGCACCCCAGGCTCACTAGCGTCCGCCGCTACGCTAAGTCTATTATAAAGATAAGCCAGCTCGGCAATTCCTACTGACAACTGTAAACCAGCCACCATCCGATGCGCTGGGTAGAAAACAGTCGGCCGCATATGGCGTGGATGCATAGGAAGAGCAAAACTGCACGACCACAAGCCCAAGAACCCTACAAAGAAGGTCTCTTCATCCATGTCGGGGACGGCAATTTCTGAAAAAGGGACGACGACGGCACCGGGAAGATAAAAGTCTTTGTGGTCATCCTCCGATGTGGGTCGGCGATCAAAACCGAACCCAAAAGGGTCATCAAGCTGGGCGAACTTCTCGCTCCGCTCCGATAAGAACTTTGGTTGAATGAAGCGAGCAATGAAATCTGCAAAACTGACTCCCCTGTCACCCGATTCCAGATAGAGTCCTTCATAAATCTCCAATACCTTCACTAAGCCCGGGTACTGGTGCTGAATAGCGTTCTCCGGCGTCAGGTCAAACACCAGCGGCTTGGTGGCAAAGACGTATTCATCGGGAGGAAGCAGCTCCTCGTAAGGCTCTCCCCTCATCGGCAGACCCGAGATTTCAGCAAACTCCTCCAAGGAGATAGAGACTTCCCGGTCCGTCATCAGAAAGGCGTGTGTGGGAATATTCCATTGCTCGATAAAAGCCTTAACCCACCACGTTGGAGGAGAAGGATACTCAAAGAGCGAGACGTAAATGGCCGAGTACAAACCAATCCTCATCAGATGAGTCCTCCTCGCTGATAGGATGTACCGGGCCCATTGCAAATATCCAGCAGGCGGTCATGGGATCAGTCCAATGTTATAAGCCTGTCCCCAAGGGCGCGCTTCACCCTGACAAATTCTCCTCCCTAAAATATCTATTGCCAGCGGCGGCTGCACGGGGATAGTACCAATCGCAGGCTGGAGGAGGTCATCCGAATTCCAATTTTTGACCTTCACGGCATACTTCACCGGGGGTTCATCTGCGAAGGGGAGTGAAGATGTTGGCTCAGACGGCGTGGCGGAACTGAAACTACGGCGACCCTGGATGATTTCATTGTACCACCTACCCCACAAGTGAAGGTTTTTGTGTTCGGGGTCATGATCCTTGATGAGAGCGAGCACCATGCGGTCCACCGGTGCCTGGGGAAACCCTCCCTCCGAGCGAACAAACGGAAAAGACGAATTGGCAGACATGTTTCCTGCAAAGAGACAAACATTAGCCATCAGTATTATAATTCCAACGCTCAATATTTTTAAATTTTTATACCGTACCGCAATGCAGTGGATAGGGGGACCAAAGGGGGGCTCACAAAATCTGGACGACGATACATCATTTAATAAGACAGCCCCATCATTGGATGAGACTGTCAGTTAATGAAAAGATCCCCAAGAGAATATCCTCATTGATGGGAAATCCCTAGAGGCAAGGAGAAAATCTCCTCTTTTGGAGCAAAGCTCTGTCATAGAGTGACATTTCTCAAACTCTGGTCTCAAGGGAATAAAATTTCTTTAAGCAGAGCCTAGCCCTATATTAATGATGGAAAATCCATCAAAAAGAAAACTTCAACCCTTAAAGATTAAAATTTGGGATTTTAAAGATCAATGAAAACTTTTAGGAGTTCTCCATTTTCAGATCAGAAAAGATCTACATTTGATCCATGAGCAAAACTCTGTTCATGAGTTAAAACCCATGAACAAGATCTCTGTAGATCTATGAATTTTCCAGAGCAAGGCTCTGCTGATGAAACCCCAAAAGGGTTTTAGATCAAAGATCTATGAGAGCAAGGCTCTATTAATCAATTTTAATTTAATTTAATTTTATTATTAATACCTAAGATGTTTTCAAGTTCCGAACTCTGGAGTTCTTGTAGAAAAGCAAGAGCAAGGCTCTAAAATTCTTAAACAAGAGCAAGGCTCTAAAAATTCAAGATTCTTGAAAATGGTAATACATTTACTAAGGGCCAAAGGTCCTATTTATAAGGCGCTTGCGCCCCTTCAACTCACCCTTTGATCCAACGATCAGGAGTTTGCCACCGCTGCACTCACGTGTGCACCACGTGAGCGCAACGGTGGGGGGGCATTTGTTTCCCCCAATCAGAGCAAAGCTCTACTGGAAATTCAAAATTCAAATTTTGAAGCAACGCTTCAAATCCCGGGCGCAACGCGCCACGTGTCAAAAGCTGATACGGCAGCGCAGCGCCCAAGGCAGTGCGCCCAATCAGAGCAAAGCTCTATTTTAAGTAAAATTAAAGGAAGCAACGCTTCAGTTGCACAAGTACTGCGCTGCGCGACACGTGTCAGCGCAGATGCGCTAGCGCAGTTGCGCTGCGCTGTGCGCTGCGCGACACGCTGCGCGACACGTGTCAGCGCAGATGCGCACGCGCTGGGGCATCTGCGCCAAACAGAATTAAAATTCTAAAGAAATCTTTTCTGTTCTTGTTAAAACAAGAAGATTTTCTTCTGTAAAACAGAAGCCCTTGGATCAAAGATCCAACGGTGGGGAAAATTCCCCAAATCACTCAGAGAAAGATCCCTTTAACAAATTTAACTAATTTATGGGCACTATAAAAAGGACCCTAGGCCTCAATTCAAAGACATCAAGATTTTTCTAAAAAAAAGAGAGAAAGAGAATTCTGAAGAACTCTTCAAGAACAAAAAGGTAAAAACCTCTAGAAGGAAGAGAAAGTTCTCTTATGAACAGATCATAGATCTAAAAACAAGATCAATGATCTTTAATAAAAAAAATATATAATAAAATAGTGCTTTGCACTTTTTATGAACCTTTGGTTCTTGGAGATAAGAAAAACAAGAAAAACTTATCTTTTCTTTGATCTAAATTAGATCAAGAAATCAAATAGTGCTTTGCACTTCTGTTCTTGAATCTAAAAGATTTTTAGTGTTTTGCACTTCCAAACTGCGCTGTTGCGCTCTTGGGAGAGCGCCACGTGTCAGCAGCGCAAGCGCATCGCACTAGCATAGCGCACTGCGCTTGCATGACACGTGTCGTCATCACAAGCGCTTGCGCTCTCTGATTGGCGCAAAGCGCCTGAAAATGCAATGCATTTACAGAAGGGCCAAGCCCAATTAAAAAGGGCCTAACAGGCCAAATTAAATGCAATGCATTATTTTTTTTTTAAAAAAAAAAGGGGGCAGAGCCCAAGTGAAATTGATGCTCTGCATCTTTTATGGGCATAGCCCAAACAAAAAAAATAGAAGTAATGCAATGCATTATTTAAATGTGGGCAAAGCCTTAGCACAGGTCTAATAGACCAAAAATAAATAAGGGTGTTGAACATTTTCAACTGGACTTAGCCCAATTTTGGCCGTAAGTCCTCAAATTAAATTGACTGAGCACAGCTGTTCTCTTAAATTAATTTATATCCGGTTCGAGGGTACATCTCCGAACTCCTTTGACACCCATCGTTGTAATCCTTCAACGACGTCAGAAAGGTAACGGGTCCCGACGACCACACATCAATACGGACTGCGGGGTCCTTAAACTCGTGGACCGAAACGTCCTTAAACTAATATTGGACCGAAATATCCTTAAACTAATGATGGACCGAAACGTCCCTAAACTAATGATGGACCGAAATGTCCTTAAATTAATGATGGACCGAAACGTCCTTAAACTAATGATGGACCAACACGTCCCTAAACTGGTGATGGACCGAAACGTCCTTAAACTGGCGATGGACCACCACGTCCTTAAACTGGCGATGGACCACCACGTCCCTAAACTGGAACATAGACCACCACGTCCCTAAACTGGAACAATAGAGCCTCCAAATGATCTTTTGCCGGATCTAAACGGTCCCGTTTAAGTTGATCTTAGCCCCAAACACGGCTAACGTATCCTTAAACATTCAAATGGACTATAAAACTCCAAATCAATTTTGGTTCAAGGGTACATCTCTGAACTCCTCTGACACCTATCGTTGTAATTCTTCAACGACGTCAGAGAGGTGACGAGTCCTGACGGCCATATAATAAATGGATCACCACGTTAAGTTGATCTTAGTCTCAAACAGGACTAACGTATCCTTAACGAACGTTTAAGTTGATCTTAGCCTCAATACGGCTAACGTATCCTTAAACTAAAAACACCAAACCCAAATCTAAGTAAATACGGATTTGGACTAATCCACGTCCTACGGGCGACGGCATTACTCAGTCTCCGTATACAATCCACGGGCAACCACAAACAAAACAAGCACACACGACACGAAGTGAAATTTTGGAGAAGGAGAAAGTTGTTACCGCGATGCTGTAGCGTAATTAACTGCAGGGGCTTGCGCCTGCAGGGAAGAGCGTCCCAACAATCAAAACCCCCTCAAGCAAAGGGGAATCTGACGAAGTCTGCTACATCGGCCGCATCCGTCTAAACCTCTGATATACGGTGCCATAAATCAACTTGGCATCTTCGGAGAGGTGGACGGATAAAACCAAATAGCATCTGCTCCGAATCTCAGCGTCAGGACATCGCGGTCCTGTGCACCGCCTTTCGGAGGTGAACAGACCCATGCTTAAATAGTGTTGACAAATGAATTGTTTATTCATTTGTGCTCACTATTCCAGTATGGTTGCATTATTATATTTGGAAAATTGGTTTTACAAACCTTTCTTGAGATTTCTCTCACTTAGATAGTTCATTATTTTTGATATAGAATTTTTTCACACTCTTACCATTTGCTTGCTCTCTTCACTACCTTTTTTATGCTCCTTCTCCTTCATCTTCATCTTCTACCCTACCATCTCAAGTGTTGAGAATCAAAGGTAGAAGAGAGATAGATAAATACTTAGAGCCACTCACTACATCCCTAGGCACTCTAGATTAGAAAGCTAGAGTCCCTAGTTGCTCCATTAGTTTCTTAGTGTGGAGCTAGAGCCATAAGCTACATCCCTCGGGTGGATCATCTTCGACGGAGGAAGACCGGTGGTCAAGCTCGTTCAAGGAGACCTCAAGGAGCTATGGAAGACGGTAGAAGATCGAAGGACACGGTTCATTCGGTATAACACTTCTATCACAGTAAATAACATGTTTTAGATTGCTAGTTTCATGTTTGGTTTCGATTCTACGTAGTTGTTTCTAGCGCCAAGTTTTTTAAACATCAAAAATTTTCGTTCCGCAACGGTCGCGGTCGACGGCCAGGGCTCTAGGAACC
Organism: Agapanthus africanus; assembly: GCA_030015575.1. NCBI lineage: Eukaryota > Viridiplantae > Streptophyta > Magnoliopsida > Asparagales > Amaryllidaceae > Agapanthus > Agapanthus africanus. The sequence continues at coordinate 273,119,807 of CM057348.1, forward strand.
CCAACAGTGATGGAAATCATACTTGTGCGAGCTGGGTAGTCGATAAGCACATCCTTAAAATGTCCCTTGTTGTAGGAGTATCGAGACGGGGCATCGATACTCCAGAGTAGACTAGTGTATACATATCTAGACCCTGAGGAGGGGTGATGGTTGGTCCTGCAGCCATTGGTGTGGTGCACCAAAGATTGTATACAGGTTCTCACCGGGGGTGAGTACACTGGACGGACTCACCGTGAAATGGCTAGATGGTACCTAATGTCAGATAGCAGTTCTCTGGTAACATGAGTGCAGATAGTCTGTCGACCTGCGGTCATCATTTGTCTCATGTGAGTTCCCACTTTGCTTTGATTACTCCCTTACCACGGCTCTATTGAGTCATGCAAACAGGTTTTAGTTGGATACAGTCCCGAGGCACATGGAGGCAGTGAGCGATTGTTGGGGATTTGTCTCTTCTGGTATAGGAAGTTGATGTCGCGCTGTGTTCGATTGGCCAACACCATAAGTCCTTGGCTATGGCGGATTGAGAATTACTGGTAGTTAGACCAGTAGATTCTTGGTTGGTCTTAAGCCACATCGGCACGACTTGTCAGATTATTAGGGGTATGACGTATTCCACCCCTAGACCCGGCATGTGATACTCTTAGATGGCCAGAACGGACTGTATGGAGATTTTCACGGACAGACTCAGTAGGGCTTCGGATGAGTTTGCTCATCGACCTTTTTTTCGACAGGTACCTGGGTAGCCGTTATGTACATCTAGTGCCACTGACGGACTTGTGGTTAAACTTACTGTCAACGTACTGTCGAATATTTAGAGTCCCACATAGAGGGTTTTCCTGGTTCAGGCGAAACGATGTAGAGGCCGTATGGTTTTATGTGCAGGGTTCTGATCATATACATGTACTAGATACACGGATGTTGTTCGGACGGATAATACTAGAAGGTTTAGGATTAAGCCGCATTCTAGTATTATATTATTGGATTATCTTTATCTCTTGGTATTCATATTTTTTGTAGTACGAATATGGGTATGTATATACGGTGAGGACATTCTTGTAATTTTATAAGATATGTTTCTAGAAGGGGACATCTCATTTTGCATATATCTATTTTTGGAAAATAGATAATGAGATAGAGGAATGGAGATATTTGAGGCATGGGATGAAGCATGTCTAATTCTTTTGTTTATTCATTTTCCCTTACTATTCAAGCATGGTTACATTTTTCTTTGGAAAAATAATGCATGCTTGATATTTTGGTAAAAAGACTTAGCCATTCTTCACTTGCCACTTCTTGACTTCATTTTACACTTTGCATTCTCTCTCCATTTCTCTCCTTCTTCTTCCTAAAACCCTAACCCTCACATGTGTTGTGAATCCTAGGGTTCTTTGAGATAAACTTGTCCAATTAACTCTTTACATCTCCTAAGCTGTATAGATTAGCAAACTAGGTATTTTAGTTACCTCATTCTTGAGGTTAGAGCTTGAACCATAGACTCTCGGGTGGATTGGTTTCGACACGAGGAGGCCGATGATCAAGCGCGATCCGTACCATCTAGGAGCTAATGAAGAGGAGAAGAAGACCCGAAGGACTTGAATCTTAGAGGTATAAACCACTATCATAGTAGTTTAGAATCTTTATGAGTTTAGTTAGTTAAGGTTTCTGAAGGATCTTGGATGTTTAGTCGATGTTACTTGTATTAAAATTGTTTTTTGTAAATCCCGCCTCTCCACAAGCCATGTGGAGTGTGTGACATCGACTTATACTGGTATCAGAGCCTACTCAAACCTTAACTAGCTCATTAGACGAAGTTTAGAATTACGAAACCGAAATAACTCCGAATCGATGAATTCAAAGTCTATGTTTCTGTTGATTTTTCTGGAGCCTCTAAAAATTATTTAAATAATTGCAGAGTGCTCCTTTTGTTGTAACTAGAACACCATAGAAAAACGAGGCACAAACTCTAAGGTTGAATCTCCGGAAATGGCCTTTTTCCCGCCCTCACCGGTTTTCCTGTGGAGTTGGGTCTTGAGTTTCTTGTGGTGTTCTGTACTCTTGGATTTAGAATTTATGGTATTGTTTGATTTTACCCTGATTTCATATTCTGTTATCTTTATGCTTGGGCAATACGGAGTATTTCGAAGTCGAAATTTTAACATTGTTTATTCGTTTTTGTTCGTATATGTGTTTCTAAAACGTTTACTAATTGCTATACGTCGATTAGTGGGGGTTGCACATATCTTGTATCTTGTTTATGGTTTGTGGATATGAAGTATTGGATCGTCATGAATGAATATCCGGGAGGATGTGAGAAAAGTGTTCTTTTTTTTCATTCAAGTATATTAGTAAATTGATGTAATATTCTTTTGCGGGGCACATCTGGGTTGAGGTTGTATCCACCATTGTATTATTTCATTTATTTTTCTTGCACCTAGGATAGACCCAAGGTGGGGTGCACAAACTACCGGGTTCTTGAAGTGCTGAGTGGCCTACTCATTTCATTGAGGGAGGTTGCTTCACTTCGGAAACTTGGCGGGTAGTTTTTCGCACCCATAGGGGTCTAGGGTGAGGGTTTGTCTATTCACCGTGGAATCCGTTTTTCGTTATAGGCTAAAAAGAAACATGGAAATCCTAGTATATCCAATATATTCATCTGTGTTACTTCTACTGTGATCTGTGATCCAGAATTGATATTATTGCGTGAGATGAATGGCTATATATTTTATATATAATAAACGTTGCTTATGTTTTGCAACCGCAGTCTAGCCTCCGCTCTGCCGTTAATTAATTAACCTAACGGTGCATGACGGGGCCCCGTGGCGAATGCGGATAGCATAAGCGTATGTTCTATATTCGTTTCTTTCTGCAATGATAAGGTTAATTGATGGGACCACATTAATATTGATTAATGTAAAGTAATAAACCTAAAATCTGACTTCATTGGAGTAATTGCAAAACCACTCGGTTTTTTTCAAAAAAAACTTTTTAAAGTGGAGCTTAAACCACTGCTTTTCAAAAGCTATTCGGTTCCTTCGACTATATCAAGTTCATTACGTTAACGGTTTTCGCCAAAACCAGCCGTAGCCCTCCGTCATTTCAGATAAGTATCTACTAGTATTCATGCTATGTGTTTTGACGTTCGCCAAGGCATAGCGTTTGGTAGCTAGTGGATATTTATCTGTAGCATAGATAGATGCATTAATATAGGACAGACGTACAGCTGTTTTGACCTTCGTCAAGGTCTTGTGTTAGGAATATGTATGCCCTAGAGGCCATTATTGTATGATATAGTGGATGCTTGGACATATATATAGAGGACTTTCTTACTCGACAAGATAGTATGCTATCTGGTTGCTCTTTATCTTAACATGTACACTTGTATTATTACACTGTCTCTCTGATACATGTTGATAAAGCCCTTAGGATGTTGACTTGACTACCAGGACTATGACGCAGATCATACTAGTGGGGCTTGTGTAATCCGCAAGCACATCCTTTAACCGTTCTTAGTCGAGAGAGTATCGAGACAGGGCACGATATTCCAGAGTAGATTAGTGTGTACGTTTCTTGACCCTGTATGGGGCGATGGTTTATCCCACAACCATTGGTGTTTGACATCAAAGATTGTACACAGGTGCTCATTAGAGAATGGGTACACCGAACAAGACTCGCCGAGAACTCCTAGTTGGTACCATACCTATCGTCAGACAGCAGTTCTCTGGTGACACTTGTACAGGTTAGTCTGTAGACCCGAGATCGTCATAGTGTCTTGTGTGGTTCCCACTGTGCTTTGATTTCCTCCCTACCACGGTTCAAAGGAGTCGTGCAAACATATGGATTTTGGGCACAGTCCCGAGTCACATCGAGGTAGTGAGCGATAGGAGGGGTTTCGTCTCTCCCGGTATAGGGAGTTGATGTTGCTCTATGCTCGATTTCCTATAACAGCAAGTCCCTGGCCAGGGCCGATGAGATTTACTGTTAAGTGTTATCAGTAGTTTCTCGAACGGTTATAGGCCACACATCGGCATGACTTATCAAGTTACTAGGGTCTGATGATTCCACCCCTAGACTCGATATGTGACATATCAGACGAAGAGACCGGACTGTACGGTAAGTGTTGCTTGTAGGCTTCACGGGAGTTTGGACAATCTTGTTTGTTGATCTTCTATTCGCTCAATACCTAGGTAGCCGTTACGTCCAGCTAGTACTGCTGACGGCTTGTGGGTGACTGATGTGATCATTATCTACTGCTGGCGTATTGACGAGTCTTTAGAGTCCCACATAGAGGTTTCCTAGCTCAAGCGAAACGAAGTAGGGCACATATGGTGATATGTGCGGGAGCTTGATTAAATACGAGTATGTGATACCGTATTCTAATCTAACGATATTTGATATCAGTCAGGTTATATATGATATAACCGGATTATTGAATCAAGTGTTGATTCAATGGAATATGTATATGTGGTTAATATATATTTGATATTAGCCGTATTATATTTGATATACCCGGATTATTGAATTAAGTGTTGATTTAATAATTTAATATATATATATATATATTATATATTAACTATTATTGAATATTAGACGGTTATATGTGATGTAACCGGATTATTGAATCAAGTGTTGATTTAATAATATGATATATATATAAATAAGATATTAGTCGGTTATATATGATATAACTGGATTATTGAATTAAGTGTTGATTTAATAATTTAATATATATTTATATTTGGTATATTTATATATTAACTAATAATGTGCTCACTAATGATTTTATTCTCTTGTTATATATAATGATATATATATTTATATATAAAATACTATTGTGTCATGGTGGATGATACATTGAACATGGGTGTATGAGATTCACACCAAGGCTAAAGATAATTAGGGTGATTATTTATTAAGAGGAAAATTACAATGAGTTGGAAATAAGCATGGTTTAGATGCTTGTAGAAGTATGTAGAAGCCATGACTCATTCCCCTAATTTTGTTTTACTCTAGATATTTTCTCACCCAACCATATATCTTTAGCCCATGGTTAACTCTCAATATGACCACTTGAGATATTTTCTTCACCCATGTTCATCTTCTTCCTTTCTAGATTTTCTTGAGTTGGAAAATATAAAAATAAATATATTTCTTAAGTGAGCAAAATTCCTACTTCATCAACCTAGACTTTATTAGCCCTTTATTTTAGGTTGTTTGCTTCACTAATTCCTTGATTAGTGAAGAGGTACCTTGAGTTAAAGAAACTTCAAAGTGGATCATCATCGGCCTCGAAGACGACGAAGCAAGCTCGTTCTTTTCACCAAGTGGAGCCTAAGAAGAGTTCTAGGGACTACTACTTGGAGCTTAGGGACTACTACTTGGAGCTTTAGAAGTGAAGGACTTGGTCTACAAAGGTTATAACCCTCTTCACTTAGTATAGAACTTGCTTTCTTGCTTAGAAAACTCTAATTCTCTAGTTCGATTCTAGGTTAGTGTACAATAGACCTATAGAATTTTTAAAATTGCATACTTGATGCATGTGGAAACCTAGTATAGGTGCTAAGACACACTTTCAGCTTGTACGAATGGGTCTAGATTAATCTGGACAATGACGGGTTAAACTTGACTTGCGACTTATAATGTTTTGGTCTTCATCAAGATTATAAGCGCTCGGGGCAAAAACCACATCGGGAGTTTCAAACATACAGGAAACTTGCTAGTGTTGCATACCTTCTGGAGTGTGGTATTTTTGGTAGGCTTCCTTCAAAATCATCACACAATGATAGTTGGGTCATGATCTTATTGTGAGTATCCGCTACTCTTCGGGAGAAATTTTTCATTTTGCAATTAGCTAATCAAGTAGGTGTCTAGAAAGGTATTAACGGGGCTAAACCTCTGGGAAAACGAGGCTATTTAATTAGTTCTGTGCGAAAGCACATGGAGCCTCCCTCCCAAGTACCAACACTGGCTTGGCCGAAAGATAAGCGAACTTGTAGGGTGCGATTAATCCTAACTAATTCATCTTTTAGGTTTTGAAGAAGAATTCGAGGAAAAAGTGGGAGCTATCCTGGTTAGATAAACTAATAACCAATCTAAACTTGCAAGAGCATATGCCGAGTGTTTCTTTTCTCTCTCTCCTAATTGCAGCGACCATGACAGGACTTAAGCTAATACTATATAAAAATAAACTCGCTGGGGCAAATTATAAAGACTGGCTGAGGAATATCCATATGGCCCTTACTTATGATAAGGTCTCATACGTCCTCACGGCAAAAGCCCCCTGTTCCCGGTCCAGAATCCTTGGTCGCGGACATTGAGGTCCATAAGACCTGGGATCTTGATTGCATGAAAGCCAAGTGCCTCGTGCTGGCCTCCATGGATAATGGACATCAGAGTCGGCACGAGAAGATGGACCTTGCTTCCATCTTCCTCTATACCAAAGATTTATATGGAGAGCAATCTCGTATCGCAAGATACGAGATCTCGAAGAAATTGTTTCGTGCGAGGTTGGCAGTCGGATCATCTATTGGAGACCACGTCCTAAAGATGATTACTCTCGCGGATCTGGGAACTACGTTAGAGAATGAGTTGTATACCGACTTAATTCTACAGTCCCTTCCCTCCACCTATGCCCAATTCATATTGAATTTCAATATGAAAAAGCTGAAAGTTTCACTTCATGAGCTCCTCAACATGCTGAGGGTGGCAAAGGGCACCTTGAAGAAATCCAAGGAGACACCCGCTCTGTTTATTGGGGAATCTTCTTCCTCTAAATCGAAGGTTAAGGCCAAGGGGAAGAAGAAGAAGGCCCCCACCAAATCAAGGAGAGGTGTGCAAAAGGTGCAGAGAAAGGCAAAAGAAAAGGAATGTGGAGCAGCCAGAAAGGAAGTATGCTTCTACTGTCGGAAAAAAGGACATTGGAAGAAAGATTGCCGGGCCCTAAAAGCTAAGAATCAGGACACGAAACATGTTATGGCTTTGGCTTCTGATGTATTCGTAATTGAAAACTGTTTCTCTATAAACTCTACTTCCTGGGTATTGGATACCGGATTAGGATCTTACATTTATAATTCATTGCAGGAGCTGAGAATGTTGGATATATGTATGTCCTAGAGGCTATTATTTGATAGTGGATGTATCGGTATGTGTATATATATATGCATAGGGCATTCTTGCTCGACATGATAGTATGCAATCTGGTTGCTCTTTATCTTGACATGTTCACTTGATCATGAATACTACTCATATGGTACATGTTGATAAAGCCCTTATGATATTTGCTTGACCACTGGGATTATGATGCAGATCATACTAGTGGGACATGTGTAGTTTAAAAGCATATCCTTAAAATGTTTCTAGTCATGGGTGTATCGAGACAGGGCATCGATATTCTAGAGTAGACTAGTGTATACGTTTCTTGACCCATATGATGGGCGATGGATGATCCCATATCCATTGGTGTTTGACATCAAAGATTTATACGGGTGCTCAGTGGAGACTGGGTACACTGAACGGACCCGCCGAGAACTCCTATATGGTATTATATCTATTGTCGGATAGCAGTTCTCAGGTGACACTGGTACAGGTTAGTCTGTAGACCCGAGATCGTCATAGAGTCTTGTGTGTGCTCCCACTGTACTTTGATTTCCACCCTACCACGGCTCTACTAAGTCGTGCAAACAGGTGGCTTTTGGTTACAGTCCCAAGGCACTTGGAGGCAATGAGCGATAGGAGGGGTTTCGTCTCTCCCGGTATTGGGGGTTGATGTTGCGCTATGCTCGATTGGCTATAACAGGAAGTCCCTAGCTAGGGCTGATGAGATTTACTGATAAGTGTTATCAGTAGTTCCTCGATCCATTATAGGCCATATACAGGCATGACTTATTGAGTTATTGGGGTCGACGATACCATCCCTAGACTCGATATGCTGCATATTTGACAAAGAGACCAGACTGTACGGTAAGTGTTTCCAGTTGGCTCAACGGGAGTTTTGACAGGTTCGCTTTTTTTTCTTCTGTTTTCTCAATACCTAGGAGCCGTTACGTACAGCTAGTGCCGCTGACGGTTTGTGGGTATATGATATGATCACTACCTACTGCTAGCGTATTGACGAGTCTTAGAGTCCCACAAAGGGGTTTCCTAGCTCAGGCGAAACGATATGGGGGTGCATATGAGGATATGAACGGGAGCTTGATTAAATGCGTGTATATGATACCGTATTTTAATCCGGCGTTTTCTATTGGTCGGGTCGTATGTGATATGACCGGATTATTAAATCAAGTACTGATTTAATATCAATGACCATTAGCTCATTTATTAAACCCTTTTCTTTTATATGTATGCATGAATGTATGTATGTATATATTGATATGAATGCACACATGCATTCATACATATGTCATGGTTGATGATACATTGAAGATGGCTATGCAAGAACCACATGGAAACTATTTGTGTATTTTTGATTATTGAGAAAAAGAAAATGGGAAATGATTCATGGTTGTTTTCTTTTGGCTTCTACACACTTCTTCAGTTGACTAGTCATAACCATGGTTTCATTTCTTATTATCTCTTAACTCAACATAAAAAATTTCTAGATATTTTGTAGCCATAGTTATGAGTGAGTGTGAATCTCTCATATATTTTATTATTCTCATTATTATTGAGATAACTCTCACATGAGCTCAAGCTAAGCCATTCTCTTTCTTCTTCCTACTCCAAGCTCTCTAGCTCTTCAAAAGTGAGTGAAGAAAATTAAAAGGAAAGGTTTTTAAGTGAGATTACAACCCGCATCATCAATCTATATTAGTCTAGCCCACTAGTGTAGGTTGTTTGCTTCACCTCCACCAAGGTTAAGTGAAGCTTGGAGCTTGTGCCAAGGGACACCGTGGTGGATCATCGTGGACTTCGAAGGTGTCACGCCCCGCTTCCCAAAATACGGAAAACGAGGGATGACTAGGCCAGCCATGCTCCTACGGTCAAGGAATCATCCCGCCGTAGTCACACTTCGGCTTCTAGCATTACATGGTAATTAGTAAATAAAGCGCAGTGGTAAAGGAATCACATCACTAATCTACTACATTAATATTCCATTGTTCACAAATTACAGATAACAAGAACAAGTACTAACAAAAGTCAAACTTACGATCACTTTTATGGAAAGCAGAAAAATAGAAAGTACACCAGTCTAAATCTCCGTAAACTCGAAGGATAGATCCGTCTCCTGTGCTGGTCCTCCCGCGGGATCTGAGCATGCATACTCAGGTCGTCAGAGCGACACAATAACAATTATATTATAATGAGGTGAAACATGTAAACGAGGTGATATTGGTATAAGAACAATGCAAGTAATCACTATGTCTCTATATGATGCAGAATATGATATATGTCCCTATCGGTCTCTAGGTCAAGTTTGAAATCATATAGTGGAAGGAGGATCATGTTTAACAGGAGTCTCGTACATACCCGAGACAACGGCCCACATGCTCGGGACATAACCCTGTCAGCCGGATCGCTAGATCCTATCCTACATGTATCGATATCTCTGTTCGAATGATCATCCTCTAAAATCGGTCCCGCTAAATACGATACTCTTTCCACTTTGATTTCCCCTTTTTCCCCAGGTTCTCACTAGTTATGATCTTGATCTAGTTATGTACAAGTATATCAATGGCACGATTTTTATCACTGTTCACTGTATCAATCACTGTCACGAATGTTCATTTCCCATTGATGTACTTGTCACAACTAAACCAACATCCGTCACGTACGATAATGCAATGTCCACACGTACTAACACTGAGTATATGGCAAGGGTATGATATATGTATGTATGCTATCAATGAGTTCTGTATATTATGAATCAACATGCATGTCATGAAAATAAATTGTACAAATTAACATGTTAAGAATTCAGTACAAATGATGTAGGTAAGATACATAGAACAATCAGTCGGTAATTCACCAAAATTTGTTTCAGTTAAATCGGAGTTTCGGTTCTCAAGATATAGCTATTTCAGTTTTAAGTGCTCGCGGCTGGAAATTCAGTTTCAGAACTGAACGTCCATTTCGCGGCACGAATTGCACCCAGTTGGGATAAGAATTTAGTGATGTCACAGTTAAATGAAATTTAGGGTTTTCGATAAAGTATTCAACGCAACAGACGGATCCTCAATCGCATCTGTACGTTGAAAGTTATAACCAGTTTAATCTCAGGGTGTCATTTTAGAATCTGTTCTGGACAGATATACGTTCTGCCCTTTTAATTACATTTTAAAATAACAAACGGCGATGGATCGGGGTGAAACCACTTGTTTTGCTTAGCTAACAGAATTATCTATAATCCAATGTAAAGTTCCGCGAAGTATGATTTCAGGAACACAGTAACGCAGGTCCTTTGAACAGAAAACAATAATCAGAAACGCTCTGGACTGCAGTCCAGAGTCGTGTTCCGACCCAGATATCATCTTGATTACAGAACAGAAATCATTAGGATTTTCCATAGGGTTAAAGTTTGTCAAGTCGGGTTCGATTTAAGCCCTAGAACACATCAATCCATTATGCATATGATTTATGGTGATTTTATCCGTTTTCAGGCACGAGAAACTTTCTAGTTTTAACGGCATATTTGGGGGTATCAATTTTTGTTACAAACAATCATATTTTCCAGCGATATTCATACACTATGTTTATCACTATAAGGGCCAACATAAAACGTCGGGTTCCGTCAAAATAAACCATTATTTCCATGAAAGAATAGCATCGAACACTTTGATCGTATTATGCATTAGTATTTGGCAATTCCGTAAACTAGTTATTTTAGGTTCATATCATTAATACTTTAGCATGAAGCAAGTAAGCACTTGCCTGGTAACGCCTCGGGATCGCGGGGCAGCAACGTCGTCACGAACGCGCGCTGTACGCCGCGGAACAAGTTCGCGCGAGCCTCGATCGAACACGGATTTTTGCGTCGGACTTTTCCGGAGTCGTCTTGCGTGCGCTGGAAGCTTAGAGGGGCTCTGTGGTTCACTTGGGACTTGCTGGGGTCGACGACGGTCGACGGTGTCGCTCCGGCAGCGTGCACGGAGAGTGTGCAGTGAGGGAAAGAATGGGTTTGGAAAAATGAGTTTTGGAGTTTTGGAGGGAGTGAAAGGTGAGCAGTGGGACTTGGGGTTTGTGGTGATGGTGGTGATGCTGAGGAGGTAGAGGATCGCAGGGTGGTTCAGTTCAGAAGGGCTCGCCGGCGTCGGTCGTAAGGTGCCAAGTGGTGATTGGCTCGGGTGTATTGGGTTGGTGTGCAGGGGATGTTCTGCAGGGGTGAGCTCGTGCTGAAGGAGGGTGGAGAAGTGATCGAGGGTTGCCGAGGGGGTTGTCGAAGAGGTGGGTGATCGCCGGCGTTGAGTGAAGACGGTGGTCGTGGTCTAGTGTGAGTGGGTTTCTGTGAATATAGAGAGAGAGATGAGGAGTTTGAGAAAGAGTGTGAGGGATGAGAGGAGTTGGGGACGAGGGTTTGAGTGGTGTGGAAAACGTGGTCGGGGGTCGCGGGCAACGGCAAGGGCGACGTGGGGAGCACAGGGACGTGGGTTCGCGATAGGGGAAAAATGGGCGGGAACAGTTTGCAACGAGGGAAGAAGGAATTTAAGAAATCGGGTCGGGTCGATTAGAGAGCGGGCCGGGGACAAATTGGGCCGGCAAAAAAATAGTTGAAGGATTAAATGAGATGTGGGCTGGAAACGGGCCAGGGATTTTAATTGTTAAAAGGGTTTTGGGCTGAGAAAAGAAATGGCTGGGGTTTAAAATTTGGTTTTAGTTTTAATTGGGTTTGGTTTTTAAATCTTCGGTTTTAAACTTTTAGGGTTTGAAAAATAAATATTTGGCTTAAACAATCAATTCAAAATATGAAGGAGAAGAAAGGAAATCACTGGAAATAGGAAACTTCTATTAAAAAGGAAACGGGGATTTACATCATACCCCCCTTAACAAAAATTTCGTCCTCGAAATTTAACAAGGATACAAGAATACAGAAGTACTAAACAAAAAGATGTGGATAACGATCACGGATGTCTTCCTCCCGCTCCCAGGTGGATTCTCCTGGGGAACGACCGCCCCAAGACACTCGGACTAACGGAATGACCTTATTCTTCAGTACTTTCTCTCTGCGATCGAGAATGGTAGTAGGCTGCTCCTCGTATGACAGATCAGTCCCCAAAACTAACTCTGAATGGTCCAGAACATGGTTCTCATCTCGAACGTAACGCCGCAACTGTGACACATGGAAGGTATTGTGCACACCGGCTAGCGATGGAGGCAAGGCAAGTCGATAAGCCACCTCTCCTACTCGCTCTAGCACTTCAAAAGGTCCGATAAAGCGGGGACTAAGCTTTCCCCGACCTCCGAACCTGATAACTCCACGAGTAGGGGAAATCTTCAAGAATACATGATCTCCGACTTCGAACTCAAGTGCCCTTCTGCTGGTATCTGCCCAACTCTTCTGTCGATCCTGAGCCGCCTTGATACGCTGTCTGACCATTTGGACTTTGTCAACTGTCTGAACAGTGAGTTCGGGGCCCAGTAGTCTTCGCTCTCCCACATCATCCCAACATACTGGTGATCGACATTTCCGCCCGTATAATGCTTCAAAAGGGGCCATCTGAATACTAGCTTGATAACTATTGTTATAAGAGAACTCGACTAGATGCAGATGGTCCTCCCAGGAACCTTGAAAGTCCAGCATGCAGGCTCTCAACATGTCCTCGAGCGTCTGAATCGTACGCTCGGATTGTCCATCCGTCTGTGGGTGATAAGCTGTGCTGAAATTAAGGCGGGTACCCAAGCTTTCCTGTAAGCTCTTCCAAAAGTGCGACAAGAATCTCGTGTCCCGGTCTGACACAATGCTGACCGGAACACCGTGAAGTCGTACGATCTCCTGCATATATCTTTCTGCCAAAGATTCTGTCGACTGCCCTACTCGGAAAGGTAGAAAGTGTGCAGTTTTTGTGAGGCGATCGACGATAACCCAAATGGCGTTATTGCCCCTAGGGCTCCGTGGTAAGGCCGTCACGAAATCCATAGTAATGTGTTCCCACTTCCATTCCGGTATCGGCAGGGGTTGTAACAGTCTTGCTGTCCTCTGATGCTCTGCCTTCACCTGTTGGCATACCAAGCACCTGGATACGAACCTCGCAATTTCCCGCTTCATTCCGTTCCACCAAAAGTGCTGCTTTAGGTCCTGATACATTTTTGTACTTCCCGGATGCACTGAATAAGCTGAACTGTGTGCTTCAGCCAAAACTTCTTCTCGAACTCCTCCCTTAGGTACGCAGAGCCTGCTACCGAATCTCAGCGAGCCATCTTCATGTATAGTCAATTCCGTTCTCAATCCAGCTTTCACTTCCTCTCTGAACTTTTGCAATCGGGGATCGTCCGCTTGCGCAGTCTTGATGCGGTCCACCAGAGAAGATTGCACCTGCAGTTGCCAAAGTTGACTGAGTGCGTTCGGCGTAAAGACCTCAAGTGCAAGTCTCTGGAAATCCTCAATAATACTCCTCTGATCGGTCAACATCATGACCGCTGGCTTGCGACTGAGCGCATCTGGTACAACATTCACCTTCCCCGGATGATACTGTAGGTCCAAGTCGTAATCTGCCATCAGCTCTAGCCATCGGCGCTGCCTCATATTCAATTCCTTCTGGGTGAAAACATACTTCAAACTTTTGTGATCTGTGTACACCTCCACTTTCTCACCCAAAAGGTAGTGCCTCCAAATCTTCAATGCAAAGACTACCGCAGCTAACTCCAAGTCATGTGTGGGGTAGTTCTTCTCGTGATTTCTCAGTTGTCGAGAGGCGTAAGCAACCACTCGTCCGTGCTGCATCAAAACACAGCCTAAACCCTTCCCTGAGGCATCACTGTGTATCACCAAACCACCTGAATCATCTGGTACAGTAAGAATAGGCGCCGTGGTTAACCTCTGCTTTAGTGTGTCGAAAGCCTGAGTGCACTCCTCTGTCCATGTAAACGGCACGTCCTTCCGTGTTAGTCTCGTCAATGGTTCCGCGATTCTTGAGAAATCTTGGACGAATCTCCGATAATAACCTACTAATCCCAGAAAACTCCTGATCTCAGCCACTGACTTCGGCGTCGGCCAATCTCTGACAGATTCTATCTTTACCGGGTCCACCGAGATGCCTTCGCCCGAAACAATATGTCCCAAAAACTGCACCTTGTCGAGCCAGAACTCACACTTGCTTAGCTTCGCATACAGCTTCTCCTCCCGAAGAATTTGTAGGACTGTGCGCAAATGTTCAGCGTGCTCCTCCTGAGTTTTCGAGTAGACAAGTATGTCGTCGATAAACACAACGACAAACTTGTCCAAGTATTTCGCGAACACCCTGTTCATCAAGTCCATGAATATTGCTGGGGCGTTGGTAACGCCGAACGGCATCACAAGGAACTCGTAATGTCCGTATCGGGTCCTGAAAGCCGTCTTGCACACATCCTCGGCTGCTACTCTGATTTGATGATACCCAGAACGGAGGTCCAACTTCGAGAAAACCTTGGCTCCACTTAGCTGATCAAATAGGTCGTCAATACGCGGGATTGGGTACTTGTTCTTTATGGTGACCTTGTTCAGCTCCCGGTAATCTATACACATTCGCAACGATCCATCCTTCTTATTTACCAATAGAACTGGTGCACCCCACGGTGAAGCGCTTGGCCGAATGAATCCTTTTCTCCAAAAGTTCCTCAACCTGCTTCTTCAATTCCGCCAATTCAACTGGTGCCATTCTGTAAGGGGCTCTGGATACTGGGGCTGTACCTGGAATCAAGTCGATTGAGAACTCCAAAATTCGAGGAGGTGGTAGACCTGGTAAATCCTCGGGAAAAACGTCCGGAAAGTCCCGAACAATTTCTGGGGCTGGGCTCCTATCAATCTCCATAGCTGTCAGCTCCTTAGGCTTTGCCCTGTATTTAGCTGGCTCCAAAGATTCGCTTCCGCCCTCGAAAATAAACTCCGGGTGATTGGGAATGCGGAAAGTCACATTCCTTGCACGACAATCGATTACAGCATGAAAAGTGCTCATCCAATCCATCCCAAGAATTGCGTCGTAACTGCCTGTCCCAATTAGGAGGAAATTCGCATAGAATTCCCTGCCACACACTACAACCGGGCATAATCTACATTCTCGACTAGATATAATAATGCCATTACCCGTATGAATTTCCCATCCCTTAGCTAGTGTTTCATGTGGTATTGAGTGTGTATCAGTGAAATGCTCAGACAAGAAACAATGCGATGCTCCTGAATCAAAAAGTACTCTAGCTGGCAAAGAATGTACGAGTAGAGTACCTGTAACCACATCTCATGACGCTTCCGCCTGCTCGGCGGTCAAGGTGAAAGCCCGTCCCTGACCGCGACCTGTAAATGGTTGTCTCTGCTCTTGCGGCCTCTGCTGTGACGGTCCAGAACCTGCCTGTGCCTCTGCTCGCTCAGGGCAACTGCCAATCTTGTGCTGACTAGAACCGCAAATCAAACACTGTCCCTTGGCACGGCGACAGTCCTTCTGTGTATGTCCTCCTCTACCGCAATAGCCGCAAGTCACGCCCTGCCTCTGGGGGCGCTGTTGTGGTACAAACGGGCGCTTCATTTGCGTCGTCCCTGGCCTGTGAACCGGTATGTCTCCTCGAGATGGCGTGTGAGTACGTGCTGGAACGACTGGGGGTCTCCTGAACTTGTTAATCAGTTGCTCCTGAACTCTCGCCGCATTGAGTACCTGTGCGAAAGTCTGCAGATCCAACGAAGCAATCAACTGCTGCAACTCAAAATCTAACCCCTGAAGGAAACGCCTGGCCCTGGTGACCTCTGAGGCGACCATGTATGGAGCGAAACGACTCAAGCGGTTGAACTCTGCCGCATAAACATCCACTGGGCGTCCATTCTGCTTCAAAAGAATAAACCTCTCCTCCATTTCTGCCTTGGTTGTGGAAGGAAAGTAATGATCTAGGAAGCACTCCTTAAACTTGCTCCATTCGATCGGCCTGTCAAGTCTGCTCTCTTCCACCGACCACCATGTGCGGGCCTCGTCTTCTAATTGTATCTTTATCACGTTCACTCTGTCTTCCTCTGGAATCCTGGCGGCAGTCAATAAATTCTCCATGTTCACCAACCATTGCTCCGCCTCAAGGGGTTCAGCTAGCCCTGTGAACGCAGCTGGGTGTAACCGTCGGAAGTCTGCTACTGTACCAGCCCTAGCATGATACGCTGGTGGAACAACGCTCTCGGAGGCGGTAATAAATGCGGAGGGTCCTCCTGTGGCGGTAATCGCCCTGAGTCCCTCAGTGAGCAAGTCGGTCTTCCTCTCCTGAGCTTCCGCGAGAGTGGTCAGTGCGCTGAGCATCCTTTCCGTGCGGTCCTGAGAGCTGGAGTCCGAGGAGGGGTCGTTCGGGGACGTCATATCACTGAAGGATTCAAAAGGATAGGATCAGATTCAAGGATGGAAATTAAGAGTAGTGAAACAAGAATAACGTAATACCGCATAGTTAATGTTATCCCTTGATACTAAACACAGGCTCTGATACCAACTAAACCATGTCACGCCCCGCTTCCCAAAATACGGAAAACGAGGGATGACTAGGCCAGCCATGCTCCTACGGTCAAGGAATCATCCCGCCGTAGTCACACTTCGGCTTCTAGCATTACATGGTAATTAGTAAATAAAGCGCAGTGGTAAAGGAATCACATCACTAATCTACTACATTAATATTCCATTGTTCACAAATTACAGATAACAAGAACAAGTACTAACAAAAGTCAAACTTACGATCACTTTTATGGAAAGCAGAAAAATAGAAAGTACACCAGTCTAAATCTCCGTAAACTCGAAGGATAGATCCGTCTCCTGTGCTGGTCCTCCCGCGGGATCTGAGCATGCATACTCAGGTCGTCAGAGCGACACAATAACAATTATATTATAATGAGGTGAAACAGGTAAACGAGGTGATATTGGTATAAGAACAATGCAAGTAATCACTATGTCTCTATATGATGCAGAATATGATATATGTCCCTATCGGTCTCTAGGTCAAGTTTGAAATCATATAGTGGAAGGAGGATCATGTTTAACAGGAGTCTCGTACATACCCGAGACAACGGCCCACATGCTCGGGACATAACCCTGTCAGCCGGATCGCTAAATCCTATCCTACATGTATCGATATCTCTGTTCGAATGATCATCCTCTAAAATCGGTCCCGCTAAATACGATACTCTTTCCACTTTAATTTCCCCTTTTTCCCCAGGTTCTCACTAGTTATGATCTTGATCTAGTTATGTACAAGTATATCAATGGCACGATTTTTATCACTGTTCACTGTATCAATCACTGTCACGAATGTTCATTTCCCATTGATGTACTTGTCACAACTAAACCAACATCCGTCACGTACGATAATGCAATGTCCACACGTACTAACACTGAGTATATGGCAAGGGTATGATATATGTATGTATGCTATCAATGAGTTTTGTATATTATGAATCAACATGCATGTCATGAAAATAAATTGTACAAATTAACATGTTAAGAATTCAGTACAAATGATGTAGGTAAGATACATAGAACAATCAGTCGGTAATTCACCAAAATTTGTTTCAGTTAAATCGGAGTTTCGGTTCTCAAGATATAGCTATTTCAGTTTTAAGTGCTCGCGGCTGGAAATTCAGTTTCAGAACTGAACGTCCATTTCGCGGCACGAATTGCACCCAGTTGGGCTAAGAATTTAGTGATGTCACAGTTAAATGAAATTTAGGGTTTTCGATAAAGTATTCAACGCAACAGACGGATCCTCAATCGCATCTGTACGTTGAAAGTTATAACCAGTTTAATCTCAGGGTGTCATTTTAGAATCTGTTCTGGACAGATATACGTTCTGCCCTTTTAATTACATTTTAAAATAACAAACGGCGATGGATCGGGGTGAAACCACTTGTTTTGCTTAGCTAACAGAATTATCTCTAATCCAATGTAAAGTTCCGCGAAGTATGATTTCAGGAACACAGTAACGCAGGTCCTTTGAACAGAAAACAATAATCAGAAACGCTCTGGACTGCAGTCCAGAGTCGTGTTCCGACCCAGATATCATCTTGATTACAGAACAGAAATCATTAGGATTTTCCATAGGGTTAAAGTTTGTCAAGTCGGGTTCGATTTAAGCCCTAGAACACATCAATCCATTATGCATATGATTTATGGTGATTTTATCCGTTTTCAGGCACGAGAAACTTTCTAGTTTTAACGGCATATTTGGGGGTATCAATTTTTGTTACAAACAATCATATTTTCCAGCGATATTCATACACTATGTTTATCACTATAAGGGCCAACATAAAACGTCGGGTTCCGTCAAAATAAACCATTATTTCCATGAAAGAATAGCATCGAACACTTTGATCGTATTATGCATTAGTATTTGGCAATTCCGTAAACTAGTTATTTTAGGTTCATATCATTAATACTTTAGCATGAAGCAAGTAAGCACTTGCCTGGTAACGCCTCGGGATCGCGGGGCAGCAACGTCGTCACGAACGCGCGCTGTACGCCGCGGAACAAGTTCGCGCGAGCCTCGATCGAACACGGATTTTTGCGTCGGACTTTTCCGGAGTCGTCTTGCGTGCGCTGGAAGCTTAGAGGGGCTCTGTGGTTCACTTGGGACTTGCTGGGGTCGACGACGGTCGACGGTGTCGCTCCGGCAGCGTGCACGGAGAGTGTGCAGTGAGGGAAAGAATGGGTTTGGAAAAATGAGTTTTGGAGTTTTGGAGGGAGTGAAAGGTGAGCAGTGGGACTTGGGGTTTGTGGTGATGGTGGTGATGCTGAGGAGGTAGAGGATCGCAGGGTGGTTCAGTTCAGAAGGGCTCGCCGGCGTCGGTCGTAAGGTGCCAAGTGGTGATTGGCTCGGGTGTATTGGGTTGGTGTGCAGGGGATGTTCTGCAGGGGTGAGCTCGTGCTGAAGGAGGGTGGAGAAGTGATCGAGGGTTGCCGAGGGGGTTGTCGAAGAGGTGGGTGATCGCCGGCGTTGAGTGAAGACGGTGGTCGTGGTCTAGTGTGAGTGGGTTTCTGTGAATATAGAGAGAGAGATGAGGAGTTTGAGAAAGAGTGTGAGGGATGAGAGGAGTTGGGGACGAGGGTTTGAGTGGTGTGGAAAACGTGGTCGGGGGTCGCGGGCAACGGCAAGGGCGACGTGGGGAGCACAGGGACGTGGGTTCGCGATAGGGGAAAAATGGGCGGGAACAGTTTGCAACGAGGGAAGAAGGAATTTAAGAAATCGGGTCGGGTCGATTAGAGAGCGGGCCGGGGACAAATTGGGCCGGCAAAAAAATAGTTGAAGGATTAAATGAGATGTGGGCTGGAAACGGGCCAGGGATTTTAATTGTTAAAAGGGTTTTGGGCTGAGAAAAGAAATGGCTGGGGTTTAAAATTTGGTTTTAGTTTTAATTGGGTTTGGTTTTTAAATCTTCGGTTTTAAACTTTTAGGGTTTGAAAAATAAATATTTGGCTTAAACAATCAATTCAAAATATGAAGGAGAAGAAAGGAAATCACTGGAAATAGGAAACTTCTATTAAAAAGGAAACGGGGATTTACAGAAGGACTCAAGCGAACCCGTTCAAATTCCAACTTGATCCAAGGAGTCAAGGAGGAGAGGTCTAAAATGGTTGTATTTCTCCCCTCTTAGTGTTAGACACTTGCTAGTATGTGATACTTGCTTTTTATTAACCTAATACTCTAGTTCGATTCTAGGTTAGGTTTGGTTAGCTCCTTAAAAATTTTAATGTAGCATGTTTGATGCTTGTCAAAACCTAGTGAGGGTGCTAAGCAAACCCAGCAGTGGTATCAGAGCCAAGCTATAGAATTATACGATGTTAATAGAATTATGAAACCGAAACAACTCCGAAACCTCAAAACAAAATCCCTAGTTTCTGTCAAAATTTTTAAGTTCTCTGAAATTTTTTTAAACAGGTGCAGAATGTTACATGTGATGTAATATGAACACTCGAAAAAAACGAAACCAATCTGCCGGATTTTGACCGGCCAAACTCACGGAATACCCGGCCCCACCGGTTTTGTCACTGGGTTTTGGCTTCGTTTTCCTCTTGTGTTCCAGTCTCTGGGGTTTGGTATTTCAGGTATTGTTTGTTTTTGCTAAAGATTGCATGTGATGATATCTTTCTGTAGTGGAAATTCGGAGTATTTCGTAGTCACATTTTAACATCGTTTAAGGTAACCAAGACGATGTTAAAAAGTTCGAACGAACATCAAACACAACCTCAAGATTGCTCTCTGGAAATTTTTCAAAAGTTGGAATTTTTGGGTTTGAAAATGTTCAGAAAATTGTGCAGGGTATTGTGTGGACCCCCAAGAAAAATGAACCCCTAACTCGACCTAACGACCGCGGAACCACGGCTGAAAGGTGCTTTTGGTGGCGGTTCCGCGGCGCCGTTGGTGAGGCTTGGGACGTGCTTTCTTGTGCTGATCCGTATGTGCTTGTGGCACTGTCTGGAAATTTTTGAATCTAACTCAAGTTTTGAGTCCTCTGAGAATTTTGAGTGGTTGATCGATCGATTGAAAAGTTTAATATCGTCTAGTTTTCATGAATGTGATACAATATTTGGAATCTACACTAATCAGTTTTGTGAAAATTGATTAGTTATTTGTAAATTTAACATTTCGGTCTCGGGAATCTTGTTGAATTACCCGATTTCTTTTGAAAAGGTGTTTTCATAGATGAGACCCAAATGTAAGATTTACAATGTTAGGCATGAAATCCGAAATATGAGATATTCCGGGTTTATGATGTTTAAGGGATGTGTAGATTCCAAATGTTGTAGTTTGACATTTCTTTTCTGCGACCGTAAGTATAGTATATGGTGTATCGCCGGTTTTGTTGCTATACATCAACGACAATTGGGATACGCATACTTGCTTACGTTGATGACATGTGATGTTATGTGTTGCTGTGATATGATGTATGGGATCGTCGTGATTGAATGGCCGGGGTTTTTATGTAAGATGAGAGTTTTTCTTTTCATTCATGTAAAATTCATTGTATGTAATATTCTTTTATTGGGGCACTTCCGGGTTGAGGATGATGTCACCATTGATGTATATTATTTACTTTTCTGCATTAGGATAGACCCAAGGTATGGAGCACAAGTGACCGGGTTCTAGAGTCCAGTGGGAAGCCATCTCGAGGAGTCGAGACCGGGTCTCCTGACTCCAGAATTGGTAGGGTCACTTGTCATTCTCGTAAAGGTCAAGGGGTGTGGGCTTGACTATTCATCACGACCGTGGAATCCGTATTTTCTATTGTTGGCTGAATACAAAATACGGATCTCCTAGTATATCCTATATTTTCATATATGTGCTTCTGCTGCTGATATGCTGTGATGTGATCACTTTATATGATGAGACGAATGGTATATATTATATATATGATATATAATAAACGTTGCTTATGTTTTGCATCCGCGCTAGTCCTGCCCCCGCTTTGCCGTTAGTTAAGTAACCTAACGGTGTATGACGAGACCCCATGGCGAATGCGGATGGCATAAGCGTACGTTCTATTTTTATTTCTTTTCTGTGATGGCTTAAGGACTTAAATGATGGGACTACATTAATGAGATTAATGTAAAGAAAAAGAAAGCTAAAAGATGTTGTAGAATCGGATTTGAAAATCACTTGGCCTTTTTATGAAAAAGCAAGTTTCAAAATGTGGAGCTTAAGCCACTCCTTTAAAAAACTATTTGATTCTACAACGTTATCAAGTTTAAAGCGTTAAAGGTTTTCTTAAAAACCATCCGCAACCCTCCGTCATTTTAGGAAGTAGAGTACTTAGTATTCGTGCTACGTATTTTGAGTATAGTTAAGGCGTAGTGTACGGTAGCTAAGTGATGTCTTCCTACAAAGCATATGATGCGATTAGTTAGGACATTCATATGATTATGTTGACTATAGTTAAGGGTCATATGAATGGGTCAAATTAATCACGAAATGACGAGTAGAACTTGATTAGTGCTTATGATATGTTGACCATAGTTAAGGTCATAAGTGCTAGGGGTAAAAACCATATCGGGAGTTTCAAGAGTTGAAATTTGCAATGAGATTGCATACTTTCTATGTGATAGTTGGATCCTGATCCCACCGTGAGTAAGAGTTACTCCCAGGAGAGTTTTGCACTTTACAATTAGCTAACCCATTAGGTGTCTAGAAAGGTTTCAACGGGGTTATGCCTCTGGAAAACGAGGTTTACTTTAATTAGGTCCGTGTGAAAGCACGAGGAACTCCCTCAAAGTATCGACACTGGCCTGGCTGAACGGTTAGCGAAATTGTAGAATGTAATTAATCCTGGCTAATTTTCTTTTTAAGGTTTGAAGGAAAATTTGATAAAAGTAGTGGGAGACATCGATTAGATAAGATAATAACCAATCTAATTTTTGCAAGAGCTTTCACTGAGTGTATTCTTTTCTCTCTCCTAATGGAAGATACCCATGACTGGACATAGGCTTCTGTTAGAGAAAAATAAACTGACTGGACCTAATTATAAAGACTGGCTGAGGAACATAAACATTGCCCTTACATATGATAAGGTATCATATGTCCTCACTGCTTCAGCCCCTCCCAGCCCAGACCCTGAATCTTCTGTTGCGGATAGGGAGATCCGCAAAACATGGGATGTTGACTGTGCCACTGCCAAATGCCTCGCGCTTGCATCGATGGACAATACACATCAAAAGCAGCATGAGCAAATGGATGTTCAACCATCTTTCTCCATACAAAGTAGTTGTATGGGGAGCAATCTCGTACCCTTCAATACGAAGCATCTCGAAAGTTGTTTCAGATGCGGATGGCTCCTGGCACACGAGTAGGTGAACATGTTTTGAAGATGATATCTCTTATTGAAGATCTTGAGGCCTCGGATGGACATTGGAGAATGAACAGTATGTTAATATTTTTCTACAGTCTCTTCCCCCTGCCTTTGCTCCATTCATAGTGAACTTCAACATGCACAATATGAAGAAGTCACTACTCGAACTTCTCAATATGTTGAGAAGTGCGGAGAGCACGCTCAAGATAAATACTCCCTCTCTGATTGTTGGGCAATCTTCCTCTTCCGTCCCAAAAGCCAAGGCCAAGGGAAGGAATAAGAAGAAACCCACCAAACCGTGATATGGAATCAAAAAGGCACAAGGGAGAGAAAAATCCAAGGCTGAGAAGTTGAGAAAAGGAGAATGTTTCTACTGCAAGAAGTCGGGACACTGGAAGCAAAACTGTATTGAGTACATCGCTGATCTCAGGAAAAAGAAGCATGGTGATGCTTCCTCTTCAGGTGTGTTTGTGACTGAAAACTGATTTTCTATAAAATCTGCTTCCTGAGTATTGGATACCGGTTCGGGTTCTCACATTTGCAATTGTGTGTAGGGACTGAGAAATAGCAGAGTTTTGAAGACCGGTGATCACACTCTCCGAGTTAGAAATGGTTCCAATGTACATCCACTATCAGTGGGAATATCACCTGGGGTTGCCATCGGGTTGTATATCGGTTTTGAACCCATGTTATTATGTACCTAGTATGCTTTGTAATATAATATCCGTTTCTTTGTTAGACAATGAAGGATATCATTTTGTATTGCAGAATAAGTTATGAACATTAAATTGAATCAAGAGTTGATTGGGTATGGTACACTTAATAACGGGATATACGTCCTAAATCAACACACAGTTTTCAACATACAACACACAAATAAAAAAAATTCAGATATAAATGAAGCTTTTCTTTGGCATTGTAGACTTGGTCATATTAACGAAACAAAACTAAACAAGCTTCATAAAGATGGATATTTAAATCCTTTTGAATACAAATCTTATGCGACTTGTCAGTCTTGTATCAAAGGTAAGATGACCAAAACTCCGTTTACTGGAAACAGAGAAAGAGCTACAGAACCCTTAGGCCTCATACATAGTGATGTATGCGGGCCAATGTCTACACATGCCAGATGAGGTTTTTCTTACTTCATAACTTTTACTGATGATTTCTCAATATTCGGTCATGTGTTTTTATTAAAGCATAAGTCTGAAGCTTTCGAGAAATTCAAAGAGTACAAATTTGAAGTAGAAAAACAAACAGGTTTGAGTATCAAGAAACTTCGATCAGATCGAGGTGGAGAGTATCTCAGTACGCAGTTTTCGGACTTTCTAAAAGAGAATGGGATTCTCTCTCAGCTCACTCCCCCTTACACACCACAGCACAATGGTGTGTCAGAGTGGCGGAATTGTACCCTATTAGATATGGTGCGATCCATGATGAGTGATGCTGAGTTATCTCTTTCCTTTTGGGGGCATGCATTATAGACTGCATCATATCTTTTGAACAGGGTTCCAACCAAGACCGTGTCTACCACTCCATATGAGATATCGTATGGGAAGAGACCATCTCTTAAACGAGTTAGGATTTGGGGCTGTCCGGCTTTTTTCAAAAAGCACAATCCAGACAAATTCGAGACACGATCGGTTAAGTGTATATTTGTGGGATATCCAAAACATTCGTTTGGATATCTTTTCTACCACAAGGAGGAACAAAGTGTGTTTGTTTCTCAGTATGCCACATTTTTAGAAAATGAATTTTTTTTCAAATGATACCGATGGCAATGTCGTAGAACTAGAAGAAGTTTTAGAGACACAAGTTACAAATGACGACTTGGTTGAACCTGATATTGCAACAGAAACTTATGAACCTCGGCCACTCCCTAGATCTAGTAGGACTTCTCACCCACCGGAGAGATACTACGGTTTCCTCATTGATGGTGATAGAGAAGATTGCATCATGGATGTTTGATGATCCAACTAGTTTTCTGCAAGCTATCATGAGTGGCGACTCTGTGAAGTGGCTGGATGCCATGAGATTCGAAATGGTGTCTATGTACACCAACAAAGTGTGGACTTTGGAAGTTGTACCCTCTGGGGTAAAACCTGCAGGGTGGAAATGGATTTTTAAGAGAAAGATCGGTGTAGATGGGCAGGTGGAGACCTATAAGGAAAGGATTGTGGCGAAAAGATTTCGTCAAAGGCCAGGACTGGACTATGACGAAACCTTTTCTCCTGTAGCCATGCTTAAATCCATTCGGATCCTACTTGCTATTGTTGCTCACTACGACTATGATATATGACAGATGGACGTTAAAACTGCATTTCTAAATGGTGATTTAGAAGAGTGTCTTTATATGGATCAGCCAGAGGGCTTCGTTGATAGTGGGAGCAGCGGGAAAGCATGTAGGTTGCTTAAATCCATTTATGGATTAAAGAAGGCATCACAGAGTTGGAACATCTGTTTTGATGATGCGATCAAAGAGTTTGATTTCGTCAAAAATCCAGGTGAACCTTGTATTTAAAAGAAGATTGTAGGAAGTACTGTCATATTCCTCGTATTTTACGTGGATGACATTCTTCTGATAGGAAACGATGTTCCTATGCTACAATCGGTTAAACTGTTCTTATCATAAAGGTTCTCCATGAAGGACCTGGTTGATGCCTCGTACATTCTGGGCATTAAGATTTATAGAGATAGATCTAAGAGGTTATTGGGATTGTCCCAAACCAAGTACATTAACACCATCCTAAAGAGATTTAGTATGGAAGACTCCAAGCGTGGTGCCTTACCCGCTTGTCATGGAGTCACTCTCTCCAAGGACTTTTGCCCAAAGACTGATAAAGAGAGAGAGCTCGCATGAGCGTTATATCCTACGCTTCAGTCATAGGATCTATAATGTATGTGATATTATGTACTCGCCATGATGTAGCTTATGCACTGGGTGTAGTAAGCGGGTATCAATCCAACCCAGGAGAGAATCACTGGATAGCTGTGAAGAACTTAAGTACTTATGAAGGACTAAAGAAATGTTCTTGGTGTATGGTAACGTGGATCTCCAAATGGAGGCCTTAACCGATTCGAGCTTCCAGAGTGATAAGGATGACAACAAATCTATCTTAGGGTTTGTATTTACCCTTAATGGAGGGGCGGTATATTGGAAGAGTTCCAAACAGGATACCGTTGCAGACTTCACGATGGAAGCTGAGTATATTACTGCAAATGATGCTGCCAAGGAAGCCGTCAGGATGAGGAAGTTCATCTCGGAGTTAGGAGTAGTTCCAACCATTATTGATCCAATACAATTGTATTGTGATAATAATGGGGCTATGGCGTTGGCCAAAGAGCCCAGGTCCTATCAGCGGTCCAAATACATCCTGAGGCGATATCATTTGATCCGGGAGATAGTTGATCGCCGCGAGATCGAGATTCGGAGAATAGATACAAAGAATAACACCGTGGATATACTCACCAAGGCCCTCCCTTAGCCGCAACATGAGCGACTTTTTGAGATGTTGGGTATGAGATACGCCACTAATTGGCTTTAGTGCAAGTGGGAGATTGTTGGATATATGTATGCCCTAGAGGCCATTATTTGATAGTGGATGTATCGGTATGTGTGTGTGTGTGTATGTGTGTGTGTGTGTGTATATTCAGAGGACATTCTTGCTCGACATGATAGTGTGCTATCTGGTTGCTCTTTATCTTGACATGTTCACTTGATCATGTATATTACTCATTTGGTACATGTTGATAAAGCCCTTAGGATGTTTGCTTGACTACTGGGATTATGATGCAGATCATACTAGTGGGAAATGTGTAGTTTATAAGCATATCCTTAAAATGTTCCTAGTCGTGGGTGTATCGAGACGGAGCATCGATATTCCAGAGTAGACTAGCGTATACATTTCTTGACCCATATGATGGGCGATGGATGATCCCATATCCATTGGTGTTTGACATCAAAGATTGTATACGGGTGCTCAGTGGAGACTGGGTACATTGAACGGACTCGCCGAGAACTCCTATATGGTATTATATCTATCGTCGGATAGCAGTTCTCACGTGACACTGATACAGGTTAGTCTGTAGACCTGAGATCGTCATAGAGTCTTGTGTGTGCTCCCACTGTACTTTGATTTCCACCCTACCATGGCTCTACTGAGTCATGCAAACATGTGGCTTTTGGTTACAGTCTTGAGGCACATGGAGGCAATGAGCGATAGGATGGGTTTCGTCTCTCCCGGTATTGGGGGTTGATGTTGCGCTATGCTTGATTGGCTATAACAGGAAGTCCCTGGTCAGGGCTGATGAGATTTACTGATAAGTGTTATCAGTAGTTTCTCGATCCATTATAGGCCATATACAGGCATGACTTATTGAGTTATTGGGTTCGACGATACCATCCCTAGACTCGATATGCTACATATTTGACGAAGAGACCGGACTATACGGTAAGTGTTTCCAGTTGGCTCAACGGGAGTTTTGACAGGTTCACTTATTTTTCTTCTGTTCGCTCAATACCTAGGAGTCGTTACGTACAGCTAGTGCCGCTGACGATTTGTGGGTATGTGATATGATCACTATCTAGTACTAGCGTATTGACGAGTCTTAGAGTCCCACAAAGGGGTTTCCTAGCTCAGGCGAAACGATGTGGGGGTGCATATGAGGATATGCGTGGGAGCTTGATTAAATGCGTGTATATGATACCATATTTTAATCTGGCGTTTTCTATTGGTCGGGTCGTATGTGATATGACCGGATTATTAAATCAAGTATTGATTTAATATCAATGACCATTAGCTCATTTATTAAACCCTTTTCTTTTATATGGGTGCATGAATGTATGTATGTATATATTGATATGAATGCACACATGCATGCATACATGTGTCATGGTTGATGATACATTGGAGATGGATATGCAAGAATCACATGGAAACTATTTATGTATTTTTGATTATTAAGAAAAAGAAAATGGGAAATGATTCTTGCTTGTTTTCTTTTGGCTTCTACACACTTCTTTAGTTGACTAGTCATAACCATGGTTTCATTTCTTATTATCTCTTAACTCAACATCAAAAATATTTAGATATTTTGTAGCCATGGTTATGAGTGAGTGTGACCCTCTCATATATTTTATTATTCTCATTATTATTGAGATAACTCTCACATGAGCTCAAGCTAAGCCATTCTCCTTCTTCCTCCTCCTCCAGCTCTCTAGCTCTTCAAAAGTGAGTGAAGAAAATTAAAAGGAAAGGTTTTTAAGCGAGATTACAACCCACATCACCAATCTATATTAGTCTAGCCCACTAGTGTAGGTTGTTTGCTTCACCTCCACCAAGGTTGAGTGAAGCTTGGAGCTTGTGCCATAGGACTCCGTGGTGGATCGTCGTGGACTTTGAAGGACTCAAGCGAACCCGTTCAAATTCTAAGTTGATCCAAGGAGTCAAGGAGGAGAGGTCTAAAGAGGTTGTATTTCTCCCCTCTTAATGTTAAACACTTGCTAGTATGTGATGCTTGCTTTTTGTTACTCTAATACTCTAGTTCGATTCTAGGTTAGGTTTGGTTAGCTCCCTAAAAAATTTAATGTAGCATGTTTGATGCTTGTCAAAACCAAGTGAGGGTGCTAAGCAAACACAGCTGAGAAGCCATAGAGTTTTGAGGAAATGTGATATGACCCTGAGGGTTGGCAATGGAACCAGTGTGGATACTATTGTAGTAGGAGAAGATCACCTGGGATTGGCGAGTGGATATATTTTGTTATTGCATAACTGCTTTTGTGTACCCAGTATGATGTGTAATATTATATCTATATCTTTGTTATCTAATGAAGGATATAATTTTGCACTTGAAAGAAATATCATAAACATTCACCTAAATCATGAAATGGTTTGGTCAGGTACACTTAATAACGGAATATACGTTCTTAATCAACATCAAGTTTTCCATGTCCAAAACAGGCTAAAAAGAAAGACTCCAGAAACATATTGAGCTTTCTTATGGCGTTGTAGACTTGGTCATATCAATGAAATATGATTGACTAAGTTACATAAAGATGGATACTTAGATCCGTTTAAGTATCAATCATATGAAACTTGTCAATCATGTATAAGAGAAAAGATGATAAAAACTCCGTTCACCGGACACGGAGAAAGAGCAACTGAGCTCCTGGGACTCATACACAGCGACGTGTGTGGGTCAATGTCTACACATGCAAGAAGTGGCTATTCCTACTTCATTACTTTCACCGATGATTTCTCAAGATATGGACATGTATTCTTGATGAAACGTAAATCCGAGGCCTTTGAGAAATTCTAGGAGTATAAGAATGAAGCGGAAAAGCAAACTGGCAAAAGTATCAAGATACTCTGATCTGATCGGGGTAGTGAATACTTAAGTACCGAGTTCCTGGAATATCTAAAAGAGAATGGAATTCTCTCTCAGCTTACTCCTCCATACACACCATAACACAACGGTGTATCAGAAAAACGGAATCGCACTTTACTTGATATGGTGCGTTCCATGATGAGTAATGCAGAGTTGCTGCCATCCTTCTGGGGTTATGCACTAGAATCTACTGCATACCTATTGAATAAGGATCCAACTAAGTCTTTGCCTACCATTCCATATGAAAAGTGGAGTGGGAAGAAACCCTGTCTTAAGTATCTAAACAAATGGGGTTGTCCTGCTTTTGTCAAAAAAGTTCATCCGGACAAATTCGAGGCATGTTCAGTATTGTGTAAATTTGTGGGATACCCCAAGAATTCTAGGGGGTATTATTTCTATTACGCTGAGGAACAAAAGGTTTTTGTTTCTCATCATGCCCGCTTCATGGAAACTCAATTTCTTGAAAAGAAGATAAGTGGGAGCGCAATAGAGCTGGAAGAAATTCCAGAACCACAGACTATTACCGAAAACTTAATAGAACCTGAGATTTCAATGGAACCGGACATACCTACGCCACTCCACAGATCTAGAAGGCAGTCTTATCCGCCCGAGAGATACTACGGTTTTCTCGTAGATGTGGATCGAGAGAATTGCATCATCGATGACGATGAGCCAACTAGTTTTCAGCAAGCCATCATGAGTAGAGACTCGGTGAAGTGGCTGGATGCTATGCGATCCGGGATAGAATCCTTGTACACGAACAAAGTATGGACTTTGGATTTTGCTCCTACTGGGGTAATACCCGTAGGATTTAAATGGATCTTCAAAAAGAAGATTGGTGTAAATGCACAAGTTGAAACCTGCAACGCTAGACTTGTTGCTAAAGGTTTTTGTCAAAGACCAGGATTGGACTATGACGAAACTTTTTCACCAGTGACTATGCTTAAATCCATTCGGATCCTACTTGCCATTGCTGCCTTCCATGACTATGACATCTGGCAGATGGATGTTAAAACTGCGTTTCTAAATGGAATTTTAGAAGAGTGTGTTTTCATAAATCAACCAGAGGGTTTCATAGACAGTGGGAGTAGCGGAAAGGTGTGCAAATTGCTTAAATCCATTTATGGATTAAAGCAGGCATCGCGGAGTTAGAACATCTACTTTGATGAGACGGTCAAGGAATTTGACTTTATCAAAAATGTAGATGAACCTTTTATTTATATGAAGATTGTAGGGAGAACTGTGGTATTCCTCGTTTTATACGTCGATGACATTCTCCTGATAGGAAATGATATTCTTATACTACAATCGGTCAAGCTGTTCTTGTCACAGAAGTTCTTTATGAAAGACCTGGGTGATGTCTCATACATTCTAGGAATTAAGATCTATCGTAACAGATCTAAAAGAATGTTGGGACTTTCACAGTCGAGATACATAGACACCGTACTAAAGAGGTTTAATATGGAAGATTCTAAGCACGGTAATTTACCCGCTTGTCACTGAATCACCCTCTCCAAAGTGATGTCTCCCAAGACCGGTGAGGAGAGGGCTCGCATGAGCATAGTATCCTATGCTTCGGCGGTAAGGTCAATAATGTATACGATGTTATGTACCAGACCAGATATAGCTTACGCACTTAGCGTCGTAAGAAAGTATCAGTCCAACCCAGGTGAGAAACATTGGATAGCAGTAAAGAACATTCTTAAGTACCTGAGAAGGACTAAGAAGATTTTCTTGGTGTACGGTAATGGAGACCTCCAGATCGAGGTTTTTACTGACTCTGGCTTCCAAAGTGATAAGGATGACTTTATATCTGTCTCGGGTTATGTGTTTACCCTCAACAGAGGGGCGGTCTGTTGGAAAAGTTCTAAACAGGACATCGTAGCAGACTCGACGATGGAGGCTGAGTACATCACCGCTAATGATGCCGCAAAAGAGGCAGTCTGGATGAGAAATTTCGTTTCTGAACTTCAGATGGTTCTATCCATTGCTAATCCAATACTTTTGTATTGCGATAACAATGGAGCCATGGCTTTGGCAAAGGAACCACGGTCCAATCAGAAATCCAGACATATTTTAAGGTGGTATCACCTAATTAGGGAGATTGTGGATTGCCAGGAGATCAAGGTGCGGAAAGTAGATATAAATGACAACACGGCAGATCTATTCACCAAGGCCATCCCACAAGTCCAGTTCGAGAGGCTGTTCGAGATGTTGGGTATGCGGTATGCCAACAACTTGCTCTAGTGCAGACGTTGGGTACTTAATACGCCAATTACAGGTCTTAGTGCAAGTGGGAGATTGTTGGATATGTATGCTCTAGAGGCCTTCATTGTATAGGATGCTAGGGATATGTATGTACAGGACAATCTTGCTCGATATGAGAGTATACTATTTGGTTTGTTTTTATCTCAACATGTGATATGTTTTACTTGTTATTTCATATCTCGTATGCATGTTGATAAAGCCTGTAGAATCCTTACTTGACTACCAGCGTTGTGATGGCAATCAGACCAGTGGGAGCTGGGTAGTTGATAAGCACATCCTTAAAATGTCTTTAGTCGTGGGAGTATCGAGACTAGGCATCGATACTCTAGAGTAGACTAGTGTATACATATTTAGACCCTAACGGGGGGGCGATGGTTGGTCCCGCAGCCATTGGTGTGGTGCACCTAAGATTATAACAGGTGCTCACTGGGGTGAGTACACTGGACGGACTCGTTAAGAACTGGCTAGATGGTATTATACCTAACGTCAGATAGCAGTTCTCTGGTGACATGAGTGTAGATAGTCTGTCGACCTGAGGTCGTCATTTGTCTCATGTGAGTTCCTACTATGCTTTGATTACTACCCTACCACGGCTTTACTGAGTAGTGCAAACATGTTTTAGTTGGGTACAGTCCCGAGCCACATGGAGGCGGTGAGCGATTATTAGGGATTCGTCTCTCCTGGTATAGGGAGTCGATGTCGCGCTGTGTTCGGTTGGCCAACACCATAATTCCCTAGATAGGGCAGATTGAGAATTACCGGTAGTTAGACCAGTAGATTCTCGGATGGTCTTGAGCCACATCGGCATAACTTGTTAGGTTTTTAGGGGTCTGACGTATTCCACTCCCTAGACCCGGCATGCGATACTCTCAGACGACCAGACCGGACTGCACGGCGATTGTCACGGACAAGCTCAGTAGGGGTTCAGATGAGTTTGCTCGTCGAACTTCTTTTCGACAGGTACCTGGGTAGCCGTTACGTACAGCTAGTACCATTGACGGACTTGTGGTTAAACCCACTACCAGCGTACCATCGAGTCTTTAGAGTCCCACACAGAGGGTTTCCCTGGTTCAGGCGAAACGATGTAGAGGCCGTATAGTTTTATGTGCAGGGTTCCGATCATATACGTGTACTAGCTACATGGATGTTGTTCGGATGGATAATACTAGTGGGCTTAGGATTAAGCTGCATTCTAGTATTATATTATTGGATTATCTTTATCTCTTGGTATTCGTATTTTTTGCAGTACGAATACGGGTATGTATATACGGTGAGGGCATTCTTTTAATTTTACAAGATATGCTTCTAGAAGGGGACATCTCATTTTTCATATATCTATTTTTGGAAAATAGATAATGAGATAGAGGAATGGAGATATTTGAGGCATGGGATGAAGCATGGCTAATTCTTTTGTTTATTCATTTTCCCTTACTATTCAAGCATGGTTACATTTTTCTTTGGAAAAATAATGCATGCTTGATATTTTGGTAAAAAGACTTAGCCATTCTTCACTTGCCACTTCTTGACTTCATTTTACACTTTGCATTCTCTCTCCATTTCTCTCCTTCTTCTTCCTAAAACCCTAATCCTCACATGTGTTGTGAATCCTAGGGTTCTTTGAGATAAACTTGTCCAATTAACTCTTTACATCTCCTAAGCTGTATAGATTAGCAAACTAGGTATTTTAGTTACCTCATTCTTGAGGTTTGAGCTTGAACCATAGACTCTCGGGTGCATCGTCTTCAATATGAGGAGGCCGACGATCAAGCGTGATCCGTACCATCTAGGAGCTAAGGAAGAGGAGAAGAAGACCCAAAGGACTTGTATCTTAGAGGTATAAACCACAATCATAGTAGTTTAGAACCTTTATGAGTTTAGTTAGTTAAGGTTTTTGAATGATCTTGGAAGTTTAGTCGATGTTACTTGTTTTAAAATTGTTTTTTGTAAATTCCTCCTCTCCACAAACCATGTGGAGTGTGTGATATCGACTTACATTTTCAATCAATCAAAATCCTATATCTAGTTTACGGCTACTAGAGCCTAGTTAATGGTAACTTAGGATTCCGGTGATCTTCGCTAGTGATTGTTATGAAATATGTGAAGGGAAAGTTTTAAAAACCGCAATCAAGACGGCGTCGCTAAATAGCTAGCCGAGATGAGTATGGGTCGTCTATGGAGAAATGGTTGAGTTCTACTTCTAGTCTTAGACGAATTACGCACAAGATGCGGGTTCTTTTTACTCGTTTTTAACTATGTGATTTGTAAAGGAAAGAAGGGACTTGCTAGGGTCTTCGGATTGAGTGGTTTAAGTCATGTAACAATTCCGTATTCTCTCCATTGAGCTCCTCATTTGTGTTGATGATAGGGTAATCGCAAACAACGTGGATTAGGGTTCTTTAGATGAGTACTTGCGAGTATAGGCAATGATTTCCAAGCGCTAAGTCCCTTCTACCGACTCGTATCCCTCCGTTCTTCACTCTTAACTCTAGCCCTCGGCCCAAGCAAACACAACTTGTCTCAAATTTGGGTCCCAAAATCATCGAGAGAAAGAGCGCCCAAATGGAGAAGTTTATGCCGCTTGGATCGGGTGTCACGACCCAAAAAGAGCACACGACTGGCACAAGAATCATGTGAAGTCATGTGGACCCCATTATAACCTAAGTAAACCAAAACCAGGAATCTAAACCATATATAAGTAGAAAAATAGATAATAATAGGTAGATGTGAAGTTTTAATGAAGTTTTGTAAAACGTAAAGCTTGCTTCGAAAGATTTTTTTGAAAAACGGACAACACCCTCTTTATAAATTTTGAATAAAACGAGTACAATGATAATAAGTATAGAAACATCCTACATACAGGAGCTACATCAATGCCCAAACAGAGGATACACAACCATGCAATAATATACGATGCCAAGAGGCGTAGGATAAACAAGCAAAATGTAAATAACATAATACACATCAAGTCGAATACACACGAGTCCGACAATAACAAAATATACAACTCTAAGGTCTCGACAATATACTGGAATTGGTTTTTGATGGAGTACTTCTAGATACAAATAAGATATAAGGCAAATGCTGATACAAGATATAACCTACTAACTCAAAATATGCGCAACCACGCCCAAAAGATAGCAAACGTGCCCAATAAGCCGCTACGGATCCAAGCGGTCAACCTGTAAAGAACTATGGCACAACGAGGGTAAGTTGCCAACTAGGAAGTATAATTATATAACAAGTTAGAAGTCGCATGGATAAGCGGTGAAACAACTAAAGTATGATAAATTTGTTCATCAAGGAGGGTAAATAAGCACGCGTTGAAGCTAGAATTTGAGCGATGGAACAATAATGATAATAAGCCCTTATATACAACTCGTGTACTGTTATCTTAGCACATGAAGTATGAATTTGTGTGTGGCTATCATGTCAACATCAAGAAATCAATATCTGGCTCGATACGGGCACAACAAAACCACAAGTATCTGAAAGAATGTGAGTCACTGAAGTAAATGCAATACTATGCATGTTCGGTTATGCCAGAGCCCTGACCATCTACCGTGACCGTTTGCGGAACAAAAATTTTCAAAACTGGCGCTAGAACAACCCGATAATACGGATCTACCATGAACCCTAATCTAGCAAACATAAAGAGGGGTTAATAATGGTTATACCAAATGATTCATGTCATTCGGTCTTCCACCATCTTCCCAAGCTCCTAAAAGCCACCATAATCAAGCTTGATCGCCGGTCTCCCTCCATCGAAGATGTTCTACCTGAGGATTTGTAGTTCGAGCTCTAAGATAATAAGGGTACCTAGTTCGCTAAACTAGATAGCCTAGAGAATGTAGAATCTAATGATGGATTAATTTGTCTCCAAACACTCTAGGTTTCTCAACATATGGGACTTTTAGGGTGGAGGTAGAAGAAGAAGCTTGAGAAGATGCGAGTGTAGTAAGCATGAAGCAACTATAGAAAAATGGCTAAGTGTTGTAAACTCAAGAAAACTCAAGCATAACAAAAATATCTCACAACACCAAATATCAAGCATGCCACAATAGTGAACCATGAGTCACACCTTGAGTCACCAAGTGACCCATGCTACCATAAATGCAAAGAACACCTCATCCCTCCACCTCATTAACCATTTAATCCTAAATGGTAAAAACTAAAATGAGGTGGCATCTTCTAGAAGCACCTTGTAATAAATTACAATAATACCCATCATCCGCATATACATACCCGTATCCGTATTCCGAAAAATACGAATACAAAGAGACAAAAATAATCCAATAATATAATACTAGAATCCAGCTTAAACCAAAGCCCATTAGTATTAACCGTCCGAATCATGATACATGCACAAGTGAATGCATATGACCGAACCCTGCCGTAAAACCTTACGGCCTCTACATCGTTACGCCCGAAGCAGGGAAACCCTTTGTGCGGGACTCTAAAGACTTGTCAATATGCTGGAAGTGGGTTTAACCACAAGCACTATTGAGAGAAAGGAAGGTCTACGAGCAAACTGATCCGAACCCCTACTGAGCCCGTCTGTGACAATCTCCGTACAGTCTGGTCTATTCGTCTAAGAGTATCGCATATCGAGTCTATGGTGGTGGATAAAGTCAGACCCCTAATAACGTGATATTTCGTGTCGGTATAAAGCCCATCACCAACTGAGAAATTACTGATCCAAATCAGTAATTCTCATCTACCTTGGCTAAGGATTTCTGGTAATGGCCACCCATGCACTGCGTGATATCAACCCCCAATACAGGGAGAGACGAATCCCCGACGATCCGCTCACTACCTCCATGTGGCTCGGGACTGTACCTAACTAAAACCTATTTGCATGACTCCTTTGAGCTATGGTAGGGTAGTAATCAAAGTACAGTGGGAACTTACACGAGACAAGTGACGATCTCAGGTTGACAGACTAAGCTATACACATGTCACCTGGGAACTGCTATCTGACAATAGGTATAATACCAACTAGCATGTTCCCGGAGAGTCTGTCCAGTGTACTCATAACCCAATGAGCACCTGTATACTATCTTAGGTGACAAACTAACACCAATGGCTTGTGAGACCGGCCACCGCCCCTCGTCAGGGTCTCGATAAGTACACACTAGTCTACTCTGGAGTATCAATGCCCAGTCTCGATACTCCCTCGACTAGGGACATTTAAGGATGTGCTTATAGTCCACCTAGCTCCCACGTATATGATCGCCATCATAATGCTGGTAGTCAAGCAAGAATCCTATGGGCTCTATCGACATGTACTAGTGATCTGTAATGCCACATAATGTATGTATATGATGATAAAGACAAACCATATAGAATACTATCAGTTTGAGTAAGACTGTTCTATCCATATTGGTCCTCTCTCAATCATCATAATCACCTGCTTGTGATTACAATAATTGCCTTGAGGGCACTATAGACAACAATCTCTCACTTGCACTTAAGGCTAATTATTGCGGCGTCGCATACTCACATCCCGTGTGATACTGAATACCCAACTTCTCTACTAATCAGTCTCACAAAGCTCGTTTGTGAAACTATTGCGTTCGAGAAATGGCCTCAATGAGTAGATCCTCTCCAGTGTTTTTATCTTTATCTCTCTCTATATCTCAACTTCACGGAGAAAGACTATCTCCCAAAATGAGCAATACCTGTCTTAGAATTTTTCTGATATCTGATGGGACCCAGTTTACAAATGAATTACAAATCCAACAAACTTCTTAGACTGTATCAACGACTGAATTTAATCAGTATCCTGTGCTATACCTTCCACAGTATTCTCTTAGACCACCTGTCCAACATACTGCCCCTCAAAAGGGGAAAACTATAACTCTGACAGTCATTCTGTCATCCAGGTCACCTTGGAAGCTTGAAATGATAACCGTCTCCCGAAGGAGGCTGCCGTTACATATACCAAGAACATCATCTTATGTTCATAACTGCTTCCCAATGTTTCTCCAGGATTGGATTAATATATACTTATTGCATCCTGTGGAAAATCAATATCTGGTGTATTACTTGACATCTCATGATTGACTCAATTGCCTAAGTAAGTGATATGCCAATCATGCAAATCCCACTCCACATCAATCTAGAAGACATCTCTTTAGAGAGGGTGACTCCATCACCTGCGGGTACACCACCATGCCAGGATTCATCCATTCTAAAACACTTTAGAATATTGTCAAAGTACCCAAATTGGGACACTTCCCAAATCTAGATCTAAAACCATATATCCAGTAACCAGAATCCCTGATATTTTATCCATATTCTATGTAGAGAAACCGACTTGTGACAACCACAGTATAACCGATCGTAGTATATGAAGATCTCTTCTTATTAAGTCCATGTCATCCAAATACCAGGACATCGCACCCTATTACCTTCTTACCAGGCCCATCACTTATTCTGATGAAGTCAATTTCTATGACTTTCACATCAAAAATAGATGATTTATCTCCGTTATACCTGCTTTAGTATATAAATAGACATAAGCTACTTGCCCACTATGTTTCCACTGCTCTTACTGACTACAACAACCCTCTGGCAGAGTCATATACACGTGCACTTCTTAAGCTAGTTTAGAACGACGTTATACTCATCTTCCTGCCAGACCTCATAGTCTAGAACAACAATAGTGGCAAGTTTGATAATAAAAAACCTCCATGTCACCGTCTCTGAGGAGACCGAAGTATCTCTCAGGTGCCTGAGGTTACCCACCAAATCTGCGGAGTGGCTAATAGAATGTCGAAACCAATTGAATCTTTAAGTTCGACTAAATTTTCAGTAATCGTTTTTGGTTCTGGAATCACATCCAGTTCTACCATACCCCCACTAATGTTTTCTGAAAAGAATCCATTTTACTAAAACTGGTGGCGAGTCAAGAACACTATAACTATTGATCTCCTAAATGGTAGAATGTTAACCCTCGTCAATGCCCAGGATAACCCATAAACTGCCATTACTGAAACATACATTGAGTTTGTCCAGATTTTGGTTTTAAGCATCGTCCGGACAACTTCATATACCTTAACATCGTTAAGATATGAATCCATTCTATATATCCAATATAGAAACAAAGGCACTAATTTAATTGGAATTAGATTCAAAAATCATGCAGCCGTTTTTAGTGCATATCAACCAAATGGAAGGTGGCCATACAACATTAATCATCCAGGAATGCATCCACGTATGAGTAATCTGAAAGAGAAGCAAGTTCTCATAACTATTACGTACAACGGAATACCTAACACAAGTATCTACATCTTCGATCACCTTGAAGAATCTTGATACTTACAATATATGGTTCTCCACTTTATTCTTATACCTATAACTTCTCAAAATCTGGACCTTGTATTTCAACGAAATACTTTTCTAAAACTAGAGAAGTCATGAGTAAACTGAATATAGTATGAGTACCAACCCCTTTGTCCTAATGGAAACCAGACAATATACAATGCTTTGTATAAGTCCTCTGAGTTCAACAACTCAAACCCTGTACGTCGTAGGTTGAAAGCTGTACTATGGTTAAGAAGAATTACACCGTTGTTGAATGCACCTTACCTAACTATGAACTAATACAGGTAAATGTCATAGACATAATTTCAAAAATTTATATCTCACTTTATAAAATAAACATACAGATATATCAGTTTGGAATTGGTGCAATACGATGGATATTCAAAACCAAATATTTGCCGTCAGGCAAAACCTAGGCGATTTCCTCAAATATCACCAATTACAAAGAATTCCGATATATAGAGGACCTAATCACCCAATTTCCAATATCTTACTCCCACTCACCATTTGTAACGCCATACAGATATGAGAATCAAATCTGGTAAATACATATCTTGGAGTTAGAATCTAATTGGGAAAAACAGTTTTCACTTAACACCGCACAGTAAAACTGAAACATGAAGATGTTTTGAAGGGGTAAGTGGGTATTCCTAGTAATGCCTCTTCCACTATCCAGATTCATGACTGTAACCGTATATTTTCTTGCCCTCACTCCAATCCCTTTATATGTCTTTACTTATTACCTTCTGTACACCACACTTAGGCTAATTGATTTTCTTCCTTCCCTCCCTTTTGGCACTAACCTAAGTTGGAAGAAGACTATCCAATAAGCGCAATAGGTGTACTCTCCTAATACCAGGAGCTCTCGCAATATGAGAGAAGGTAAAGGGAAAAGACAACTGAATAATCCTATTCAATTCCTCGAGAATCGGAAACCGTCCTCGAACCGGAACAAGTTCCTTCGAGTTCGTATGTAACTATACGATGGAATATCCAAGTAATATGGATCTTCGTAGTGATACGGAGTGTTCCGGAGAAATGCAAAGGTGATATAAGAGTGGCATGGGTATACGTTGTTTCATCGTGAATGATAGTAGTCGCAATTTCCTTTGCCCTTAATCTAATCCCTTTATATGTCTTTACTTATTACGTTCTGTACTCCACACTTAGGCTAATTGGTTTTCTTTATTCCCTACCTTTCAGCACCTGCCTATGATTTGGAAGAAGACTATCCAATAAGCACAATAGGTGTACTCTCCTAATACCAGGAGCCCTCGCAACCTGAGTGAAGGTAAAGATAAAAAGACAACCAAATAATCCTATTCAATTTCTCCAGAACCAGAAACCATCCTCGAACTGTAATAAATTCCTTCGAGTTCGTATGTAACTATACGATGGCATATCCAAGAAATATGGATCTTCTTAGTGATACGGAGTGTTCCTGAGAAATGCAAAGGGGATGTAGGAGTGAAAATGATATATGCGACTAAAAGACAATCTAAAAGCCAAAGTGTTTTTATGAAGGTTCGGTTAACTTGGTTCATGAGTTATTAAGGTCAGGCCATGGTCGCTGCCAAAGAGAGAGAGAAAAGAAACACTCAGCTTGCACTCTAACCTAGATTAAATTGGTTAATCACTTTATCTAATCAGGATGGCTCCCACTGTTTTCTCGAATTCTCCATCAAACCCTAAAAGGAGAATTAGTCGGGATCATCTAAAATCACCCAAGGAGTAACACCTACTCATCAGAGGGAATCGGGATCCAACTATCATCACATGATAACTTGATGGAAGCCACTCAAGTCACCACACTTCAGAAGGTATGAGCATGCCTGGCAAGTTTCCTGTATGTTTGAAACTCCCGATGTGGTATTTGTAAGTCGATGTCGCGCACCCCACGTGGCCGTGGGGAGGCGGAATTTCAAAAAAATGATTTTAGAACTTTGCAACAATGACTTGAATCAACAGGATATTTATATAAACCTTAACTAACATATGAACTTTAAGGTTCTAACTACTATGAATGAAGTTTATACCTTTGTGAACTAAGTCCTTTGTCTTTCGCTGTCCTCCTCCTCTTCTTAAGCTCCTAGAAGAGAGTGTACGGATCGGTTGATTGTTAGCCTTTTTGGGTCAAAGATGATCCACCCGAGAGTGTCTACTTGGATCTCCTACCTCTAATATGAGGTAACTAAAAAATCTAGTGTGCTGATCTAGGTAGCTAAGGTGATGTAGAGAGCGATTAGGATTTGTTTAGTCTCTTGAACTCTAGGATTCTCAACTCATGAGACAAGTTAGGGTTAGAGGAAGAAGAAGAGATCTTGGAGTAGAGAGAGTGTTTATGATAGAATGAATAAAGAATGGCCCATTGTGATAATACTTAAGCAAAGATGCTTTCCACAAAATATCTAGATATTTTCCTTTGCCTCAATAGTAATCCATGACTCACTACATGAGCCTAAGTAGCCATGCTTCATTAATTATAAAAAAATACCTCACCCTTCACCTCATTAACCATTTAAAATAAATGGTTATTAAACTAATGAGGTGTCTTCTTCTTGAAGCACTCTTGACAAAATTACAAGAATGCCCCTCACCGTATATACATACCCGTATCCGTATTCCGAACAATATGAATACAAAGAGACAAAATAATCCGATAATCTAATACTAGGATCCGGCTTAAACCAAAGCCCATTAGTACTATCCGTCCGAATTATGATCTGTGCACAAGTACATGAATATGACCGAAACCCTGCCGTAAAAACCATACGGTCTCTACATCTTTTCGCTCGAAGCAAAGAAACCTTCTGTGTAGGACTCTAAAGACTCGACAGTACGATGGCAGTGGGTTTAACCATAAGCACGTCAGCGGTACTAGCTGCACATAACGGCTACCAGGTATCTGTTGAAATGGAATTTTGACGAGCGAACTCATCTGAACCCCTACTAAGCCTGTCCGTGATAATATCCGTGCAGTTCGGTCTGTTCGTCTGAGAGTATCGCATGTAAGGTCTAGGGGTGGAAAATGTCAGACCCATAATAACCAAACAAGTCGTGTCAGTGTGGCTTAAGACCATCCGAAAATCTACTGGTCCGCCCACCAGTAATTCTCAATTCGCCCTGGCCAGGGACTTATGGTGATGACCAACCGATCACAGCGCGAGATCGGCTCCCCATACCGGGAGTGACGAATACCTGACAGTCGCTCACTGCCTCCATGTGGCTCGTGACTGTATCCAACTAAAACCTGTTTGCACGACTTAGTAGAGCCGTGGTAGGGTAGTAATCAAAGCACAATGGGAACTTACACGAGATAAATGACGACCCCAGGTTGACAAACTATCTGCACACATATCACCAGAGAACTGCTATCTGACGCTAGGTACAATACCATCTAGTCAGTTCTCGGCGAGTCCTATCCGGTGAACTCACACCTAGTGAGCATCTGTATACTGTAGGGTTACTAGGCACACGCACAAGGGTCTATAAGGCATCAACCATGCCCGATTTAAAATTTAGCTGTGCCGAACAACCCTAACCAAGATTTTTAAACTTGAGATTAGGCGAAAACAAGCATGTTAAACACTTTAACAATAAGTGAGAGGGATTACAACCTTTGTAGATCCTGTCCTTCACTTCTAAAGATCAGTGTTGAGGTCCCTTCACTGCGATCATCGTGCATCCGGACTCTAGAGAGGCTCCACGAAGAGAAAGATGCAAGCTTGCTTCCGATCTTCGATAACAAAGATGATCTACCTTGAAGTTTCTTTAACACAAGCTCTCACTCACTAATGATGTGAACACCCTCATCTAAATGGCAAGGGTAGATGAGGATGATGAAGTAGGATTTTAGCTCTCATTTGTTTTCTTATTCTCACTCACTTTCATCACAAAAATCAAAGCAAGAAAGCTTTTCAAAGAGGAAGAAGAAGAACATTTCTTTTGTGATGAATAATGAATATCTAATAATAATAACTTATGCAACCATGGTTGCTAAATGAAAAGTCTAACCAATGTAGAGAATTAACTAGGGTTATGGGTTTGGGTTGGGTTAAAAAATATCTCACAAAAATATCTTTGCAAGAAACAAAACAAAAAGCTTCTAGAAGCTTCATGAA
Organism: Agapanthus africanus; assembly: GCA_030015575.1. NCBI lineage: Eukaryota > Viridiplantae > Streptophyta > Magnoliopsida > Asparagales > Amaryllidaceae > Agapanthus > Agapanthus africanus. Next base: position 273,162,824 of record CM057348.1, read on the forward strand.
TGGACTAACCCAAATCGAACCCTAACCTTATTTAATCTCCACTAATCACGTTGCATTAGTTATCACAGCTTGTTACAATATTACATATCAAATATATAATATATTTTGTAACAAAAGAAAATAATACAATTAACATATATCGCATATATATCAATGTATTACCCGAGTGAGAAAATGAATCAATAAGTGAGCTAATATTAGTTAATGTAATTTAATATATCATATATATAATTATATATTAAATTATCGAATCAACACTTGATCCGATAATCCGGCTATTTCATAAATAACCGACTAATAAAATCTGTATCAGTTCATCGATTCAACACTTGATCCGATGACCCGGCTATATCACATATACCCGGCCGATATCTCATATCGCGAGAATCTAATACGGTAACACATACACGTATTGTTCTCGGTCCCGCACATATCACATATGTGCTCCTACTCCGTTTTGCCTGAGTCAAGAAACCTCTGTGTAGGACTCTAAAGAATCGTCAATACGCCGGCAGTAGGTGATGATCATATCAAACACCCACAAGCTGCAAGCGGTCAGCTAAACGTAACAGCCACCCAGGTATTGATCGCTCAGAAGATCAACAAGCAAGCCTGTACTTTCTCCTCTGAATCCAGCCAGTAACACTCCCGAACAGTCCGGTCTCGTCGTCTGATATGTCGCATATCTCGCCTTATGGTGGTATACGTAAGACCCCAGTAGCTTGATAAGTCGTGTCGATATGAGGTCTATAACAGTTCGAGGAACTACTGATGACACTTACCAGTAAATCTCAGCAACCCTGGCTAGGTAATTCCAGTTATAGCCAATCGAACACAGCGCAACATCAACTCCTTATACCGGGAGAGACGAATCCCCTCCTATCGCTCATTGCCTTCATGTGATTCGGGAATGTACCCAAAAGCCACCTTTTTGCACGCCCTCTTAGACGTGGTATGATGGAAATCAAAGCACAGTGGGAATCACACAAGACTCTATGACGATCTCGGGTCTACAGACTAACCTGTACTAGTGTCACCAGAGAACTGCTATCTGACGTGAGGTATAATACCATCTGGGAGTTCTCGGCGAGTCCGTCCAGTGTACCCAGTCTCCACTGAGCACCCGTACACCATCCTTGATGTCAAACACCGATAGATATGGGATCATCCATCGCCCATCATATGGGTCAAGATGCGTATACGCTAGTCTACTCTGGAGTATCGATGCCCTGTCTCGGTACTCCCACGACTAGGAACATTTGAAGGATGTACTTGACGACTACACTATCCCCACTAGTATGATCCTCATCATAGTCCTGGTAGTCAAGTACTCATCCTAAGGGCTTTATCAACATATAACATAGAGACAATCATAGTACATGTTAAGATAAAGTACAACCAGATAGCAAATTATCATGTCGAGCAAGAAAGTCCTTCCTATATATGTCCAAGCATCCATTACAATATACATCTTATGTACAGTAATGGCCTCTAGGGCATACATATAACTAACAATCTTCCACTTGCACTAGGGCCATCTGTTGTAGTATCACATACCCAACCATTAGCTGTGGTTGAAGTATCTCATACTCAACCATCCCATAAAAGTCTCTACTAGGAAAAAAGCCTTTGTGAGTGGATCCGCACTGTTGTCCTCTGTATCTACTCTCCTAACCTCGATCTCCCTGGAGATCAACCATCTCCATGATCAGGTGATACTGCCTAAGAATAATATCTCGATTTCTGATTGGACGGGGGTTCCTAGGAGAAAGCCACAACTCCATTGTCACACAATGGTAGGAACGAAGTTCATCTCATGAACTTATATATATCCAGACTGCCTCTTTGGTAGCATCCTTGGTAACGATGTATCTTGCCTTTAATCGTCTAGTATGTCACGGTATCTAGCTTGGAACTCTTCCAACATACCGTCCTTCCACTGAGGGTAAAGACAATGCCTGCGACTGACATTCAGTCGTCCTTATCACCATGGAACCTTTCCAGTGATTCTCCCTAGGATCGATTGATACCATCTCACTACAACTAGTGAGTATCCTAACATCCAATTAGATCTATCTCATAGATCCAAAACCTACGATTTTGTAGGTATCACTTTGATTTTTTATATGGAGAATCTTTGTGATAAGCGGAGATTGACCGAGCGTAGCATAGGAAACTTCTTCCCTATCAAGAGTATGTCATCCACGTACTCTACGAGGATCACCACCATACTCTCTACTACCTTTTTGTATATACAAGGTTCATCTACCATTTTGATGAAGTCAAACTCTTTGACTACCATATTAAAACAGATGTTCCAACTCAGCGATGCCTGATTTATCACATAAAACATCTTGCTCACATTTCCGCTGCTCCCACTGTCTACGAAGCCCTCTGGCTGTGTACTTATAGACGCTCTCTTCCAAATCATCATTTAGAAAAGCAGTCATGACACCCAACCGCCAGATATCGTAGTCATGGTATGTAGCCGTGGCAAGTAGGATCTGGATGGACTTAAGCATAGCTTTGAAAGTCTCAACTTTTCCATGTACACCAAGTAATCTTCTCAAGATATACTTGCTCCTGATGGGGATTTAACCCTTCAGATAAAGCAACCAAAGTCCATACTTTGTTGGTGTATAAGGATTCTATCTCAGATCGCTAAGCATCCAGCCATTCTTACAGAGTCCCACTCCTGATGGCCAGCTCGAAAGAAGTTGGGTCACCATCTCATGATGCAATCCTCGCTCCCACTGTCATAGAGAAACCGAAGTATCTCTCAGGTGGGTGAGGAACCCTACTAGATCGGCGGAGAGGCCGAGGTTCGTTGGTTACTATTGAATCCTTTGGTTCTACCAAATCATCAGCTGCAGTTTGTATAGCTGGAACTCTTTCCAGTTCTACCTCATGACCACTAATTTTTCCACAAAAATTCCCTTTCACAAAGGTGGTATGCTGAGAAACAAAACATCTTTTGTTCCTCGGTTAGGTAGAAAATATTCCCTTGCAAATGCTTGGGATATCCAACAAACTTCCACAGAACTGACTTTGCCTCGAGTTTTTCCGGATTTTGTCTTTTAGACATAGGCCGGACAACCCCAAATCTTAACAAACTTAAGATATGGGCTCTTCCCTTTCCATATCACATATGAAGTGGTAGGCAACTGATTTGATTGGAACCCTATTCAATAGGTATGCAGCTTCATAAGTGCATAACTCCCAAAAGAAAATAGGCAACTCAGTAGTACTCATCATAGAGCGCACCATATCAAATAGGGTGTGATTGCTCTGCCCCGATACACCGAGGTGCTGTGGTGTATACGGAGGAGTAATGCTGAGAGAGAATCTCATTCTCCTTTAGAATAGTCCAGGAATCACATGCTCAAGTATTCTCCTCTTTGATCTCATCAAAGGTCATAATACTTATACTCGTTTTGGTTCTCTACTTCTAACTCATATTCATTGAATTTCTCAAAAGGTTCAGACTTGTGTTTCAACAGGAACATATGTCCGAATCTTGAGAGATAAACAGTGAATGTAATGAAATACAAAGAACCGGTCCTGGCATGTGTAGACAGGGGACTTTCATACATCAACATGTATCAATCCCAAGAGTTCACTAACTCTTTCTCTGTTTCCAATAAACGGAGCTGTGGTCATCTTATCTCTGTGACATGAACGACAAGTTTCACAAGATGTAAATTCAAACTAATTTAAATATGCGTCTATATGTAACTTCAGCTAGTCGGGTCGCATTGATATGACCTAATCTACAAAGCCTCAAGAAGGATTCGTTCATTTCTGAACTCTTCCTCTTGTGTGTGTTCTGTACGTTAAGAACTGTGGTTTGATTTAGAACGTCTATGCTTTTAGATAACGTGCCTGAACCTATCAACTCTTGATATAGGAAATGTTCAAAATATTATCCAACAATACAAAATTATATCCTTCTTTACTAATAAAGAGACTGATATGATGTTGTATTTCAGGTTCGGTATCTAAAAACATTCATTCAGAATCAATGTATTCTGGTAATACAGGGTGATAACTACCAACAGACTTGGTTGCAACACTTGCACCGTTTCTAACTCATGAAACTTATCACTCGTTCTAAGTTCTCTACCTATCTGTAGCCCATATAACAAATTACATATGCGGGATCCTGATCCGGTATCTCATACCCAGGACGTAAAGGATACTGAGAAACAGTTCTATGTAACGAACACACCCGAAGAAGATGCATCAACATGCACTTTCTTCGTTTGGGCGGCACGGGAATTCTGGTAATCCCTTATTTCCTGCTCTATCTTATAACAATTATAAGTTGGAGCGGGACCAACGTTCCCTAGCGCAGTATAACAAGCGTGTTCGGTCAATACATCCGTATTATTATCTTAATTAAGGCGTGACATGGTCGCTACCAGGAGAGAGAGAGAGAAGAAAACACTCAACGTGCGCTTTTACAAGATTAGATTGGTTATCAATTTATCTAATCAGGATGTCTCCCACTGTTTTAGTCAAATTTTCTTTCAAACCCTAAAAGGAAAGACTAGCTGGGATTAATTACACTCTACAAGTTCGCCAATTCTTTCAGCCAGGCCAGTGCTGGTACTTTGAGGGAGGTTCCTCGCGCTTTCGCACGGACCTAATTAAAGTAAACCTCGTTTTCCCAGGGGCGTAACCCCGTTAACACCTTTCTAGACACCTACTTGATCGGCTAATTGTAATGTGTAAAACTCTCCCAGGAGTAACTCTTACTCGCAGCGGGTATCGGGATCCAACTATCTCATAGAAGGTATGCAATCTCATTGCAAATTTCAACACTTGAAATTCCCAATAATATTTTACCCATAGCAGCTATATGACCTTAACATAGTCAACAAATCATAAGTGCTAGTCAAGTTCAACCCGTCATTTCCCGATTGAATTAAACCCACCCGCACGACCCTTAACATAGTCAACAAAGTCGCACGACTACCCTAATCCAATCGCATCATATGCTTATACAGATAAGCACTAATCAGCTGCCGCATACTACGCCTTAACATAGTCAACAAACGTAGCACAAATACTAACTAGTACTTATCTGAAATGACGGAGGGCTACGACAGTTTTTTAAGAAAACCCTTTGCGTAATGAACTTGATATCGTTGTAGAATCGAGTGATTTTAAATGGAGTGTTTTTTAGGATTTTCTAGTTTTGCTAAAGAGGTCACTCCCGGTGAAGGGATTGTCGGCTCTTTCCTCATCGAATAGGGTGCAGGATATTTCACAAATACCGCTGTGCAAAGCAAGAACTATAGAAGCAATCAAAAGACAAACCGAGTTTGTAGCATCTGCCAGTTTCGCTAAAGAGGTCACTCCCGGTGAAGGGATCTCGTCTCTTTCCTTATCGAATAAGGTGCTGGATGTTCTACAAGGAATACCGCTATGCAAAACAAGAACTAGAGCTACCAGTTTTTAAATAAGTTTCTACAACATCTTAGGTTTCTTTTAGTTTCATTAATCTCATTAATGAAGTCCCATTTTATTATGCTTCACAAGCATCTCATTTGAAACGAAATCTGCAATATAACATATATCTCATATATATAATATATGTTAGTTATATGTATGCCCTAGAGGCTATTACTATACATAGGATGTATATTGTAGTGGATGCTTGGACATATATAGGGAGGACTTTCTTGTTCGACATGATAGTATGCTATCTGGTTGCTCTTTACCTTAACGTGTACACTGATTGTCTCTCTGTTACATGTTGGTAAAGCCCTTAGGATGTGTACTTGACTACCTGGACTATGATGCGGATCATACAAGTGGGGACATGGTAGTCCATAAGTACATCTTTCAAGGTCCCCAGTCGTGGGTGTATCGAGACGGGGCATCGATATACCAGAGTAGACTAGCATATACCTTCTCGACCCATACAGATGGGCGATGGATGATCCCATATCCATTGGTGTTTGACATCAGAGATGATATACGGGTGCTCAGTGGAGACTGGGTACACTGGACGGACTCGCCGAGAACTCCCAGATAGTATTATACCTTACGTCAGATGGCAGTTCTCCGGTGACACTGGTACAGAGTAGTCTGTTGACCCGAGATCATCATAGAGTCTTGTGTGATTCCCACTGTGCTTTGATTTCCACCTTACCACGTCCAAGAGGTCATGCAAAACGGTACAGTCCCGAATCATATGGAGGCAATGAGCGATAGGAGGGGATTCGTCTCTCCCGGTATAGGGAGTTGATGTTGTGCTGTGTTCGATTGGCTATAACTGGAAATCCCTAGCCAGGGTTGCTGAGATTTACTGGTAAGTGTTACCAGTAGTTTCTCGAACTGTTATAGACCTCATATCGACACGACTTATCGAGCTATTGGGGTCTGACGTTTACCACCCCTAGGCGAGATATGCGACATATAAGACGACGAGACCGGACTGTACGGTAAGTGTTACTGGTTGGATTCACAGGAGTGTGAGCGGGCTTACTCGTTGATCTTCTGATCGCTCAATACCCGGGTGGCCGTTACGTTTAGCAGACCGCTTGCGGCTTGTGGGTGTTTGATATGATCATCACCTGCTGCCGGCGTATTGACGAGTCTTTAGAGTCCTACACAGAGGTTTCCTGGCTCAAGCGAAACGAAATAGGAGCGCATATGAGATAGGAGCGCATATGAGATATGGACCGGGAATAATACAAGTATGTGATACTGTATTTGATTCTCGCGATTTGTGACATTGATCGGTTATATGCGATATAGCCGGGTTATCGAATCAAGTGTTGATTCGATAAGTTGTTACTATTGATATTAGTCGGTTATATGCAATATGACCGGATTATTAAATCAAGTGTTGATTTAATGATTTAATGTATAATATATATTTGATATATTATTTTACATTAACTAGTATTAGTTCACTTAAGATTATTTTTCTCACTAGATTGTGCACAAGTTGTATATGTGATATATTTTTGTGCACTAGTTTGTATCATGTTTGATGATACATGCAAACATGGGTGGGTGTGTGACTTACACCTTTGTTTAGTTAATGGTTAGGTTTTTGTTTTCTTTATTTATTTTATAAAAACAAAATGGCTTCTTTCTTTTCTTTGTTAGAAGCTTCATGTTGTTTTCTAGCATCTTTGAAAAGTCTAAACCATTTTGTTTTTATTCCTTAACCTAACCATTTACCTAAACCTTAGTTTATTCTCTACACAAGTTACTTCACCCATGGTTGCATTATGATAAGCATCACTTGATTTTCTATTTTGAGATTAATTCATTCTTTTTCTTTCTTCTTCTTCTTCTTCTTCATGAAGAAAAGAAAAGCTTGCTAGAAAATTCCAAGTGATGAAATCATGTGAGAAATCCAAATCTAAAGTGAACTCACTTCCTATTTCTTCATCCTCTACCACTTGCCATGTTGTATAGGGTGTTTTCTTCACAAGTTTCATGACCTAGTGAAGATGGAGCTTGAGTTTGAGTTGCCTCGACGTAGATCATCTTCGGCATCAAAGTCAACGACCTAGCCCGATCATATCTCTGATGAAACCAACGCTAGAGTCCGGGATCCCGATGATCGCAGCGGAGGGACGTCAACACGGAGCAAAGGAAGTGGAGGACCAGATCTACAAAGGTTGTAATCCCTTTCACTTATAGCAAAGTAGTTTGCTTGCTTGTTGTTTCGCCTAATCTCTAGTTAACGATCTAGCATAGGGTTCTCGGCACACGGAAAAATTTTGATTTTGGCATGGTTGATGCCTTGTGGAACCTCTTGAGTGTGCCTAGGATCCTTACAGTGGTATCAGAGCCTTGCTAGATCCTTAGGCGAAGTGTAGACGATGTTAGAAGTCCGATCGAGCCCGAAACCCTAATCTGAAACCCTTCTCTGTACATTTTTCAAAACTGTGCATTTTTCCTAATTAAAAATATGCAGAAAAATCAGCAGGGTTTTCTAGGAATTACTGTGGAGCATGTGACCCTAACTCGTCCAATGTGCCGCGGAACCGCGGCCCCAACCTGGCTTCGGCGGCGGTTCCGCGGCCATAATGGTGACTCTGGGCACGCGCTTTGCACAGTAATGCCCGACTGTGATTCCTGATTCTTCTGGAAATTTTTAATGTATACTCAAGTGTTGAGTTTTCTGGGTTGTATTGGGAGTTCGTCGATTCGATCGGAATCTTTAACTTTGTCTATGTGTTTTTCCGGATAATTTAGAATATGTTAAAAAGTTCGACCGGATAAAAATACCTACTTTTTCCCCTGCCGAGAAATTTCCAAGTGATGGATTTTTCCGTGGTTTAAGGATGTTCTAAGTAGTGTAAGTAACGCGATGGACCCTCTAGAAGATAACAAACCTTAACTCAATTATGTGACCGTCTTGAACTGCCCTTTGAACCTTAGGGTTTGGGGCAGTACGGCGTGTCACATGTGAGGCGTTGGCTTGACCCTTCTACGGCTGGACCGTTGGTACTGTGGCATGAAGTGAATGTTTTTAAACTTATTTCATGTGTTGAGCTGTTTCGGGAAAACTTGGGCGTTTGATTGTTCGATCGGAAAGTTTAACATTTTCTATTTATCTGGAATGTGATACAATATTTAGAATTCACAAGTAGTTATAAGATAACTGAATGAATGTTATAAATACAGCAATTTAGTCTCATTTAATCGGTTGCCACGGAATTTCGATGTGATCAAAAGTCCGTCGCAATCACGTAGCGTACGCGGATACTCGCCGGGTAAACTTAATAGACAGCTATACCCCATAGCCTCGACCAAGTGACTGTAGGAGAACCCCGTCGCCGAAAGCATCCGTTCGGGTGCTCGCGGCAGCGGTGTTCCGCCATGGTGCACTTCGTTGACGGCATCGGGGGTGCGGCCGTCTACTAAAGTTTGCGACGAGCATTCGATCAGAATGTCGGGAATCCTGTTGAATTGCCCGACTTGATATTGAAAAGAGTTTTTGATAATGAGACTAAAATGCGGGGTTTATAATTGTTAGGCATGCGATGTCTAAGGAATTCATTTGGTTAAGCATGCAATGTCTAAAGAGTTTGCGGATTCCAACCGTTGTAGTTTTACACTTTCTTTTCTGTGACCGTAAGTGTAATATATGATATCGCCGGTTTCGTTGCTATATGTCAATGACAATTGGGATGGGCAAATTTACTTACGTTGATGACATGTGATGTTATGTGTTGCTGGATATGTTATATTGGATCGTCGTGTTTGAACAGCCGGGGGTTTTTATGTGAGATGAGTGTTTTTCATTTTCATTCATGTAAAAACTTGTATGTAATATTCTTTTATTGGGGCACTTCTAGGTTGCGGAAGTTGTCACCATTTGTATATTATTTACTTTTCCGCACTAGGATAGACCCAAGGAGAGGAGCACAAGTAACCGGGTTCTAGGGTCCAGTGGGAGACCATCTCGAGGAGTCGAGTCCGGGTCTCCTAACCCTAAAATTAGTAGGGTTGCTTGCCGTTCTCGTAGGGGTCTAGGGGTGTGGGTTTGGCTATTTATTGCGACTATGGAATCCGTGTTTTATAGAGGCTCAAAATAAAACACGGACGTCCTAGTATATCCAATATTTCATATGTTATTTTCTGCTGCGTTATCTGTGATGTGATCATGTGATATGTTCAGATAGATATTGTATATAGTATATATGATATATTATATAGACGTTACTTATGTCTTACACCCGCGCTAGCCCTGCCCCGCTCTGCCGTTAGTTACCTAACCTAACGGTGCACGAGGGGACATCGAAGCGAATGCGGATGGCATAAGTGTACGCCGTATTTATCTGTGATGTTTAGGTACTTAAATGATGGGACTTCCTTAATATGATTAATGAAAGAAAAAAGAAACCTAAAAGATGTTGTGGAATCGAATTTTCAAAAACAGGTAGCTACAGTTCTTGCTTTGCATCACGGTGTTCCTTGTAGATCATCCTGCACCTTATTCGATGAGGAAAGGGCCGAGATCCTTTCACCGGGAGTGACCCCTTTAGCAATAACTTGCAGATGCTACAACACTCGGTTTGTATTTTGATTGCTTCTTTAGTTCTTGCTTTGCATAGTGGTATATATGATATATCCTGCACCTTATTCGATGAGGAAAGGGCCGACGATCCCTTCACCAGGAGTGACCCCTTTAGCAAAACTAGAAAAGCCTAAAAACACTCCATTTCAAAATTCATTCGATTCTACAACGATATCAAGTTCATTACGCAATAGGTTTTCAGAAAAACCTGTCGTAGCCCTCCGTCATTTCAGATAAGTCCTGCTTAGTATTCGTGCTGCGTTTGTTGACCTTGTCAAGGCGCAGTGTGCGGTAGCTGACCAGTATTTATCTGCTTATGCATATGATGCAGATTGGATTAGGGTAGTCGTACGGCCTTGTTGACCTTGTCAAGGGTCTTGCGGGTGGTTTTAATTCAATCAAGAAATGACGGGTTGAACTTGACTTACGGTCTATGGTTTGTTGACCTTGTCAAGGTCATAGATCGTTCGGGGCAAAATAATCGGGAATTTCAAGTGTTGAAATTTGCAATGAGATTGCATACCTTCTATGAGATAGTTGGATCCCGATACCCGCTGCGAGTAATTGTTACTTCTAGGAGAGTTTTACACATTACAATTAGCCGATCAAGTAGGTGTCTAGAAAGGTGTTAACGAGGTTACGCCTCTGGGAAAACGAGGTTTACTTTAATTAGGTCCGTGCGAAAGCACGGGGGACCTCCCTCAAAGTACCGACACTGGCCTGGCTGAAAGATTGGCGAACTTGTAGCGTGTAATTAATCCCGGCTAGTCTTTCCTTTTAGGGTTTGAAGGAAGATTTGATAAAAACAGTGGGAGCCATCCTGATTATATAAAATAATAACCAATCTATTCTTGCAAGAGCGCACGCTGAGTGTTTCTTCTCTCTCTCTCCAGGTAGCGACCATATCACGCCTTAATCAAGATAATAATACGGATGTATTGACCGAACCCGCTTATTATACTGAGCTGGGGAACGTTGGTTCCGCTCCAACTTATAATTGTTATAAGACCGAGCAGGAAATAGGGGAATACCAGGATTCCTATGCCGCCCAAACGAAGAAAGTGCATGAGATGCATTTCCTTCGGGTGTGTTCATTATAAAGAACTGTTTCTCAGTATCCTCTACGTCCTGGGTATTTGATACCGGATCAGGATCCCAGATATGTAATCTGTTACATAGGGCTACAGAAAGGTAGAGAACTGAGAACAGGTGATAAGTTTCATGAGAAAGAAAACGGTGCAAGTGTTGCAGCCAAGTCTGTTGGTCACTGTCACCCTGTATTACCAATACATTGATTCGGAACAAATACTATTAGATATCGAACCTGATATACAAAATCATATCAATCTCTTTATTTAGTAAAGAAATGATAAAATTTTTTATTGTTGGATAATGTTTTGAACATTTCCTATTTCAAAAGTTGATCGGTTCAGGCATGTTATCTAAAAGTATTGACGTTCTAAATCAAACAACAGTTCTTAGTATACAGAACACACACAAGAGGAAGAGTTCAGAAATGAACGAATCCTTCTTGAGGCATTGTAGACTAGGTCATATCAATACGACCCGACTGGCTGAAGTTACATTTAGATGCACATTTAAATTAGTTTGAATTTACATCTTGTGAAACTTGCCAGTCATGTCACAAAGATAAGATGACCATAGCTCTGTTTATTAGCAATAGAGAAAGAGTTAGCAAACTCTAGGGATTGATACATGATGATGTATGTAAGGTCCCATGTCTACACATGCCAGGACCGGCTCTTTGTACTTCATTACATTCTCTGATGATCTCTCAAGATTCAGCCATATGTTCCTGTTGAAACATAAGTCCGAAGTTTTTAAGATATTCACAGAATATAAGTTAGAAGTAGAGAACCAAAAACCGGGTATAAGTATTATGTCCAATGATGAGATCAGGGAGGAGAATACTTGTGCATGGAATTCTTGGACTATTCTAAAGGAGAATGGGATTCTCTCTCAGCATTACTCCTCCGAATACACCACAGCACAACGGTGTATCGAGGCGGAGCAATCGCACCATATTAGATATGGTGTGCTCTATGATGAGTGTTACTGAGTTACCTATTTCCTTTTGGGGGTTGTGCACTTGAGAAGCTGCATACCTATTGAATTGGGTTCGAATCAAATCAGTGCCTACCATTCCATATGAGATATGGTATGGGAAGAGCCTATCTCTTAAGTAAGTTAAGATTTGGGATTGTCCGGCCTATGTCAAAAGCAAAATACGGACAAGATCGAGGCAAGGTCAGTTCTGTAGAACTCGAAATGTTCCAGCTATACAAACTACATGAGATGATTTGATAGAACCAAAGGATTCAGTAGATTCCAACGAACCTCAGCCTCTCCGCCGATCTAGTAGGGTTCCTCACCCACCTGAGAGATACTTCAGTTTCTCTATGACAGTGGGAGCGAGGATTGCATCATGAGATGATGACCCAACTAGTTTCGAGCTGGCTATCCGGAGTGGTTCTCTGTAAGAATGGCTGGATGCTTAGCGATCTGAAATGGAGTCCTTATACACCAACAAAGTATGGACTTTGGTTGCTTTAACTGAAGGGTTAAATCCCCATCAGCAGCAAGTATATCTTGAGAAGATTACTTGGTGTACATGGAAAAGTTGAGACTTTCAAAGCTAGACTTGTTAAAGGTTTTCGTCATCGACCAGGAGTGGATAATGATAAAACCTTTTCCAGTGGCTATGCTTAAGTCCATTCGGATCCTACTTGCCATGGCTACATACCATGACTACGATATCTAGTGGTTGGTTGTCGTGACTACTTTTCTAAAATGATGTTTCAGAAGAGAGAGTCTGTAAGTACACAGTCAGAGGGCTTCGTAGAAAGTGGGAGCAGCGGAAACGTGTCCAAGATGTTTTATGTGATAAAGCAGGCATCGCGGAGTTGGAACGTCTGTTTTGATGTGTTAGTCAAAGAGTTTGACATCATCAAAATGGTAGATGAACCTTGTATATACAAAAAGGTAGTAGGGAGTATGGTGGTGATCCTCGTAGAGTACGTGGATGACATACTCCTGATAGGGAAGGAGTTTCCTATGCTACGCTCAGTCAATCCCCGCTTATCACAAGGATTATCCATATAGGATCAAAGTGATACCTTCTAAATCCTGAGTTTTGATCTATGAGATAGATCTAATTGGATGTTAGGATTCTCACTAGCTGTAGTGGGATGGTATCAATTGATCCTGGGGAGAATCACTGGAAAGGTTCCAGGGTGATAAGGACGACTGAATGTCAGTCGCAGGCATTGTCTTTACCCTCAGTAGAGGGACGGTATGTTGGAAGAGTTCCAAGCTGGATACCGTAGCAAACTAGACGATAAAGGCTGGTAACATCGCTATTAAAGATACTACCAAAGAGGCAGTTTGGGTGTATACCGGTTCATGACATGAACTAGGTTCCTACCATTGTGTGACAATGGAAGTGTGGCTTTGGCCCAGGAACCCTGGTCCCATCAGTGACCCAGACATATTCTAAGGCAGCATCACCTGATCGTGGAGATGGTTGATCTCCAGGGGATCGAGGTTAGGAGAGTAGACTCAGAGGACAACACGGCGGATCCACTCACAAAGGCCTTTTCCCAGAGAGAGACTTTTATGGGATGGTTGAGTATGAGATACTACAACCACTGCTATCAGATGGCCCTAGTGCAAGTGGGAGATTGTTAGTTATATGTATGCCCTAGAGGCTATTACTATACATAGGATGTATATTGTAGTGGATGCTTGGACATATATAGGGAGGACTTTCTTGCTCGACATGATAGTATGCTATCTGGTTGCTCTTTACCTTAACATGTACACTGATTGTCTCTCTGTTACATGTTGGTAAAGCCCTTAGGATGTGTACTTGACTACCTGGACTATGATGCGGATCATACTAGTGGGGACATGGTAGTCCATAAGTACATCCTTTAAGGTCCCTAGTCGTGGGTGTATCGAGACGGGGCATCGATATACCAGAGTAGACTAGCGTATACCTTCTCGACCCATACAGATGGGCGATGGATGATCCCATATCCATTGGTGTTTGACATCAGAGATGATATACGGGTGCTCAGTGGAGACTGGGTACACTGGACGGACTCGCCGAGAACTCCCAGATGGTATTATACCTTACGTCAGATGGCAGTTCTCCGGTGATACTGGTACAGAGTAGTCTGTTGACCCGAGATCTTCATAGAGTCTTGTGTGATTCCCACTGTGCTTTGATTTCCACCTTACGACGTCCAAGAGCGCGTGCAAAACGGTGGTTTTTGGGTACAGTCCAGAATCACATGGAGGTAATGAGCGATAGGAGGGTATTCGTCTCTCCCGGTATAGGGAGTTGATGTTGTGCTGTGTTCGATTGGCTATAACCGGAAATCCCTGGCCAGGGTTGCTGAGATTTACTGGTAAGTGTTACTAGTAGTTTCTCGAACTGTTATAGACCTCATATCGACACGACTTATCGAGCTATTGGGGTCTGACCTTTACCACCCCTAGGAGAGATATGCGACATATAAGAGGACGAGACCGGACTGTACGGTAAATGTTACTGGTTGGATTCACAGGAGTGTGAGCGGGCTTGCTCGTTGATCTTCTGATCGCTCAATACCCGGGTGGCCGTTACGTTTAGCAGACCGCTTGCGGCTTGTGGGTGTTTGATATGATCATCACCTGCTGCCGGCGTATTGACGAGTCTTTAGAGTCCTACACAGAGGTTTCCTGGCTCAAGCGAAACGAAATAGGAGCGCATATGAGATATGTGCGGGACCGGGAATAATACAAGTATGTGATACTGTATTAGATTCTCGCGATTTGTGACATTGATCGGTTATATGCGATATAGCCGGGTTATCGGATCACGTGTTGATTCGATAAGTTGTTACTATTGATATTAGTCGGTTATATGCAATATGACCGGATTATTAAATCAAGTGTTGATTTAATGATTTAATGTATAATTATATATTTGATATATTATTTTACATTAACTAGTATTGGTTCACTTAAGATTATTTTTCTCACTAGATTGTGCACAAGTTGTATATGTGATATATTTTTGTGCACTAGTTTGTATCATGTTTGATGATACATACAAACATGGGTGGGTGTGTGACTTACACCTTTGTTTAGTTAATGGTTAGGTTTTTATTTTCTTTATTTATTTTATAAAAACAAAATGGTTTCTTTCTTTTCTTTGCTAGAAGCTTCATGTTGTTTTCTAGCATCTTTGAAAAGTCTAAACCATTTTGTTTTTATTCCTTAACCTAACCATTTACCTAAACCTTAGTTTATTCTCTACACAAGTTACTTCATCCATGTTTGCATTATGATAAGCATCACTTGATTTTCTATTTTGAGATTAATTCATTCTTTTTCTTTCTTCTTCTTCTTCTTCATGAAGAAAAGAAAAGCTTGCTAGAAAATTCTAAGTGATGAAATCATGTGAGAAATCCAAATCTAAAGTGAACCCACTTCCTATTTCTTCATCCTCTACCACTTGCCATGTTGTATAGGGTGTTTTCTTCACAAGTTTCATGACCTAGTGAAGATGGAGCTTGAGTTTGAGTTGCCTCGACGTAGATCATCTTCGGCATCGAAGTCAACGACCTAGCCCGATCATTTCTCCGATGAAACCAACGCTAGAGTCCGGGATCCCGATGATCGCAGCAGAGGGACGTCAACACGGAGCAAAGGAAGTGGAGGACCGGATCTATGAAGGTTGTAATCCCTTTCACTTGTAGCAAAGTAGTTTGCTTGCTTGTTGTTTCGCCTAATCTCTAGTTAACGATCTAGCATAGGGTTCTCGGCACACGGAAAAATTTGATTTTGGTATGGTTGATACCTTGTGGAACCTCTTGAGTGTGCCTAGGATCCTTACAATATAAACATTCGTCTCAGGCAGTAATATGATCTCATCACAGAACATTGCAGCAGAAGAAACATATATGAAATATTGGATATATTAGGAGGTCTGTGTTTTAGTACGAGCCTGTATAAAACACGGATTCCACGGTCACGATGAATAGCCAAACCCACATCCCTAGACGCCTACGAGAGCGGCAAGCAACACTGCCAATTCTAGGGTTAGGAGACCCGGTCTCGACTCCTCGAGATGGTATCCCACTGGACCCTAGAACCCGGTTACTTGTGCTCCCCGCCTTGGGTCTACCTAATGCGAAAAAGTAAATAATATACAATGGTGACATCATCCTCAGCCCGGAAGTGCCCCAATAAAAGAATATTATATACAAATGAATTTTACATGAATGAAAAAGAAAAACTCTCATCTCACATAAAACCCCCGGCTATTCAAAACACGACGATCCAATATAACATATCACAGCAACACATAATATCTCATATCATCAACGTAAGCAAGTATGCGTATCCCGATTGTCGTTGATCTATAGCAACGAAGCCGGCGATACACCACATACTACGCTTACGGTCACAGAAAAGAAAGTGTAAAACTATAACAGTTGGAATCCGCAACCTCCTTAGACATCGCATCCCTAACCAAATGAATTCCTTAGACATCGCATGCCTAACAATTATAAGCCCCGCATTTTAGTCTCATTATCGAAAACTCTTTTCAATATCAAGTCGGGCAATTCAACAAAATTCCCGACATCCTGATCGAATGCTCGTCGCAAACTTTAGTAGACGGCCGCACCCCCGGATGCCGTCGACGAAGTGCACTAAGGCGGAACACCGCTGCCGCGTGCACCCGAACGGATGCTTTTGGCGACGGGGTTCTTCTACAGTCACTTGGTCGGGGCTATGGGGCGTGGTTGTCTATTAAGTTTACCCAGCGAGTATCCGCGTACGCTACGTGATTGCGACATACTTTTGATCACATCAAAATTCCGTGGCAACCGATCATCTGAGACTGAACTGCTAGATTTATAACATTCAAAAGAGTTATCCCATAACTACTTGTGGATTCCAAATATTGTATCATATTCCAGATAAATAGACAGTGTTAAACTTTCCGATCGAATAATCAAACACCCAAGATTTCCCAAATAGCTCAACATTTGAGCGGAATTCAAAAAAATATCCATCACATGCCACAGTACCAATGGTCCAGCCGTAGAAGGGTCAAGCCAACGCCTCATATGTGGCAACGCCGTACTGCCCCAAACCCTAAGGTTCAGAGGCGGTTCAGACGGTCACATAATCGAGTTAAGGTTTGTGTTCTTCTAGAGGGTCCACCGTGTTACTTGCATGATTTTCCGGAAGTTTCAAACTCGAGAAAAAATCCAACTTTTGAAAAATTTTCCGACAGGGAAAAAAGTGAGTTATTGATATCCGTTCGAACTTTTTAACAGTTTCTAAAATTATCCGGAAAAAACTTAAACGAAGTTAAATTATCCGATCGAATCAACGAGCTCCCAATACAACCCAGAAAACTCAACACTTGAGTACAAATTAAAAATACCCAGAAGCATCAGGAAATACATACGGACTTTACTGTGCAAAAAGAAAACAATGATTTCACTGTACGGCCGCGGAACCGCCGCACGACCCATGCTCATGCCGCGGTTCCGCGGCGCCTTGGGTGAATTACCTTGTCGTTTTTCACACAGTTCCATAGAATTCCCTGCTGATTTTTTAAAGCATTTTTAATATGAAAAAAATCAACTTTTTGAAAAATTTCCAGAAACTAGGGTTTTACGGGTATTCGGAGTTCGATCGGACTTTAAACTTCGCCTAGACTTCGCCTAAAGCTCTAACTTGGCTCTGATACCACTGTAGGGTTAGTAGGCACACGCACAAGGGTCTATAAGGTATCAACCATGCCCGATTTAAAATTTAGCCGTGCCGAAAAACCCTAACCAAGATCTTTAAACTAGAGATTAGGCGAAAACAAGCATGTTAAACACTTTAACACTAAGTGAGAGGGATTACAACCTTTGTAGATGCAGTCCATCACTTCTAAAGCTCCGTGTTGAGCTCCCTATGCTGCGATCATCGTGCATCCGGACTCTAGAGAGGCTCCACGAAGAGAAAGATGCAAGCTTGCTTCCGATCTTCGATAACAAAGATGATCTACCTTGAAGTTTCTTTAACACAAGCTCTCACTCACTAATGATGTGAACACCCTCATCTAAATGGCAAGGGTAGATGAGGATGATGAAGTAGGATTTTAGCTCTCATTTGTTTTCTTATTCTCACTCACTTTCATCACAAAAATCAAAGCAAGAAAGCTTTTCAAAGAGGAAGAAGAAGAACATTTCTTTTGTGATGAATAATGAATATCTAATAATAATAACTTATGCAACCATGGTTACTAAATGAAAAGTCTAACCAATGTAGAGAATTAACTAGGGTTATGGGTTTGGGTTGGGTTAAAAAATATCTCACAAAAATATCTTTGCAAGAAACAAAACAAAAAGCTTCTAGAAGCTTCATGAATGGACTAACCCAAATCAAACCCTAACCTTGTTTAATCTCCTCTAATCATGTTGCATTAGTTATCATAACTTGTTACAATATTATATATCACATATATAATATATTTTGTAACAAAACAAAATAATACAATTAACATATATCGCATATATATCAATGTATTACCCGAGTGAGAAAATGAATCAATAAGTGAGCTAATATTAGTTAATGTAATTTAATATATCATATATATAATTATACATTAAATTATCGAATCAACACTTGATCCGATAATCCGGCTATTTCATAAATAACCGACTAATAAAATCTGTATCAGTTCATCGAATCAACACTTGATCCGATGACCCGGCTATATCACATATACCCGGCCGATATTTCATATCGCGAGAATCTAATACGGTATCACATACACGTATTGTTCTCGATCCCGCACATATCACATATGTGCACCTACTCCGTTTTACCTGAGTCAAGAAACCTCTGTGTAGGACTCTAAATAATCGTCAATATGCCAGCAGTAGGTGATGATCATATCAAACACCCACAAGCTGCAAGCGGTCAGCTAAACGTAACAGCCACCCAGATATTGAGCGCTCAGAAGATCAACAAGCAAGCCTGTACTTTCTCCTGTGAATCCAGTCAGTAACACTCCCGTACAGTCCGGTCTCGTCGTCTGATATGTTGCATATCTCGCCTAAGGGTGGTATACGTCAGACCCCAGTAGCTTGATAAGTCGTGTCGATATGAGGTCTATAACAGTTCGAGAAACTACTGATAACACTTACCAGTAAATCTCAGCAACCCTGGCCAGGTATTTCCAGTTATAGCCAATCGAACACAGCGCAACATCAACTCCATATACCGGGAGAGACGAATCCCCTCCTATCGCTCATTGCCTCCATGTGATTCGGGACTGTACCCAAAAGCCACCTTTTTGCATGCCCTCTTGGACGTGGTATGATGGAAATCAAAGCACAGTGGGAATCACACAAGACTCTATGACGATCTCGGGTCTACAGACTAACCTGTACCAGTGTCACCAGAGAACTGCCATCTGACGTGAGATATAATACCATCTGGGAGTTCTTGGCGAGTCCGTCCAGTGTACCCAGTCTCCACTGAGCACCCGTACACCATCCTTGATGTCAAACACCGATGGATATGGGATCATCCATCGCCCATCATATGGGCCAAGATGCGTATACGCTAGTCTACTCTGGAGTATCGATGCCCTGTCTCGGTACTCCCACGACTAGGAACATTTGAAGGATGTACTTGACGACTACACTGTCCCCACTAGTATGATCCGCATCATAGTCCTGGTAGTCAAGTACTCATCCTAAGGGCTTTATCAACATATAACATAGAGACAATCATAGTACATGTTAAGATAAAGTACAACCAGATAGCTTACTATCATGTCGAGCAAGAAAGTCCTCCCTATATATGTCCAAGAATCCATTACAATATACATCATATGTACAGTAATGGCCTCTAGGGCATACATATAACTAACATATACAATCTTAGATGCACCTCACCAATGGTTGCGGGACTAATCCATCGCACCTCGTCAGGGTCTAGATATGTATACACTAGTCTACTCTGGAGTATCGATTCCCAGTCTCGATACTCCGTCAACTAGGGAAATTTTAAGGTTGTGCCTATCGACTACCCAGCTCCCATAAGTTTGATTGCCATCACAACGCTGGTAGTCAGGCAAATATCCTATGGGCTTTCTTAACATGTATACAAGATATGAAATGCAAATTAAAACACATCACATGTTAAGATAAAGACAAACCAAATAGCATACTATCATATCGAGTAAGATTGTCCTGTACATACATATCCCTAGCATCCTATATAATGAAGGCCTCTAGGGCATATATATCCAACAATCTCCCACTTGCACTAAGGCCTGTAATTGGTGCAATAAGTACCCACTATCTGCACTAGATCCAGTTGCTGGCGTGCCGCATGCCCAACATCTCAAATAGACTCTCGAACTGGACTTGAGGGATGGCCTTAGTGAATAGATCTGCCGTGTTGTCTTTTGTGTCCACTCACCGCACCTCGATCTCCTGGCGATCCACGATCTCCCTGATCAGGTGATACTACCTCAAGATATGCCTGGATTTCTGATGGGACCTTGGTTCCTTCGCTAATGCTACAACCCCATTGTTATCGCAATACAAAGGTATTGGATTGGCAATGGACGGAACCACCTGAAGTTCAGAGATGAACTTCCTCATCCAAACATCCTCTTTTTTGGCATCATTAGCAGCTATATACTCAGCTTCCATCGTTGAGTCTACGACGGTATCCTGTTTGTAACTCTTCTCTTTTGAGGGTAAACACAAAACCCGAGATGAGTCATCTTTGTCACTTTGGAAGCTGGAGTCGGTAAAAGTCTCGACCTGGAGGTCCCCATTACCATAAACCAAGAACACCGCCTTAGTCCTTCTCAAGTACATGAGAATATTCTTTACTGCTATCCAATACTTCTCACCCGGGTTAGACTGATACTTTCTTACCACACTAAATGCGTAAGCTACATCGGGTCTAGTACATAACATCGAATACATTATAGATCCTACCACCGAAGCGTAGGGTATAATGCCATGCGAGCCCTCTCTTCATCAGTCTTTATAGACATCTCTTTGGAGAGGGTGATCCCGTGACAAGCGGGTAAATTAGCACACTTGGAACCTTCTATACTAAATCTCTTTAGTATGGTGTCAATGTACCTGGACTGTGAAAGTCCCAACATTCTTTTAGACCTATCATGATAGATCTTAATCCCCAGAATGTAGGAGGTATCACCCAAGTCTTTCATGGAGAACTTCTGTGACAAGAAGAGCTTTACTGATTGTAGCATAGGGATATCATTCTATTTCAGGAGTATGTCGTCAACGTATAGTACGAGGAAGACTACTGCTCCTCCTACAATCTTCTTATAAATGCATGGCTCATCTACATTTTTGATAAAGTCAAATTCTTTGACCGTCTCATCAAAGCAGATGTTCCAACTTCGCGATACTTGCTTTAATCCATATATGGATTTAAGCAACTTGCATACCTTTTCACTGTCTAAGAAACCCTCTGGATAATCCATGTAAACATTTTTTTCTAAATATCCATTTAGAAAAGTTGTTTGTACGTCCATCTGCCAGATTTCATACTCATGGAGGCAGCAATGGCAAGTAGGATCCGAATGGATTTAAGTATAGCCACTGGAGAAAAGGAATCATCATAGTCCAATCCTGGTCTTTGACGAAAACCCTTTGCAACAAGTCTAGCTTTGTAGGTTTCCACTTGTCCATCTACACCAATCTTCTTTTTGAAGATCCATTTGCATCCAACTGGTTTCACCTCAGGAGGAGCAACATCCAAAGTCCATATTTTGTTGGTGTACATGGATTCCATTTCGGATCTCATAGCATCTAGCCACTTCACCGAGTTTTTACTCGTGATTGTAAGTGCACGGCGGCGCCCCGGCCGTCAAACTGAGGCCAAAATGCGGAAACGATAATTTACTTTAACTTTTGAATTGGCACCACCGCGCACAAAAATCCCGGATTGGGCCATTAATCTAATCCTAGCTAACTAGAGAAGGGGTAGAGAGATATACCGAGCGATCCGTGTCCTTCGGTCTTCTCGTCATCGTCCCGATCTCCCCGCGGAATCTCCGGTCTTCATCTCCTCGTCGGAAGGGCACCACATCGCCGGGTTCTTTTACGGGCTCCCACCTTTGGACCGAGACAATTTGGGCACGAAGTTGGCGAGCCGACGTGGCCAAGAATTGCTGTAGAATAGTGTAGTGCTATGTCTCATTGGGGTTTTAAGAAGTTGCCTTTTGGTAGAGGAAATGAACTAAACCTTTTGGAGATGGAACTTTGGGATTTTTGTGAAGACAAAAGATCAAAAATCCCCTACCAAAATTTTGGGACAGCCCCCATACAAGCTTGGCCGGCCCCTATCTTGAGGAAGGAGAGAATGGAATGCAAGAGCAAGAAATGAGTGAATGAGCCAATAATCAAGAGAGAGAGAAGGGTTATCATGAGAAGAAATGATCACTAACTTAATCCAACACTCCATCAACCATCATGAAAACCATGTCCCCACAAAAGTCAAGCCATGATGAAGTCAAGAAGTCAAATGATGGTGCAACCATCATGAAGCAACAATATGCAAAGACCACCCACCACAATACTAATTTGCACAATTGCAAATAAGCCCTCCTCCACCAATTTTCAGCCAAGGAAAGATACAAAGGAAAATGGCTGAAACGGAAAGCAAACTGGCAACTTCAGAAAAATGATCCCGTAATAAATTACAGGAAACCCCGCTACTGTAAATACATACCCGCATTTGTATTCCGACCGAATAAAAATGCAATGAGACAAAATCTACGCTGTACAATACTAGGATCCGGCTTAAACCAAATCCTGCTAGTTGTAAGTCCGCGGCGGCGCCCCGGCCGTCGATCCGACGCCGGAAACGCGGAAACAAAAATTTTGCAAACTAGCAAACCGGCACCACCGTGCACTTTTATCCCGGATCGGGCCATTAACCTAGCTACTAGCAAACAAGAAAAGAGTAGAGAAGCTATACCAAGCGATCCGTGTCCTTCGGTCTTCGTCTCCACTCCGATCTCCCGTGAAATCTCCGTCCGTCACGTCCTCGTCGGAAAGGGCACCACGTAGCCGGGTTCGTTTACGGGCTCCCACCTCTGGACCGAGGCAACTCGGGCGCGAAGTTGGCTAGCCGACGCGTCCAAGGAGTGCTGTAGATGAAGTGTAGTAGCTTGTCTCTTTGGGGTTTTAGTGAAGTAGCCTTGATGGAGGAATTGAGGAGGAGAATGAGGAAGAGCAAAGAGATATATGAAGCTAGTCTTTTTCAACCATGGAAATGAGATGAAGATAGAAATTTCCCACTCCTCAAAAATCTCCCCTCCCCCTAGTGGCCGGCCTCTAAAAATGTTGGGTGGGAAAAAGAGATGATAGAATAACTAATGGAGAAAAAGAAAAGATAATGCTAAATAAAGTCACACCAATTCTAATCCAAATCAACTTCTCATCAAATCTCATAAATGCAAGGAAAAAGACTAGAAAAGAATCTCATGATGAGGAAGCCACATAATGCAATAAAACCCCTCCACAAAAAGTAATTTGCACAATTGCAAATTACCCCCTTCCATCGAAAGTCCGGCCGTGAAAGAATAAAGGGAAATCGGCCGGAACGGAATGCAAACTGGCAACTTCAAAAAACTGATCCCGTAATAAATTACAGGAAAATCCCGCTACTGCAAATACATGCCCGCATTTGTATTCCCACTGAACACAATTGCAAAGAGACAAAATCTACACTATCTAATACTAGGATCCGGCTTAAACCAAAGCCGGCTAGTAAAAACCGTCCGATCACGATTCGTACAATACTGCACCTATTTGATCGAACCCTGCCATATCTCCATACAGCCTCTACAGTGTTTCACCCGAAACTTGAGTAACTGTGTGTGTGGTGGACTCTAAAGACTCGTCAATACTATGGCTGTGGATTTAACCACTAGCACGTCAGAGGTATAAGCCAATACGTGACGGGCTACCAGGTATTGACCAAAAGGGACGCCGATGAGCGAACTCATCCTGACACCCTACTGAGCCTGTCAGTGACAATATCCGTACAGTCCGGTCCGTTCGTCTATGAGCATCGCATGGCGGGCTTAGGGGATTGGTAAAAGTCAGACCCCCAATAGCAGTACAAGTCGTGTCGGAGTGTAGCCCAGAACACCCTGAGATACTACTGGAATACCAACCAGCAAATATCCTGCCTTGGCCAAGGACTTTTCATGTTTTGGCTCTCCTAGACACAGCGCGACCTCACCCCCAATACCGGGAGAGACGAACCCCTGCAGATCCGCTCACTGCCTCCATATGGCTCGGGACTGTACCCAACTAAAACCTGTTTGCATGTCTCCTTTGAGCGTGGTAGGGTAGTAATCAAAGCACAATGGGAACTCACACGAGACAAATGAAAATCTCAGGTCGATGAACTAACCTGTACACATGTCACCAGGGAACTGCTATCTGACTTCTGGTATAATCCCAACTAGCAGGTTCCCGGGGAGTCCTGTCTGGTGTACTCATAACCCAATGAGCACCTGTATACATCTTAGGTGAACCAACTGACACCAGTGGCTTGTGAGACTGGCCACCGCCCCTCGTCGGAGTCTCGACTGTATACACTAGTCTACTCTGGAGAATCGATGCCCCGTTTCGAAACTCCCACTACTAGGGACCTTTTAAGGATGTGCTTATAGACTCCAGCTCTCACGTATATGATCGCCCTCATACTGCTGGTAGTCAAGCAAGAATCCTAGGGGCTCTATCAACGTGCAATAGCGACTCGTAAGGTCACCTAAAGCAGTACACGATGATAGAGATAAACCAGATAGCATACTATCATCTCGAGTAAGACTGTCCTACCGGCATAGGTCCTCCTCAATCATTGCAATCACGTGCCTGTGATCCAATAATTGACTCTGAGGGCACTATATCCAACAATCTCCCACTTGCACTCAAGGCTAATTATTGCGATGTCGCATACTCTCAGCCCGTGTGATACCGAACACCCAACTCCTCTACTAGTTAGTCTCACAAAGCTCGTTTGCGAAACTATTGCGTTCGAGGAATAGCCTCAGTGAGTGGATCCGCTGTGATGTTTCTTTCTATGTCTCTCTATATCCCATGTTCGCGGAGAAAGCTATCTCCCGAAATGAGCAATACCTGTCTTAGAATGTCTGGATGTCTGATGGAACCTAGTTCATAAATGAACTCCAAATCCAAACTTCTTAGACTGTATTGTCAACTGAACTTAATCAGTATCCTGCGCCATACCTTCCCTCAGTATCCACCTGGACCACCTTTCCAAAATACCGCCCCTCGTTCGAGGGAAAACTATAACTCTGACAGCCACTCTGCCATCCATGTCACCTTGGAGGCCTGGAATGATAACCGTTTCCCGAAAGAGGCTGCCGTTATCATATCCCTAGAACATCCACCTATGTTCTAAAACTGCTTCCGACTGTTTCTCCAGGATTGGATTAATATTAACTTATTGCATCTACTGCAAGAACAACATCTGGTGTGGTACTTGACATATCATGATCAACTCAATTGCCTAAGCAAGTGATCTGCCAATCATGCGTATCCCTCTCCCTTTTAGTCTGTAAGACACCTTTAGAGAGGGTGACTCCATCACCTGCAGGTACACCACCATGCCAGGAGTCCTCCATTTTAAATACTCATAGAATGCTGTCTAAGTACCCTGATTGGGAAACTACCCAAATCTAGATCTAAAACCATAGATCTAGTAACCAGAATGTCTGATATAATATCAAAGTCCTATGTGGAGAAACCACTGTGTGACAACCAAAGAATAACCGATCGTAGTATAGGAATATCACTTCCTACTCTGTGTATGTCATCCAAATACCAGGACATCACACCCTACTACCTTCTTAACAGATCCATCCCCTATTCTGATGAAGTCAAACGTATGACTGTCACGTCAGAATTAGATGATCTATCTCCGCTATATCTGCTTTAGTCTATAAATAGACATAAGCCACCCGTCCACCAATGCTTCCGCTGCTCCCACTGACCACGATAACCCTCTGGCAAAGTCATATAGACGTACACTTCTAAAGCTAGTTTAGAACGACGCTATACTCATCCTCCTGCCGGGTCTCACAGTCTGGAACAACAGCAATGGCAAGTCTGGGTAAACAAGAACCTCCCTGCCACCGTCCTTGAGCATACCGAAGTACCTCTCGGGTGTCTGAGGTTACCCACTTTATCTGCGGAGTGGCCAATGGAATGTCAAACCAGATTGAATCTTTAGGTTCTTTATCAAATCTTCAGTAATCGTTTGCGGTTCTGGAATCACTTCCAGTTCTACTATACTCCTACTACTGTTTACTGAAAAAATCCATTTTTATTAAAACTATGGCGAGTCAAGAACAATATCACTATTGATCTTCCAGATGGTAGAAAGTCAACCCTCGTCATAGCCCGGGTCAACCCACAAACAGCCATTACAGAAACATGCCTTGAGTCATCCAGAGTCTGGTTTTAAGCATAAGTTGGACAACTCCCCATATCTTAACAATGTCAAGATATGAACTGTTCTATATCCAATACATGAACAGAGGCACTGATTTAATTGAACCAGATTCAAATCATGCAGCTGTCTCCAGTGCATGTCAACTGAATGGAGAGAGGCCGATCAGCGTTACTCAACTTAGGAATGCTTCCAATTATGAGTAACCTGAAAGAGAAGCAAGTTCTCATTACTCATTACTATCAACTGAATACCATACACAAGTATCTACATCTTCGATCACCTTGAAGAATCCCGATACTTGCAACTCCCGGTTCTCTACTTTATTCATGCACCTATAACTTCTCAAAACTCAGACCCTGTGTCTCTACGAAACACCTGTCTAAGAACTAGAGAAGTCATAAGTAAACCGAATATAGTACGAGGACCAACCCCTCTGTCCTAATGGACACTGGATAATATACAATACTTTGTATAAGTCCGCTGAGTCTAATAACTCATTCCCTGTGTGTTGTAGGTTGTAAACTGTACTTATGGTTAAGAAGAATTACACCGCTGTTCAATGCTCCTTACCTAACCATCCACTGATATAGGTAAATGTCATAGACATAATCTCAAAAAGGTATATCTCACTCTATGAAAATAGACGTACAGATATATCAATTTGAAATTGGTGCATAACAACGGATATTCAAAACCAAATATTTGCCGTCCGGCAAACAACCCAGGTGACTTCCTCAAATATCACCGATTACAACGAATTCCGATATAATGAGGATGATCACCTAATTCCCAATAACTTACTCCCACTCATCATCTGTAAAACCACACAGATGTGAGAATCATACCTGGTAAATACATACCCTGGAGCAAGTGTCTAATTGGGAAATCAGTTTTCATTTAACAGTACACAGTGAAACTGAAACATTAAAATGTTTCGATGGGGTATCCTGGTATTCCTAGTAATGCCTCTTCCATTATCCAGATTCACAATTGTAACCGTATAATTCTTTGCCACTTCTCCAAATCCCTTTTTATGTCTTTAGTCATTACCTTCTGTACACCCCTTTAGGCCAAATGGTTTTCTTCCTTCCCTACCGTTCGGCACCAGCCTATGGTTTGGAAGAAGACTATCCAATAAGCATAATGGGTGTACTGTCCTAATCCTAGGAGCACTTGCGATGCGAGAGAAGGTGAAGATAAAAGACAACCGAATGAACCTTATTCCTATTTCTCCTGAGCCAGGATCCATCCCAAACTGGAACAAGTTCCTTTCAAGTTCGTATATAACCATACGATGGATTATCCAATAAACTTGGGATCTTCGTAGTGATACGGAGTGTCCTGGAGAAATACAAAGGTGATTTAGGATTGGCGAAGAAATATTTGGTTTGGTCGTGAATAGCAGTCGCAGTTTACTTTGCCCTCTTACTAATCCCTTTCTTTGTCTTTACATAATACCTTCTGTACACCACCGTTAGGCTAATTGGTTTTCTTCATTCCCTACCGGTCGGCACCTGCCTATGGTTTGGAAGAAGAATATCCAATTTGCGTAATAGGTGTACTATCTCCTAAACAAGGAGTACTCGCAACCTGAGAGAAGGTAAAAGGAAAAGACAACTGAATAGTCCTATTCGTTTTCTCCAGAACCGGAAACCATCCTCGAATTCCTTCGAGTTCGTATATAACCATACGATGGTTTTGTCCAATGGAAGTGGACGTTCGTAGTAATACGGGGTGTCCTGGAGAAAAGGGTAAAAGTTGGAGTGGCATTGAGGTTTGCAACTCTGACAATCCAAAAGCCAGTGTTAAGAAGGTTCGGTCAACTTGGTCACTGAGTCATAGTCTAGGGTGGGGTCAATGGTCGCTGCCAAAGAGAGAGAGAAAAGAAACACTCAGCGTGCACTCTAGCCTAGATCAGAATGGTTATCACTTTATCTAATCTGGAAACCTCCCACTGTAACGTCAAATTCTTCTCCAAACCTGAAAGAAGAATTAGCCGGGATCACCCGAGGAATAAACCAACTCATCAGTGGGAATCGGGATCCAACTATCATCGCATGATAACGTGATGGAATCCGCTCATGCTATCACACTCCAGAAGGTATGCGCATATCTGGCAAGTTTCAGTTCTTTTGAAACTCCCGATGTGGATTTTTTCCCCATGCTCTTATGACCTTGTCTAAGGCCAACAAATCATAAGTCACATGTCAAGTTCTACCCGTCATTGCCTAGGTTGATTTGAACCCACCCGTACAAGCCCTTGACTAGGGCCATCAAGGCTATACGACTGTCCCAAACAAACGCATCTATCTATGCAGCAGATGAACACCCAATAGCTACCAAACACTGTGCCTTGACTATGACCAACAAACACAGCTTGAATACTATTGACTATCCATATGAAACGACGGAGGGCTACGAATGGTTTCTGGTGAAAACCTTTAACGTAATGAACTTGATATCGTTGAAGGAACTAATAGCTTTATAAAAATATAGTAACGAAAACCTTTGCTAAAGAGGTCACTCCCGATGAAGGGATCTCGGCTCTTTCCCCGTAGAATGAGGTGCAGGATATTCCAACTGAATACCACGATGCAAAGCAAAAGTAATCGGCTATAGTGAAGTTATTGCCCTGACGCAAACTTTTGTCTAAGGGGTCACTCCCGGTGAAGGGATCTCGGCCCTTGCCTCGTCGACTGAGGAGCAGGATATTCCAACTGAATACCACGATGCAAAACAAAAGAGAATGTCCTTGCAATAACAGCTTTTTGAAAAGTGTTCCAACAACATCAGAATAGGTTTGTTTATCTTGCATTGATCCGAATCAACGCAATCCCATCAATTGATCACACCACAAAGAACGAAAATAATGACGTACGTATATGCCATCCGCATTCGCCACTGGGTCCCGTCATCACCCGTTAGGTTAGCTAACTAACGACAGAGCGGGGACAGGACTAGCGCGGATGCAAAACATATACAACATCTACTAGTATATATATAATATATAATTTTCGCTCAAGGCGTAAAAAAAATGCAGCATCACAGAAATGTACAGCATCACAGAACAATACAGATATCTGGGATCCCCGGGTTTCATAGAGTCGCTACTGAAACCCGACGTTCCCCTGGTCGTGTGGATAGCCTGTACAATGAGATCCTAGACCCCTACGGGCGCGGCAAGTCACCCGCCAAAACCTGAAGCGAGGCAGCCCCCTTCAGCAACGTGAATGGACCACCCAGCACTTCACGGAATCCGGTAACTTAGGCACCCCTCCTGGGTCAACCTATACCCCCTACGAGTGCGGCGAACAGCCCGCCAATTCTAGAGTGAAGCCCCCTCCGTCTCAAAGCCATGAGATGCGGGCTCGTTGCCCTCTAGAACCCGGCTATCCGTGCACCCCTCCGCGGGGTAATCCTAGTACAGAAAGTAAAATATATATACAAAGGGTACATCGACCGCAACCTGGTCGTGCCCCAAAAGAATAATACAAACAGGCAGTGACGGCAGTCCACATGTCGGACGCTCGCCCCGCAATATCAAATGTACATAATACAACAAAACTGTACTAATATTGCACCCAGGCTATCCCCACGACCGATCCGCAACATCACAGCACAACACAGAATATCAACGTGAATGTCACGTTCGCAAATCCGTCTAAAAGGGCTATAGCAGTTAGACATGATTTACTGATCGAGTGATATTCACGGTCGCGGATATAATGTAAATACTGTGAACTAGCATGTTTAAAATATCCGAACGAACAAATTTATCGAAGTGGGCCCCAAGCACTACTGTAGCACTTACAGAAAATCTGGGCCCAAAAAGAATATCCCAAGACCCCTATTTTCAACTCATAAGATATCTGCAAAATTTTGGTCAAATGATCTGTCAAAAGCGCGGCGGAACCGCGGCCCAAGCATGGGTTTGGCCGCGGTTCCGCGGCGATATGGTGAGATCACGTGATCAATTTTTCACAGATTGCTTATAATTCCTTGCACAGTATTCTTCAACAACCTGAAAAATTTTTAGAGCTGAAAAAATTTCGACAGAGAACACATATACAAAAAATACGGATTTTGGGATTTTGATCGATTGAGGCTTTAAATATACTAGAGCAAGCTAGGTAGGTTAATGGCGTGTCTCTGATACCAATGTAAGTCCGCGGCGGCGACCCGGCCGTCGATCCGATGCTGGAAACGCGGAAACAAAAATTACGCAACCATGGAAATGAGATGAAGATAGAAATTTCCCACTCCTCAAAAATCTTCCCTCCCCCTAGTGGCCGGCCTCTAAATGTTGGGTGGGAAAAAGAGATGATAAAATAACTAATGGAGAAAAAGAAAAGATAATGCTAAATAAAGTCACACCAATTCTAATCCAAATCAACTTCTCATCAAATCTCATAAATGCAAGGAAAAAGACTAGAAAAGAATCTCATGATGAGGAAGCCACATAAGGCAATAAAACCCCTCCACAAAAAGTAATTTCCACAATTGCAAATTACCCCCTTCCATCGAAAGTCCGGCCGTGAAAGAACAAAGGAAAACCGGCCGGAACGGAATGCAAACTGGCAACTTCAAAAAACTGATCCCGTAATAAATTACAGGAAAACCCCGCTACTGCAAATACATGCCCGCATTTGTATTCTAACTGAACACAAATGCAACGAGACAAAATCTACACTATCTAATACTAGGATCCGGCTTAAGCCAAAGCCGGCTAGTAAAAACCGTCCGATCACGATTCGTGCAATACCGCACGTATCTGATCGAACCCTGCCATATCTCCATACGGCCTCTACAGCGTTTCGCCCGAAACTTGAGTAACTGTGTGTGTGGTGGACTCTAAAGACTCGTCAATACTATGGCTGTGGATTTAACCACTAGCACGTCAGAGATATAAGCCAATACGTGACGGGCTACCAGGTATTGACCAAAAGGGACGTCGATGAGCGAACTCATCCTG
The DNA here is from genome assembly GCA_030015575.1 of Agapanthus africanus. Taxonomy (NCBI): domain Eukaryota; kingdom Viridiplantae; phylum Streptophyta; class Magnoliopsida; order Asparagales; family Amaryllidaceae; genus Agapanthus; species Agapanthus africanus. The sequence continues at coordinate 273,194,422 of CM057348.1, forward strand.
ACACCCTACTGAGCCTGTCAGTGACAATATCCGTACAGTCCGGTCCGTTCGTCTATGAGCATCGCATGGCGGGCCTAAGGGGTTGGTAAAAGTCAGACCCCCAATAGCGGTACAAGTCGTGTCGGAGTGTAGCCCAGAACACCCTGAGATACTACTGGAATACCTACCAGCAAATCTCCTGCCTTGGCCAAGGACTTTTCATGTTCTGGCTCTTCTAGACACAGCGCGACCTCACCCCCAATACCGGGAGAGACGAACCCCTGCAGATTCGCTCACTGCCTCCATGTGGCTCGGGAATGTACCCAACTAAAACCTGTTTGCACGTCTCCTTTGAGCGTGGTAGGGTAGTAATCAAAGCACAGTGGGAACTCACACGAGACAAATGACGATCTCAGGTCGATGAACTAACCAGTACACATGTCACCAGGGAACTGCTATCTGACGTCTGGTATAATCCCAACTAGCAGGTTCCCGGCGAGTCCTGTCCAGTGTACTCATAACCCAATGAGCACCTGTATACATCTTAGGTGAACCAACTGACACCAGTGGCTTGTGAGACCGGCCACCGCCCCTCGTCGGGGTCTCGACTGTATACACTAGTCTAGTCTGGAGAATCGATGCCCTGTCTCAAAACTCCCACGACTAGGGACCTTTTAAGGATGTGCTTATAGACTCCAGCTCTCACGTATATGATCGTCCTCATACTGCTGGTAGTCAAGCAAGAATCCTAGGGGCTCTATCAACGTGCAATAGCGACTCGTAAGGTCACCTAAAGCAGTACACGATGATAGAGATAAACCAGATAGCATACTATCATCTCGAGTAAGACTGTCCTACCGGCATAGTGATTGGTCTGGATTTCACGATCAAAAATATAATTACCGCAATCAGAAACGGCGTCGCTTCGCAGCTAGCCGGTGAGTGCGGGTCGATCCACAGAGACGGGTAAATTCCTTTAGTGTGTCTTAACGAGTTGATTCTATTTGTAGTTTTGGTTTTATAAAAATCTAGATCTAAAACTTAATTAATCTAATTTAAATTCTTGCTAGGGTTAGGCTTAGAGGAAGTTTTGGAGATTGATGTTTCCTCACCGCTTTCAATGCCGTATTCTAGATCCATTAGGTGTTATAGTAATTATCGATAAAGTGGATACGACTCTTTTGGGAAGATGTTTTCTTCCTCTAGATTCGTATCCTTCCTTTATCGTTAATTACCCTAACCCCCATGGAAAACGCGCGCAACCGGCCCTTTATACTGCGGTTCACCGTTACCTCGAGGGGTAGGGTGCCGCAGGGAGCGGTTGTGCGCGCATGCATGGAGTTCTTAATGGGTTAGTTTAATATGGCATTGAAAGGGGTGAGAGATCTCATCTCTCAACCCTTTCCCTAAGGCTAACCCTAACAAGCGAGGAGACTACTCGCTCATTAGGGGATGAAATAACATTAAAAGAATAAAAGAAAAACACTTACTAATGGTGATGGCTCCCTCCAAGCGATAAAGAACAGATCTGAATGTCACTTCCAGAATTTCTGAATTTTATTTATTGAAAAGAGGCATACAATTTTTAGATCTAAAATTACAATTTATAGGAAAATAGGAAACCTAGGGCTACAGACTCTCGCACATGCAAAATTACAGATTTGACCCCTGAAAATCCCAACACCAAAACAGTTGCGCCGCCTCAGAAAATCTGCACCGACACGTGTTCCTAACGGCCGCGGAACCGCGGCGCCAGCATGGGTTTGGCCGCGGTTCCGCGGCCAAACTGAGGACTTGGGCTGTGGGCTTTTGTGGGCTTTCTGTTTCTATAGTCTTTTTCTCTTTTAGGATTCTAGGTATTCTCCAGATATTTCAGTGAATATTTGTAGCGATCTTTCAACCGTTCCCATGACATTTTGGACCTTGCACTGTTCTCTGACTAGGCGTGACTAGGATCGGTCTGCTTGTTGGTCAAAAGTCCCTTTTTATGTTGTTTTGTGTCTTTTTTCACTGTATTTGCTCCAGAAACCTGTAACCTGTAATATGCAACAAACGTGCGTCAAGAGTACCTGTTTATTTATAAAAAGGGTAAGAATAGGGGAATGATAAATGCAATATTATGGTCTGAACAAATACCCCCAAACTTACCTTTTGCTCGTCCTCGAGCAAACTTATTATTTATTCACTAAAATCCTAACCGCACTTTCGCAGGGAAACGCGATTGCACTGAGCACGTGCAACAAGCCGTTAAACCTCTAGGTGTCCCTAGTAGGAGGAGTGTTGTCTCCTGAGGGTTTTCAGCGGATACTACCCACAAAATCCTATCAACTCGGCCCATTGACTTTTGTTCTCCAATTAGGTTTTCTAATAAGGAATTATATTATCTTTTACTTGCAAATTATCCACCCATATTCTTCACGCTTCCTTATTATTTAACTTAAGATTATATATGTTATGTAGACCTACTTAGCTTTCGGCATCTCTTAAGTCTTCCTTCTAGGGTTTCATCTCCACTTAGGAATTTCTATCAACTCTATTAAAAATACAAGTTCTATTCTTCATTCCTTTCTCTTATCTAGATTCCAATCACATACCCCTACGTGTGTGTATAGATCACCCCTACACTTGGAGATTCAAATCAAGCAATCATGCCCTTATCCATTGTCCAAAGTACTAATTAGTTGGTGAATGAAATTTGCTTACACATCCTTCATGTGACCGTTAATACTTCTTGAGGTACCAACAACCGATTACAAGATGCGTTTGCACTTTAAAGCGTACTTCCTAGTCCTTGCAACACCCAAGGCTTTAGCAGTGACTCCCAAACCAGTTGGTCTAAGGCACTAGGTGATGAAGCACCCTCGCTAAATATTTTTCTATTTTTACAGCCTTAAGTAATCACAAAAACCAGTGTCCATTTTTTCTTTATTCACTTTTTTTTTCTTTTTATTTTCATTGTACTAAGGACTTTAGACAAGAGCATTTCAAGGTCTCTTCTACTATTCCAAGTTTCAAGGTGCGTGAATGTGCAAATTGTAGGGTATACATTTTCAGAATCTAGACTTAAGCTAGGAACTATCTTTCAAACTTATACTCTAATAAGAACATCAATATTCTTCCCTTGTTTCGACTTAGCCCAAGAAGTGAACCCAAAATATGCCTATTTCTAAATAAACTACAAGGCATATACTTTCTACCGTTAAACTTTAAGGAGGGTTATTTTTAGGGTTTTTAATTTACTAAGTCTAAGATCTAGTTGTTCCTAGCCAGTTAACCCATTCGTCAAACTCAAGTCAATTAGCCAAAATTGAATACAATTATTTTTATAATTTTTTGAAATTTTTCAAATTTTTATAGATTTTCAAATAAGTATGCAAATGCAAAAATATGTACAAATGAATGCGAAGGAAGAAGACGTACCGAGCATACCCCCAAACTTGAACTTGACAGTGTCCTCACTGTCATGCTAAACCAAGAGGGTCAAGATACCGATACTCCCCTGTTTATTTATTTATAGTTTTTTAATGTTTTGAATTTTTTTTTTTTTTTTTTATAGAAAAAGAAAACAAAAGGATATATACATATATACAAAGGTTCCCCCCAAACTTAAGCTTGGCCTTACACAAGCCAAAGGTTAGCACCAACCATTCAAAGATCTTATCATGGTAATGGTAGAGTTGGTGCAAGAATGGGACGGAAAGAAAAGAGATGAAAAGCACGCGAGACCGTGTGGAAAGAAAAATGGTAGAGTACGGTCTCGGTGGAAGAGAAGAATGGCGGAAAGGAGAAAGAAGTGGAGTACGATCTTGAGGGTGTAAATCGAGTGAATAAATTAGCGCAATATGTGATGAACGATGTGTTAAAAGCGATTGCGCTAACCTACCAACTCGTCGTGCAATGGGGTCAAATCCCTCAAGATTCGCAAGAAAACATGGGTACGCCGAACTTGGTATCGGAGATGAAAGCGTAACGGTCATTTGTTCGGTCGGAACAATAGGAAGGAGGGAGGGTGATATAACAGTCAAAGGTTCAGGAGGCTGAATTGGAAAATCCGACACATCCAATAAAAATGGTTCAACCTCGATATTATCCTCAAGACTCTCCTCAGTACTATCCTCAATATTTAATTCATCCATGCCATTATCATCAAAATCTAGACGCATATGAGATTCGGGATAAACATTTAATAACTCAGGATGATGATTTGAACATAAAATTTCTATTAAATCGACAGGTTCATCATCCGAAATATTCCCGGCGTCTATATCCTCAATCAAGTGAAAATCAATTTCTTTAGACACTTCATCCACAGCATGGATATTTATCAATGTAGGTTCTAGAGTGGAGGTGTAAAGATCGAAAGGATTAGGTGCGGTTTCACTCGAAAGGGGTTCCTTACAATTTGGCAAATCAAACACTACAAAATCGCACAACTCATTTTTATTTTCAACTGGTGAATCATTTGGAACAATCGATGGAAAACCGGAGTTGTGGGCTTCAATTGGGTAAGGGTAGGTTTGATTTGAAAATCCTCTCTCATTCTCACTCTGTCCAACTGCCGTCTTATACATTGAAAAATTCGGAACTAGCGGGACACTAGCTACCGGTTCACTAGGTTGCTTAAGGGCGGCCATGGATGCTTCCACATTCCTCATTATTCTATTTGTTACAGCAATATATGCTTCCAACGACTCTTCCAAACTAGACTTAGGTGGTGAGGGGGTTTCAGTAAAAGATTCAAAATTAGTTGGGTATGTGAAACTCCCTAATGGCTGTGTTGAAACAGTGTCTAGTGAAGGTGGGAAGGTCGGGTATGACTGGTAGGAAGTGGGTGGTAAGACAGGAGTAGGGTCAACATATGAATAAGAAGGTGAATAATCGTGCGGATCCCTAAAACTAGATGAGTGGAGAGGGGTGAAAGATCGACTGCGAGATTGAGCAATATGCCCAGCAATGGACATCGGCCTAGGAGTGACAGAAGGACTTGAAGAAGTGGTATCAACATATTTAGGTTGCAAAGGTTGACTCGGTTGACACAAAGTGGGTTGAAAAGTAAAACTGTTTCTCCTAGACTCCTCTATGTGATCTTTCAAAGATTTTTTTGGCAAGGAGGGATCGTTTTTAAATTGACCGAAACAATTGACGAACGACGCAAAGTTAGGTTCGGGATACCAAAATTCGGCAAGAGATTTATGATGTGGTGTACCCATGATGGAAGAATGCTAGGGTTTCTTAGCGACAAAATTTTTGCAAGTTTTTAAAAGATTTTTTTTTTCTTTATTTTTTTTTTATTGGAGAGTTTTGCAATAAGGTTTTAGAAAATGGACTCGTGACACAACTGAATCAACCACATATGCACAATCAGACCTAGATCTAGGGTTGCCTAGGTCTACTAGACAGCTCCTAACTAGGGCTAGAAATAGACCTCAAACCGCCTCTTCACGGACAAGCACGGCCAGGTAAGTGGGAAGGAACCACCACTACAGTGGGCCTAATTAATAACCACTAGCCTAGACACCGCAATGTCGGTTAGGATAAACGGCTGATACCTACCCTAGTCCTTTTCCTATTGAGCTCGCTGTCCTTAGGTCTGAGTCTAATCTTTTTTAATTAAAGGTGGTCGATGCAAGATGCTTTAGGTGTTTTCTGGGGTCCTGGGAAGGGTGATGAAATCCCCACCCAATCTGAATTTGGTCAAATAGCCCCTTAAGTCCGATTAAATTATGCAAAACAAATAAAATCACTTGCAATCAATTTTAGCGCGGCGCAAAGAAACCTGCAGAAATCTGTTATTTAGAAGGGGGAGAAAGACTCTTTACGCAAAGAAATCCTGCAGAAAGATTTTTACAGAGAGATATATTTCAGGTTACAGAGGGGAGAATGAGGATCAAACCCACAAAATTTAATGCGCAGACGTGGCACTAGAAGCGCGGATCCGCGGCGTATTGCCCCATTATGCGGCGGAAGAGCGGCAATATGAGGAGATCAGCCTCTGGAAATTTTTGTACGTCTCTGTACTTTCAGCTTCTCTCTGTTCTTATGTAACAAATTTTGATTTGCCCTCTGTAAAATTCCAGATCCTTGATTCTTCGCTGTTCCTGCAAGATCCAAAAGATACACCCTTCAAACAGATCAAATTTGATTATTTTTTTTTTTTTTTTTATATTTTCAGATTTTTATAATTTTTAAAATTTATATCAACCCGAAAATTCACAAAAAGAAAGATTACGCCGTCCCCGGCAACGGCGCCATTTGATTGGTCTGGATTTCACGATCAAAAATATAATTACCGCAATCAGAAACGGCGTCGCTTCGCAGCTAGCCGGTGAGTGCGGGTCGATCCACAGAGACGGGTAAATTCCTTTAGTGTGTCTTAACGAGTTGATTCTATTTGTAGTTTTGGTTTTATAAAAATCTAGATCTAAAACTTAATTAATCTAATTTAAATTCTTGCTAGGGTTAGGCTTAGAGGAAGTTTTGGAGATTGATGTTTCCTCACCGCTTTCAATGCCGTATTCTAGATCCATTAGGTGTTATAGTAATTATCGATAAAGTGGATACGACTCTTTTGGGAAGATGTTTTCTTCCTCTAGATTCGTATCCTTCCTTTATCGTTAATTACCCTAACCCCCATGGAAAACGCGCGCAACCGGCCCTTTATACTGCGGTTCACCGTTACCTCGAGGGGTAGGGTGCCGCAGGGAGCGGTTGTGCGCGCATGCATGGAGTTCTTAATGGGTTAGTTTAATATGGCATTGAAAGGGGTGAGAGATCTCATCTCTCAAAGCTTTCCCTAAGGCTAACCCTAACAAGCGAGGAGACTACTCGCTCATTAGGGGATGAAATAACATTAAAAGAATAAAAGAAAAACACTTACTAATGGTGATGGCTCCCTCCAAGCGATAAAGAACAGATCTGAATGTCACTTCCAGAATTTCTGAATTTTATTTATTGAAAAGAGGCATACAATTTTTAGATCTAAAATTACAATTTATAGGAAAATAGGAAACCTAGGGCTACAGACTCTCGCACATGCAAAATTACAGATTTGACCCCTGAAAATCCCAACACCAAAACAGTCGCGCCGCCTCAGAAAATCTGCACCGACACGTGTTCCTAACGGCCGCGGAACCGCGGCGCCAGCATGGGTTTGGCCGCGGTTCCGCGGCCAAACTGAGGACTTGGGCTGTGGGCTTTTGTAGGCTTTCTGTTTCTATTGTCTTTTTCTCTGTTAGGATTCTAGGTATTCTCCAGATATTTCAGTGAATATTTGTAGCGATCTTTCAACCGTTCCCATGACATTTTGGACCTTGCACTGTTCTCTGACTAGGCGTGACTAGGATCGGTCTTCTTGTTGGTCAAAAGTCCCTTTTTATGTTGTTTTGTGTCTTTTTTCACTGTATTTGCTCCAGAAACCTGTAACCTGTAATATGCAACAAACGTGCGTCAAGAGTACCTGTTTATTTATAAAAAGGGTAAGAATAGGGGAATGATAAATGCAATATTATGGTCTGAACACATAGGTCCTCCTCAATCATTGCAATCACGTGCCTGTGATCCAATAATTGACTCTGAGGGCACTATATCCAACACTAGTATTATCCGTCCGATCATGATCCGTGCAATACCGCTCCTATCTGATCGAACCCTGCCATATCTCCATACGGCCTCTACAGCGTTTCGCCCGAAACTTGAGAAACGGTCTGTGGGGGACTCTAAAGACTCGTCAATACATTGGTTGTGGATTTAACCACTAGCACGTCAGAGGTATTAGCCATACGTAACGGGCTACCAGGTATTAAACAAAAGGGACGTCGATGAGCGAACTCATCCTGACACCCTACTGAGCCCGTCAGTGACAATATCCGTACAGTCCAGTCCGTTCATCTATGAGCATCGCATGGCGGGCCTAGGGGTTGGTAAAAGTCAGACTCCCAAAAGCGGTACAAGTCGTGTCGGAGTGTAGCCCAGAACACTCTGAGATACTACTGGAATACCTACCAGTAAATCTCTTGCCTTGGCCAAGGACTTCATGTAATGGCTCTCCTAGACACCGCGTGACCTCACCCCCAATACCGGGAGAGACGAACCCCTGCAGATCCGCTCACTGCCTCCATATGGCTCAGGACTGTATCCAACTAAAACCTGTTTGCACGTCTCCTTTGAGCGTGGTAGGGTAGTAATCAAAGTATAGTGGGAACTCACACGAGACAAATGACGATCTCAGGTCGATGAACTAACCTGTACACATGTCACCAGCGAACTGCTATCTGACGTCAGGTATAAGACCAACTAGCATGTTCCTGACGAGTCCTGTCCGGTGTACTCATAACCCAATGAGCACCTGTATACATCTTAGGTGAACCAACTGACACCGGTGGCTTGTGAGACCGGCCACCGCCCCTCGTCGGGGTCTCGACTGTATATACTAGTCTACTCTGGAGCATCGATGCCCTGTCTCGAAACTCCTTCGACTAGGGACCTTTTAAGGATGTGCTTATAAACCCCAGCTCCCACGTATATGATCGCCCTCATACTGCTGGCAGTCAAGCAAGAATCCTATGGGCTCTATCAACGCGCAATAGTGACCTGTAAGGTCACCTAAAGCAGTAAACGATGATAAAGATAAACCAGATAGCATACTATCATCTTGAGTAAGACTGTCCTACTGGGACAGGTCCTCCCTTAATCATTGCAATCACGTGCCTGTGATCCAATAATTGACTCTGAGGGCACTATCTCCAACAATCACCCTCTTGCACTAGAGGCTAATTATTGTGATGTCGCATACTCACAGCCCGTGTGATACCGAACACCTAACTCCTCTACTAGTCAGTCTCACAAAACTCGTTTGCGAAACTAATGCGTTTGAGGAATAGCCTCAGTGAGTGGATCCGCCTTGATGTTTCTTTCTATGTCTCTCTATATCTCAAGTTCGCGGGGAAAGCCATCTCCCGAAATGAGCAATACCTGTCTTAGAATGTGTCTGGATGTCTGTTGGAACCTAGCTTATAAATGAACTCCAAATCCAAACTTCTTAGACTGTATCGTCAACTGAACTTAATCAGTATCCTGCGCCATCGTTCCCTTAGTATCCACCTGGACCACCTGTCCAAAATACTGCCCCTCGTCAGAAGGAAAACTATAACTCTGACAACGTCTCTATCATCCATGTTACCTTGGAAGCCCGGAGTGATAACTGTCTCCTAAAAGAGACTGTTGTTATCATATCCCTAGAACATCAACTTATGTTCTAAAACTGCTTCCGTTCGTTTCTCCAGGATTGGATCAATATCAATTTATTGCATCCACTGCAAAAACAACATCTGGTGTGGTACTTGACATCTCATGATTGACTCAATTGCCTAAGCAAGTGATCTGCCAATCATGCACATCCCTCTCCCCTTTAGTCTGTAAGACACCTTTAGAGAGGGTGATTCCATCACCTGCAGGTATACTACCGTACCAGGAGTCGTCCATTCTAAAAACTCTTAGAATGCTGTCTAAGTACCCTGATTGGGAAACCACCCAAATCTAGATCTATAGATCTAGTAACCAGAATGTCTTGATATTGTACCCAATTCCTATGTGGAGAAACCACTGTGTGACAACCAAAGTATAACCGAGCAACATCACTTCCTACTCTGTGTATGTCATCCAAATACCAGGACATCACACCCTACTACCTTCTTAACAGATCCATCCCCTATTCTGATGAAGTCAAACCTATGACTGTCATATCAGAAATAGATGATCTATCTCCGCTATATCTGCTTTAGTCTATAAATAGACATAAGCCACTTGTCCACCATGCTTCCGCTGCTCCCACCGACTACGACAACCCTCTAGCAGAGTCATATAGACGTACACTTCTAAAGCCAGTTTAGAACAACGCTATACTAATCCTCCTGCCGGGTCTCACAGTCTGGAACAACAGCAATGGCAAGTCTGGGTAAATAAGAACCTCCCTATCACCGTCCTTGAGGCTACTGGAGTACCTCTCGGGTGCCTGAGGTTACCCACCGTATCTGCGGAGTGGCCAATGGAATGTCAAACCAGATTGAATCTTTAGGTTCTTATCAAATTTTCAGTAATCGTTTGCGGTTCTGGAATCACTTCCAGTTCTACCATATTCCCACTACTATTTTCTGAAAAAATCTATTTTTATTAAAACTGTGGCGAGTCTAGAACAATATCACTATTGATCTTCCAGATGGTAGAAAGTCAACCCTCGTCATAGCCTGGGTCAACCCACAAACAGCCATTACATAAATGTGCCTTGAGTTATCTAGAGTCTGGTTTTAAGCATAAGCCGGACAACTCCCCGTACCTCAACAATGTCAAGATATGAACTGTTATATATCCAATACAGAAACAGAGGCACTGATTTAATTGAACCAGATTCAAATCATGCAGCTGTCTCCAGTGCATGTAAACTAAATGGAAAGAGGCCGATCAGCGTTACTCAACTTAGGAATGCATCTAGATATGAATAACCAGAAAGAGAAGCAAGTTCTCTTAAAAATTACTATCAACTGAATACCCTACACAAGTATCTACATCTTCGATCACTTTGAAGAATCTCGATACTTGCAACACCTGGTTCTCTACTTTATTCATATACCTATAACTTCTCAAAACTCAGACCTTGTGTTTCTACAAAACACTTATCTAAGAACTAGAGAAGTGATAAGTAAACCGAATATAGTATGAGGACTAACCCCTCTGTCCTAATGGACACTGGACAACATACAATACTCTGTATAAGTCCCTTGAGTCTAATAACTCATTCTCTGTGTGTTGTAGGTTGAAAACAGTACTTATGGTTAAGAAGAATTACATCGCCGTTTAATGCTCCTTACCTAACCATCCACTGATATAGGTAAATGTCATAGACATAATTTCAAAAAGTTACATCTCACTCTATAAAAATAGACGTACAGATATATCAATTTGAAATTGGTGCATAGCAACGGATATTCAAAACCAAATATTTGCCGATCGGCAAACAGCACGGGCGATTTCCTCAAATATCACCAATTACAACGAATTCCGATATAATGAGGATGATCACCTTATTCCCAATAACTTACTCCCACTCATCATCTGTAAAACCATACAGATGTGAGAATCATTCTTGGTAAATACATACCCTGGAGTAAGGGTCTAATTGGGAAATCAGTTTTCTTTTAACAGTACACAGTGAAACTGAAACATTGAAATGTTTCGATGGGGTATCCGGGTATTCCTAGTAATGCATCTTCCATTATCCAGATTCACAACTGTAACCGTATATTTCTATGCCATCTCTCCAAATCCCTTTATATGTCTTTAGTCATTACCTTCTGTACACCCCTTTAGGCTAAATGGTTTTCTTCCTTCCCTACCGTTCGGCACCAGCCTATGGTTTGGAAGAAGACTATCCAATAAGCGTAATGGGTGTACTGTCCTAATCCTAGGAACACTCGAAATGCGAGAGAAGGTGCAGATAAAAGACAACCGAATAAACCTTATTCCTATTTCTCCTGAACCAGAATCCATCCCCGAACTGGAAGAAGTTCCTTTCGAGTTCGTATATAACCATACGATGGAGTATCCAATAAACTGTGGATCTTCATAGTGACACGGAGTGTCCTGGAGAAATACAAAGGTGATTTAGGATTGGCGAAGAAATACTTGGTTTGGTTGTGAATAGCAGTCGCATTTTACCTAGCCCTCTTACTAATCCCTTGATATGTCTTTACTTAATACCTTCTGCACACCATCATTATGCTAATTGGTTTTCTTCATTCCCCACCGTTCGGCACCAGCCTAAGGTTTGGAAGAAGACTATCCAATTTGCGTAAAAGGTGTACTATCTCCTAAACCAAGGAGTACTCGCAACCTGAGAGAAGGTAAAAGGAAAAGACAACTGAATAGTCCTATTCGTTTTCTCCAGAACCGGAAACCATCCTCGAATAAATTCCTTCGAGTTCGTATATAACCATACGATGGTTTTATCCAATGGAAGTGGACGTTCGTAGTAATATGGGGTGTCCTGGAGAAAAGGGTAAAAGTAGGAGTGGCAATGAGGTTTGTAACTCTGACAATCCAAAAGCCAGTGTTTAAGAAGGTTCGGTTAATTTTGGTCACTGAGTCATAGTCAAGGGTCGGGTCAAGGTCGCTGCCAGAGAGAGAGAAAAGAAACACTCAGCGTGCACTCTAACCTAGATCAGAATGGTTATCACATTATCTAATCAGGAAATCTCCCACTGTATCGTCAAATTCTCCTCCAAACCTGAAAGAAGAAGTAGTCAGGATCACCAGAGGAGTAAACCAACTAATCAGTGGGAATCGGGATCCAACTATCATCGCATGATAACGTGACGGACTCCGCTCACGTTATCACACTCCAGAAGGTATGCGCATATTTGGCAAGTTTCAGTTTCTTTAGAAACTCCCGATGTGATTTTTGCTCCATGCTCTTATGACCTTGGCGTGAGGTCAAAATATCATAAGTCACATGTCAAGTTCTACCCATCATTGTCCAGGTTAATTTGAACCCACCCGTACATACCCTTGATGTAGGCCAAAACAGTAGTACGACTGTCCCAAACCAACGCATTCTATCTATGCAACAGATAAATATCCGGCAGCTACCAATCACTATGCCTTGGCGTGAGGTCAAAATACATAGCTTGAATACTACCGAATATTTAACTGAAATGATGGAGGGCTACGAATGGTTTCTGGCGAAAACCTTTAACGTAATGAACTTGATATCGTTGAAGGAACTGGATAGCTTTATAAAAATATAGTGGCGAAAACCTTTGCTAAAGAGGTCACTCCCGGTGAAGGGATCTCGGCTCTTTCCCCGTAGAATGAGGTGCAGGATATTCCAACTGAATACCACGATGCCAAGCAAAAGTAAACGACTATAGTGAAGTTATTGCCCTGACGCAAACTTCTGTCCAAGGGGTCACTCCCGGTGAAGGGATCTCGGCCCTTGTCTCGTCGACTGAGGTGCAGGATATTCCAACTGAATATCACTGTGCAAAACAAAAGAGAACGTCCTTGCAATAACAGCTTTTTGAAAAGTGTTCCAACAACATCAGAATAGGTTTGTTTAGCTTGCATTGATCCGAATAAACGCAGTCCCATCAATTGATCACACCAATAAAGAACGAAAATAATGATGTACGTATATGCCATCCGCATTCGCCACTGGGTCCCGTCATTACCCGTTATGTTACTTAACTAACGACAGAGCGGGGACTGGATTAGCGCAGATGCAAAACATATACAACATCTACTAGTATATATATCAATATATAATATTCGCTCAAGGCGTGATAAAATGCAACATCACAGAAAAGTAATAAGTATCACAGAACAATACAGATATCTGGGATCCCCGGGTTTCATAGAGCCGCTACTGAAACCCGACGTTCCCCTGGTCGTGTGGATAGCCTGTGCAATGAAATCCTAGACCCCTACGGGCACGGCAAGTTACCCGCCAAAACCTGAAGCGAGGCAGCCCCCTTCAGCAACGTGAATGGACCACCCAACACTTCACTGAATCCGGTAACTTGGGCACCCCTCCTTGGGTCAACCTGTACCCTCTACGGGTGCGGCGAATAGCCCGCCAATTCTAGAGTGAGGTCCCCTCCGTCTCAACGCCATGAGATGCGGGCCCGTTTCCCTCTAGAACCCAGCTATCCGTGCACCCCATCTTGGGGTAATCCTAGTACAGAAAGTAAAATATACATACAACGGGTACATCGACCTCACCCCGGTCGTGCCCCAAATTAATAATATACAAACAGGCAGTGACGGCGGTCCACATGTCGGACGCTCGCCCCGCAATATCAAATGTACATAATATAACCAAACTGTACTAACATTGCATCCAGGCTATCCCCCACGACCAATCCGCAACATCACAGCACAACACAGAACATCATCGTGAATGTCACGTTCGCAAATCCGTCTAAAAGGGCTATAGCAGTTAGACAGGATTTACCGATCAAATGACATTCACGGTCGCAGATATAATGTAAATACTGTGAACTAACATGTTTAAAATTTTCGATCGATTAAATTTTCCCAAGTGGGCCCCAAGCACTACTGTAGCACTCAAAAAAAATCTGGGCCTAAACAGAACATACCAAAACCCCTATTTTCAACACAGAGACTCTCTGTAAAAATTTGATGCACTGAACATTAAAGGTGGCGGCGGAACCGCGGCCCAAACAGGGGTTTGGCCGCGGTTCCGCGGTGGAATAGTGCGTTCATGCGACCAAATTTTAACAGAGTGCTTATAATTCCCTGCATATGTTTCTGCAATGTACTGAAAAAATTTTCGAGCTAAAAAAAAATTTGACAGAGAACTGATGTTTTGAAAATTCGGTTTTGGAATATTTGTTCGATCGATGCTTTAAACATACTAGACCAAGCTAGAATAGGTTAATGGCGTGGCTCTGATACCAGTGTAAGTGCACGGCGGCGCCCCGGCCGTCAAACTGAGGCCAAAATGCGGAAACGATAATTTACTTTAACTTTTGAACTGGCACCACCGCGCACAAAAATCCTGGATCGGGCCATTAATCTAGTCCTAGCTAACTAGAGAAGGGGTAGAGAGATATACCGAGCGATCCGTGTCCTTCGGTCTTCTCGTCGTCGTCCCGATCTTCCCGCGGAATCTCCGGTCTTCATCTCCTCGTCGGAAGGGCACCACATCGCCGGGTTCTTTTACGGGCTCCCACCTCTGGACCGAGGCAACTCGGGCACGAAGTTGGCGAGCAGACGTGCCCAAGAATTGCTGTAGAATAATGTAGTGCTATGTCTCATTAGGGTTTTAAGAAGTTGCCTTTTGGTGGAGGAAATGAACTAAACTTTTTGGAGATGGGACTTTGGGATTTTTGTGAAGCCAAAAGATCAAAAATCCCCTACCAAAATTTTGGGACAACCCCCATACAAGCTTGGCCGTCCCCTATCTTGAGGAAGGAGAGAATGGAATGCAAGAGCAAGAAATGAGTGAATGAGCCAATAATCAAGAGAGAGAGAAGGGTTATCATGAGAAGAAATGATCACTAACTTAATCCAACACTCCATCAACCATCATGAAAACCATGTCCCCACAAAAGTCAAGCCATGATGAAGTCAAGAAGTCAAATGATGGTGCAACCATCATGAAGCAACAATATGCAAAGACCACCCTCCACAATACTAATTTGCACAATTGCAAATAAGCCCTCCTCCACCAATTTTCAGCCAAGGAAAGATACAAAGGAAAATGGCTGAAACGGAAAGTAAACTGGCAACTTCAGAAAACTGATCCCGTAATAAATTACAGGAAACCCCGCTACTGTAAATACATACCCGCATTTGTATTCCGACCGAATACAAATGCAATGAGACAAAATCTACACTGTACAATACTAGGATCCGGCTTAAACCGAAGCTCGCTAGTATTATCCGTCCGATCATGATCCGTGCAATACCGCACCTATCTGATCGAACCCTGCCATATCTCCATACGGCCTCTACAGCGTTTCGCCTGAAACTTGAGAAACGGTCTGTGGGGGACTCTAAAGACTCGTCAATACATTGGTTGTGGATTTAACCACTAGCACGTCAGAGGTATTAGCCATACGTAACGGGCTACCAGGTATTGACCAAAAGGGTCGTCGATGAGCGAACTCATCCTGACACCCTACTGAGCCCGTCCGTGACAATATCCGTACAGTCCGGTCCGTTCTTCTATGAGCATCGCATGGCGGGCCTAGGGGTTGGTAAAAGTCAGACCCCCAAAAGTGGTACAAGTCGTCTCGGAGTGTAGCCCAGAACATCCTGAGATACTACTGGAATACCTACCAGTAAATCTCGTGCCTTGGCCAAGGACTTCGTGTAATGGCTTTCCTAGACACAGCGCGACCTCACCCCTAATACCGGGAGAGACGAACCCCTGCAGATCTGCTCACTGCCTCCATGTGGCTCGGGACTGTACCCAACTAAAACCTGTTTGCACGTCTCCTTTGAGTGTGGTAGGGTAGTAATCAAAGTACAGTGGGAACTCACACGAGACAAATGACGATCTCAGGTCGATGAACTAACCTGTACACATGTCACCAGGGAACTGCTATCTGACGTCAGGTATAAGACCAACTAACATGTTCCCAGCGAGTCCTGTCCGGTGTACTCATAACCTAATGAGCACCTGTATAGATCTTAGGTGAACCAACTGACCCCAGTGGCTTGTGAGACCGGCCACCGCCCCTCGTCGGGGTCTCGACTGTATACACTAGTCTACTCTGGAGTATCGATACCCTGTCTCGAAACTCCTTCGACTAGGGACCTTTTAAGGATGTGCTTATAGACCCCAGCTCCTACATATATGATCGCCCTTATACTGCTGGCAGTCAAGCAAGAATCCTAGGGGCTCTATCAACGCGCAATAGTGACCTGTAAGGTCACCTAAAGCAGTACACGATGATAAAGATAAACCAGATAGCATACTATCATCTTGAGTAAGACTGTCCTACTGGGACAGGTCCTCCTTCAATCATTGCAATCATGTGCCTGTGATCCAATAATTGACTCTGAAGGAACTATCTCCAACAATGATAGCCTGCTGAAAATTAGTAGGCTCATTATTATCGATAATGCAATCCTCTCGATCCCCATCTATGAGAAACCCATAGTATCTCTCAGGCGGACGAGAAAGCCTACTAGATATGCGGAGCGGTGTCGGTTCGTCGCGCTCTATTGAAACCTGAGGTTCTACTAAGTTGTAACACTTTGAAAATTCGTTTAGGTTAATTTCATGTTAATTAGCGATAATACGTGTTTTTCATAAAACCTCGTTAATAAATATTTTCCACGTCGACCGGAATAAATCTATTTTAATTTTGAAATTATGTAATTACATATTTATTGTGTTTTATTAATTAACACTTAAATTATTGTTCACCTGTTTATCTATTTTCTAATTTATTTTTTACTAAACTAGAATTTTAATTAAACATGCACTAATCTAGTATTATCCTAGGTTAATATGTGTTTTAGCAACCATGAAAAATCAACCCTAATTTTGTAGCATGCTTTTACCACTAATTATTTTATGGTTCCAAAATCCTTTTTTTAAAAAGAAAATAAAAATAGAAGAATTGAAAAAGAAATGAAAATGGGAGGCATGGGGCAATTATGAGGCATGGGGAAACCTTGACTTTGAGAACCCATACCCTCACACTCTCTCTCCCCCTGAAGCCTTCGGCCAAGCCTAGCAGCCCCCTATCCCCTTCATCATCTTCTTCTTCTTCTTCTTCTTCTTCTTTCATCTACAAGCCTCCATTTCCAAAAGAAAATCCAAGAATTCTAGCAAAAATCATCACTGCTCTCCCTTGTTGCAACCAAGCATGGTTCTTGGCCAAGTCTCCTTAGGTGCTAGCTTGTTTGGATCACCTTTTCAACCATCTTGAGGTATAGCATAAACCCAATACTTATTTTAGTAAACTTCTAGTTTATTTATCTTAATATAGTGTTTAAGTAGTATATTAGTGCTATAATGTGTTTTAAGAGGAGATTAGGTTAAGTTAGGGGTTTTATGGCTTGAATAGGGTAATTAAGGGTAGTTAGAGGCTAATAGTCTTGCTAATCTACCAAGTTTTCACTAAAACCCCATATTGTATTAAATTAGTTTTAATTAGAGTTTTGGTTAAGAACTGTTTTCTTTTTGGGATCTGCTGTTAAACCAAAAGTTTCAGATTAAAGTTGCAATTACTGGAGCATAGTTACTGGACTAGGATCACACACCCGAAGCACGAAACCCCCATTCCCCTTTGTGGCCGCCAATTTATCCGTTCTGGCCGCAAATTGCGGCCAGAGTAGGGGTCTGGGTGTCGGGGTTTGGTTGTTAGGTGTCTGCTGTATATTTAAGGTCTTTGGTATATGCAAATTTGTCTAGTTGTACTCGTATTAAAATCTGGGACCTATTACCTATGTTTTTAGTTTTGTGACTTGCGCGGCACGTACGTTCCGAGTCTGGGTTTGGTGTTTACTGTATATCACAGCCAATCGGAGTGGTTTCTGACTTTAGCACACACGCTTTTGGTACCTAGAGTGCACACGCATTTAGTTTGCGACGCTAGTTTTCTCGTATGGTCTTGATATCGCGTTTTGTAGGATACTAGCCTTATGTGTGTTGCATTGTGTGATTCTAGGATCGGTCGTGGAGACATCAGACGCGGCGCAGAAAGGAAAGGCGGTGATTGGATCATACTAGCGGAGGCGTTCCGGTGAGTAGATGTACACATCACAGGGGAATCGTTTGGATGGCGCAAGATGCCCGATAGTTAGAATTTCGATTAGTACTTGCACTAATATGCGTTGTTCCTAGTTATTCATCTCGTTGCATCACATCATTCTTTTATATATATATATGTGGTACCATTCATAGGACACTTGCACCATTACCATTGGTTTATGCTGCATGGGCACTATTCATGTGGACACACACACGCCTTGGTAATTGCTATGCCACGAATACTTTAGAACTTGCTAGACCAGTACCCAAGACATTTGCATCACACATGATAGTAGTTGTATGCTTCATCTCATCAGGATTGATACATAGGATTTCTAATCATGTGCATATATTTCATTGCATCATCGTTCATGCGTAGTTTCCCAGTTCTGCATCGCATTTCATATTGTTGATATCATAGACATTCATGTATTATGATTCTTCTTGAGGATTTCCGCATTTACGAGATTTATGGATTTGGAGAAACCGCAAGGATTTAAGAACGTATTACCATTTTAAAAATGTAACTTGCGTTTTCTCTTGATATGATATATATATCGTCCACCATGAGGTTTCTCGGTTCTTGAGAGGTATCATACACCCGATTCGAGGAGGAGGAGGAACCGTCTGTGGGTGCATGGTGGACCCGGTGCGGTACCCCGAGGCAAGATGGTCGCAGATGATGGCGTTGAGCCCGGCAGGGGAGCACTACCGACCTGTTATTTGACACGCGGCGGATATCCGGAGGATACCGACATAGTCTTGAGATCAGATATATGGGCCAGTCCGGATTGCCGGAGCCCGGGATAATTGAGATATTCATATTTGGTATCGATGCTTGACACGGATTTATATTAATTTTATTGATGAAACTACAGCTAAATTACAGATGTTTTTACTAAGATAAGAATACAGATTTCCCATGTTAATCATATTCAAAGCTCATGGTTTTTATTGCCTTTATGTTGCATACATTCTAGTGCATCGCATCATATTAGTATAAGTAGGCTGTGACAAAATTGTGTGCATGCTTACGATAGACTTATTAGATGTTACTTTTTACTCACGAGTTGGCAACTCACCCCCGTCGTGCCACAGTGTTTTGCAAGTCCGACCCGTCAGCACAGTAGTAGCGTGCACGCCTCCTCTTTTGCTCCTTTTTGCTTGGACTCGCAGCATTGTTCGTAGGTAGGTTGCGGGGTTATTTTGTTTCCACCTTGTATCAGTATTGTATCTAGTGTACTCCATCTACCGTATCTACCACTTGTACTGTTGTATTAGTGACCTAGAGATGAGATATTGAGATTTATGTACATATATGTTGTTTCTCTGGGGTCGAGCTCACTTGAGCCGACATGATGCTTTATTACTTTGTGCCTTTATATGCTTATTTTGCATAGTGATGATATATATTCCGTGTGATTATGAGTCCGCCGTTGGCGAAGAGCTAGCTCCCACTTGGGGATGCCTTAATTCATGATGTACATTTATTCTTGCTTTGTATCCGTTTGGGGCCAGTATTTACAAAGGAGACTCTTCCGAAATTTTCGGAAAAAGTGTGATTTTGCTTTAAAGGGTTTGATGTGACTTATTTGATTAAAATCGCTTTCCTTAACTGGGTTTTCCTTTACTCTATTTTCTTATTTGGTTTTTATTTCTAGGCTTTGGCTTACTTAAGATTATGTACGCCTTGTGACGTTTCGTAATTTAAGTGCCAGTCACGCTCCGTACTTTTCGGGTCGTGACAAAGTTGGTATCAGAGCATTAGGTTTTACCTTTCTGAGTGTAGGATGACCCTTGGTTGATGGAGTAGGTGACTTAAGTAGAGTGACGTAGCGTGTTTATGTTCCACGGCATACTTACGATACGGTACTCCGTCTAAGTGGCCTTAGGATATAATTTCATGCAATTCCTTCTTCGATTCTTTGTATCCCATGATTCTATTTCACTGTTCTTACTATCTTGTTTCCTGTACAAGCCATTATGCCGCCGAAGGCCACGAGGGCTCAGAGGTCTGCCGCCAGAGATGAGATTCGAGCGGGCTCGTTTGAGACGAGGACCGATCAGGACAGTATGCCTACCCCTCAGGGACAGATTGATCCGCCTTCCCCAGGGCGCATTGCTAGGGTAGAGTCGGGTATGCAGGAGTTACATCAGATGATGGGATCGTTTGTTGAGGCTAGCCGGGCACAAAGATCTGAGGATGTTCCTCCTATTGCACAGACCACGATTATACCTGCTGCCCAGACAGTTGTTCCTACTACTACCGAGACCATTCCCGTATCATTACAGGAGTTTATGAGGCTGAGGCTTCCAGTCTTTACCGGCACAGATGCAGCGGAGGATCCGCAGACATTCATCGACAGGATAGCTAGAATTTGCCGTTCGCTGAGATATTCTGACAATAGATAGGTGGAGCTTGCGAGTTTTCGTCTGGAGGGTCTTGCTCAGACGTGGTGTGAGTCAGTCAAGAGAGGTTGAGTTGGAGGTCTACCTCCTATGACTTGTGATGAGTTCACAACGGTATTTCTTGCCCGTTTTCTTCCAGAGAGCATCCGGGATGCTCGAGCCCGTAGTTTCGAGGTTTTGCGCAAGACTCCATAGATGACAGTGTCCGCGTATGATATCCAGTTTACTCACTTGTCCCGATATGCTCCTTACCTGGTGGACACTGAAGAGAAACGCATAAAGAGGTTCGTACGGGGACTAGACACGCAGTTATTTCTTGCTATTGGCACCCAGCACTTCGACACTTATGCAGCCGTGGTGGATGCTACCTTACTTTTGGAGGAGCGCATTTCGGAGACTTCGGTCGTTTCGGGGCCGAAGAGGATTCGTACAGATATATCAGCTCCAGTACAGTTTGGCAGAGGCATGGCAGGCAGAGGTCGTGGCGGATTCTTTCCAGGCCATGATGGTGGTAGAGGCATGATGCGATGCCAGTTGTTCAGTTCCTATTCACCAGGTCAGCGGCTACTACCAGGATGTTATTGGTGCGGGAGTCCAGGTCACCTTTTCAAGAATTGTACCGCGAGGCGCCAGGGTGAGACGATGGTTCCCTATGTGACCCTTCCACCCCCACCCCCTATTCAGAGAGCTCTACTTCCTACACCTGGTGGTACTCCATGCCAGGCAGACGCTCCCAGAGGCCGTGGATGTGGCGGTCCTATTCAGAGAGGACGAGGAGGTAGAGGCCGAGGCCGAGGACAGCCAGCTATTAGTGGGGGACAGGCCCGAGTGTTCGCTTTGACTCCGCAGGATGCGCAGGCATCCAATGCCGTTGTGACAGGTACCTTGCTAGTATGTTCTTTCGACGCACGAGTATTATTTGACCCAGCTTCCACACATTCATATGTATCTACACACTTTGCACCGATGTTGGGCCGAGAGTCTTCGTTCTTAGATCGGCCGCTTATTGTTATTACTCCGGTAGGTGAGTCGTTTGTCACTCGATTTGTGTTTCGATCGTGCTCTGTTCGTATCGGGGAGAGAGATTCTTCGGTTGATTTGATTCTCCTTGATATGTTGGACTTTGACGTTCTTCTGGGCATGGACTGGCTAGCCACTTGTTATGCATCCGTGGATTGCCGTGAGAAGGCAGTCATATTTAGTTTTCCGGGAGACCCAGTTCTTGTTATTCAGGGAGACCGTAGCATCACCCTTCCCAACTTGATTTCTTCTCTTCGCGTGGGTCAGCTCTTGAAGAAAGGCTATCAGGGATTCTTGGCGTATGTTTATGATACTAGAGCTGCAGAGGTCCCGTTAGACCAGGTCCCGATTGTGAGCGAGTTTCCTGATGTCTTTCGTGACGAGCTGCCTGGGTTACCGCCTGAGCGCGATATTGTGTTCTGTATCGACTTGATCCCCGACACGGGGCCTATTTCCATACCGCCTTATCGGATGGCCCCGGCGGAGCTTAGAGAGCTGAAGGATCAGTTGAAGGATTTGCTAGATAAAAGGCTTATTCGACCGAGTGTGTCTCCTTGGGGTGCTCCTGTTTTGTTCGTCAAGAAGAAAGATGGCAGTTTGCGTTTGTGTATTGATTACCGTCAGCTGAACCGGGTTACAGTGCGGAACAGATATCTCTTACCTCGTATTGATGATTTGTTCGACCAGCACCAGGGTGCAGGGCATTTCTCGAAGATTGACTTGCGATCAGGCTACCATCAGTTGCGGGTTCGACGAGTTGATATTTCGAAGACCGCTTTTTGCACACGTTACGGGCA
This sequence comes from Agapanthus africanus, assembly GCA_030015575.1. Classification (NCBI taxonomy): domain Eukaryota; kingdom Viridiplantae; phylum Streptophyta; class Magnoliopsida; order Asparagales; family Amaryllidaceae; genus Agapanthus; species Agapanthus africanus. The sequence continues at coordinate 273,216,910 of CM057348.1, forward strand.
TTACGAGTTCTTGGTGAAGTCGTTCGGGCTCACCAATTCCGCAGCTGCGTTTATGGACTTGATGAACCGCATTTTCAGGCCGTATCTTGATCAGTTCATCATCGTATTCATTGATGATATCTTAGTATATTCCCGAAGCCGAGAGGAGCATGAGCAGCGGTTCACATTGCAGACCTTGAGAGAGCACCAGCTGTTCGCTAAATTCTCCATGTGCGTATTCTGGCTTGACAGTGTAGATTTCTTGGGTCACGTGGTTACGAGAGATGGTATGGGTATGGACCCGATGAAGATCGAGGCCGTTCAGCATTGGCCCAGACCGGCATCAGTTACATAGATCCGCAGCTTTCTAGGCTTGGACGGCTACTATCGACGCTTTGTTCAAGATTTCTACCGTATCGCTGCACCGTTGATCGGGTTGACCTGGAAAGGAGTTCCTTTTGTTTGGACCGAGGCATGCGAGCATAGCTTCCAGCAGTTGAAAACTCGTCTGACTACTGCACCAGTGTTATATTTGCCTTCGGGATCGGGCGGTTTTGTGGTGTATTATGACGCTTCTCGAGTGGGGCTAGGCTGTGTGTTAATGCAGCACGGTAGGGTCGTCGCTTATGCTTCTCGGCAGCTGAAGAAAAACGAGCAGAACTATCCCACTCATGATTTATAGATGGCGGTTGTGGTTTTTGCACTCAAGATATGGAGACATTACCTATACGGTGAGTCATGCCAGATATTCACGGACCACAAGAGCTTGAAGTATATCTTTTAGCAGCGAGACCTGAATCTGAGACAGCGCCGTTGGATGGAGCTAGTGAAGGACTATGATTGCGAGATTCTGTATCATCCGGGCAAGGCGAATGTAGTGGCAGATGCTTTGAGTCGGAGGCCCGGAGGTAATTTAGCTTGTTTGAGCGCAGTTCAGAGGCAGTCGTCGGCGGTTTGGCAGATTTTATGCGACAGCCGAGTGCAGTTCGAGTTTACACCGACTGAGGGACTGATCGTGCATATTCACGCATGTCCACAGTTGCTTGACTGTATCCATGAGGCACAGTACAGTGATGACCGTTTTTCAGAGATCATGGAGCAGGTTAGAAAGGGCAGTGATTCCGAGTTCGTGATCAATGATTAGGGGATACTACGATCTGGGACTCGACTGTGCGAACTGTTTGTTATGTATATGCCTTAGAGGCCATTGTTATACATATGATGTATATTATAATGGATGCTTGGATATATATAGAGAGGACTTTCTTGCTCGTCATGATAGTATGCTATTTGGTTTCCCTTTATCTTAACATGCTGACTTATATTAGTTTACTGTCTTACTCTCACATGTTGATAAAGCCTTTAGGATCTGTACTCGACTACTGGGACTATGATGAGATCATACTAGTGGGGCCATGGTAGTCGATGAGTACATCCTATAACTGTTCCTAGTCGAGGGTATATCGAGACAGGGCATCGATACACCAGAGTAGACTAGCGTATATGCATCTTGACCCATATGATGGGCGATGGATGATCCCATATCCATCGGTGTTTTGACATCAGAGATGGTGTACGGGTGCTCAGTGGAGACTGGGTACACTGGACGGACTCGCCGAGAACTCCAAGATGGTGATATACCACACGTCAGATGGCAGTTCTCCGGTGACATTAGTACAGGGTAGTCTGTAGACCCGATATCGTCATAGAGTCTTGTGTGATTCCCACTGTGCTTTGATTTCCACCTTACCACGTCCAAGAGGGGGTGCAAAACGGTGGCTTTTGGGTGCAGTCCCGAATCACATGGAGGCAATGAGCGATAGGAGGGGATTCGTCTCTCCCGGTATAGGGAGTTGATGTTGTGCTGTGTTCGATTGGCTATAACTGGAATTCCCTGGCCAGGACTGATATAGAGATTAACCGGTAAGTGTTATCAGTAGTTTCTCGACCCGTTATGAGCCTCACATCGACACGACTTATCGGTTACTGGGGTCTGACGTATACTACCCCTAGACTAGATATGCAACATATCAGACGAAGAGACCGGACTGTATGGGAGTGTTACTGATTGGATTCACAGGAGAATGTACAGGCTAGCTTGTTGATCTTCTGATCGCTCAATACCTGAGTGGCTGTTACGTTTAGCTGATCGCTTGCAGCTTGTGGGTGTTTGATATGATCATCACCTGCTACCGGCGTATTGACGATTCTTTAGAGTCGTACACAGAGGTTTCTTGACTCAGGAAAAACGGAGTAGGGGCACATATGTGATATGTGCAGGACCGAGGATAATGCGATATGAGATACCGTATTATATTCTCGCGATATTTTGATATGAGCCGGGTCATCGGATCAAGTGTTGATTCGATGAATCGGTACATGATATATTAGTCGGTTATATTAGATATAGCCGGATTGTCGGATCAAGTGTTGATTCGATAATTTAATGTATAATAATATATATGATATATTGCATTATATTATCTAATATTGGCTCGCTTTATTATTTCATTTTCTCACCGGATAATACATTGATATATATGCGATATATATTAATTGTATTATTTTCTTTTGTTACAAATATATAATATATATGTGATATATATTATTGTAACATGATATGATTACTAATGAAACATGTTTAGTGGAGATTAAATAAGGTTAGGGTTTTAATTGGGTTAGTTCTTTCATGAACCTTCTAAAAGGTTTTCTTTTGTCATGAGTTAAGATATTATGGTTGATATTTTCTTATGACTCATTCTTTAACTCAACCCAAACCCTAGCCTTAGTTAATTCTCTACATGGGTTAGCCTAGTCATGGTTGACCATGGTTACATTATTAATCATATATCTTTTCATTATTCATCACAAAAGAATAAATTCATTTTTCTTCTTCTTCTTCAACCTTGAGCTTTGAGAAAGCTTGCTAGGTTTTCATTTTGTGATGATTAAAAGTGAGAATTTGATATGAAAAGAGAGCACAAATACTACTCCATCATCCTCATCTAATCTAGCCAATTAGATTAGGGTGTTCACCTCATTAAAGAGAGAGAGAGCTTGAGTTATAGAAAATTCGAGGTAGATCATTGGAGAAATAGAAGACTACAAGCTAGTATGGATCGTTCGAGTTGTGGAGTCTCTCTTGAGTCCGGGAGATCATGGATCGCGGCGAGGGGACTTCTACTCGGAGCTTATGAAGCGAAGGAGCGGACTACAAAGGTTGTAATCCCTCACTCTTAGTTGTAAAGATGTTTACTTACATATTAAACCCTAATAATCTAGCAAAGATCCCGGCTTTGGGTTGTTTCGGCACGTCTAAATTTTAAATCGGGCATGGTTGATGCCTTATAGACCCTTGTATGACTGCCTAGGAACCCTACAGTGGTATCAGAGACAAGCTAGAGCATTAGGCGACGTGTATACGAAGTTAAAACTCCGATCGAACCCCGAAACACCAATTTTGACCCCCTCTCTGGACAATTTTTAAACAATGTGATTTTTCTGTTTTAAAAATACTATAAAAATTCAGCAGGGAAATATAAGCATTACTGTGGAAAATGAGACAATAAGCCGTACAGCGCCGCGGTACCGCGACAATACCATGCTTGCGCCGCGGATCCGCGGCCGTACAGAATAATTATTGCCTCTTTTTGGCACAGTAATATCCGTAGGTAATTTAGTATATTTCTGGGTATTTTTAGTCTGACTCAAGTGTTGAGTGTTTTGGGGATTATTTTGAATTCGTTGATTCGATCAGAAAATTTAATTTTGTTCTGTTTTCCGGATAATTTAGAAACTATTAAAATGTTCGAACGGATATCATTAACTCATTTTTTCACGGCACGAAAAACTTTCAAGTGTTGAATTTTTCTTGAGTTTAAATCTTTCGGAAAAATGTGCAAGTAACGCGGTGGACCCTCTAGAAGAACACAAACCTTAACTCGATTATGTGACCGTCTGAACCCCTCTAAACCTTAGGGTTTGGGGCAGTACGGTGTTGCCACATGTGAGGCGTTGACTTGACCCTTCTACGGCTGGACCATTGGTACTGTGACGTATTCTGGGACTTTTTGAACTCCGCTCAAGTGTTGAGCTATTTAGGAAATCTTGGATATTTGATTATTCGATCAGAAAGTTTAATACTGTCTTTTTATCTGGAATGTGATACAATATGTGGAATTCATATAGTTAGGCATGGAATGCGAAGTATGCGATATTTCGGATCTACGATTTCTAAAGAGATTGTGGATTCCAAATGTTGTAGTTTTCACACTTTCTTTTCTGTGACCGTAAGTGTAGTATGTAGTTGTATTGCCGGTTTTCGTTGCTATACATCAACGACGATCGGTGTATGCATACTTACTTACGTTGATGATATGAGATATTATGTGTTGCTGTCATATGTTATATTGGATCGTCGTGTTCTGAATAGCCAGGGGTTTTATGTGAGATGAGGGTTTTTATTTTCATTCATGTAAAATTCATTTGTTTGTAATATTCTTTTATTGGGGCACTTCCGGGATGAGGTTGATGTCACCAGTGTATATTATTTACTTTTCCGCATTAGGTAGACCCAAGGAGGGGAGCACAAGTAACCGGGTTCTAGGGTCCAGTGGGAGGCCATCTCGAGAAGTCGAGACCGGGTCTCCTAACCCTAGAATTGGCAGTGTTACATGCCGCTCTCGTAGGGGTCTGAGGATGCGGGTTTGGCTATTCATCGCGATCGTGGAATCTGTGTTTTATACCGGCTCGTATTAAAAACACGGACATCCTAGTATATCCAATATTTCATATATGTTTTTCTGCTACAATGTTCTGTGATGAGATCATATTACTGCCTGAGACGAATGCTTATACTATATATATATGCTGATATATAAATATTACTGCTTTCGTTTCCTCTGTGATGCTTAGGAAGCATAAGCTGATGGATTTTATTAATGAGATTAATAAAAAGAAAAGAAACCTAAAAGATGTTGTAGAATCAAAACTTTATAAAAAGGGCAGCTACAGTTTTGCTTTGCATAGCGGTATATATGATATACCCTGCACCTTATTCGATGAGGAAAGAGCCGAGATCCCTTCACCGGGAGTGACCTCTTTAGCAGAACTGACAGATGCTACAAACTCACTGTTTAGTTTTTGACAGCTTATATAGTTCTTGCTTTGCACAGCGGTATATATGATATACCCTGCACCTTATTCGATGTGGAAAGAGCCGAGATCCCTTCACCGGGAGTGACCTCTTTAGCGAAACTAGAAAAGCCTAAAAAAACACTCCTTTTCAAAATCACTCGATTCTACGACGATATCAAGTTCATTACGCTCATAGTTTTCTTAAAAACCTGCGTAGCACTCCGTCATTTCAGATAAGTACTACTTAGTATTCGTGCTGCGGTAGTTTGGCCTCCATCAAGGCGTAGTGTACGGTAGCTAACTAGTGCTTATCTGCTAGCATACGATGCGATTGGATTAGGGTATTCGTACGGCGTAGTTTGGCCTTCGTCAAGGGTCGTACGGGTGGGTTTAATTCAATCAAGAAATGAACGGGGTGAACTTGACTAGCGCCCTATGGGTAGTTTGGCCTCCGTCAAGGTCATGGGACGCTAGGGGTAAAAGAATTATCGAGAATTTCAAGTGTTGAAATTTGCAATAAGATTGCATACCTTCTATGAGATAGATGGATCCTGATACCCACTACGAGTAAGAGTTACTCCTGGGTGAGTTTTATACAGGACAATTAGCCGATCAAGTAGGTGTTTAAAAAGGTGTTAACGGGGTTATGCCTCTGGGAAGACGAGGTTTATTTTAATTAGGTCCGTGCGAAAGCACGGGGAACTTCCCTCAAGTACCGACACTAATCTGGCTGAAAGATTGACGAAATTGTAGGGTGTAATTAATCCCGGCTAATCTTACCTTTTAGGGTTTGAAGGAAGATTTGATAAAAACAGTGGGAGACATCCTGATTAGATAAGATAATAACCAATCTAATCTTGCAAGAGCATACGCTAAAGTGTTTCCTTCTCTCTCTCTCTCCAGGTAGCGACCATGTCAGGACTTAATCAAGATAATAATATGGATGTATTGATTGAACCCGCTTATTATACTGAGTAGGGGATCGTTGGTCCCGTTCTTTCTTATAAGAGTTATAAGACTGAGCAGGAAACAGGAGAAAATCTGGATTCTCACGCCGCCCAAACGAAGAATAAGCATGCTGATGCATCTTCTTCGGGTGTGTTAGTTATTGAGAACTGTTTCTCAGTTCACTCTACGTCCTGGGTATTAGATACCGGATCGAGATCCCACATATGTAAATTGTTACGTGGGCTATGTGAAGGTAGAGAACTGGGAAAAGGTGATCATTCCGTACAAGTAGGGAATGGTGCAAGTATTGCAGCCAAAGCAGTTGGCGAATATCACCTTGTATTACCAAGTAGTAATACACTGATTCTGAATGAGTGCTATTATATACCAAACATGATGTGCAACATTATATCAGTTTCTTTATTAAGTAAAAAAGGATATAATTTTTTAATACAGGATAATGTTATGAACATCTTCCTAAATCAAAAGTTTATTGCATCAGGCTCGTTACATTATGGCATATTCATTCTCAATCAAAATACAGTCCTCAATATACAAAACACACACAAAAGGAAAAGTTCAGAAATGAACGAATCCTACTTATGGCATTGTAGACTTGGTCACATCAATGCGACACGGCTAGTAAAGTTACATAAGGATGGATATTTGAATTCATTCGAATTATCATCTTATGATACTTGTCATTCATGTCTCAAAGGAAAAATGACCAAAACTCCGTTTAGTAGACACGGAGAAAGAGTTACAGAACTCTTAGGACTGGTACATAGTGATGTATGCGGTCCCATGTCTACACATGCTAGGAACGGTTCTTCCTACTTCATTACATTCACTGACGATCTCTCAAGATTCGGACATGTGTTCTTGATGAAACACAAGTCTGAAGCTTTTGAGAAATTCAGAGAATATAAGAACGAAGTAGAGAACCAAACGGGCAAAAGTATTAAGATCCTTCGATCTGATCGAGAAGGAGAATACTTGAGCAATGAGTTCCTGGACTATCTAAAAGAGAATGGGACTCTCTCTCAGCTTACTCCTCCTTATACACCACAACACAACGGTGTATCGGAGCGGAGGAATCGCACCCTATTAGATATGGTGCGCTCTATGATGAGCAATGCTGAGTTGCCTGTTCCCTTTTGGGGACATGCACTGGAAACAGCTGCATACCTATTGAATAGAGTTCCAACCAAATCAGTGCCTACAACTCCATATGAGATATGGAATGGGAAGAGACCATGTCTTAATTTTATTCAGATATGGGGTTGTCCGGCCTATGTAAAAACACAAAACGGACAAGCTCGAGGCAAGGTCTGTCCTGTGCAAGTTTATTGGATATCCCAAACATTCGCGAGGGTATATTTTTTACCACTCCGAGGAACAAAAGGTGTTTGTTTCTCGTCATGCCACTTTCTTAGAAAAAGGTTTTCTAATGAAAGATATTAGTGGCAATAAGGTAGAACTGGAAGAAGTTCCAGCAACACAAACTGCAACAGAAGATTTGGTAGAACCAGAGGATTCAGTAGTTCCCGACGAACCCCAGCCTCTCCGCCAATCTAGCAGGGTTTCTCATCCACCTGAGAGATACTACGGTTTTCTCATTGATGGTGGGAGCGAGGATTGCATCATGGAAGATGATGACCCGACTAGTTTCGAGCAGGCCATCACGAGTGGGGACTCTGTGAAGTGGCTGGATGCAATGCGATATGAGATGGAATCCATGTACACCAACAAAGTATGGACTTTGGAAGTTGCTCCTGAAGGGGTAAAACCCATTGGGAGCAAGTGGATCTTTAAAAAGAAAATTGGTGTAGATGGAAAAGTTGAGACTTTCAAAGCTAGACTTGTGGCAAAGGGTTTTCTTCAACGACCAGGTGTGGATTATGACGAAACCTTTTCTCCAGTGGCTATGCTTAAGTCCATTCGGATCTTACTTGCCATTGCTGCATACCATGACTATGAAATCTGGCAAATGGATGCTAAGACCGCCTTTCTAAATGGTGATTTAGAAGAGTGCGCCTGCATGACTCAGCCAGAGGGCTTCGTAGATAGTGGGAGCAGCGGAAAGGTGTGCAAACTGCTTAAATCCATTTATGGGTTAAAGCAAGAATCGCGGAGTTGGAACATCTGTTTTGATGTTGTAGTCAAAGAGTTTGACTTCATTAAAAATATAATGAACCTTGTATTTATAAGAAGGTTGCAGAGAGTAAGGTTGTATTCCTCGTATTGTACGTGGATGACATACTCTTGATAGGAAATGATGTTTCTATGCTGCAATCAGTCAAGATCTTCTTATCACAAAGATTCTCAATGAAAGATCTAGGTGATACCTCCTGCATATTGGGAATCATGATCTATAGAGATAGATCTAAACGGATACTGGGATTGTCCCAATCCAGGTACATTGACACCATACTAAAGAGGTTTAGTATGGAAGAATCCAAGCGTGGAAACCAACCCACGATCTCTGGACTCACTCTCTCCAAAGAGATGTCTCCCAAGACTGATTTGGAGAGAGCTTGCATGCAAGGGATACCCTATGCTTCGGCACTAGGCTCTATCATGTATGCGATGCTATGTACCAGACCCGATGTAGCATACTCACTAAGTGTAGTGAGTTGGTATCAAGCAGATCCAGGAGAGAGTCACTGGACAGCTGTGATGAACATTCTCAAGTACTTGCGAAGGACTAAAGAGATGTTCTTGGTGTATGGTAACGGAGAACTCCAGGTGGTGTCCTTTACCGATTCCAGCTTCCAAAGTGATAAGGACGACTCTAAGTCGCACTTGGGATTTGTCTTTACCCTCAATGGAGGGGCGGTATGTTGGAAGAGTTCCAAACAGGATACCGTTGCAGACTCGACGATGGAGGCTGAATACATCGCTGCCAACGATGCTGCCAAAGAGGCTGTCTGGATAAAGAAGTTCATTAGTGAACTTGGTGTGGTTCCATCTATTGAGCATCCAATACCTCTGTATTGTGATAACAATGGAGCTGTGGCTTTAGCCAAGAAACCCAGGTCCCATCAAAAGTCCTGACATATTCTGAGGCGGTATCACCTGATCAGGGAGATAGTTGATCGCCGGGAGATCGAGGTCAGGAGAGTAGATACGAAGGACAACACTGCGGATCCACTCACAAAGGCCATTCCCCAGATACAGTTTGAGTGATTATTCGGGATGCTAGGTATGAGATACTACAGCAGCTGGCCTTAGTGCAAGTGGGAGATCGTTAGTTATGTATATGCCCTAGAGGCCATTGTTGTACATATGATGTATATTATAATGGATGCTTGGATATATATAGAGAGGACTTTCTTGCTCGTCATGATAGTATGCTATTTGGTTTCCCTTTATCTTAACGTGTTGACTTATATTAGTTTACTGTCTTACTCTCACATGTTGATAAAGCCCTTAGGATCTGTACTCGACTACTGGGACTATGATGAGATTATACTAGTGGGGCCATGGTAGTCGATGAGTACATCCTATAACTGTTCCTAGTCGAGGGTATATCGAGACAGGGCATCGATACACCAGAGTAGACTAGCGTATATTCATCTTGACCCATATGATGGGCGATGGATGATCCCATATCCATCGGTGTTTTGATATCAGAGATGGTGTACAGGTGCTCAGTGGAGACTGTGTACACTGGACGGACTCGCCGAGAACTCCCAGATGGTGATATACCACACGTCAGATGGCAGTTCTCTGGTGACACTGGTACAGGGTAGTCTGTAGACCCGAGATCGTCATAGAGTCTTGTGTGATTCCCACTGTTCTTTGATTTCCACCTTACCACGTCAAAGAGGGCGTGCAAAACGGTGGCTTTTTGGTGCAGTCCCGAATCACATGGAGGCAATGAGCGATAGGAGGGGATTCGTCTCTCCCGGTATAGGGAGTTGATGTTTTGCTGTGTTCGATTGTCTATAACTGGAAGTCTCTGGCCAGGGCTGATATAGAGATTTACTGGTAAGTGTTACCAGTAGTTTCTCGACCCGTTATTAGACTCACATTGACACGACTTATCGGTTACTGGGGTCTGACGTATACCACTCCTAGACTAGATATACAACATATTAGACGAAGAGACCGGACTGTACGGGAGTGTTACTGATTGGATTCACAGGAGAATGTATAGGCTAGCTTGTTGATCTTCTGATCGCTCAATACCTGTGTGGCTGTTACGTTTAGCTGACCGCTTGCAGCTTATGGGTGTTTGATATGATCATCACCTGCTACCGGCGTATTGACGATTCTTTAGATTCCTACATAGAGGTTTCTTGACTCAGGAAAAACGGAGTAGGGGCACATATGTGATATGTGCAGGACCGAGGATAATGCGATATGAGATACCGTATTATATTCTCGCGATATTTTTATATGAGCCGGGTCATCGGATCAAGTGTTGATTCGATAAATCGGTACATAATATATTAATCGGTTATATTCGATATAGCCGGATTGTCGGATCAAGTTTTGATTTGATAATTTAATGCATAATAATATATATGATATATTGCATTACATTATCTAATATTGGCTCGCTTTATTATTTCATGTTCTCACCGGATAATACATTGATATATATGCGATATATATTAATTGTATTATTTTCTTTTGTTACAAATATATAATATATATGTGATATATATTATTGTAACATGATATGATTACTAATGAAACATGTTTAGTGGAGATTAAATAAGGTTAGGGTTTTAATTGGGTTAGTTCTTTCATGAACCTTCTAGAAGGTTTTCTTTGGTCATGAGTTAAGATATTATGGTTAATATTTTCTTATGACTCATTCTTTAACTTAACCCAAATCCTAGCCTTAGTTAATTCTCTACATGGGTTAGCCTAGTCATGGTTGACCATAGTTACATTATTAATCATATATCTTTTCATTATTCATCACAAAAGAATAAATCCATTTTTCTTCTTCTTCTTCAACCTTGAGCTTTGAGAATGCTTGCTAGGTTTTCATTTTGTGATGATTAAAAGTGAGAATTTGATAAGAAAAGAGAGCACAAATACTACTCCATCATCCTCATCTAATCTAGCCAATTAGATTAGGGTGTTCACCTCATTAGAGAGAGAGAGAGAGCTTGAGTTATAGAAACTTCGAGGTAGATCATCAGAGAAAAGGAAGACTGCAAGCTAGCATGGATCGTTCGAGTCGTGGAGCCTCTCTTGAGTGCGGGAGATCGTGGATCGTGGGGAAGGGAATTCTACTCGGAGCTTATGAAGCGAAGGAGCGGATTACAAAGGTTGTAATCCCTCACTCTTAGTTGTAAAGATGTTTACTTGCATTTTAAACCCTAATAATCTAGCAAAGATCCCGGCTTTGGGTTGTTTCGGCACGTCTAAATTTTAAATCGGGCATGGTTGATGCCTTATAGACCCTTGTATGACTGCCTAGGAACCCTACACGTACCAGATTCTGAGGGACTGAGGCGTGAGATTCTTGAGGAGGCACATCGATCGGTATACAGTGTTCATCCGAGTTCCACCAAGATGTACCATGATTTGAGTGACGTTTACTGGTGGGAAGGGATGAAGTGGGACGTCACAGACTTCGTTTCGAGATGCCTGACTTGTCAGCAAGTCAAGACCGAGCACCAGAGGCCAGCAGGAGAGTTGCAGCTTTTGCTTATTCCGGAGTAGAAGTGGGAGCAGATTTCTATGGAATTCATTGTGGGTCTACCAAGGACCAGTCGAGGGTATGATTCTATTTGGGTGATCGTGGATCGATTGACGAAAGCGGCTCACTTTCTGCCAGTGAAGACCACTTTTGGATTTGCTCATTATGCCCCGATATACATTGATGAGATTGTGCGACTGCATGGTGTCCCGACTTGTATTGTGTCCGACCGAGGCACCCAGTTCACCAGCCGACTATGGCAGAGACTTCAAGAGGCTTTAGGCACCGATTGAGTTTCAGCACAGCTTTTCATCTGCAGATCGACGGTCAGTCAGAGTAGACTATTCAGACTCTTGAGGACATGCTCCAAGCGTGCGCTTTAGATTTCGGTGGCAGCTAAGATCATCATTTGCCCTTGATAGAGTTCTCCTACAACAACAGCTTCCAGGAGACGTTTCATATGGCACCCTTCGAGGCGTTATATGGGAGGAGATGTCGATCGCCCGTATGTTGGACAGAGCTCGGTGAGAGCAGTATTTTGGGGCCGCAGATTATGCAGGAGACGACCGCAATGATCCAGTTTATTCATGATAGGATGAGAGCGACCCAGAGTAGGCAGAAATCTTATGCGGACCGACGTCGGCGCAGACTTGAGTTTGCTGTACGCGATCATGTTTTCTTGAGGGTCTCTCCGATGAAGGGCATGATGAGATTTGGGAGGAAAGGGAGGCTTAGTCCTAGATATGTGGGCCCCTTTGAGATCCTCGAGCGTGTTGGCACAGTTGCTTATCCGTTGGCTCTTCCGTCCAGTTTCCCAGATGTTCACCCCATATTCCACGTATCGATGCTCCGCAAGTACCTTCATGACCCTTCTCATGCGATTCAGCACCCGACGATCCAGCTGGAGAGCGACCTTTCTTTTACAGAGAAGACGGTGGTCATCCTGGATCGGAAGGTGAAGCAATTGAGGTCAAAGATTATACTGTCCATAAAGGTTCTTTGGCATGGCTCGAGCAGCGAAGAGGTCACCTGGGAGACCGAGGATGAGATGAGGAAGAAATATCCCCATCTCTTCAAAGGTACGCGTAGCTAGATTTTTAAATTCGGGGACCGAATTTCTTTAAGGGGGAAGATTGTAACGCTTTGAAAATTCGTTTAGGTTAATTTCGTGTTAATTAGCGATAATACGTGTTTTTCATAAAATCTCGTTAATAATTACTTTCCACATCGACCGGAATAAATCTATTTTAATTGGGAAATTATGTAATTACATATTTATTGTGTTTCATTAATTAACATTCAAATTATTGTTCACCTATTTATCTATTTGCTAATTTATTATTTACTAAACTAGATTTTTAATTAAACATGCACTAATCTAATATTACCTCAGGATAATATGTGTTTTAGCAACCATGACAAATCAACCCAAATTTTGTAGCATGCTTTTACCTATAATTATTTTATGGTTCAAAAATCCTTTTTTTTAAAAAGAAAACAAAAATAGAAGAATTGAAAATGAAATGAAAAAGGGTAGCATGGGGCAATTATGAGGCATGGGGAAACCTTGATTTTGAGAACCCACACCCTCACTCTCTCTCTCCCCCTTAAGCCTTCAGCCAAGCCCAGCAGCCCCCTCTCCCCTTCATCTTCTTCTTCTTCTTCCTCTTTCATCTGCAAGCCTCCATTTCCAAAAGAAAATCCAAGAATTCTACCAAAAATCATCACTACTCTCCTTTGTTGCAATCAAGCATGGTTCTTAGCCAAGTCTCCTTAGGTGCCAGCTTGTTTGGATCACCTTCTCAACCATCTTAAGGTATAGCATAAACCCAATACTTATTTTACTAAACATTTAGTTTATTTAGCTGAATGTAGTGTTTAAGTAGTATATTAGTGCTATTATGTGTTTTAAGAGGAGATTAGGTTAAGTTAGGGCTTTATGGCTTGAATAGGGTAATTAAGGGTAGTTAGTGGCTAATAGTCTTGCTAATCTACCAAGTTTTCACTAAAACCTCATATTGTATTAAATTAGTGTTTAATTAGAGTTTTGTTTAAGAACTGTTTTCTTTTTGGGATCTGCTGTTAAACCAAAAGTTTCAGATTAAAGTTGCAATTATTGGAGCATAGTTACAGGACTAAGATCACACACCCGAAGAACGAAACCCCCATTCCCCTTTGTGGCCGCCAATTTATCCGTTCTGGCCGCAAATAGCGGCCAGAGTAGGGGTCTGGGTGTCGGGGTTTGGTTGTTAGGTGTCTTCTGTATATTTAAGTTCTTTGGTATATGCAAATTTGTCTAGTTGTACTCGTATTAAAATCTGGGACCTATTACCTATGTTTTTAGTTTTGTGACTTGCACGGCACGTACGTTCCGAGTCTGGGTTTGGTGTTTGCTGTATATTACAGCCAATCGGAGTGGTTTCTGACTTTAGCACACACGCTTTTGGTACCTAGAGTGCACACGCGTTTAGCTTGCGACGCTAGTTTTCTCGTATGGTCTTGATATCGCGTTTTGCAGGATACTAGCCTTATGTGTGTTGCATTGTGTGATTCTAGGATCGGTCGCGGAGACCTCAGACGCGGCATGGAAAGGAAAGACGGTGATTGGATCAGACAAGCGGAGGCATTCCGGTGAGTAGATGTAAACATCTACGAGAGAATCGTTTGGATGGCGCAAGAAGCCCGATAGTTAGAATTTCGATTAGTACTTGCACTAATATGCGTAGTTCCTAGTTATTTATATCATTGCATTGCATCATTCTTTTATATATAAATATATATATATATATATATATGTGTGTGTGTGTGTGTGTGTGTGTGTGTGTGTGTGTGTGTGTGTGTGTGTGTGATACCATTCATAGGACACTTGCACCAGTACCATTGGTTTATGCTGTATGGGCACTATTCATGTGGATACACACACGCCTTGGTAAATGCTATGCCACGAACACTTTAGAACATGCTAGATCATTACTCAAGACATTTGCATCATACATGATACTTAAAACTAGTAGTTGTATTCTTCATCTCATCAGGATGGATACGTAGGATTGCTAGTCATGTGCATATATTTCATTGCATCATCGTTCATGCGTAGTTTCCCAGTTCCGCATCGCATTTCACATTGTTGATATCACAGACATTCATGTATTGTGATTCTTGTTGAGGATTTCCGTATTTACGAGATTTATGGATTTGGAGAAACCGCAAGGATTTAAGAACGTATTACCATTTTAAAAATGTAAGTTGCGGTTTTCTCTTGATATGATGTATATATCGTCCACCATGAGATTTCTCGGTTCTTGAGCTGTATCATACACCCGATTCGAGGAGGAGAAGGAACCGTTTGTGGGTTCATGGTGGACCCGGTGCAGTACCCAGGGGCAAGATGGCCGCAGATAATGGCGTTGAGCCTGGCAGGGGAGCACTACCGACCGGTTATTTGACACGCGGCAGATATCCGGAGGATATCGACGTAGTCTTGAGATCAGATATGGGCCAGTCCGGATTGCCGGGGCCCGAGATCAGATATAAGGGCCAGTCCAGATTGCCGGAGCCCGGGATAATTGAGATATTCATATTTGGTGTCGATGCTTGACACGGATTTATATT
Source organism: Agapanthus africanus (assembly GCA_030015575.1). Lineage (NCBI taxonomy): Eukaryota > Viridiplantae > Streptophyta > Magnoliopsida > Asparagales > Amaryllidaceae > Agapanthus > Agapanthus africanus. The sequence goes on from CM057348.1 coordinate 273,232,250, forward strand.
GATTTCATTGATGAAACTACAGATAAATTACAGAAGTTTTTACTAAGATAAGAATACAGATTTCCCATGTTAATCATATTCAAATCTCGTGTTGTTTATTGCATTCATGTTGCATACATTCTAGTACATCGCATCAATTAGTATATGTAGGCTGTGACGAAATTGTGTGCATGCTTACGATAGCCTTATTAGATGTTACTTTTTACTCACGAGTTGGCAATTCACCCCCGTCGTGCCACAGTGTTTTGCAGGTCCGACCCATCAGCACAGTAGTGGCGAGCACACCTCCTCTTTTGCTCCTTTTTGCTTGGACTCGCAGCATTGTTCGTAGGTGGGTTGCGGGGTTATTTTGTTTCCACCTTGTATCAGTATTGTATCTAGTGTACTCTATCTACCGTATCTACCACATATACTGTTGTATTTGTGATCTAGAGATGAGACAGTGAGATTTGTGTACATATATGTTGTTTCTCTAGGGTCGAGCTCACTTGAGCCGACATGATGCTTTATTACTTTGTGCCTTTGTATGCTTGTTTTGCACGGTGATGATATATATTGCGTGTGATTGTGAGTATGCCATTGGCAAAGAGCTAGCTCCCACTTGGGGATGCCTTATTTCATGATGTACATTTATTCTTGCTTTGTACCCGTTTGGGGCTACTATTTACAAAGGAGACTCTTGTTAGTTGTATGTATGCCCTAGAGGCCAGTATTGTACAGATGATGTATATTATATTGGATGCTTGGACATATATAGAGATGACTTTCTTGCTCGATATGATAGTATGCTATCTGGTTGCTCTTTATCTTAACATGTACACTTGTCTCTTTAAACTGTCTTAGAGTTACATGTTGGTAAAGACCTTAGGATGTGTACTTGACTACCTGGACTATGATGCAGATCATACTAGTGGGGACATGGTAGTCTATAGGTACATCCTTCAAGGTCCCTAGTCGTAGGTGTATCGAGACAGGGCATCGATATACCAGTGTAGACTAGCGTATACGCTTCTCGACCCATGAGATGGGCGATGGATGATCCCATATCCATTGGTGTTTGACATCAGAGATGGTATACGGGTGCTCAGTGGAGACTGGGTACACTGGACGGACTCGCCGAGAACTCCCAGATGGTATTATACCTCACGTCAGATGGCAGTTCTCAGGTGACACTTGTACAGGTTAGTCTGTAGACCCGAGATCGTCATAGAGTCTTGTGTAATTCCCACTGTGCTTTGATCTCCACCTTACCATGTCCATGAGGGCGTGCAAAACGGTGGTCTTTGGGTACAGTCCCGAGTCACATGGAGGCAATGAGCGATAGGAGGGGTTTCGTCTCTCCCGGTATTGGGGGTTGATGTTGCGTTGTGCTCGATTGGCCGTAACAGGGAAGTCCCTGGCCAGGGCTGATCAGAGATTTGCTGGTAAGTGTTACCAGTAGTTTCTCGACCCGTTATGAGCCTCACATCGGCACGACTTATCGGTTATTGGGGTCTGACGTTTACCACCCCTAGACCTGATATGCGACATATTAGACGAACAGACCGGACTGTACAGTAAGTGTTACTGGTTGGATTCACAGGAGTGTGAGCGGGCTAGCTCGTCGATCTTCTGATCGCTCAATACCCGGATGGCCGTTACGTTTGGCAGACCGCTTGAGGCTTGTGGGTGCTTGATATGATCATCATCTTATACCGGCGTATTGACGAGTCTTTAGAGTCCTACACAGAGGTTTCCTGGCTCAAGCGAAACGAAATAGGAGCGCATATGAGATATGTGCGGGACCGAGAATAATGCGTGTATGTGATACCGTATTTCATTCTCGCGATGAATGTTTCGATTGGTTGTATGCGATATAACCTAGTTATCGAATCATTGATTCGATAAATCGATACATTGTATACTAGTCGGTTATGTGCGACATGACCGGATCATTGAATCAAGTGTTGATTTAATGATTTAATGTATAATTGTATATTTGATATATTAATTTGCATTAACTAGTATTGGTTCATTTTAAAAGGATTTTCTCACTTGAAGTGCACATTGTATATATGATATGCTTTTGTGTGCGCTTGATTGTATCATGTTTGATGATACATACTTACTTGGGTTTGTGCAAAGAATTAAACCATGGTTATGATAATGGTTAGGGTTTTGTGTTATTCATCTATTTATTTATCCATTCTTTATTTATTTAAATAGATAAAAGAAAAGAAAATGGTTTCTTTTTATCATGAAGCTTGTTGAAGCTTCATGAAGCTTTGACTAAAGAGACCATTTGTCTTCATGCTTAACCCTAACCATTCCCACTTACCATGGTCTATTCTATACACTTAATCTTAGTTAGCTTATGATAAGTATTGATTTATTTTCATTTTAATTCAACACTTATCATATTTCTTTCTTCTTCTTCATCATCTTCTTCTTCAAGAAAAGCTTAAGTCCATCAATGGAAACTTGAGCTAAAGTGAGAGAAATCCAATTCTAAAGTGAACCCACCTCCTATTTCTTCACCCTCTACCTCTTGCAAAGTTGTTTTGGGTGTTTTCTTCATAAGTTTCCCAACTTTGTGAAGTCGGAGCTTGAACTTGTGATGCCTCGACCTAGATCATCTTCGGCACGAAGCCGACGACCTAGTCCGCCCATTTCTCCGATCAAGCCGACGATTGAGTCCGGGATTCGAGATGGACAGCGAGAGGACGCCTATGTGGAGCCAAGGAAGTGGATATCCGGATCTAGAAAGGTTGTAGCTTCTTATCTTTAGTTAAGTTGTTAACTAGATTCGTTTTTCGCCTAAATTTCTAGTCAATGATCCGTATTAGGGTTTCTCGGCACCCGTAAAATTTGAAATTGGCATGGTCGATGACTTGTGAGACCTCTATTGTGTGCCTAGGAACCCTACAGTGGACATCGCATGCCTAATCAAAATGAAATACTTAGACATCACATGCCTAACAGTTATAAACCCCGCATTTTAGTCTCATTATCGAAAACTCTTTTCAATATCAAATGAAACTAAACCGCTAGATTTATATCATTCATTCAGTTATCTCATAACTGTTTGTGAATTCCAATTATTGTAGTTTTACACTTTCTTTTCTGTGACCGTAAGTGTAATATGTGATATCGCCGGTTTCGTTGCTATATGTCAACGACAATTGGGATGCGCATATTTACTTACGTTGATGACATGTGATGTTATGTGTTGCTGGATATGTTATATTGGATTGTCGTGTTTGAATAGTCGGGGTTTTTTATGTGAGATGAGTGTTTTTCATTTTCATTCATGTAAAAACTTGTATGTAATATTCTTTTATTGGGGCACTTCCAGGTTGCGGAAGTCGTCACCTTTTGTATATTATTTACTTTTCTGCACTAGGAAAGACCCAAGGAGGGAAGCACAAGTAACCGGGTTCTAGGGTCCAGTGGGAGACCATCTCGAGGAGTCGAGTCCGGGTCTCCTAACCCTAGAATTGGTAGGGTTACTTGCCGCTCTCGTAGGGGTCTAGGGGTGTGGGATTGGCTATTCATCACGACCGTGGAATCCGTGTTTTATACTGGCTCGTATTGAAAACACGGACGTCCTAGTATATCCAATGTTTCATATGTTTCTTCTGCTGCGATATCTGTGATGTGATCATGTGATGTTCTGTGATAGATCCTTTATATATAGTATATATGATATATTATATAGACGTTACTTATGTTTTACACCCGCGCTAGCCCTGCCCTGCTCTGTCGTTAGTTACCTAACCTAACGGTGCACGAGGGGACATCGAGGCGAATGCGGATGGCATAAGTGTACGTCGTATTTATCTGTGATGTTTAGGTATTTAAATGATGGGACTTCATTAATGTGATTAATGAAAGAAAAGAAACCTAAGATGTTGTAGAATCAAATTTTAAATAAAACAGGTAGCTACAGTTCTTGCTTTGCATAGCGGTATATATGATATACCCGGCACCTTATTCGATGAGGAAAGGACCGAGATCCCTTCACCGGGAGTGACTCCTTTAACAATAACTGGCAGATGCTACACACTAGGTTTGTTTTAGATTGCTTCTATATTTTCTGCTTTGCACAGTGATAAATATGATATATCCCGCACCTCATTCGACGAGGAAAGGGCCGACGATCCCTTCACCGGGAGTGACCCCTTTAGCAAAACTAGAAAAGCCTCAAAATCACTCCATTTCAAAACTTCATTTGATTCTACAACGATATCAAGTTCATTACGCAATAGGTTTTCAGAAAAACCTGTCGTAGCCCTCCGTCATTTCAGATAAAGACTATTTAGTATTCGTGCTGCGTTTGTTGACCTCTGTCAAGGCGTAGTGTGCGGTAGCTAACTAGTAATTATCTGTAAAGCATGTGATGTGATTGGATTAGGGTATTCGTATGACCTTGTTGACCTCTGTCAAGGGTCGTGCGAGTGGGTTTGATTCAATCAAGAAATGACGGGTTGAACTTGACTAGTGCACTATGGTTTGTTGACCTCTGTCAAGGTCATGGCACACTAGGGGCAAAATATTATCGGGAATTTCAAGTGTTGAAATTTGCAATGAGATTGCATACCTTCTATGAGATAGTTGGATCCCGATACCCGCTGCGAGTAAGAGTTACTCCTGGGAGAGTTTTGCACATTGCAATTAGCCGATCAAGTAGGTGTCTAGAAAAGTGTCAACGAGGTTACGCCTCTGGGAAAATGAGGTTTACATTAATTAGGTTCGTGCGAAAGCACGGGGGACCTCCCTCAAAGTACCGACACTGGCCTGGCTGAAAGATTGGCGAACTTGTAGTGTGTTATTAATCCCGGCTAGTCTTTCCTTTTAGGGTTTGAAGGAAGATTTGATAAAAACCAGTGGGAGCCATCCTGATTAGATAAGATAATAACCAATCTGATTTTGCAAGAGCATACGCTAAAGTGTTTTCTTCTCTCTCTCTCCAGTTAGCGACCATTTCATGCCCTAATAAAGATAATAATATGGATGTATTGACTGAACCCGCTTATTATATTGAGCAGGGGAACGTTGGACCCATTCTTTCTTATAAGAGTTATAAGACTGAACAGGGAATAGGAGAATATCTAGATTCTCAAGCCGCCCAAAAGAAAATGCATGTTGATGCATCTTCTTCGGGTGTGTTAGTTATTGAGAACTGTTTTTCAGTTCACCCTACGTCCTGGGTATTAGATACCGGATCAGGATCCCATATATGTAAGCAGTTACATGGGCTACGGAAAGGTAGAGAACTGGGTAAAGGTGATCATTCCGTTCAAGTAGGGAATGGAGCAAATGTTGCTGCCAAAGCTGTTGGCATATATCACCTGGTATTACCAAATGGTGATACACTAGTTCTGAATGAGTGCTATTATATACCGAACATGATGTGCAACATTATATCAGTCTCTTTATTAAGTAAAGAAGGATATAATTTTGTAGTAAAGGATAATGTTATGAACATATTCCTAGATCAAAAGTTGATAGCATCAGGCTCGTTACATAATGGCATAATCATTCTAAATCAGAATACAGTCCTCAATATACAAAACACACACAAGAGGAAAAGTTCAGAAATGAACGAATCCTACTTGTGGCACTGTAGACTTGGTTATATCAATGCGACAAGACTGGCTAAGTTACATAAGGATGGTTATTTGAATTCATTTGAATTATCATCTTATGATACTTGCCATTCATGTCTCAAAGGAAAAATGACCAAAGCTCCGTTTAGTGGACACGGAGAAAGAGTTAATGAACTCTTAGGACTGATACATAGTGATGTATGCAGTCCCATGTCTACGCATGCCAGGAACGGTTCTTCCTACTTCATTACATTCACTGACGATCTCTCTAGATTCGGACATGTGTTCCTGATGAAACACAAGTCTGAAGCTTTTGAGAAATTCAGAGAATATAAGCACGAAGTAGAAAAACAAACAGGCAAAAGTATTAAGATCCTTCGATCTGATCGAGGAGGAGAATACTTAAGCAATGAGTTCCTAGATTATCTAAAAGAGAATGGGATTCTCTCTCAGCTTACTCCTCCTTATACACCACAGCACAACGGTGTATCGGAGCGGAGGAACCGCACCCTATTAGATATGGTGCGCTCTATGATGAGTACAGCTGAGTTACCTATTTCCTTCTGGGGGTATGCGCTTGAGACAGCAGCATACCTATTGAATCAAGTTCCAACTAAATCTGTACCTACCATACCATATGAGATATGGAGTGGGAAGAGACCATGTCTTAAACGGGTTAAGATATAGGGTTGTCTGGCCTATGTCAAAAGGCAAAATCCAGACAAACTCGAGGCACGGTCAGTTCTATGTAAGTTTGTGGGATATCCTAAACATTCAAATGGATATCTTTTCTACCACAGTGAACAACAAAAAGTGTTTATTGCTCAACATGCCACCTTTTTAGAAAAGGAATTTCTTGCAAAAGAGATTAGTGGCTCTGAGGTAGAACTGGAAGAAGTTCCAGAAACACAAACTATAACTGAAGATTTAGTAGAACCAGAAGATTCGGTAGTACCCGACGAACCTCAGCCTCTCCGCCGATCTAGTAGGGTTTCTCGTCCACCTGAGAGATACTACGGTTTTCTCATTGATGGTGGAAGCGAGGATTGCATCATAGAGGATGATGACCCAACTAGCTTCGAGCAGGCCATCACGAGTGGGGACTCAGTGAAATGGCTGGATGCTATGCAGTCCGAGATGGAATCCATGTACACCAACAAAGTATGGACTTTGGAAGTTGCTCCTGAAGGGGTAAAACCCATTGGGAGCAAGTGGATCTTCAAGAAAAAACTTGGTGTAGATGGGAAAGTGGAGACTTTCAAAGCTAGACTTGTAGCAAAGGGTTTTCGTCAAAGACCAGGTGTGGACTATGACGAAACCTTTTCTCCAGTGGCTATGCTTAAATCCATCCGAATCATGCTTGCCATCGCTGCATATCATGACTACGAAATCTGGCAAATGGATGTTAAGACCGCCTTTCTAAATGGTGATTTAGAAGAGTGCGTGTACATGACTCAGCCAGAGGGCTTCGTAGACAGTGGGAGCAGCGGGAAGGTGTGCAAGCTGCTTAAATCCATTTATGGATTAAAGCAAGCATCGCGGAGTTGGAACATCTACTTTGACGTCGTTATCAAAGAGTTTGATTTCGTCAAAAACCCAGATGAACCTTGTATTTACAAGAAGGTCGCAGAGAGTAAGGCTGTCTTCCTCGTATTGTACATGGACGACATACTCTTGATAGGAAATGATATTCCTATGCTGCAATCGGTCAAGCTCTTCTTATCACAAAGATTCTCAATGAAAGATCTTGGTGATGCCTCCTGCATATTGGGAATAAGGATCTATAGAGATAGATCCAAACGGATATTGGGATTGTCCCAATCCAGGTACATTGACACCATACTAAAGAGGTTTAGTATGGAAGAATCCAAGCGTGGGAACTTGCCCACGATCTCTGGAGTCACTCTCTCCAAAGAGATGTCTCCCAAGACTGATTTGGAGAGAGCTCGCACGCAAGGGATACCCTATGCTTCGGCTGTAGGCTCTATCATGTATGCGATGCTATGTACCAGACCCGATGTAGCATACTCACTAAGTATAGTGAGCAGGTATCAAGCTGATCCTGGAGAGAGTCACTGGATAGCTGTGAAGAGCATTCTCAAGTACTTGCGAAGGACTAAAGAGATGCTCTTGGTGTATGGTAACGGAGAACTCCAAGTGGAGTCCTTTACCGATTCGAGCTTCCAGAGTGATAAGGACGACTCTAAGTCGCAGTCGGGATTTGTCTTTACCCTTTACGGGGCGGTTGGCTGGAAGAGTTCCAAGCAGGAAACCGTGGCAGACTCGACGATGGAGGCTGAATACATCGCTGCCAAGGATACTGCTAAAGAGGCTGTCTGGATCAAGAAGTTCATTTCTGAACTTGGAGTGGTTCCATCCATTGAGCATCCAATACCTTTGTATTGCGATAACAATGGAACGGTGGCTTTAGCCAAGGAACCCAGGTCCCATCAGCGATCCAGGCATATTCTGAGGCGGTATCACCTGATCCGGGAGATAGTTGATCGCCGGGAGATCGAGGTCAGGAGGGTTGACACGAAGAACAACACGGCGGATCCACTCATGAAGCCAATTCCCCAGATACAGTTTGAGAGACTCTTCGGGATGCTCGGTATGCGATACTACAGTAGCTGGCCCTAGTGCAAGTGGGAGATTGTTAGTTGTATGTATGCCCTAGAGGCCAGTATTGTACAGATGATGTATATTATATTGGATGCTTGGACATATATAGAGATGACTTTCTTGCTCGATATGATAGTATGCTATCTGGTTGCTCTTTATCTTAACATGTACACTTGTCTCTTTAAACTGTCTTAGAGTTACATGTTGGTAAAGCCCTTAGGATGTGTACTTGACTACCTGGACTATGATGCAGATCATACTAGTGGGGACATGGTAGTCTATAGGTACATCCTTCAAGGTCCCTAGTCGTAGGTGTATCGAGACAGGGCATCGATATACCAGTGTAGACTAGCGTATACGCTTCTCGACCCATGAGATGGGCGATGGATGATCCCATATCCATTGGTGTTTGACATCAGAGATGGTATACGGGTGCTCAGTGAAGACTGGGTACACTGGACGGACTCGCCGAGAACTCCCAGATGGTATTATACCTCACGTCAGATGGCAGTTCTCAGGTGACACTTGTACAGGTTAGTCTGTAGACCCGAGATCGTCATAGAGTCTTGTGTGATTCCCACTGTGCTTTGATCTCCACGTTACCACGTCCATGAGGGCGTGCAAAACGGTGGTCTTTGGGTACAGTCCCGAGTCACATGGAGGCAATGAGCGATAGGAGGGGTTTCGTCTCTCCCGGTATTGGGGGTTGATGTTGCGCTGTGCTCGATTGGCCGTAACAGGGAAGTCCCTGGCCAGGGCTGATCAGAGATTTGCTGGTAAGTGTTACCAGTAGTTTCTCGACCCGTTATGAGCCTCACATCGGCACGACTTATCGGTTATTGGGGTCTGACGTATACCACCCCTAGACCTGATATGCGACATATCAGACGAACAGACCGGACTGTACGGTAAGTGTTACTGGTTGGATTCACAGGAGTATGAGCGGGCTAGCTCGTCGATCTTCTGATCGCTTAATACCCGGATGGACGTTACGTTTGGCAGACCGCTTGCGGCTTGTGTGTGCTTGATATGATCATCATCTGCTACCGGCGTATTGACGAGTCTTTAGAGTCCAACACAGAGGTTTCCTGGCTCAAGCGAAACGAAATAGGAGCGCATATGAGATATGTGCGGGACCGAGAATAATGCGTGTATGTGATACCGTATTTCATTCTCGCGATGAATGTTTCGATTGGTTGTATGCGATATAACCTAGTTATCGAATCATTGATTCGATAAATCGATACATTGTATACTAGTCGGTTATGTGCGGCATGACCGGATCATTGAATCAAGTGTTGATTTAATGATTTAATGTATAATTGTATATTTGATATATTAATTTGCATTAACTAGTATTGGTTCATTTTAAAAGGATTTTCTCACTTGAAGTGCACATTGTATATATGATATGCTTTTGTGTGCACTTGATTGTATCATGTTTGATGATACATACTTACTTGGGTTTGTGCAAAGAATTAAACCATGGTTATGATAATGGTTAGGGTTTTGTGTTATTCATCTATTTATTTATCCATTCTTTATTTATTTAAATAGATAAAAGAAAAGAAAATGGTTTCTTTTTATCATGAAGCTTGTTGAAGCTTCATGAAGCTTTGACTAAAGAGACCATTTGTCTTCATGCTTAACCCTAACCATTCCCACTTACCATGGTCTATTCTCTACACTTAACCTTAATTAGCTTATGATAAGTATTGATTTATTTTCATTTTAATTCAACACTTATCATATTTCTTTCTTCTTCTTCATCATCTTCTTCTTCAAGAAAAGCTTAAGTCCATCAATGAAAACTTGAGCTAAAGTGAGAGAAATCCAATTCTAAAGTGAACCCACATCCTATTTCTTCACCCTCTACCTCTTGCCAAGTTGTTTTGGGTGTTTTCTTCACAAGTTTCACAACTTTGTGAAGTCAGAGCTTGAACTTGTGATTCCTCGACGTAGATCATCTTCGGCACGAAGCCGACGACCTAGTCCGCCCATTTCTCCAATCAAGCCGACGATTGAGTCCGGGATTCGAGATGGACAGCGAGAGGACGCCAACGTGGAGCCAAGGAAGTGGATATCCGGATCTACAAAGGTTGTAGCTTCTTATCTTTAGTTAAGTTGTTAACTAGATTCGTTTTTCGCCTAAATTTCTAGTCAACGATCCGTATTAGGGTTTCTCGGCACCCGTAAAATTTGAAATTGGCATGGTCGATGACTTGTGAGACCTCTATTGTGTGCCTAGGAACCCTACAACTCTGCCGAAATTTTCGGAAAAAGTGTGATGTTGCTTTAATGGGTTTGATGTGACTTATTTGATTAAAATCCTCTTCCTTAACTGGGTTTTCCTTTACTCTATTTTCTTATTTTGTTTTGATTTCTGGGCTTTGTCTTACTTAAGATTACGTACGCCTTGAGACGTTTCGTAATTTATGTGCCAGTCACGCTCCGTACTTTTCGGGTCGTGACATAAGTCCTCGGCAGTGGTTTGGGGTTCTGGAATTTCTTCCAGTTCTATCGCTTTCCCACTAATTTGTTTTGCAAGAATTTCGCTCTCTAAAAAGAGTATGTGGCGAGCGACAAACACCTATTGTTCTTCGGTGTGGTAGACAAGATACCCTCTTGAATTCTTAGGGTATCCTACAAACTTGCACAAAACCGATCGTGCCTCGAGCTTGTCCGGATTCTGCTTTTTGACAAAAGATGGACACCCCTATTGTAGGGTTCCCTAGGGTAGCCCCTGGGTTTCGGGAGGCATCGACCATACCGTTTTTGAGAAATTGCCGCGCTAAATAACCCTAACATAGAATCTTAACTAGAGAATTAGACGAACAAGTATGTAAACATCTTTACATCAAAATGAACAAGGAATGCAACCTTTGTAGACCGGTCCTTCACTTCAATAGCTCCGTGTAGTAGTCCCTTTGCTCTAAGTAGTGAACTCCCGGACTCTAGAAAGGCTCCACAAGATGAAAGGAACAAGCTTGCTTGAAGTCTTCGAGGCCGAAGATGATCTACATCGAGGAGACACCAACTCAAGCTACCTCTTCACTAATATGTAATTAGTGAAACAAACACCCTAAACTAAATGGCTAATCTAGTAGAGGATGATGAAGTAGGAATTTTGCTCACTTTAGAAATATTTTTCTCACTCATTTTCTTCACCTCCCAAAAAGCTAGAGAGCTTAAGGAAGGTGATGAAGAAAAGCAACCATGGAGAGAAGCAAGTGAAGAGCGAATCATGTGGTGAGAATAGCAACCATGAGTGAGATAATATCTCATACTAACTCTTTTAGAGACTTAACCATGGCTTAAGGTAATGGTTGGGTTAATAAATATCTAATGTAAAACAAAACTAGTGGACTAAGTCAATGGTTCTATTAGCTTCCACTAAGCTTAACCATGTGACTAATTTCCAACTAATTTGATTTACTTTAAATAAATAAAACCTTATATTATTATAAGCATGGTGTGAGTCTCATACACCCATGTAGCATGTTGCAACATGCATGACACAATAATATATATCACATATATATTAAGTGCACACATAAGTGAGAAAAAGAAATGCTTAAGTGATCTAATATTAGTTAATGTAAAATAATATATCAAATATATAATTATACATTAAAGTATTAAATCAACACTTGATTTAATAATCCGGCTATATCACATACAACCGACTAATATCAAATGTATCAACTTATCGAATCAACACTTGATTCGACAGCCCGGCTATATCACATATAACCGACCGATATCACATATCGCGAGAATAGAATACGGTATCACATATTCGTATTAATCTCGGTCCCGCACATATCACATATGTGCTCCTACTTCATTTCGCCTGAGCCAGGAAACCTCTGTGTAGGACTCTAAAGACTCGTCAATACGCCGGCAGTAGGTGGTGATCATATTAGTCACCCACAAGCCACAAGCGGTCTGCTAAACGCAACGGCCACCCGGGTATTGAGCGATCAAAAGATCAACAAGCAAGCCTGCTCATACTCCTACAAACCCAATAAGTAACACTACCGTACAGTCCGGTCTCTTCATTAGATATATAGCATATCACAGCCTGGGGGTAGTAAACGTCAGACCCTAATAGCCTTATAAGTCATGCCGATGTGAGGCCCATAACGGTTCGAGAAACTACTGATAACACTTACCAGTCGATCTCAGCAATCCTGGCCAGGGATTTCTTATTATGGCCAATCGAGCACAGCGCAACATCAACCCCCAATACCGGAAGAGACGAAATCCCCTCCTATCGCTCATTGCCTCCATGTGACTCGGGACTGTACCAAAAAACCACCGTTTTGCACGATCTCTTGAACGTGGTAAGGTGAAAATCAAAGCATAGTGGGAATCACACAAGACTCTATGACGATCTCGGGTTGACAGACTAACCTGTACCAGTGTCACCAGAGAACTGCTATTTAACGATAGGTATAATACCATCTAGGAGTTCTCGGCGAGTCCATTCAGTGTACCCAGTCTCTACTGAGCACCCGTATACCATCTCTGATGTCAAACACCAATGGATATGGGATCATCCATCGCCCATCATATGGGTCCAGAAGCATATATGCTAGTCTACTCTGGAATATCGATGCCCCGTCTCGATACTCCCACGACTAGGAACATTTGAAGGATGTACTTACCGACTACCCTTGCCCCACTAGTATGATCTGCATCATAATCTTGGTAGTCAAGTACCATCCTAAGGGATTTATCAACATGTAATAGATAGACAATAAGTGTACATGTTAAGATAAATAGCAATCAGATATCATACTATCATGTCGAGCAAGAAATTCCTCCCTATATATGTCCAAGCATCCACTATAATATACATCACATGTATAATAATGGCTTCTAGGGCATACATATAACTAACACCTATATCTTGAGATACCAGAGATATGGTCTCTTCCCACACCACATTTCTTTGGAGTGGTAGGCACAGACTTAGTCAGAACTCTATTCAATAGGTATGCTGCTGATTCCAGCACAAAACCCCAGAAGGAAAGTGGCAACTCAGCACTACTCATCATTGAACGCACCATATCAAGTAGCTTATGATTCCACCTTTCCGCTACGCCATTATGCTGAGATGTATATGGAGGAGTAAGCTATCACAACCCGAATAAGGCACGTGACTGGCACTTGCATCAGGTGAAGTCTACAGGACTACACCTAATACAAGTAAGCCAAAAGCCCAGCTAAACCTTATTAGAGGAAAATAGTGGAGGTGCAGTTTTGAAATAAGGTTTACTTAGATCAAGTTCTTCTTTAAAACATATATAGTAGTATACGAAAAACCCAATGTTTGAATCCACTTGAAAACATTTTCGTCATTGAAAATTTGGGCAGCACCTCCCTTGTTGCTTTTAACCCGAAAACGGTACAAGAAATATAATATAACGCATCCCCAAGCGGGAGCTAGCTCTTCGCCAATTGGCGGAAACAATCGCGCAAGTAAAGCAAATATACAACGTCGAAGGCGAGGATCAAAACTCATAAAGAAAGCAAGAAAACTAAACATCAGGAAAACCAGAAGCAACAATAAATGCATAAGCGCGACTCTAAGGCCGAAAGAATAAACAACTATGGTTTCTAAGTCTACTAAATATACAAGTCTAGTTAATTGAGCTTAACTAGATACAAGTGAAATAAATATACAATATATACTGGTGGTCACGAGGCAAATGTATCCCATCTATCCAGCAATCACCCAGAAGGAAATGAAGTGCTAACAAGCCGCCATGGAACCTGTACGGCTAAACCTGCAAGAACCTATGGCATAATGGGGGTGAGTTGCCAACTCGTGAGCAGAAAACATCACCGAGTAGAAATCACATGTATGATGCTCTCTTAGGTCATACAATAAAATACTCAATATAACACTGGACATCTATCAATGGCAGGGTAATAATCTATGTATAGTGTAATACTCAGTACTTGTGTTAGTGTCACTAAGCAGCAACAAGTCATATATCTGATGTATGAATGCTTCATGAATGAAACAATCAACCCTGAAATCTGGATATAAGAAAATCTGTGTTTTATCTTAGTAAAACTTGTATAATAAAACTGGAACATCATCAATGAAATCGACAGAAAATCCGTGTCAAGCATTGACACAATATATGTATATCTCAATATCTCAATGTCTCAATATCTCAATATCTCAATATCCGTCAGTCCGGATCGACCCATATCATCAAATATCATGACTACGGTCGGTATCCTCTGGATATCCGCCGTGCCAGACATCACCAGTAGGTAGTCTGCCCCTGCCAGGCTCATCGTCTACAACTCGAGCTTCTTGCCCCGAGGTACCTTACCGGGCCCACCATGTACCGGAGATGGTTCATCCAACTCCTCGAATCGGGCCTCGAAAACCAACAGAAATCAGGAAAACTCATGGTGGACGACACATACATCATATCACAAGAAAACCGCAACTTGCATTTTAAAAAGATAAAGAGTTTATAAAAGTCTTGCGGTTTCCCCCCAAATCCAGAAATCTCATAGAAAATCCGAAATCCCAAAATCAAGATTCAATAAGCAGTGAATATCGGCATACAGCCCACAATATTTCATAATAGAATGGATATATAAATGCATGGCGTATCTAAGAAAGAAATGCAATATCTAATGAGCACATGAGAGCAAGCATAATAATAATATGTTGAAACCACCAGCTAGCAGATTATACCAATGAAGTAACGTTTTCTAAAGTGTACGTGACATGACAATTACCGATGATGATGTGTGTAAGACGGCAAGCAAGTGTACGCGGAGTATACACATCATCGGTAATGGTGTTGGTGTCCTAACAGACGGAGTTTATAATAACTAAAGAAAACACATGTATAACATGCAATGCGATGAGAAAAATCATGAATTAACAGAGAATGAGTAGTAAACGCAACATTGTAGTATATAAATATCTATATACGAGTCATACAGTTTTGGTGTTTGAAATAGCACGAATCGTGGTTTTTAGAAAATAGGGGCTATGGTGTTTTTAATAAAAGATATGTTCTTTGAAAATCCGTAGCATCCCTCGGATTGTCTTTTGAAAATACTCACGATTCGTTAGTTTTTGAAAATAGGTATGACTCGAGCCTAGTCTAACATCTATCTAATCAACTAAAAGACTAAACTAAGAAACTAGCCGAAATGGTAAGAATCCACCTAAATTCCGAGTCGATATACCAAGTAGTCGGCGATATAGCCTCATAGCGTCACGTACTGTATAATACATAGTACGACATCCTCGAGTCAAGAGTGTGGATCAATCATCATATCTATACCTCGTATGGTAAAATCCATCATACGACATCCCGAAAATCGAGGGTACGGGTCAACTATTATATATACATTATCATTTATATGGTATCATCATCGAACAATATCATGATCAGAGGTATTGTTCAAAAGTCTCGTACATTCCAATATCATCAACACATATTATCGTATGTATGAATACACATCGTCCAACGATCCACTATAATATCACGTCATATATCATATCATGACTCAATCACATATCCAATCTTACGGCATCATGCCCGATTATATCGACTCATCTCCAAGTATCATATACTATCCTCATTACCCGTGTATACGTATGTGTGTGTGTGTGTCTATATATATACACACACACACTAACGCATCCACACACACACACACACATATACATATAAACATATACACCCATAATCATATCACGTGTGTGCGTGTGTGTGTCAACCTTTACTCCAGGGTTTTGCGACAAAGATACTAAACTAAAAGCACTCTCTTCCCATTACGCTAAATCTAATCTATTGTCTCCTAAAACCTTTATTGCTAAGTATTCACGTCTCACAATAACACATATGTATATATATTATATTCGTATCCTACACTACGAAATTGCGGGGGTGCTATACGCCATCCAACCGACTTCCCCCGTAGATATACATCTATTCACCTAGATCCTCGGTTGCCGAAGTCGATGAAGCCACGTTCTTCCTTGTTATCCGAAGTCCACGTGAAGGTGCCTACATATTGATTGATGTAGTTTTTGCGTGTGCGTTTTAAAATCAAGATCAAGAATACCGTAATCAATAACGGTGTCGCTTAGTAGCTAGCCGGTTGAGTACGGGTCGGTCCCCAGGGAAAACGTGTTCTTTTCTTTATGTTCTTACGAGTTAAGTCCTATTTTTGGTAGGTTTTGATTTTTATAAAAACTAAGATTGAATTTAATTTGGATTAAAACCTTGCTAGGGTTAGGATTAGGTTAGTTTGGAAAGATAATTCTACTCACTGTGTCATTTGCCCTAATTAAGAACATAGGTGTTAGGGTAATAATTAACAAAGGGGATTAGCACGACAAGGAAGAAACGTAGTTTCTTCCTTTTGGTCCTTGTCTGTCCTTTCTTAACTCTTAGCCCTAACCTCTATGTAAATCAACCACAACCGGTCTAACTAGGGAATCACCGCTATCTTATAGGATAGGGTGTCGTAGTGAGTGGTGTGTATTTGATTAACATAGAGTCCTAATTTAAAGTATTATATAGGAAAGAAAGGAGTGAGAGATTTCCATCTCTCAACCCTACCCAATCCTAACCCTAACAAGTGAGGTACTACTCACTCATTAGGTTTGTTACGATGACCTTCATTTTTATAATTTTCTTTTAATAACCTAATTAACTTGAAGATAATAAAAGACAGATACTAAATTGCAGAAATAAAAGACGAAATGAAAATTGCAAGATAAAAACTTACTTTATTGACACCTCTTGACGATTACAATGGAATTGAAAATTTAAATCTAGAATTAAAAAGAGGCATGCCCCAAAAGAGGTTGTAGGCTTTTCTATTTATAGAGAGGAGAAACCCTAGGGTTTACATCTGATCCACATTGGTTCCTTAAACTGGTAGGCGGCATCTTGCAGATTCATCTATTTGTTGGTCGTAGTCTCACATTTGTAGCGTCTTTTCCTGAATTTCACTGTATTGTTCTGAGACACTATAACCTGCAACTATTTAGCAGACATGGATCAAAAGCACCTGTTTATTCGTAAAATGATTAAGAATAGGGAATATAATAATGCAAAATTCTGATATGAACAAATACCCCCAAGCTTATCGTTTGCTCGTCCCGAGCAAAGCCATTTTATTCTCGAAAAAAATCCTAACCTCACTTTCGCAGGGAATCGCGATTGCACTGAGCTCGTGTAACAAGCCGTTAAACCCCTTGGTGTACCTAGTAGGAGGAGTGTTGTCTCCTAAGGGTTTTCAGCGGATATCAATTTGGCCTATTGATTTTCATTCTTCAATTCGGTGTTCTAGCAAGAAATTCTATTATCTTCAACTCAGAAATCATCAACCCGTATTTTTCACACTCACTTATCATTTAACTTAAGATCGTATATGTTCTATAAATTTATTTAGCTTTTAGCATCTATTGAATTTTCATTCTAAGGTTCCATCTCAACTTAAGAATTTTTATCATCTCTACCGAAAATATAAGTCCTATTTTTCATTCCTATCTCTCATCCAAACCCCAATCATATACCCCTACGTGTGTGTATGTATCACCCCTACGCTTGGAAATTCAATTCAGGCTATCATACTCTTGTTCATTGTCCAAAGTACTTTTAGTTGGTGAATTTTAGATGAAATTGCTCACACATCCTTCATGCGACCGTTAATACTTCTTGAGGTACTAACGACCGATTACAAAATGTGTTTGCGAATTAAGGAGTAATTCCTCGTCTTGTAATACCTAAGGCTTTAACAGTGACTCCCAAACCAGTTGGTGTAAGGCACTAGGTGATAAAGTACCCTCGCAATATAATTTTTTTATTTTACGCAGCCTTAAGTAATTACCAAACCAGTGTTCATTTTTTTATATCTCTTTATTCACATTTATACTTTTATTTAATTTTTTTATACTAAGGATTTTAGACAAGTGCAATTCAAGGTATCCTCTACTATTCTAAGTTTCAAGTTTTGTGTATGTGCGAGTTGTAGGGTATATATTTTCAGAATTTAGACTAAAGGTTTCGGAATTATTTTTCAGAGTTACACTTCAATAAAAATTTCAATACTCTTCCCTTATTTTGACTTAGCCCAAGAACTGAACTGAAAATTTGCCTATTTCTAAATAAACTACAAGGACATATATTTTCTACCGTTAAACTTTAAGAAAGGTTATTTTTAGGGTTTTTAATTTACTAAGTTTAGGATCTAGTTTTTTTTAACTAGTTAACCGTCTTGTCAAACTTAAGTAAAATATGGCCAAGTTGAATTTTTTTCTATTTTTATAATTTTAGTTTTTTAACTTTTTATTTGATTTTTCTTTTATATTTTTTTTATTTTCATTTTTTTTTTAATTTTTTTATATTTTTATAAAGATGCAATGCAGAATTAAACATGCAAAGAAAGAAAAAAATATGTACAAAAATTAAAATATGCAATGCAATGATAACTATTTACAAACCACCTCTACCCCCAAACTTACCAAAAGCAGTGCCCTCACTGCTCAGGATCTCGGCGTCCCCTTGAACGTGAACGGGAACGCTCCTCTCGCGCCAGCAGCGTAGATACGCCATGTTCAATCTCTGTCACCCGGTGATCCAAGTTGGTCACCATCCCCACTAACCTATCAATCCCCCTAGCGGCTCTTCTATGCAGACACGCATGTTCTGCTGAGGTAACCTCTTCCTCGCTCACGGTCGAGCTGGAGCTGGGTGTTCTGTCGGGTACATGTTCGGCCGGTTCTCTTCGCGACCATACATCAGTTAGGCGGGTATAGGACGTGGATACGCCCTCAATAAGAGGCCTAATAGGTATACCTCCATGCATGTAAAACTCAAATTCCTCCACAGGGAGGAAATTGCGACACAGTTGTGTCACTAACATAGGACATGGGTAATTTGCGGCCCTTTTGCCAGCACCAATTAAATTAAGTAAAACCGTGCACATGTCAAATCTAGGGTTCCTAGTCATTAAGGTGTGCACGATATGAAGAGATTCGGTGAAAAATGTTGTTTTATGTGAACTGCCAAAAATGTTGTTTTGTGCCCAACGGCACACGGTTAATACATTGGCGAAGAGGGTTCTAGCCTGTATGCCCTTCCTAGGTTCCCTCGAACAGTCATTACCCATTAAGGGTAAGTAGTCTTCAAATTGAAGGGGTTGGTCGTGAACAGGTAATATAGGAATTAAAGTGACTTCATGAATGAAGTCCCTATCAATGATTATTTCTCTATCGCCCCAAAGTAATTTAATAAAACCGTATTGTGCTAGGCAACCTTCCTCCATGCACTCATAAAAACGAGTGACTAGATCTGGAAGAGCGTAGTTATTGGGATGATTGAAAATTAAAAAGTTCTACCCTCGCCGTGTGATCTCATCACCAAAATAACTCCCGTAAATTGTGTGTGAAAAGATTTGTGAAAAATCTCGTTCTAATTGCATGGTTGGTGCCATTCAGAAAATTCACAGATTTATAAAAGATTTTAACAGAGAGGGAGAGATGATGCAAACCTCCTCTGAAAAAAATCAGAGGGAGAAGAGACAGATGCGCGGCGGATCAGCGACGGAAAGAGGGCTTCGGCGGCGGTTCCGCGGCGCTCTGGTGGAGACTGCTTGCTCTGGCTGCGGCGGCGGCTAGGGTTTTCTGAGAACAATTTTTAGGGCTTGATAAAAACAGAGAGGGGTCGGGTTCTATTTATAGGGGGTTATTTGTTGGTTATTTGCAAAAAAACCCCTCTTAAAAAGAGGAAATTATTTGTAAATTTTTGTTTTAATTTTTTTTATTTAAACTGGAAATTTACAAAAATACCCAATTTTTTTTTATTATTTTCGAAATTTTTTATTTTTATTACAAGTGATACATACCCCCAAACTTTTTTGAAATAGTGTTTTGGCTAGATAATCGAAATTTAGGGGTAGATGGAGGAAAATCAGTCAATGTAGATCGACTCCTGCAAAAATAGGAGCTCCTTCGAAGGGTCCGCAGTGAGGAACGGTTTAAGTCTATGTCCGTTCACTTTAAATAGTGAACCGTCCTCAGGATTTTCTAAATCGACCGCACCGTGCGGATATACGGTGCGCACCAAAAATGGCCCTTTCCATCGAGATCTGAGCTTCCCGGGATGGAAATGTAACGGAGTGTCGTAAAGTAAAACCTGTTGACCAGGTTTGAAAGTTTTGCGTATAAGGTGTTTATCGTGGAACACCTTCGTTCGGTTTTTGACGATTATTGCGTTCTCGTAAGCTTCATCCCGAAGCTCGTTTAATTCGTTCAACTGCAGCTTTCTATTGCTGCCTGCATCTCCTAGAGATATATTCAACTCTTGTATTGCCCAAAATGCTTTATGCTCTATTTCAACTGGAAGGTGGAACGCCTTTCCATAAACAAGCCTATATGGAGACATGCCAAGATCGGTCTTATAGGTAGTTCGGAATGTCCAAAGGGCATCAATATGTTTTGACGATCAATCTTTACGGTTTTTGGAAACCATTTTCTCCAATATTTGTTTAATCTGCCGATTCGAAATCTCAGCTTGGCCATATGTTTGGGGATGATAGGGCGTTAACAGCTTGTGAGTAATGGAGTATTTCCGCATTAAGGACTCGAAAGTCCTATTACAAAAGTGAGATCTATTATCGCTGATAATCGCGTGAGGATGCCCAAACCGAGAAAAGATTTTTTCTTTGAGAAATCTAACGACAACCTTGATGTCATTAGTTCGGCTGGGCACAGCCTCGACGCATTTAGAAATATAGTCAACAGCGAGTAGAATATACATGTTCCCAAAGGAATTAGGAAATGGTCCCATAAAGTCTATCCCCCAAACATCAAAAATTTCAACAACCAAAATTGGTTGGAGCGGCATTTTATTTCTCCTAGATATCTGGCCTAAGTATTGGAACCGGGAGCATGTCTTGCAGTACTCATGCGCGTCTTTAAAAAGTTATGGCCAGTAGAAGCCACACTGCAAGAGCTTTTCGGCTGTCTTTTTAGGGCCAAAATGCCCGCCACACGCTTGATCGTGGCAGAATGACAGCACGCTCTTAAACTCATTGTCAGGGACACACCGACGAATAATTTGGTTGGGGCAGTATTTGAATAGATACGGTTCATCCCAGTAAAAATGTTTTACCTGGGATAGAAATCTGAGTCTGTCCTGCTTCGACCATTCGTTTGGTATAAGTCCGGTGGCCAAATAATTTATGATATCTGCGAACCAAGGTTCGCATGACACAGTCAAGAGCTTCTCATCTGGAAAAATGTCTTTAATAGGAATTTGAAGTGTAGGCGAAGAAGGGAGGCGTGAAAGGTGGTCAGCGACTACGTTTTTGCATCCTCTCTTGTCTCTGATGACAAGGTCAAACTCTTGTAGTAAGAGGATCCAACGTATCAGCCGAGATTTAGCATCCTTCTTCGCGAAAAGATGGCGAAGAGCTGAGTGGTCAGTATAAACGATGACTGGAGAGCCGATTAAATAGGGCCTGAACTTTTCTAATGTAAACACAACAGCTAAGAATTCTTTTTCAGTTGTTGTGTAATTTAATTGGGTCTCGTTCAAGGTTCGGCTAGCGTAATAAATACATGCGGCATCTTATTTATGTGCTGTCCAAGGACAGCACCAATGGTGAAATCAAATGCATCACACATAATTTCAAATGGATGCGTCAAGTCAGGAGATGAAAGAATGGAAGAGGAAATGAGTGAGTTTTTCAATGACTCGAACGCTTTCATACAGCTTGAGTCAAAATCAAAAGTGGTGTCCTTGGCCAACAAAAGAGTCAAGGGTTTAGCTATCTTGCTAAAATCCTTGATGAACTGTCTATAGAAACCGCCATGCCCAAGGAAGGCTCGAATGTCTCGGACGTACTTGGGAGTAGGAAGATTGGAAATGACTTCTATCTTAGCTTTATCTACCTCAATGCCATTTTGCGAGATAATATGTCCTAAGACAATACCTTCTCGTACCATAAAGTGGCATTTCTTCCAATTTAAAGTGAGGTTCTTATCCCTACATCGGGTAAGAATTGCGTCTAAATGTAGCAAACACTCATCAAAGGAGTCGCCGAAAATGGAGAAATCATCCATAAAAATCTCTAAGAACACCATGCCTGAAAAAATGCCCATCATACACCGCTGGAAAGTAGCGGGTGCATTGCATAACCCAAATGGCATGCGACGGTAAGCAAACGTACCGAAAGGATAAGTGAATGTGGTCTTGTCTTGGTCCTTTTCGGCGATGGGAACTTGATTATAGCCGGAGTAGCTATCCAAAAAGCAATAGTACTCGTGCCCAGCCAATCGTTCTAGCATTTGGTCAATAAAAGGTAATGGAAAGTGGTCTTTCCGTGTCGCGGCGTTGAGTTTTCTATAATCGATGCATACTCGCCACCCAGTTTGGGTGCGAGTAGGTATTAACTCATTCGCCTCATTAGTTATGACCGTTATGCTCGATTTCTTTGGGACAACGTGATTGGGGCTAACCCACTGGCTATCAGAGATAGGGTAAATGATACCACTATCAAGACATTTTACAATCTCCTTTTAAACAGCCTCCTTCATGATAGGGTTTAGTCGTCTCTGTAGATCCCTTACTGGCTTGGCATCATCCATCATATGAATATGATGTTCAACTATTAGGGGACTAATCCCCTTGATGTCCGCCATAGTCTAGCTAAAAGCTTGCCGATTATTTTGTAAGACCATTAAAAAGGCTTTCTCTTGCTCGGGGGCTAGAGAGGCCGAGATGATAACGAGAAGGGTCTCATTCTCACCTAAGTAAGCGTATTAAGGTGAGACGACAATAGCTTGAGTTCGAGTTTTGGAGGCGAAACAATTGAAGGTAAAATTGGTGAAACTGTCTCGAACTCGAAGGATTCCAACAAAGGTTCAAAGCGAGTGTAAGAAACCGAGTCGGATGGTTAAGCCGACTCATCCGAAAATTCAAAGGATTCGAACTCGGGTGGTGATTCTTCAAAATCGTTCAAAAAAGTGAAACACTCGTAATCGCTATCGGGTGTGAAAGCAGTGTCAGATTCAAGGAGGAACGCACTAGTGGCGTCAAAATTGTTGTGATCGAACAGAAATTTTTCGAGTTCACAGTCCTCCTGAGTGATCTCTTGGATCGAGCAAACATCAAGTATATTAGCATTAGGTTCGGAGGGCTGATTCCCCAACTTAAAAATGTTGAGTTCAATTGTCATGTTTCTAAAAGATAGGTTCATCGAATCGTTTCGACAATTGATCACCGCATTAGAAGTTGCAAGGAATGGTAGACCAAGTATCACCGGAATTTGACTCCAGGGGTTAGCTATAGGCTGTGTGTCTATAACAATGAAATCAACGGGGAAAATGAAGTCCCCTACTTTAATCAACACATCCTCTAACTCACCCCTAGGACGGGTGATGGATCGGTCGGCCATTTGGAGAGTATAATGTGTGGGTTTCGGCTCTCCAACACCTAATTGTTCATATACTGAATAAGGAAGAAAATTAACACTGGAACCAAGATCTAGAAGTGCGCGGTTGATGTTCTTATCCCCAATAGTTATTGAAAATGTAGGACAACCAGGGTCCTTGCATTTTTGAGGTAAAGGTTGGGTAAGAGCATCACTTACTGCACTAGCCAAGAAAACTTTCTTAGGTACCTGCGATTTCCTCTTCTTTGTGCATAAGTCCTTCAAGATTTTAGCGTAAGAAGGGACTTGTTGGATTGCATCCAAGAGAGGTATGTTTATACTAACCTGTTTAAATAACTCCATAATCTTCTCCATTTGTGGAGTTTGTTTATTGGATCTCAACCTGTTTGGAAATGGAACATTTTGAAAATTTGTTGAGTCCAATGTTCGTGGAGTAGGAATGGATCCCAGTGTTGGTGTTTTCATGGAGTGAGATGTGGGTCCGTTCGAATTAGTAGAAGAAGTAGAGCCTTGTGAAGAATGAAGAACATGCTCTGAAAAAGATGAAGAAGAAGAAGAAGAAGCGGCGGCTGGAGTGTCATTATTATTGCCAACATTGTTGTGCAATACCTTTTCAGATCTCAATGTAGTCACTGCACTCACATTATGATATTTTTGTTCATGAGCAACATGTGCATTTTGTGTGTGTCCAGGATTTGGCAGTGGTTGAGATGGAAGTTTCCCATTCTCTCGCTCGCTTAGAGCAGCATTCAGTTGTGCAATTTGGGCTTCAATGGTTTTCATGCTTTGCTCATGTGATGCAGTGTGTTGCACCAAAGACTGAATGGAAGAGTGGATGTTGGCTGAGGATTGCGTAGATTGTTTTAAAAACGCATCCAGACTTCGTTCTAGCGAGGAAACCTTATCGTTATTTGGTTGAACAAAATTATTTTGAGGAAAAGAGTTGTTTAGTGCAAAATTGTTCATTTGATTTTGGTAAGGTTGGGGTTGGAAAGGTTGCTGATATTGAGTTTGTTGAGGGGCTTGTTGTTGTGGAGGAGGCCTTTGAAAATTGTTATTGCCTTGGAATTGTTGTTGATTTTGATTCCAAGCAAAATTGGGGCGGTTCCTCCAACCAGGATTATAAGTTGAAGATTATGGATCATTTCTTTGTCTCTGCTGAAAGGCAGCATTGACTTGATCTTGTCCTTGAGCAGGTGGGTTGTAAGGACACTCTTCGGTCAAATAGGACGGATCCGAACAACAAGCACAAATAGTGCGAGGGGGTAAAGCGGGGACATGAGAAGGCGATGAGAATTTGCTCTCAATTGCTTCTAGTTTACGTGTAATTGTGGCCATTTCGGATTTCATTGCAATTGACATGTCAAGTTGATGAACATCTGCCCTAGACGAACCGGATGAAATAGATGAAGTGGATGAAGCGGTCTATCTAGTGCTTTCCCACTGAAGCGTTTGTTTAGCAAGATCGTCGAGAAATTGCCAAGCTTCCTCATCAGAGTTTGTAAGAAAGTGACCTTGACAAATGGTTTCCAACAATTTCTTAGTTGCTGGGTTCAGTCCTTCGTATAAAGTTTGGCAAAGTTTCCATCTCTCGATACCTTGGTGAGGGCACTGAACAAGAAGGTCCTTAAATCGTTCGAAACACTTCCAAAAAGGTTCGGAAGGAAGCTAGGAAAATTGATTAATTTCATTTCTAATTCTCGCGGTCTTATGGTGTGGGTAAAACTTTTTAAGAAAAGCCTTAACAAACTCTTCCTAACTTTTTATGGAATGCGATGTTGTACTATATAGCCACTTTTCAGCTAGGTCACATAAAGTGAACGGAATGACACGTAGCCTTATAGCATCATCGGAAAGTTGGGTGGTCTTCATCATCGCGCAAACATTCTGGAATTTGTTAATGAAGATGTAGGCATCTTCGGATTCTAGCCCGTGAAATTTGGGCAACATATTGATGAAGTGGGGCTTAATTTCGAAATTATCCCCATTAGCCGGTGGAAGTGAAAGACAAGTGGGAAGTGCGGTGTGTGTTGGATAGAAAAGATTCTGGAGCGCGATTCGTTGGGGGTTATTCGCACCCAGTTGAGGTGGAATCAGTCCCGAAGTAGGTAAGGGGTTATTAGGATTGAATCTCGACATCTCCTTAGAAGATGATGAATTTGAAGATGAAGGTAAAGAAGTGGAGGGAATTTCGACTTCGGAGTCGAACGCGTCGTCAGTAGGAACTAACGAGACACGGACTAAACGGGCGCTAGTGTCCCTAGTCCAACCGGACATACACTAACGAGTTGTAGTGTAGTCAAAAAGTAGAAGGTAGGGTAAGCAAACGTCAATGAGAGAATGTGGGTGCAAGTTGGGTGCAATGGATTTTTAGCGACAAAATGGCAACTTTAGTAAAAATTTTGTTTTGTGGTTTTTTTTTCTTTTTTTCTTTTAGAGTCTTTGCAAAAGTTTTTTTTACAAGGAACTAAGACACACTTTCAAGCAATCACAATTTAAGCATGCACAATCAGGCCTAGAGCTAGGGTCTTCTAAGTCAACTAGACTGCTCCTAACTGGTCCAAAGGGCAAATTGTGAGATATCACTCGAATCGTCTCTTCACCGCCAATTGTGGCCAGGTAAGCACAAGTAAAGAAAGGAGGGATCCGCTCACGAATCACCGTGAGACGGGTCTTTTAAAATTACCTTTCCCACTTGTCTATGTTAGTTGTATGTATGCCCTAGAGGCCAGTATTGTACAGATGATCTATATTATATTAGATGCTTGGACATATATAGAGAGGACTTTCTTGCTCGATATGATAGTATGCTATCTGGTTGCTCTTTATCTTAACATGTATACTTGTCTCTTTATACTGTCTTATAGCTACATGTTGATAAAGCCCTTAGGATGTGTACTTGACTACCTAGACTGTGATGCAGATCATATTAGTGGGGCCATGGTAGTCCATAAGTACATCCCTCAATGTCCCTAGTTGTGGGTGTATCGAGACGGGGCATCGATATACCAGAGTAGAATAGCGTATACGCTTCTCGACCCATGAGATGGGCAATGGATGATCCCATATCCATTGGTGTTTGACATCAGAGATGGTATACGGGTGCTCAGTGGAGACAGGGTACACTGGACGGACTCGCCGAGAACTCTAGTCCGCCGAGAACTCTCAGATGGTATTATACCTCACGTCAGATGGCAGTTCTCTGGTGACACTTGTGCAGGTTAGTCTGTAGACCCGAGATCGTCATAGAGTCTTGTGTGATTTCCACCGTGCTTTGATTTCCACCTTACCACGTCCATGAGGGCGTGCAAAACGGTGGTTTTTAGGTACAGGCCCGAGTCACATGGAGGAAATGAGCGATAGGAGGGGTTTCGTCTCTCCCGGTATTGGGGGTTGATGTTGCGCTGTGCTCGATTGGCCGTAACAGGGAAGTCCCTGGCCAGGGCTGATTAGAGATTTACTGGTAAGTGTTACCAGTAGTTTCTCGATCCGTTATGAGCCTCACATCGGCATGACTTATCGGTTATTGGAGTCTAACGTTTACTACCCCTAGACTTGATATGCGACATATTAGACGAGGAGACCGGACTGTACGGGAAGTGTTACCGGCAGGCTTTTACAGGAGTTGGAGCGGGCTTGCTTGCTGATCTTCTGATCGCTCAATACCCGGGTAGCCGTTACATCCAGCTAGTACCGCTGACGGCTTGTGGGTGCTTAATGTGATCATCACCTACTGTCGGCGTATTGACGAGTCTTTAGAGTCCTACACAGAGGTTTTACTGGCTCATGCAAAACGAAATAGGAGCATGTATGTGATATGTGCGGGACCGAGAATAATGCGTGTATGTGATACCGTATTCTATTCTCGCGACTTATTGTAACGGTCGGTTATATATGATATAGCCGGGTTATCGAATCAAGTGTTGATTCGATAAGTCGATGCATTGAATGTTAGTCGGTTATATGAGATATGACTAGATTATTAAGTCAAATGTTGATTTAATAATTTATTGCATAAATGTATATTTGATATACTAGTTTGCATTAACTAACACTTGCTCACTTTAGGGTTTTTTTCACATGTGAACACTTGAATATATATATATGATGTATATATTAAAAGTGTTTTCTTTTGTATCATGTTTGATGATACACTTGACTTGGGTGTATGAGACTTACACCATGCTATCTTTTATGTTGGATTTTAATATTCAAAGTAATTACAAAATTAGTGGAGGATTAGCTAAATGCTTGAAGCTTGTGGAAGCTTGTGGAAGCATTTGACTAAATCCACTAAATTTGTTTTTACTATGGATATTTCTTAACCCAACCATAAACTTTAGCTGTTAGTTGTATGTATGCCCTAGAGGCCAGTATTGTACAGATGATGTATATTATATTGGATGCTTGGACATATATAGAGATGACTTTCTTGCTCGATATAATTGTATGCTATCTGGTTGCTCTTTATCTTAACATGTACACTTGTCTCCTTAAACTGTCTTATAGTTACATGTTGGTAAAGCCCTTAGGATGTGTACTTGACTACCTGGACTATGATGCAGATCATACTAGTGGGGGCATGGTAGTCTATAAGTACATCCTTCAAGGTCCCTAGTCGTGGGTGTATCGAGACAGGGCATCGATATACTAGAGTAGACTAGCGTATGCGCTTCTCGACCCATGAGATGGGCGATGGATGATCCCATATCCATTGGTGTTTGACATCAGAGATGGTATACGGGTGCTCAGTGGAGACTGGGTACACTGGACGGACTCGCCGAGAACTCCCAGATGGTATTATACCTCACGTCAGATGGCAGTTCTCAGGTGACACTTGTACAGGTTAGTCTGTAGACCCGAGATCGTTATAGAGTCTTGTGTGATTCCCACTATGCTTTGATCTCCACCTTACCACGTCCATGAGGGCGTGCAAAACGGTGGTCTTTGGGTACAGTCCCGAGTCATATGGAGGCAATGAGCGATAGGAGGGGTTTCGTCTCTCCCGGTATTGGGGGTTGATGTTGCGCTGTGCTCGATTGGCCGTAACAGGGAAGTCCCTGGCCAGGGCTGATCAGAGATTTCCTGGTAAGTGTTACCAGTAGTTTCCCGACCCGTTATGAGCCTCACATCGGCACGACTTATCGGTTACTGGGGTTTGACGTTTACCACCCCTAGACTTGATATGCGACATATCAGACGAACAGACCGGACTGTACGGTAAGTGTCACTGGTTGGATTCACAGGAGTGTGAGCGGGCTAGCTCGTCGATCTTCTGATCGCTCAATACCCGGATGGCTGTTACGTTTAGCAGACCGCTTGCGGCTTGTGGGTGCTTGATATGATCATCATCTGCTGCCGGCGTATTGACGAGTCTTTAGAGTCCTACACAGAGGTTTCCTGGCTCAAGAGAAACGAAATAGGAGCGCATTTGAGATATGTGCAGGACCGAGAATAATGCGTGTATGTGATACCGTATTCCATTCTCGCGATGAATGTATCGATTGGTTATATTCGATATGACCTAAATATCGAATCAAGGATTGATTCGATAAGACGATACATAAGATACTAGTCGGTTATACGCGATATGACCGGATCGTTAAATCAAGTGTTAATTTAATGATTTAATGTATAATTGTATATTTGATATATTACTTTGCATTAACTAGTATTGGTTCACTTTAAATGGATTTTCTCACTTGATGTGCAAGTTGTATATGTGATATACTTTTATGCACATGTTTGTATCATGTTTGATGATACTTGCTCATTTGGTTAAGTGTAAAGAATTAAACCATGGTTAAGTAAATGGTTAGGGTTTTTATTTATTCATTCTTTCATCTTTCTTTTTAATTTGGATTAAAAAGAAATGGCAAATGAAAACAAAAGGGTTGCTTTCATTCTTGAAGCTTGTTGAAGCTTCATGAAGCTTTGACCAAAGTGACCATTTTGTCTTCATGCTTAACCCTAACCATTCATCTAACCCTAGTCAATTCTCTACACCTAACTATGGTTTACATTATGATAAGTATTCATTTTCTTTTTCATTTTAAAGAGGGATGATAATCATCTTCATCTTCTTCTTCTTCATGAGATAAAAGAAAAACCTTGCCTTCATCAATGGCAACTTGAGCAAATGAGTGAGAAATCAAATTCTAAAGTGAACCCACCTCCTATTTCTTCACCTTCTACCTCTTGCCAAGTAGTATAGGGTGTTTACTTCACAAGTTTCACAACTTGGTGAAGTTGGAGCTTAATCTTGTGTAACCTCGACGTAGATCATCTTCGGCACGAAGCCGACGACCTTGCCCACCCATATCTCCGATGAAGCCGATGCTTGAGTCCGGGGTTCAAGACGGACAGCGAGAGGACGTCTACGTGGAGCTAAGGAAGTGGAGAACCGGATCTACAAAGGCTGTAGCATCTTTCTTTTAGTTAAGTAGTTAACTAGTTTCACTTTGTCGCCTAAAATTCTAGTTAACGATCTAGTCTAGGGTTTCTCGGCACCGTAAAATTTGAAATTGGCATGGTTGATGCCTTGTGAGACCTCATGAGAGTGCCTAGGAACCCTACAGTGGTATCAGAGCCTAGCTAGAGCCTTAGGCGAAGTGTAGACGACGTTTGAAATCCGAACGAATCGAAACCCGAATCCCAAACTTGCTCTCTGGACTTTTTTCAAAAACTGGGTTTTTTCCATATTAAAAATATGCAGAAAAATCAGCAGGTGATTGTAAGAGTTACTGTGAAATTCGATAGCCTAATGCCATACAAGAGCGGCGGAACCGCGGCATTAGCATGCCTAATGCGGCGGTTCCGCGGCCATCTAGTCTCCTCTGTTGTTCAATTTTGCACAGTAATTCCTATGTTGCAGTGTTGATTTTCCTGGGAATTTTTAATCTGAACTCAAGAGTTGAGTTTTCTGGGTTGTATTAGAAGTTCGTAGATTCGATCGGATTATCAAATTTTGTCTATGTGTTTTTCCGGATAATTTTGGAATATGTTAAAAAGTTCGACCGGATGTAAATATCCAATCTTTCCCCTGCCGGAAAATATCCAAGTGTTGGATTTTTCTGTGATTTAAGGACGTTCTGAGTAGTGCAAGTAACGCGATGGTCCCTCTAGAAGACAACAAACCTTAACTCGATTATGTGACCGTCTTGAACTGCCCTTTAAACCTTCGGGTTTGGGGCAGTACGGCGTGCCACATGTGAGGCGTTGGCTTGACCCTTCTACGGCTGGACCGTTGGTACTGAGGCATGAAGTGAATGTCTTTGAACTAATTTCATGTGTTGAAAGGTTTCGGGAAAACTTGGGTGTTCGAATGTTCGATCGGAAAGTTTAATATTTTCTATTTATCCGGAATGGGATACAATAATTGGAATTCACAAACAGTTATGAGATAGCTGAATGAATGTTATAAATCTAGCGGTTTAGTCTCACTTGATATTGAAAATAGTTTTCGATAATGGGACTAAAATGCGGGGTTTATAATTGTTAGGCATGTGATGTCTAAGTATTTCATTTGATTAGGCAAGCGATGTTTAAAAGGGTTGCGGATTCCAACTGTTGTAGTTTTACATTTTCTTTTCTGTGACCGTAAGTGTAATATGTGTTATCGCCGGTTTCGTTGCTATATGTCAACGACAATTGGGATGCACATATTTACTTACGTTGATGACTTGTGATGTTATGTGTTGCTGGATATGTTATATTGGATCGTCGTGTTCGAATAGCCGGGGGGTTTTTATGTGAGATGAGTGTTTTTCATTTTCATTCATGTAAAAACTTGTATGTAATATTCTTTTATTTGGGGCACTTCCAGGTTGCGGAAGTTGTCACCTTTTGTATATTATTTACTTTTCCGCATTAGGATAGACCCAAGGAGGGGAGCACAAGTAACCGGGTTCTAGGGTCCAGTGGGAGACCATCTCGAGGAGTCGAGTTCGGGTCTCCTAACCCTAGAATTGGTAGGGTTGCTTGCCGGTCTCGTAGGGGTCTAGGGGTGTAGGATTGGCTATTCATCACGACCGTGGAATCCGTGTTTTATACTGGCTCGTATTGAAAACACGGACGTCCTAGTATATCCAATATTTCATATGATATTTTCTGCTGCGATATCTGTGATGTGATCATGTGATGTACTGTGATAGATACTTTATATAGTATATATGATATATTATATATAGACGTTACTTATGTTTTACACCCGCGCTAGCCCTGCCCCGCTCTGTCGTTAGTTACCAACCTAACGGTGCACGAGGGGACATCGAGGCGAATGCGGATGACATAAGTGTACGTCGTATTTATCTGTGATGTTTAGGTACTTAAATGATGGGACTTCATTAATGTGATTAATGAAAGAAAAGAAACCTAAGATGTTGTAGAATCAAATTTTAAACAAAACAGGTAGCTACAGTTTTGCTTTGCATAGCGGTATATATGATATACCCTGCACCTTATTCGATGAGGAAAGGACCGAGATCCCTTCACCGGGAGTGACTCCTTTAGCAATAACTGGCAGATGCTACATGCTCGGTCTGCTTTTGATTGCTTCTATAGTTTCTGCTTTGCACAGTGATATATATGATATATCCCGCACCTCATTCGACGAGGAAAGAGCCGACGATCCCTTCACCGGGAGTGACCCCTTTAGCAAAACTTGAAAAGCCTCAAAATCACTCCATTTCAAAACTTCATTTGATTCTGCAATGATATCAAGTTCATTACGCAATAGGTTTTCAGAAAAACCTGTCGTAGCCCTCCGTCATTTCAGATAAGTTGCATATAGTATTCGTGCTACATTTGTTGGCTTTCGTCAAGGTGTAGTGTGCGGTAGCTATGTGCTGCTTATCTGCTGCATATGATGCGACTGGATTAGGATAGTCGTACGGCTTTGTTGGCTTTCGTCAAGGGTCGTGCGGGTGGGTTTATTTCAGTCAAGAAATGTACGGGTTGAACTTGACTAGCGGGCTGTGGTTTGTTGGCTTTCGTCAAGGTCATAGCACGCTAGGGGTAAAAGCATTGTCGGGAGTTTCAAGTGTTGAAATTTGCAATGAGATTGCATACCTTCTATGAGATAGTTGGATCCCGATACCCACTGCGAGTAAGAGTTACTCCTGGGAGAGTTTTACACATTGCAATTAGCTGATCAAGTAGGTGTCTAGAAAGGTGTCAACGGGGTTACGCCTCTGGGAAAACGAGGTTTACATTAATTAGGTTCGTGCGAAAGCATGGGGGACCTCCCTCAAAATTCCGACACTGGCCTGGCTGAAAGATTGGCGAACTTGTAGTGTGTAATTAATCCCGGCTAGTCTTTCCTTTTAGGGTTTGAAGGAAGATTTAATAAAAACCAGTGGGAGCCATCCTGATTAGATAAGATAATAACTAATCTGATCTTGCACGAGCATACGCTAAAGTGTTTTCTTCTCTCTCTCTCCAGGTAGCGACCATTTCATGCCCTAATAAAGATAATAATATGGATGTATTGACTGAACCCGCATGTTATACTGTGCTGGGGAACGTTGGTTCCGTTCTTTCTTATAAGAGTTATGGGAATGAACAGGATATAGGGGAATACTAGGATTCCCATGCCACCCGAATGAAGAAAGTACATGTTGATGCATTTTCTTCGGGTGTGTTCGTTACAGAGAACTGTTTCTCCATTTTCTCTACGTCCTGGGTATTAGATACCGGATCAGGATCCCATATATGTAATCAGTTACATGGGCTTAGGAAAGATAGAGAACTTGGAGAAGGTGATAAAGACATTAGAGTTGGAAATGGTGCAATTGTTGCAGCTAAGACTGTCGGGGAATATCACCTTGTATTACCAACTGGTAATACATTGGTTCTGAACGAATGCTATTACATGCCGAACCTGATATGCAACATTATATCGGTTTCTTTGTTAAGTAAAGAGGGATATAATTTTGTATTACAGGATAATGTTATGAACATTTTCCGTAACCAAAAGTTGGTTGGATCAGGCACGTTGTGCAATGGCATTTATGTTCTAAATCAATCAACAGTTCTGAGCATAACAAACACACACAAGAGGAAGAGTTCAGAACTGAACGAATCCTTCTTGTGGCATTGTAGACTGGGTCACATCAATGCGACACGGCTGGCTAAGTTGCATAAAGATGGATATTTGAAACCATTCGAATTTTCATCTTATGACACTTGCCAGTCATGTCTCAAAGGCAAGATGACCAAAACTCTGTTTACGGGACACGGAGAAAGAGTTAACGAACTTTTGGGACTGATACATAGTGATGTATGCGGTTCCATGTCTACACATGCCAGGGATGGTTCTTCATACTTCATTACATTCACTGACGATCTCTCAAGATACGGACATGTGTACTTGATAAGACACAAGTCTGAAGCTTTTGAGAAATTTTGAGAATATAAACAAGAAGTCGAGAACCAAACCGGAAAAAGTATTAAAATCCTTCGATCTGATCGAGGAGGTGAATACTTGAGCAATGAATTCCTGGACTTCCTAAAAGAGAATGGGATTCTCTCTCAGCTGACTCCTCCTTATACACCACAGCACAATGGTGTATCAGAACGGAGGAACCGCACCCTATTAGATATGGTGCGCTTTATGATGAGCACAGCTGAGTTACCTATTTCCTTCTGGGGGTATGCACTTGAGACAGCCATACATCTATTGAATATGTTCCCCACCAAATCTGTGCCTACCACTCCATATGAGATATGGAAAGGAAAGAGACCATGTCTCAACTATGTTAAGATATGGGGTTTTCCAGCCTATGTCAAACGACAAAATCCGGACAAGCTCGAGGCACGGTCTGTTCTATGCAAATTTATAGGATATCCCAAGAATTCACAAGGGTATATCTTCTACCACCCTGAGGAACAAAGAGTGTTTGTTTCTCGGCATGCCACCTTTTTAGAAAAGGAATTTCTTGAAAAAGAGATTAGTGGTCATGAGGTAGAACTGGAAGAGGTTCCAGCTACAAAAGCTACAACAGAAGATATGGTGGAACCAGAGGATTCAGTAACTCCCGATGAACCTCAGCCTCTCCGCCGATCTAGTAGGATTCCTCACCCACCTGAGAGATACTACGGTTTTCTCATGGATGGTGGGAGCGAGGATTGCATCATGGAGGATGATGACCCAACTAGCTTCGAGCAGGCCATCACGAGTAGGGACTCAGTGAAATGGCTGGATGCTATGCGGTCCGAGATGGAATCCATGTACACCAACAAAGTATGGACTTTGGATTTTGCTCCTGAAGGGGTAAAACCCATTGGGAGCAAGTGGATCTTCAAGAAGAAACATGGTGTAGATAGGAAAGTGGAGACTTTCAAAGCTAGACTTGTTGCAAAGGGTTTTCGTTAAAGACCAGGTGTGGACTATGACGAGACCATTTCTCCAGTGGCTATGCTTAAATCCATCCGGATCATGCTTGCCATTGCTGCATATCATGACTACGAAATCTGGCAAATGGATGTTAAGACCGCCTTTCTAAATGGTGATTTAGAAGAGTGCGTGTACATGACTCAGCCAGAGGGCTTCGCAGACAGTGGGAGCAGCGGGAAGGTGTGCAAGCTGCTTAAATCCATTTATGGATTAAAGCAAGCATCGCGGAGTTGGAACATCTGCTTTGACGTCGTTATCAAAGAGTTTGATTTCGTCAAAAATCCAGATGAACCTTGTATCTATAAGAAGGTAGCAGAGAGTAAGGTTGTCTTCCTCGTATTGTACGTGGACGACATACTCTTGATAGGAAATGATATTCCTATGCTGCAATCGGTCAAGCTCTTCTTATCACAAAGATTCTCAATGAAAGATCTTGGTGATGCCTCTTGCATATTGGGGATTAGGATCTATAGAGATAGATCCAAACGGATATTGGGATTGTCCCAATCCAGGTACATTGACACCATACTAAAGAGGTTTAGTATGGAAGAATCCAAGCGTGGGAACTTGCCCACGATCTCTGGAGTCACTCTCTCCAAAGAGATGTCTCCCAAGACTGATTTGGAGAGAGCTCGCATGCAAGGGATACCCTATGCTTCGGCTGTAGGCTCTATCATGTATGCGATGCTATATACCAGACCCGATGTAGCATACTCACTAAGTGTAGTGAGCAGGTATCAAGCTGATCCTGGAGAAAGTCACTGGACAGCTGTGAAGAGCATTCTCAAGTACTTGCGAAGGACTAAAGAGATGCTCTTGGTGTATGGTAACGGAGAACTCCAAGTGGTGTCCTTTACCGATTCAAGCTTCCAGAGTGATAAGGACGACTCTAAGTCGCAGTCGGGATTTGTCTTTACCCTTTACGGAAGGGCGGTTGGCTGGAAGAGTTCCAAGCAGGAAACCGTGGCAGACTCGACGATGGAGGCTGAATACATCGCTGCCAACGATGCTGCTAAAGAGGCTGTCTGGATCAAGAAGTTCATTACTGAACTTGGTGTGGTTCCATCCATTGAGCATCCAATACCTTTGTATTGCGATAACAATGGAGCGGTGGCTTTGGCCAAGGAACCCAGGTCCCATCTGCGATCCAGGCATATTCTGAGGCGGTATCACCTGATCCGGGAGATAGTTGATCGCTGGGAGATCGAGGTCAGGAGGGTTAACACGAAGAACAACACGGCGGATCCACTCACGAAGGCCATTCCCCAGACGCAGTTTGAGAGACTCTTCGGGATGCTCGGTATGCGATACTACAGCAGCTGGCCCTAGTGCAAGTGGGAGATTGTTAATTGTATGTATGCCCTAGAGGCCAGTATTGTACAGATGATGTATATTATATTGGATGCTTGGACATATATAGAGATGACTTTCTTGCTCGATATGATAGTATGCTATCTGGTTGCTCTTTATCTTAACATGTACACTTGTCTCTTTAAACTGTCTTATAGTTACATGTTGGTAAAGCCCTTAGGATGTGTACTTGACTACCTGGACTATGATGCAGATCATACTAGTGGGGGCATGGTAGTCTATAAGTACATCCTTCAAGGTCTCTAGTCGTGGGTGTATCGAGATGGGGCATCGATATACCAGAGTAAACAAGCGTATGCGCTTCTCGACCCATGAGATGGGCGATGGATGATCCCATATCCATTGGTGTTTGACATCAGAGATGGTATACGGGTGCTCAGTGGAGACTGGGTACACTGGACGGACTCGCCGAGAACTCCCAGATGGTATTATACCTCACGTCAGATGGCAGTTCTCAGGTGACACTTGTACAGGTTAGTCTGTAGACCTGAGTTCGTCATAGAGTCTTGTGTGATTCCCACTGTGCTTTGATCTCTACCTTACCACATCCATGAGGGCGTGCAAAACGATGGTCTTTAGGTACAGTCCCGAGTCACATGGAGGCAATGAGCAATAGGAGGGGTTTTGTCTCTCCCGGTATTGGGGGTTGATGTTGCGCTGTGCTCGATTGGCCGTAACAGGGAAGTCCCTGGCCAGGGCTGATCAGAGATTTGCTGGTAAGTGTTACCAGTAGTTTCTCGACCCGTTATGAGCCTTACATCGGCACGACTTATCGGTTACTGGGGTTTGATGTTTACCACCCCTAGACTTGATATGCGACATATCAGACGAACAGACCGGACTGTACGGTAAGTGTCACTGGTTGGATTCACAGGAGTGTGAGCGGGCTAGCTCGTCGATCTTCTGATCGCTCAATACCCGGATGGCCGTTATGTTTAGCAGACCGCTTGCGGCTTGTGGGTGCTTGATATGATCATCATCTGCTGCCGGCGTATTGACGAGTCTTTAGAGTCCTACACAGAGGTTTCCTGGCTCAAGCGAAACGAAATAGGAGCGCATATGAGATATGTGCAGGACCGAGAATAATGCGTGTATGTGATACCGTATTCCATTCTCGCGATGAATGTATCGATTGGTTATATTCGATATGACCTAGATATCGAATCAAGGATTGATTCGATAAGACGATACATAGGATACTAGTCGGTTATATGCGATATGACCGGATCGTTAAATCAAGTGTTGATTTAATGATTTAATGTATAATTGTATATTTGATATATTACTTTGCATTAACTAGTATTGGTTCACTTTAAATGGATTTTCTCACTTGATGTGCAAGTTGTATATGTGATATACTTTTATGTACATGTTTGTATCATGTTTGATGATACTTGCTCATTTGGTTAAGTGTAAAGAATTAAACCTTGGTTAAGTAAATGGTTAGGGTTTTTATTTATTCATTCT
Source organism: Agapanthus africanus (assembly GCA_030015575.1). NCBI lineage: Eukaryota > Viridiplantae > Streptophyta > Magnoliopsida > Asparagales > Amaryllidaceae > Agapanthus > Agapanthus africanus. Next base: position 273,270,155 of record CM057348.1, read on the forward strand.
TTCATCTTTCTTTTTAAATTGGATTAAAAAGAAATGGCAAATGAAAACAAAAGGGTTGCTTTCATTCTTGAAGCTTGTTGAAGCTTCATGAAGCTTTGACCAAAGTGACCATTTTGTCTTCATGCTTAACCCTAACCATTCATCTAACCTTAGTCAATTCTCTACACCTAACTATGGTTTACATTATGATAAGTATTCATTTTCTTTTTCATTTTAAAGAGGGATGATAATCATCTTCATCTTCTTCTTCTTCATGAGATAAAAGAAAAACCTTGCCTTCATCAATGGCAACTTGAGCAAATGAGTGAGAAATCAAATTCTAAAGTGAACCCACCTCCTATTTCTTCACCCTCTACATCTTGCCAAGTAGTATAGGGTGTTTACTTCACAAGTTTCACAACTTGGTGAAGTTGGAGCTTGATCTTGTGTAACCCCGACGTAGATCATCTTCGGCACGAAGCCGACGACCTTGCCCGCCCATATCTCCGATGAAGCCGATGCTTAAGTCCGGGGTTCGAGACGGACAGCGAGAGGACGTCTATGTGGAGCTAAGGAAGTGGAGAACCGGATCTACAAAGGTTGTAGCATCTTTCTTTTAGTTAAGTAGTTAACTAGTTTCATTTTGTCGCCTAAAATTCTAGTTAACGATCTAGTCTAGGGTTTCTCGGCACCGTAAAATTTAAAATTGGCATGGTTGATGACTTGTGAGACATCATGAGAGTGCCTAGGAACCCTACATTAGCCTAGGGTTAAGTCTCTACAAGAGTTAGTATATGATACTCACACACCATGGTTAAACTTCTCACTTGATCATTATCCTCATCTCTTTCATTTCTTCTTCTTCTTCATTGCTAAAAAGAAAAAGAATACTAGGGTTTGATCAAAAGTGAGAAAGATTGTGAGAAACAAAATTCTAAAGAGAACCCACTTCCTATTTCTCCATCCTCTACTAGACTAGCACTTTAGTTTAGGGTGTTTACTTCACTAATTCTCTAGTTAGTGAAGTAGGAGCTTGAGTCGGAATTCCCTCGACGTAGATCATCTTCGGCCTCGGAGACTTCAAGCAAGGTCGCATCCTTCGCATCATGAAGCCATGCAAGAGCCCGGGAGAACCTTGATCGCAGAGAAGGGACTTCATCAAGGAGCAAATGAAGTGAAGGACCGATCTACAAAGGTTGTATTTCGTATTCCCTTTAGAGTAAAGTTGTTTACTTGCTATATGATTCGCCTAAACTCTAGTATACGATCTTGCTTAGGGTTATTCGGCATATAAAATTTTAATTTTGGCATGGTCGATGCCTTGTAGAACCTTGTTAGTGTGCCTAGTAACCCTACAGTAGTATCAGAGCCTAGCTAGAGCATTAGGCGATGTGTTAACGAAGTTAAAACTTCGATCGAACCCCGATATGACGAAGTAGACACCCTCTCTGTACATTTTTTAAAATCTGGGATTTTTCTGAATTAAAAATGCTTAAAAAAATCAGCAGGTAATTATAAGGGAAACAGTGCAAAACGACACTGTTTGGCGCCCAAGGCGCCGCGGAACCGCGGCACGAGCATGGCTCGTGCGGCGGTTCCGCGGTCATAAGGTGACGTCACCCTTGTCGTTTTGCACAGTAACGTTCCCATTTAATTTCCTGATATTTTATGGGTATTTTTATCCGACTCAAGTGTTGAGTATTTTGGGGTTTATTTTGTAATCGTCGATTCGATCGGAGAATTTAATTTTGTTTTATTATTCCGGATAATTTAGAAAGTATTAAAATGTTCGAACGGATATCATTAACTCAATTTTTCCCGGCACGAAAAACATTCAAGTGTTGAATTTTTCTCGGGTTTAAATCTTTCGGAAAACCGTGCATGTGACGCGATGGACCCTCTAGAAGTCAACAAACCTTAACTCGATTATGTGACCGTCTTGAACTGCCCTTTGAACCTTAGGGTTTGGGGTAGTACGGCGTGCCACATGTGAGGCGTTGACTTGACCCTTCTACGGCTGGACCGTTGCTACTGGGACGTATTCTGGAATCTTTGAACTCCGCTCAAGTGTTGAGCTATTATGGAAATCTTGGGTATTTGATTATTCGATCGGAAAGTTTAATACTGTCTATTTATCTGGGATGTGATACAAAAAGTGGAATTCATACAGTTAGGCATGAAATGCGAAATATGTGATATTTCGGATTTACGATGTCTAAAGAGATTATGGGTTCCAAATGTTGTAGTTTTACACTTTCTTTTCTGCGACCGTAAGTGTAATATGTGATATCGCCGGTTTCGTTGCTATATGTCAATGACAGTTGGGATGCGCATATTTACTTACGTTGATGACATGTGATGTTTTGTGTTGCTGGATATGTTATATTGGATTGTCGCGTTCTGAATAGCCGGGGTTTTTTTATGTGAGATGAGAGTTTTTTATTTTCATTCATGTAAAATTAAATGTAAGTAATATTCTTTTATTGGGGCACTTCCGGGATGAGGTCGATGTCACCATTTGTATATTATTCACTTTTCCGCACTAGGATAGACCCAAGGAGGGGAGCACAAGTAACCGGGTTCTATGGTCCAGTGGGAGACCAACTCGAGGAGTCGAGTCCGGGTCTCCTAACCCTAGAATTGGTAGGGTTGCTTGCCGCTCTTGTAGGGGTCTAGGGGTGTGGGTTTGGCTATTCGTCGCGACCGTGGAATCCGTGTTTTATAGATGCTCAAAATAAAACACGGACGTCCTAGTATATCCAATGTTTCATATGTTTCTTCTGCTGCGATATCTGTGATGTGATCATGTGATGTGCTGTGATAGATACTATATATAGTATATATGATATATTATATAGACGTTACTTATGTTTTACACCCGCGCTAGCCCTGCCCCGCTCTGCCGTTAGTTACCTAACCTAACGGTGCACGAGGGGACATCAAGACGAATGCGGATGGCATATGTGTACGTCGTATTTATCTGTGATGTTTAGGTGACTTAAATGATGGGACTTCATTAATGTGATTAATGAAAGAAAAGAAACCTAAAAGATGTTGTAGAATCAAATTTTCAAATAAAAGTGTAGCTACAGTTTTGCTTTGCATAGCGGTATATATGATATACCCTGCACCTTATTCGATGGGGAAAGAGCCGAGATACCTTCACCGGGAGTGACCACTTTAGCAAAACTGGGAGATACTACAACACTCGGTTTGTCTTTTTGACTGCTTTGGAAGTTTTGCTTTGCATAGTGATATATATGATATGTCCTGCACCTTATTCGATGAGGAAAGAGCCGAGATTCCTTCACCGGGAGTGACCCCTTTAGCAAAACTAATGAAAGCCTCAAAATCACTCTATTTCAAAATTCACTCGATTCTACAACGATATCAAGTTCATTATGCAATAGGTTTTCAGAAAAACCTGTCGTAGCCCTCCGTCATTTCAGATAAGTCCTACTTAGTATTCGTGCTACGTTTGTTGACCTCCGTCAAGGCGTAGTGTGCGGTAGCTAACTAGTATTTATCTGCTTATGCATATGATGCAGATTGGATTAGGGTAGTCGTACGACCTTGTTGACCTCCGTCAAGGGTCGTGCGGGTGGGTTCGATTCAATCAAGAAATGACGGGTTGAACTTGACTTGCACCCTATGGTTTGTTGACCTCCGTCAAGGTCATAGGATGCTTGGGGCAAAATATTATCGGGAATTTCAAGTGTTGAGATTTGCAATGAGATTGCATACCTTCTATGAGATAGTTGGATCCCGATACCCACTGCGAGTAATTGTTACTCCTGGGAGAGTTTTACACAGGACAATTAGCCGATCAAGTAGGTGTCTAGAAAGGTGTCAACGGGGTTACGCCTCTGGGAAAATGAGGTTTACTTTAATTAGGTCCGTGCGAAAGCACGGGGAACCTCCCTCAAAGTACCGACACTGGCCTGACTGAAAGATTGGTGAAGTTGTAGGGTGTAATTAATCCCGGCTAGTCTTTCCTTTTAGGGTTTGAAGGAAGATTTGATAAAAAACAGTAGGAGCCATCCTGATTAGATAAAATAATAACCAATCTGATCTTGCAAGAGCATACGCTAAAGTGTTTTCTTCTCTCTCTCTCCAGGTAGCGACCATTTCATGCCTTAATTAAGATAATAATATGGATGTATTGACCGAACCCGCATATTATACTGTGCTGGGGAACGTTGGTTCCGTTCTTTCTTATAAGAGTTATAGGACAGAACATGATATAGGGGAATACCAGGATTCCCATGCCACCCGAATGAAGAAAGTACATGTTGATGCATTTTCTTCGGGTGTGTTCGTTACAAAGAACTGTTTCTCCATTTGCTCTACGTCCTGTGTATTAGATACCGGGTCAGGATCCCATATATGTAATCAGTTACATGAGCTTAAGAAAGGTAGAGAACTTGGAGAAGGTGATAAAGACATAAGGGTTGGAAATGGTGCAATTGTTGCAGCTAAAATCGTCGGGGAATATCACCTTGTATTACCAACTGGTAATACATTGGTTCTGAACGAATGCTATTACATGCCGAACCTGATTTGCAACATTATATCGGTTTCTTTACTAAGTAAAGAGGGATATAATTTTGTATTATAGGATAATGTTATGAACATTTTCCTTAACCAAAAGTTGGTTGGATCAAGCACGTTGTGCAATGGCATTTATGTTCTAAATCAATCAACAGTTCTGAGCATAACAAACGCACTCAAGAGGAAGAGTTCAGAACTGAACGAATCCATCTTGTGGCATTGTAGACTGGGTCATATCAATGCGACACGACTGGCTAACTTGCATAAGGATGGATATTTAAATCCATTTGAATTTTCATCTTATGATACTTGCCAGTCATGTCTCAAAGGCAAGATGACCAAAACTCCGTTTACGGGACACGGAGAAAGAGTTACCGAACTCTTGGGATTGATACATAGTGATGTATGCGGTCCCATGTCTACACATGCCAGGGATGGTTTTTCGTACTTCATTACATTCACTGACGATCTCTCTAGATTCGGATATGTGTTCCTGATGAAACACAAATTAGAAGCATTTGAGAAATTTAGAGAATATAAACAAGAAGTCGAGAACCAAACCGGGAAAGTATTAAAATCCTTCAATCTGATCGAGGAGGTGAATACTTGAGCAATGAATTCCTGGACTTCCTAAAAGAGAATGGGATTCTCTCTCAGCTAACTCCTGCATATACACCACAGCACAACGGTGTATCAGAATGGAGGAACCGCACCCTATTAGATATGGTGCGCTCTATGATGAGTATAGCTGAGTTACCTATTTCCTTCTGGGGATATGCACTGGAAACAGCAGCATACCTACTGAATAGGGTTCCTACCAAATCTGTGCCTAGCACCACATATGAGATATGGGAGGGGAAGGGACCATATCTTAATTTTATTAAGATATGGGGTTGCCCGGCCTATGTCAAAAGACAAAAACCAGACAAACTCGAGACAAGGTCTGTTTTGTGTAAGTTTGTTGGATATCCCAAGCATTCGTGAGGGTATATCTTCTACCACAATGAGGAACAAAGGGTATTTGTTTCTCAACACGCCACCTTTTTAGAAAAGGAATTTCTTGCAAAAGAGATTAGTGGCTCTGAGGTAGAACTGGAAGAGGTTCCAGCTGTACAAACCACAACAGAAGATTTGGTAGAACCAGAGGATTCGGTAGTTCCCGATGAACCCTAGCCACTCCGCCGATCTAGTAGGGTTCCTCACCCACCTGAAAGATACTACGGTTTTCTCATGGATGGTGGGAGCGAGGATTGAATCATGGTTGATGATGACCCAACTAGTTTCGAGCAGGCCATCACGAGTGGGGACTCAGTGCAATGGCTGGATGCAATGCGGTCCGAGATGGAATCCATGTACACCAACAAAGTATGGACTTTGGAAGTTGCTCCTGAAGGGGTAAAACCCATTGGGAGCAAGTGGATCTTCAAGAAAAAACTTGGTGTAGATGGGAAAGTGGAGACTTTCAAAGCTAGACTTGTTGCAAAGGGTTTTCGTCAAAGACCAGGTGTGGACTATGACGAAACCTTTTCTCCAGTGGCTATGCTTAAATCCATCCGGATCATGCTTGCCATCGCTGCATATCATGACTATGAAATCTGGCAAATGGATGTTAGGACCGCCTTTCTAAACGGTGATTTAGAAGAGTGCGTGTACATGACTCAGCCAGAGGGCTTCGTAGATAGTGGGAGCAGCGGGAAGGTGTGCAAGCTGCTTAAATGCATTTAAGGATTAAAGCAAGCATCGCGGAGTTGGAACATCTGCTTTGACGTCGTTATCAAAGAGTTTGATTTCATAAAAAACGTAGATGAACCTTGTATCTACAAGAAGGTAGCAGAGAGTAAGGTTGTCTTCCTCGTATTGTACGTGGACAACATACTCTTGATAGGAAATGACATTCCTATGCTGCAATCGGTCAAGCTCTTCTTATCACAAAGATTCTCAATGAAAGATCTTGGTGATGCCTCCTGCATATTGGGAATTATGATCTATAGAGATAGATCTAAAAGGATATTGGGATTGTCCCAATCCAGGTACATTGACACCATACTAAAGATGTTTAGTATGGAAGAGTCCAAACGTGGGTTTTTACCCACGATCTCAGGGCTCACTCTCTCCAAAGAGATGTCTCCCAAGACTGATTTGGAGAGAGCTCGCATGCAAGGGATACCCTATGCTTCGGCAGTAGGCTCTATCATGTACGCGATGCTATGTACCAGACCCGATGTAGCATACTCACTAAGTGTAGTGAGTAGGTATCAAGCTGATCCTGGAGAGAGTCACTGGACAGCTGTGAAGAGCATTCTCAAGTACTTACGAAGGACTCAAGAGATGTTGGATATATGTATGCCCTAGAGGCCATTATGTGATAGTGGATGTATCTATACATGTATATATATATTCAGTTTGCATTCTTGCTCGACATGATAGTATGCTATCTGGTTCTTCTTTATCTGACATGTTGATTTGATCATGCTTTTATTCATTCATACATGCTGATAAAGCCCTGAGGATATCGGCTTGACTACTCTGATTATGATAGAGATCATACTAGTGGGACATTTGTAGTCTATAAGCATATCCTGGAAAGTCCCTAGTCGTAGGTATATCAAGACGGGGCATTGATATACCAGAGTAGACTAGCGTATATGATACTAGACCCATACGATGGGCGATGGATGTTCCCACATTCATCGATGTTTGACATCAAGATCATATACGGGTGCTCGGTGCTGACTGGGTACACTGGACGGACTCACCGAGAACTCCTATATGGAATTATATCTATCGTCGGATAGCAGTTCTCAGGTGACACTGGTACGGGTTAGTCTGTAGACCCGAGATCGTCATGGAGTCTTGTCTGTTCTCCCACTGTACTTTGATTGCCACCCTACCACGGCTCTACTGAGTCGTGCAAACAGGTGGCCGTTGGGTACAGTCCCGAGACACACGAAGACGATGAGCGATAGGAGGGGTTTCGTCTCTCCCGGTATTGGGAGTTGATGCTGTGCTGTGCCCGACTGGTTATAACAGCAAGTCCCTGGCCAGGGCTGCTGAGATTTGCTGATAAGTGTTATCAGTAGTTTCTCGATCTGTTATAGACCATTCACCGGCACGACTTATTGAGTTATTGGGGTCGACGTGACCATCCCTAGGCTCGATATGCAGCATATCTGACGAAGAGACCGGACTGTACGGTAGTGTTGCCAGTTGGCTCGATGGGAGTTGTAGCAGGTTCGCTTGTTGTCTTCTGATCGCTCAATACCCGGGTGGCCGTTATGTTTAGCTGACCGCTTGCGGCTTGGGGGTGCTTGATATGATCATCACCCACTGCCGGCGTATTGACGAGTCTTAGAGTCCCACATAGGAGTTACCTAGTCCAGGCGAAACGTTGTGGTGCGCGTATGCGATATGCGCTTGGACCCGATTAAAATACGTGTATAGGATACCGTATATTAATTGGGCGGCTTGCTAATGGTCGGGTCGTATGTGATATGACCGGATTAGTGAATCAAGTGTTGATTTATCATTAGCTTCTCACTACAAATCCTATCTTGTTTATTTTGGATGTATGCATGCATGTATGCATTCATTCTTGTTCATGCACATATGGATGTGCATGCACATATGCATACATACATCATTTTATCATGGTTGCTTATACAATGAGAATGGTGGCAATATAAGAATCACACCATGGTTAATTTTATGGATTATTATTGTTTTTAAATTAAAGCAAAAGAAAATGAAAATGGGTTAAATCATAAAAGGTTTCTACACTCTTCCTAACCTTACCATGCTCACCTACCTTTTAACCCATGGTTTATTTTCTTTTTGTGCTTTTAACTTTAAGCCAATAATATCTTTAGAGTTAACCATGGTTGGATATGAGAAAGAGAAAATATATATGCTTATTTTTCTTTTCTCTTTCAAGGGATCCATTATTCTCTTCTTCACAAAAAAAGACCACCATCTTCATCAACCTTGATGCTTTGCTCTCTACTTCTTTCAAGTGAGTAAAATACTCATAAAAATAGGATTTTGAAGTGAGATCATTAGCCACAACATCATTCTACTCAAGTTTAGCCAACTTGATTAGAGTGTTCTCTTTGTTCTTTCAAAGTTGCAAGCTTGGACGGGAAACTCCGGGTGGATCGTCGTGGACGTGAGAGGACTACAAGCGGACTTTCCTCCAACACCTAAGAGTCTATGGAGTCAAGCAAAAAGGGAGCTACAATGGTTGTAGTCTCTAAACCCTATTTTTATTAGCTTAAAGTTTTGTAACCTTAATTTTCTAGGATCGATTCCTTTGCGTGTTTGTTTAGCACCATAAAAACTTGAACTTTGTGATATGTGATGCTTCCAAACTCATTATAGGATGCTAGGCAAACCTAACATTGGTATCAGAGACAACCTAGAACATTAGGCGATTTTTTAGCGAAGTAAAAACTCCGTTCGAAACAAAATACGGATTTACGGGACACTCTCTGGAAATTTTTTAAAAACTGACATTTTTCAGAATTAAAAATACTCAAAAAATAGAGCAGGTAAATATAAGACAAACTGGAGAATTCGTGACCATGAACAGTACTTTTGGCCGCGGAACCGCGGCGCAAGCAAGCTTAGGCCGCGGATCCGCGGCCATACATAGGGATCTCACACTATATTTTGCACAGTGTTTTTCCTTACCTGCTATAGTATATTTTGAGTATGTTTAATCTGAATCTACTGTTGAAAATTCTGGAGATGGTTTTGCACTCGTCGTTTCGATCGGAATTTTCATTTCGTTTCCTTTTCCGGGTAAACTAGAAAGTATTGAAGTGTTCGAACAACTATCATTTACTCACTTTTCACGGAGTTTGAAAATATTGGAGATACGTGCAAGTTTTGTGGTGGTCTCTCTAGAAGACAACAAACCATAACTCGATTATGTGACCGTCTTGAACTGCCCTTTGAACCTTAGGGTTTGGGGCAGTACGGCGTGCCACATGTGAGGCGTTGGCTTGACCCTTCTACGGCTGGACCGCTACTACTGTGTCACACTCCGGTTTTTTTGAACTCTGCTCAAGTGTTGAGCTTTAGTGAATCTTGAGTATTTGATCGATTGTTCGAAAACTTTAATACTGTCTGTTTATCCGGAATTTGATGCAATGTGTGGAATTCATATTATTAGACATGAAATACGGAATATGTGATATTTTGCATTTGCGATGTCTAAAGAGAATGTGGATTCCAGATATTGCAGTTTTACACTTTCTTTTCTGTGACCGTAAGTGTAGTATGTACGATATCGCCGGTTTCGTTGCTATACATCAACGACAATTAGGATATGCATACTTACTTACGTTGATGATATGAGATATTATGTGTTGCTGAGATATGATGTGCAGGATTGTCGCGATTGAATAGCCGGGGGTTTTATGTGAGATGAGAGTTTTATATTTTCATTCATGTAAATTCAAATGTAATGTAATATTCTTTTATTTGGGGCACTTCCGGGTTGAGGTTGTGTCACCAGTGTTGTATATTATTTACTTTTCCGCATTAGGATGGACCCAAGGAGGGGAGCACGAGTGACCGGGTTCTGGGGTTCAGTGGGAGGCCATCTCGAGGAGTCGAGACCGGGACTCCTAAACTCCAGAATTGGAAGGGTCACTTGCCGCTCTCGTAGGGGTCCAGGGTGTGGGCTTGGCTATTCATCGCGACTGTGGAATCCGTATTTTCTATTCTGGCTAAATACTAAATACGGACGTCCTAAGATATCCCATGTTATATCTATGTTTCTGCTGCCTGTGTTCTGTGATATCTGAGACGAATGACATATTATATATATGATATATAGTAGACGTTGCTTATGTTTTACACCCGCGCTAGTCCCGTCCCGGTATGCCGTTAGTTAAGTAACCTAACGGTGCATAACGGAACATTGCGGCGAATGCGGATGGCATAAGCGTACGTGTTATTTTCGTTTCTTTTCTGTGATTGGCTTAAGGACTTAAATGATGGGATTACATTAATGTGATTAATGTAAAGAAAATAAACCTAAAAAGATGTTGTAGAATCGGATTTGAAAACTACTCGGCTATTTATGAAAAAGCTATTTTTCAAAACTGCGGAGCTTAAGCCACTCCTTTTGAAAACCATTTGATTCTACAACGATATCAAGCTCAAAGCGTTAAAGATTTTCTTAAAAATCATCCGCAACCCTCCGTCATTTTAGGAAGTAGAGTACTTAGTATTCGTGCTACGTTTGTTGACCTTAGCCAAGGCGTAGTGTACGGTAGCTAAGTGATGTCTTCCTACAAACGCATATGATGCAGATTAATTAGGACGGGCATATGACTTTGTTGACCTTAGCCAAGGGTCATGTGAACGGGTCTAATTAATCAAGAAATGACGGGTTGAGCTTGACTAGTGCTCGTGATTTGTTGACCTTAGCCAAGGTCACGAGTATTAGGGGTAAAAACCACATCGGGAATTTCAAGTGTTGAAATTTGCAATGAGATTGCATACCTTCCATATGATGGTTGGATCCCGATCCCACTGTGGGCAATAGTTGCTCCTAGGAGAGTTTTACAGTTTACAATTAGCTAACTCATTAGGTGTCTAGAAAGGTGTTAACGGGGCTCCGCCTCTGGGAAAACGAGGTTTACTCTAATTAGGTCCGTGCGAAAGCACGGGGAACCTCCCTCAAAGTACCGACACTGGCCTGGCTGAACGGTTAGCGAAGTTGTAGACTGTAATTAATCCTGGCTAGTTTTTCTTTTTAAGGTTTGAAAGAAAAACTTGATAAAAAGCAGTGGGAAACATCGATTAGACAAGATAATAAACCAATCTAATCTGTGCAAGAGCTTTCGCTGAGTGTATTCTTTTCTCTCTCTTAATGGCAGATACCCATGACTGGACTCAAGCTTTTACTAGATAAAAACAAACTGAATGGGACCAACTATAAAGACTGGCTGAGGAATCTGAAAATCGCCTTGACTTATGATAAAGTATCATATGTCCTCACGGCTTCAGCCCCGCCCGTCCCTGGTCCAAAATCCTTAGTTGCGGACATTGAAGTCCGCAAGACATGGGACGCTGACTGTGCCACGGCCACATGCCTCGCGCTTGCATCGATGGATAACACACATCAAAAGCAGCACAAGGACATGGACATTCACGGTATATTGCTCCATACAAAGGAGTTGTATGGGGAGCAATCCCGCGTATTACGATACGAAGCATCAAAGAAATTGTTTCAGATGCGAATGGCCCCTGGCACACCAGTAGGAGACCACGTTCTGAAGATGATAGCTCTTATTGAAGAGCTTGAGGACCTTGGATGGACGATGGACAATGAACAATATATAGATATTATTCTGCAGTCCCTCCCCTCCACCTTTGCTCAGTTCATAGTGAACTTCAACATGCATGGCATGGAGAAGGACCTCCCTGAACTCCTTAATATGTTAAGGAGTGCAGAGAGCACTATGAAGTTAGCGAAAACTCCCGTTATGACTATTGGACAGTCTTCCTCTTCTCGCCCGAAAGCCAAGGCCAAGGGAAAGAAAAAGAAGAAACCCACTAATCCTAAGGGCGGAGTTAAAAAGGTGAAGGGAAAGGGAAAGTCCAAGGCTGGAGACTCGGGGAAGGGCGAATGTTTCCACTGCCACAAGACAGGACATTGGAAGCGCAATTGCACGGAGTACTTAAGTCTCAAGAAGAAGCATGGTGATGCTTCTGCTTCAGGTGCGTTTGTGACTGAAAACTGTTTTTCTATAAACTCTGCTTCCTGGGTATTGGATACCGGTTCAGGTTCTCACATTTGCAACTCTATGCAGGGGCTGAGAAATAGCAAGGTTTTGAGGACAGGTGACCATACTCTCCGCGTTGGAAATGGTTCCAATGTACATACAGTCGCAGTGGGAGAGTATCACTTGGGGTTGCCATCTGGATGTTTTTTGGTTTTAAATCCATGTTATTTTGTACCAAGTATGCTATGTAATATAATATCCGTTTCTTTGCTGGACAATGAAGGGTATAATTTTGTATTACAGAACAATGTTATGAACATTAACCTGAATCAAATGTTGATTGGGTATGGTACGCTTAACAACGGAATATATGTCCTAAATCAACACACAGTTTTCAGTATACAACACACTAATAAAAGAAAACTTTCTGAGTTAAATGAAGCTTTTCTTTGGCACTGTAGACTTGGTCATATTAACGAAACAAGACTAAACAAGTTACACAAAGATGGATATTTAAATTCTTTTGAATATAAATTTTATGCGACTTGCCAGTCTTGTATCAAGGGTAAAATGACCAAAACTCCGTTTACCGGACACGGAGAAAGAGCTACTCAGCTCCTGGGCCTCATACATAGTGATGTATGTGGGCCAATGTCTACACAGGCTAGAGGCGGTTTTTCATACTTCATTACATTCACTGACGATTTCTCAAGATTCGGTCATGTATTTTTATTAAAACACAAGTCCGAAGCTTTCGAGAAATTCATTGAATATAAACAAGAGGTAGAAAAACAAACCGGCTTGAGTATCAAGATGCTTCGATCAGATCGAGGTGGTGAGTATCTCAGTGCAGAATTTGCAAACTTCTTAAAAGAGAATGGGATTCTCTCTCAGCTTACTCCTCCTTATACACCACAGCACAATGGTGTGTCAGAACGACGGAATAGGACCCTATTAGATATGGTCCGGTCCATGATGAGTGACGCTGAGTTACCAGTCTCGTTTTGGGGGCATGCATTGGAGACTGCAGCGTTTCTGCTAAACAGGGTTCCAACCAAAGCCGTGTCTACCACGCCATATGAGATATGGCATGGGAAGAGACCATCTCTTAAGAGAATTAAGATTTGGGGTTGCCCGGCCTATGTTAAAAAGCAGAATCCGGACAAACTCGAGACACGGTCAGTCATGTGTAACTTTATAGGATATCCAAAGAATTCTTATGGATATCTATTCTACCACAAAGAGGAACAAAAAGTGTTTGTTTCTCAACATGCCACATTCTTGGAAAAAGAGTTTTTCACAGATAAAGATGATGGCAAATTGGTGGATCTAGAAGAGGTTCAAGAGACACAAACTACAAATGACGATTTGGTTGAACCGGCTGTTACAACAGAAACTGAAGAACCTCGGCCACTCCGTAGGTCTGGTAGGACTTCTCGCCCACCGGAAAGGTACTACGGTTTCCTCATTGATGGTGACAGAGAAGATTGTATCATGGATGATGATGATCCTACCAGTTTTCAGCAAGCTATCACGAGTAGAGACTCTGTGAAGTAGCTAGATGCCATGAGATCCGAAATGGAATCTATGTACACCAACAAAGTATGGACTTTGGACGTTGTACCCCCTGGGGTAAAACCTGTGGGGTGCAAATGGATCTTTAAAAGAAAGATTTGTGTAGATGGGAAGGTAGAGACCTATAAGGCAAGACTTGTGGCAAAAGGCTTTCGTCAAAGACCAGGTTTGGACTATGACGAAACTTTTTCGCCCGTAGCCATGCTTAAATCCATTCGGATCCTACTTGCTATTGCTGCTCACTACGACTATGAAATCTGGCAGATGGACGTTAAAACAGCATTTCTAAATGGAGATTTAGAAGAATGCGTTTATATGGATCAGCCAGAGGGCTTCATTGACAGTGGGAGCAGCGGGAAAGCATGTAAATTGCTTAAATCCATATATGGGTTAAAGCAGGCATCTCGGAGTTGGAACATCTGTTTCGATGATGTCATCAAAGAGTTTGATTTCATCAAAAATCCAGATGAACCTTGTGTTTATAAGAAGGCTGTAGGGAGAGCTGTCACATTCCTCATATTGTACGTGGACGACATTCTTCTGATAGGAAATGATATTCCTATGCTACAGTCGGTCAAATCTTTCTTATCACTGAGGTTCTCCATGAAGGACCTGGGTGATGCCACATACATTCTGGGCATAAGGATCTATAGGGATAGATCTAAAAGGTTGTTGGGATTGTCCCAAACCAGGTACATTGACACCATCCTAAAAAGGTTTAGTATGGAAGACTCCAAGCGGGGTGCCTTACCCGCTTGCCATGGGGTCACTCTCTCCAAGGATTCTTGTCCAAAGACCGATGAAGAGAGAGCTCGCATGAGTATTATACCCTATGCTTCGGCAATAGGATCTATAATGTATGCGATGTTATGTACACGCCCAGATGTAGCTTACGCACTTAGTGTTGTAAGCAGGTATCAATCTAACCCAGGGGAGAATCACTGGACAGCTGTGAAGAACATTCTTAAGTACTTACAAAGGACTAAAGAATTGTTCTTGGTGTATGGTAATGGAGATCTCCGAATGGAGGCCTTTACCGATTCGAGCTTCCAGAGCGATAAGGACGACAGCAAATCTATCTCTGGGTTTGTATTTACCCTCAATGGAGGGGCGGTAACTTGGAAGAGTTCCAAATAGGATACCGTTGCAGACTCTACGATGGAAGCTGAGTACATTGCTGCAAATGATGCCGCCAAGGAAGCCGTCTGGATGAAGAAGTTCGTCTCGGAGCTAGGAGTAGTTCCAGCCATCATTGATCCAATACCTTTGTATTGTGACAATAATGGGGCTATGGCGTTAGCCAAGGAGCCCAGATCCCATCAGCGGTCCAGACACATCCTGAGGCGTTTTCATTTGATCCGGGAGATTGTAGATCGCCGCGAGATCGAGATTAGGAGGGTAGACACAAAGAATAACGCCGCGGATCCATTCACCAAGGCCCTCCCTCAGCCGCAGCATGAGCGACTTTTTGAGATGTTGGGTATGAGATACGCCAATAACTGGCCTTAGTGCAAGTGGGAGATTGTTGGATATATGTATGCCCTAGAGGCCATTATGTGATAGTGGATGTATCTATACATGTATATATATATTCAGTTTGCATTCTTGCTCGACATGATAGTATGCTATCTGGTTCTTCTTTATCTGACATGTTGATTTGATCATGCTTTTATTCATTCATACATGCTGATAAAGCCTTGAGGATATCGGCTTGACTACTCTGATTATGATAGAGATCATACTAGTGGGACATTTGTAGTCTATAAGCATATCCTGGAAAGTCCCTAGTCGTAGGTATATCGAGACGGGGCATTGATATACCAGAGTAGACTAGCGTATATGATACTAGACCCATACGATGGGCGATGGATGTTCCCACATTCATCGATGTTTGACATCAAGATCATATACGGGTGCTCGGTGCTGACTGGGTACACTGGACGGACTCACCGAGAACTCCTATATGGAATTATATCTATCGTCGGATAGCAGTTCTCAGGTGACACTGGTACGGGTTAGTCTGTAGACCCGAGATCGTCATGGAGTCTTGTCTGTTCTCCCACTGTACTTTGATTGCCACCCTACCACGGCTCTACTGAGTCGTGCAAACAGGTGGCCGTTGGGTACAGTCCCGAGACACACGAAGACGATGAGCGATAGGAGGGGTTTCGTCTCTCCCGGTATTAGGAGTTGATGCTGTGCTGTGCCCGACTGGTTATAACAGCAAGTCCCTGGCCAGGGCTGCTGAGATTTGCTGATAAGTGTTATCAGTAGTTTCTCGATCTGTTATAGATCATTCACCGGCATGAATTATTGAGTTATTGGGGTCGACGCGACCATCCCTAGGCTCGATATGCAGCATATCTGACGAAGAGACCGGACTGTACGGTAGTGTTGCCAGTTGGCTCGATGGGAGTTGTAGCAGGTTCGCTTGTTGTCTTCTGATCGCTCAATACCCGGGTGGCCGTTACGTTTAGCTGACCGCTTGCGGCTTGGGGGTGCTTGATATGATCATCACCCACTGCCGGCGTATTGACGAGTCTTAGAGTCCCACATAGGAGTTACCTAGTCCAGGCGAAACGTTGTGGTGCGCGTATGCGATATGCGCTTGGACCCGATTAAAATACGTGTTTAGGATACCGTATATTAATTGGGCGGCTTGCTAATGGTCGGGTCGTATGTGATATGACCGGATTAGTGAATCAAGTGTTGATTTATCATTAGCTTCTCACTACAAATCCTATCTTGTTTATTTTGGATGTATGCATGCATGTATGCATTCATTCTTGTTCATGCACATATGGATGTGCATGCATATATGCATACATACATCATTTTATCATGGTTGCTTATACAATGAGAATGGTGGCAATATAAGAATCACACCATGGTTAATTTTATGGATTATTATTGTTTTTAAATTAAAGCAAAAGAAAATGAAAATGGGTTAAATCATAAAAGGTTTCTACACTCTTCCTAACCTTACCATGCTCACCTACCTTTTAACCCACGGTTTATTTTCTTTTTGTGCTTTTAACTTTAATCCAATAATTTCTTTAGAGTTAACCATGGTTGGATATGAGAAAGAGAAAATATATATGCTTATTTTTCTTTTCTCTTTCAAGGGTTCCATTATTCTCTTCTTCACAAAAAAGACCAACATCTTCATCAACCTTGATGCTTTGCTCTCTACTTCTTTCAAGAGAGCAAAATACTCATAAAAATAGGATTTTGAAGTGAGATCATTAGCCACAACATCATTCTACTCAAGTTTAGCCAACTTGATTAGAGTGTTCTCTTTGTTCTTTCAAAGTTGCAAGCTTGGACGGGAAACTCCGGGTGGATCGTCGTGGACGTGAGAGGACTACAAGCGGACTTTCCTCCAACACCTAAGAGTCTAAGGAGTCAAGCAAAAAAAGAGCTACAAAGGTTGTAGTCTCTAAAACCTATTTTTATTAGCTTAAAGTTTTGTAACCTTAATTTTCTAGGATCGATTCCTTTGCGTGTTTGTTTAGCACCATAAAAACTTGAACTTTGTGATATGTGATGCTTCCAAACTCATTATAGGGTGCTAGGAAAACCTAACAAGAGATGCTTTTGGTGTATGGTAACGGAGAAATCCAAGTGGAGTCCTTTAACGATTCGAGCTTCCAGAGTGATAAGGACGACTCTAAGTCGCAGTCGGGATTTGTCTTTACCTTTTATGGAGGGGCGGTTAGCTGGAAGAGTTCCAAGCAGGAAACTGTGGCAGACTCGACTATGGAGGCTGAATACATCGCTGCCAACGATGCTGCTAAAGAGGCTGTCTGGATCAAGAAGTTCATTACTGAACTTGGAGTGGTTCCATCCATTGAGCATCCAATACCTTTGTATTGCGATAACAATCGAGCGGTGGCTTTGGCCAAGGAACCCAGGTCCCATCAGCGATCCAGGCATATTCTGAGGCGGTATCACCTGATCCGGGAGATAGTTGATCGCCGGGAGATCGAGGTCAGGAGGGTTGAAATGAAGAACAACACAGCGGATCTACTCACGAAGGCCATTCCCCAGATACAGTTTGAGAGACTCTTCGGGATGCTAGGTATGCGATACTACAGCAGCTGGCCCTAGTGCAAGTGGGAGATTGTTAGTTGTATGTATGCCCTAGAGGCCAATATTGTACAGATGATGTATATTATATTGGATGCTTGGACATATATAGAGAGGACTTTCTTGCTCGATATGATTGTATGCTATCTGGTTGCTCTTTATCTTAACATGTATTCTAGTCTGTTGATACTGTCTTATAGCTACATGTTGATAAAGCCCTTAGGACATGTACTTGACTACCTGGACTGTGATGCAGATCATACTAGTGGGGCCATGGTAGTCCATAAGTACATCCTTTAATGTTCCTAGTCGTAGGTGTATCGAGACGGGGCATCGATATACCAGAGTAGACTAGCGTATACGCTTCTTGAGCCATGAGATGGGCGATGGATGATCCCATATCCATTGGTGTTTGACATCAGAGATGGTATACGGGTGCTCAGTGGAGACTGGGTACACTGGACGGACTCGCCAAAAACTCCCAGATGGTATTATACCTCACGTCAGATGGCAGTTCTCTGGTGACACTTATGCAGGTTAGTCTGTAGAACCGAGATCGTCATAGAGTCTTGTGTGATTCCCACTGTTCTTTGATTTCCACCTTACCACATCCATGAGGGCGTGCAAAACGGTGGTTTTTGGGTACAGTCCCGAGTCACATGGAGGCAATGAGCGATAGGAGGGGTTTCGTCTCTCCCGGTATTGGGGGTTGATGTTGCGCTGTGCTCGATTGGCCATAACAGGGAAGTCCCTGGCCAGGGCTGATTAGAGATTTACTGGTAAGTGTTACCAGTAGTTTCTCGACCCGTTATGAGCCTCACATCGGCACGACTTATCGGTTATTGGGGTCTGACGTTTACCTCCCCTAGACTTGATTGTGAGAAACAAAAGTCCGCTAGAAAAAGAAAACTAGGGTTTGATCAAAAGTGAGAAAGATTGTGAGAAACAAAATTCTAAAGAGAACCCACTTCCTATTTCTCCATCCTCTACTACACTAGCACTTTAGTTTAGGGTGTTTACTTCACTAATTCTCTAGTTAGTGAACTAGGAGCTTGAGTCGGAATTCTCTCGACGTAGATCATCTTCGGCCTCGGAGACTTCAAGAAAGGTCACATCCTTCGCATCGTGAAGCCATGCAAGAGCCCGGGAGAACCTTGATCGCAGCGAAGGGACTTCATCAAGGAGCAAATGAAGTGAAGGACCGATCTACAAAGGTTGTATTTCGTATTCCCTTTAGAGTAAAGTTGTTTACTTGCTATATGATTCGTCCAAACTCTAGTATACGATCTTGCTTAGGGTTATTCGGCATATAAAATTTTAATTTTGGCATGGTCAATGCCTTGTAGAGCCTTGTTAGTGTACCTAGTAACCCTACAGTCTAGCCTAGGCACCACAAAGTCAGGTTTAGATAAACGACCGATTCCCCACAACCTTCCTCTGTCCTAATGAGCGCGATAGTCCTTAATTGGCTGAGTCTAAATATTTTTTAATTAACTCGAGGGTTGATGCGTATGCTTTTTGTGATTTTTAGGGTCTTATGAAGGGTAATGAAATCCCCACCCAATCTGGATTGGTGTTATAGCCCCTTAAAAGTCCGTTTTAAAAAATGCAAAACAGTAAACACACAAAAATCTAAAAACACTTGCCAAAAGTTTTTTCTTTTATTTGCGGCGCAAAGAATCCGGCACAAAATTGATTTATTGGAGAGGGAGAAGAAGTTTTGCGCAAAGAACCCAGCAGGAAAGTTTTTCAGTGGAGCTCAGGGGGTTACAGAGAAGATAAAAATACTCACAGAGAGTTTTGAAGTGCTGACGTCAACAAGCGGTCGCGGATCCCGCGGTCAACAGCACCAGACTGCGGCAGTTCCGCGGTAGAAAAATTGGTTCAATCCTCAAAAATTCTTCTGTTGTCTGTTGTGTTTTTTCTTTGTCTGTTCAGATCTTTTGTTTCTGGATTTGTTCAACGAGCTTGCTCTAGATCTGAATCTGTCGTTCTTCCTTTCCTGCGCAATTCACACAAAACCCTTCAGAAAATAACAAGATGATATTTTTTATGTTTTTATATTTTTCAATTTTTATAATTTTTTCAATTTCAATAAACCCGAAATAACAAAAAGAAAATAACTACCATTATCCCCGGCAACGGCGCCATTTGATTGATGTAGTTTTTGCGTGTGCGTTTTAAAATCAAGATCAAGAATACCGTAATCAATAACGGTGTCGCTTGGTAGCTAGCCGGTTGACTACGGGTCGGTCCACAGGGAAAACGTGTTCTTTTCTTTATGTTCTTACGAGTTAAGTCCTATTTTTGGTAGGTTTTGATTTTTATAAAAACTAAGGTTGAATTTATTTTGGATTAAAACCTTGCTAGGGTTAGGATTAGGTTAGTTTGGAAAGATAATTCTACTCACCGCTTCCTTTACCCTAATTAAGAACATAAGTGTTAGGGTAATAATTAACAAATGGGATTAGCACGACAAGGAAGAAACGCAGTTTCTTCCTTTTGGTCCTTGTCCGTCCTTTCTTAACTCTTAGCCCTAATCTCTATGTAAATCAACCACAACCGGTCTAACTAGGGAATCACCGCTATCTCATAGGATAGGGTGCCGTAGTGAGCGGTGTGTGTTTGATTAACATAGAGTCCTAATTTAAAGTATTATATGGGCAAGAAAGGAGTGAGAGATTTCCATCTCTCAACCCTACCCAATCCTAACCCTAACAAGTGAGAAACTACTCACTCATTAGGTATGTTACGATGACATTCATTTTTATAATTTTCTTTTAATAACCTAATTAACCTGCAGATAATAAAAGACAGATACTAAATTGCAGAAATAAAAGACGAAATGAAAATTGCATGATAAAAACTTACTTTATTGACACCTCTTGATGATTACAATAGAACTGAAAATTTAAATCTAGAATTAAAAAAAGGCTTGCCCAAAAAGAGGCGGTAGGCTTTCCTATTTACAGATAGGAGATACCTTAGGGTTTACATCTGATCCACATTGGTTCCTTAAACTGGTAGGCGGCATCTTGCAGATTCATCTATTTGTTGGTCGTAGTCTCACATTTGTAGCGTCTTTTCCTGAATTTCACTGTATTGTTCTGAGAGCCTGTAACCTACAACTATTTAGCAGACATGGATCAAAAGCACCTATTTATTCGTAAAATGATTAAGAATGGAGAATATAATAATGCAAAATTCTAATATGAACACATATATAAACACATAGTATCGTAAACGGGAATCGTATGAAAACCAAAACGGCTCACGAAATACACATAGGTTAAAACCTATGGTCTACGCATGCAAGAATAACCAAACAACTTCCGATATCGACGTACAAACGTCAAGTGACCGAGATAAAACACAATACCAAAACTAAAGTCATTAAAAAGTTTTGAAACGAAATCAGCAACTCAAGAAAACGCCAGATTTTGCCTTAGATCAAATTGGGATATTTTGCACATAGGATAGGTTTATTTAATAGATGATTGAACCATGAACCAAACACCAATCCCAGAGTCTATGTCCTGGCCGCAATTTGCTGCCAGAAAGATTTTATTTGCAGCCAAGGGTTATGGTTAGGGTCTTGGGTCTTTAGGGTATACTCCAACTCACCTGCACACCTCACTGTAATTTCTAAATAATTTTTAGGGTTCACTAGTTGCAAAAGATCCTATAATATCATCACAATTCCCATAAAATCCAATATCGGCAAAATTCAAAGTTCACATCTTAGTGTCTAGTGTATGGTTTTGTCCAGAATTCTAACACTAGAAAGGTTTTATGGCCTCTACTAACCTCAATTACACTTCACAAACTCATAAAATCTCCTAACCCTCATCTTGGAATTTTCCAAGATCACTAAATCTCAATTACTAAGCTCTAAACTACTATAGAGGTTAAAGAAACTCAAATTATAACCTATGGGTATAGAGATTACCTCATTTGGCAACTCAAGAAAATTCTTGAGTTGCCCAAAGTACTTAAAATCTTGACTTGTTTGGTCCACCATGCTTGTAGTGAGCTTGTGCACAATTTTTTTGAAGTGGATATAAGATTTTGGTGTGGATTTGGAATGGTTTTGAGGGTGGTAGAGGGTGGAGGAGAATGAGATGAAGAAGATGATGAAGAACAAGTGGGAGCAAAGAAAGAGCCATGGGACTCACTCTCTCTCTCACATCAACCATGATACATGTCACTTCACACTCTTTCTCTCTCATTTATTTTTATTCTCCCTTTTCTTTTCTATTTTAAAATCAAAACAAAACTAAGTTTAATGGAATTGTAGCATGGTTCAAAACAAACAAAAATGTAGCAAGTGTTTTGCAACATGATTTGTTGCATGCCATATACATAAACATGCATAATGCATAATTAATCATGTTTAGTATTAACATAGAATGAAATAAATTATTTATAAATCTATATTTTCTCAATTCACATAATTTCTTTCAAAAACAATAATTCTTATAAATTGCCCAAGTTATCGGTATATAGTTATACCATATCATTAAAACGAATTCTCATACTTAATAATATTCGTAGAAATTATTATTTTAATTATTTAAATTTCAAAAATAATATTTTATTTTTTGAAATATTACAATCTTCCCCCCTTAAATAAATTCGGTCCCTGAATTTAAATTTAAACTCCCCCAAATACTTAAAACATTTCAGCAAAACAATCACGTCGTCGGGGCTCCGAAATCACAAATACATAAAACATATCACAGCGCAATACGTGCGCATGAAAATGAGGGCAAAACTCAAATCGAAACTCCATCAAGCATCGTGCAATCATCGGAGTTATGGCAGATGTACAAATGTCAAAATACAATACGAAAACCAATATGATATAATCAAAACTATAACAGGTACATAGTAGGCATCGTTGTTAAATCGTTAAAATATCCAAATGGAAATGCTGCAAAACCTTTTTCAAATGGCCGTGCGATGTGCGTATCACGGCATAATTAGCGGACGTCCATTATAAGGAAAATAGCGATACCTATATATCTTTCGTTTAACATACACGTTCCGCCTTTTGAAAATAATTTAGAAGGGTTTCCTTCGTAAAGTTTTGTGTCATCATGGACACGTAAGAAAATATTGAGACTATAGCTCCTTTTTGGAAATCCCTTCGGTAATTATCGATGCATGCAAAACACTTAGGTACCGTTCTCAAAACAGTCATGCTCGGTTACTAACCAAATAGTAAATATCATAAAACATACTGCTTCAAGGAAATAAATCCCAAAATGCGTACAAGAATGCCCCGTGCGTCTAGTGCGAACGGAATTTAGAATCAAAACCAAGTGCCATACATGAGCAGAGAGCAAAATCTAAGTGCAACGGTGTGCAAGAAAGCATATGTCGAGTGCAACGGGCGTGCACGACAACAATAGCAGGTGCATCTGATGTGTACGAAGAATCTCGATCCAGTGCATCGGATATGCACAAAATCGCATCAAGTATGCCAAGTGTGCGCAAAAATGTCAATCAAGTGCACATGGTGCACGAAAACATAGTTTCAGTGCACTAGGGTGCACGAAAACGAATATCGAGTATGAAAACCGAAATCAACGGTATACGACATACACCAATTCAAAATAAAGTATACCGCAGTGTATAAACTCATAAACATGTGCATCTGCGTGCACAAAACCAAATCAAGGTGCTAAAAGTACATGAAAACTATACCGAAAGCATAAGTCAAGTCATATGTATACCAATCCATATGAAATCCAAATCAAATGTCTCGGACGGCATGAAATCGAAATCGAGTGCAACGAATGTGCACAAAACAAAAATCAGCATAACTGATACATACAAATATGAATCATGTGCAACTATGGTGCACATAGGAAATATCAATCATAAAAATGAAATCCTCACAATACCAGAATCCAAAACAACGGAAACGTCAAATCCGAATCACCAAATCACAAATCATAATTGACCGCCGTCGATGCGTCCTTCCTTCAAGGTCGAGAAAGTGCCGGTGCATCCAAAGCTAGCAGAGCAAGATATCTACTTGCCTCCTATTCATGGTCTGGCGCCTTCTGCCCTGAGGTTCTCATCTCTCTCCGTGGATTACCAATTTTATGCTTCTTTGGCTCTGCAGCCCGATTCTGGCGCTTTTCAGAAGATCTCCTGACCAATTAGAATGGTCGCTCATAACATGCCTCTTCAGTGATGGTAACTTTGGGCCACTGAATGTGTGTGATACAATCGATCCTTGTTCCAAGTCTTCTCGTGTAGTATCCCAGAAAGATTCTGTCGGGGTCTCTCCCAAATCTCGTCTCTGCCGAACTGCCCGGATGTTATCACCCTTTACTTAACCCATTCCTTGTTTCCGGAATAGCTGCATCCTCTTCATGACTTCCTTCTGGAAGATATATCCGTATCCAATGCCTCTGCGTACGTATCACGTCCCTGGTGTCAACGGAGTGGAATGTCATCTCGTCAAGATCCCGTATGAACCTCTTACTCTACTTTTCTCTAATGCGGACCAATTCGGAATCGTCTCTTCGTAACTCTATGGACTGCGCTACAAACGGCTGCACTCATAACTAGAGTCTTCCTTCTGAAACTACGAACTCGAAAGCTCAATAGGTATCTAGCCAACTACGTCCTCGGGAACTCTACCAAATTGTCGGAGGAATACTCTTCATTCGTCCATTTTCGATCGACTCTCAATGCATCTGGGTAAGATCCTTCTATCCGGAGCTGGTCATCTAACTGATCCTATATCGGAGCGTCCAACGAATAACGCCTTTCTTGGTCGACTCACAGCACGTCAGTGTGAGGGCCTCTTCTAACTGAAGTTATTCAATCGATGATCTCGCATGAAAGCTTCCAACAAATAAAAGGTCCTAGTCTTATCCAAGAGTGACTAGCGATCTTCTATCACATTATTGAGTGTTACCGCATGCTGCAATAGCTTTCAAACGTCTGGGGCGATATCTGATCAAATTCAGCAACAGCTGGCTCCTCTGGCTATAGCCCAATCATCTGGGGAAGATCTCGAACGCTCGTGTCAACGGAAAAATCCAAATAACCATATATCGACGTGTTTCGTAAACTACCGGAAACAACCTTATCAGTCCTCGTTCATGACGAGCTCGTGCTGACCGCACCTCTAGCGTAACCGTGGTAACAGAAACCACAATCTGACATCGATGATGATAGATCATAGGAACGAGTACAAACACAGTGCCTAAGAAATGTACATCCTAAGGCTTCTTAAGCGGAGTAGCGTATCGTAAGTATGTTGCGGATCATACACACGGTACGTCACTCTACTTAAGTCACCTACTCCATCAACCAAGGTCAACCTACGCGATGAAAGTTCGGGTCTAATACCCTCTCGGCCAAGTCTAAGTTCCATAAGGTCAAGCCTAGGTTCCGAATATATATATATATATATATATATACACACACACACGCACACACACACGCCCTAAACTCCGCATAGTCAAACCTAGACTCGAACCAAGGTTAAACCTAACGCTCTGATACAAACTTTGTCACGACCCGAATAAGGCACGTGACTGGCACTTGCATCAGGTGAAGTCTATAGGACTACACCTAATACAAGTAAGCCAAAAGCCCGGAAATTTAAAACTAATTAGAGGAAAATGGTGGAGGTGCAGTTTTGAAATAAGGTTTACTGAGATCAAGTTCTTCTTTAAAACATAGATAGTAGTATACGAAACACCCAATGTTTGAATCCACTTGAAAACATTTTCGTCATTGAAAATTTGGGCAGCACCTCCCTGTTGTTTTTAACCCGAAAACGGTACAAGCAATATAATATAACGCATCCCTAAGCGGGAGCTAGCTCTTCGCCAATTGGCGGAAACAACCACGCAAGTAAAGCAAATATACAACGCCGAAGGAGAGGATCAAAACTCATAAAGAAAGCAAGAAAACTAAACATCAGGAAAACCAGAAGCAACAATAAATGCATAAGCGCGACTCTAAGGCTGAAAGAATAAACAACTATGTTTTCTAAGTCTGCTAAATATACAAGTCTGGTTGATGGAGCTTAACTAGATACAAGTGAAATAAATATACAATATATACTGGTGGTCACGAGGCAAATGTATCCCACCTATCCAGCAATCACCCGGAAGGAAATGAAGTGCCAGCAAGCCGCTATGGAACCTATACGGCTAAACCTTTAAGAAACTGTGGCACAACGGGGGTGAGTTTACAACTCGTGAGTAGAAGACATCTCCGAGTAGAAATCACATGTATGACGCTCTCCTAGGTCATACAATAAAATACTCAATATAACACTGGACATCTAGCAGTGGCAGGGTAATAATCTATGCATGGTGTAATACTCAGTACTCGTGTTTGTGTCACTAAGCAGCAACAAGTCATATATCTGATGTATGAATGCATCATGAATGAAACAATCAACCCCGAAATCTGGATATAAGAAAATCTGTGTTTTTATCTTACTAAAACTTGTATAATAAAACTGGAACATTATCAGTGAAATCGACAGAAAATCCGTGTCAAGCATCGACACAATATATTTATATCTCAATATCTCAATGTCTCAATATCTCAATATCCGTCAGTCCGGATCGGCCTATATCATCAAATCTCATGACTACGGTCGGTATCCTCTGGATATCCGCCGCGCCAGACATCACCGGTAGGTAGTCTGCCCCTGCCAGGCTCATCGTCTACAACTCGAGCTTCTTTCCCCGGGGTACCTTAACGTGCCCACCATGTACCCGAGGCGGTTTATCCAACTCCTCGAATCGGGTCTCGAAAACCAACAGAAATCAGGAAAACTCATGGTGGACGACACATATATCATATTACGAGAAAAGCTCAACTTGCATTTTAAAAAGATAAATAGTTTATAAAAGTCATTCGGTTCCCCCAAAATCCAGAAATATCATAGAAAATCCAAAATCCCAAAACCAAGAGTCAATAAGCAGTCAATATCGGCATACAACCCACAATATTGCATAACAGAATGGATATATAAATGCATGGGGTATCTAAGCAAGAAATGCAATATCTAACTAGCACATGAGAGCAAGCATAATAATAATATGTTGAAACTATCAGCTAGCAGGTTATACCAATGAAGTAACGTTTTCCAAAGTGTACGTGAAATGGCAATTACCGATGATGATGTGTGTGAGCCGGCAAGCAAGTGTACGTGGAGCATACGCATCATCGGTAATGGTGCTGGTGTCCTAACAGACGGAGTTCATAATAACTAAAGAAAACACATGTATAACATGCAATGCGATGAGAACAATCATGAATTTAATGGAGAATGAGTAGTAAACGCAACATTATAGAATATACATATTTATATACGAGTCATACAGTTTTGGTGTTTGAAATAACAAGAATCATGGTTTTTAGAAAAATAGGGGCTACGGTGTTTTTAGGAAAAGATATGTTCTTTGAAAACCATAGCATCCTTCGGATTGTCTTTTGAAAATACTCACGATTCGTTAGTTTTTCAAAATAGGTATGACTCGAGCCTAGTCTAACATCTACCTAATCAACTAAAAGACTAAACTAAGAAACTAGCCGAAAGGGTAAGAATCCACCTAAATTCCGAGTCGATATGCCTAGTGGTCGGCGATCCAGCTTCATAGCGTCACGTACTGTATAATACATAGTATGATATCCTCGAGTCAAGAGTGTGGATCAATCATCATATCTATACCTCGTACGGTAAAATCCATCGTACGGAATCCCCAAAATCGAGTGTACGGGTCAACTATCATATATACATCATTATTCATATGGTATCTCATCGAACAATATCATGATCAGGGGTATTGTTCTAAAGTCTTGTACATTCCAATATCATCAACACATATTATCGTAGGTATGAATATACATCGCCCAACGATCCACTATAATATCACGTCATATATCATATCATGACTCAATTAGATATCCAATCTCACGGCATCATGCCCGATCATATCGACTCATCTCCAAGTACCATATACTATCCTCATCACCCGTGTATACGTATATATATATATTGTAGGGTTCCGTAGGCGGCCATAGGGTTTCGAGAGGCATCGACCATGCCGTTTTCAAAATTTTGGCGCGCTAAAGAAGCCTAACGCTAGAATCTTAACTAGAGAATTAGACGAACAAGCATGTAAACATCTTTACATCTAAGTGAACAAGGAGTACAACCTTTGTAGACCGGTCCTTCACTTCAATAGCTCCATGTAGTAGTCCCTTCGCTCCAAGTTGTGATCTCCCGGACTCTAGTGAGGCTCCACAAGGTGAAATGAACAAGCTTGCTTGAAGTCTTCGAGGCCGAAGATGATCTACGTCGAGGAGACACCAACTCAAGCTACCTCTTCACTAAGTGATGATCTAGTGAAGAAACAACCCAATCTAAATGGCTAATAGAGAAGAGGTTGATGAAATAGGAATTTTTCTCACTTTAGAAATAGTTTTCTCACTAATTTTCTTCACCTCTCATGAAGCTAGAAAGCTTTTGGAGATGAGGAAGAAGATGAAGTGTGAATGGAATAATGAATGAGAATTGCAACCATGGGTGAGTTAGTGTCATACACTAACTCATGTGGAGAATAAACCACGGCTAAACAATAATGGATAGGTTAATAAATATCTACAAGTAAAACAAAACTGGTGGACTAAGTCAAAGACGCTTTAAGCTTCTCCAAGCTTCCATGCATGACAATTTCAAACTAATATTGAATTACTTTAAATAAATAAAACCTCATATTATTATAAGTATGGTGTGAGTCTTATACACCCATGTAGCATGTGACATCATGCATGATACAAAAGATGTGCATTAATATATATCACCAATATACTAAGTGTACACTAGTGAGAAAAAGAAATCTTTAAGTGAGCTAATATTAGTTAATGTAAATTAATATATCAAATATATAATTATACATTAAATTATTAAATCAACACTTGATTTAATAATCCGGCTATATCACATACAATCAACTAATATCATATGTATCAACTTGTCGAATCAACACTTGATTCGATAGCCCGGCTATATCACATATAACTGACTGATATCACATATCGCGATAATAGAATATGGTATCACATACGCGTATTAATCTCGGTCCCGCACATATCATATATGTGCTCCTACTTCATTTCGCTTGAGCCAGGAAACCTCTGTGTAGGACTCATAAGACTCGTCAAATCACCGGCAGTAGGTAGTGATCATATCAGTCACCCACAAGCCGCAACCGGTCTGCTAAATGTAACGGCTACTCGGGTATTGAGCGATCAGAAGATCAACACGCAAACCTTCTCATACTCCTGCGAATCCAATCAGTAACACTACCGTACAGTCCGGTCTCTTCGTCAGATATGTCGCAAATCACAGCCTTGGGGTGGTATAACGTTAGACCCCAATAGCCTGATAAGTCATGCTGATGCAAGGTCCATAACGGTTCGAGAAACTACTGGTAATACTTACTAGTAAATCTCAGCAATCCTGACCAAGGATTTCCTGTTATGGCCAATCGAGCATAGAGCAACATCAACCCCCAATACCGGGAGAGACGAAATCCCCTCCTATCGCACATTGCCTCCATGTGACTCGGGACTGCACCTAAAAACCACCATTTTGCATGACTCAGTAGAGCCGTAGTAGGGTGGAAATCAAAGTGCAATGGGAGACACACAAGACTCTATGACAATCTCGGGTCGACAGACTAACCTGTACCAGTATCACCAGAAAACTGCTATTTGACGATAGGTATAATACCATCTAGGAGTTCTCGACGAGTCCGTTCAGTGTACCCAGTCTCCACTGAGCACCCGTATACCTTCTCTGATGTCAAACACCAATGGATGTAAGATCATCCATCACCCATCAAATGGGTCAAGAAGCGTATACGCTAGACTATTCTGGAATATCGATGCCCTGTCTCGATACTCCTATGGTTAGGAACAATTGAAGGATGTACTTACCGACTACCCTGTCCCCACTAGTATGATCTACATCATAATCCTGGTAGTCAAGTACTCATCCTATGGCCTTTATCAACATGTAATAGAGAGGCAGTAAGTGTACATGTTAAGATAAAGAGCAACCAGATAGTATACTATCATGCCGAGCAAGAAAGTTCTCCCTATATATGTCCAAGCTTCTACTACAATATACATTGTATGTACAGTAATGGCCTCTAGGGAATACATATTACTAACAATCTCCCACTTGCACTAAGGCCATTTGTTGCAGTATCTCATACTCAACGTCCTATAGAAGTCTCTCTAGGGAAAGGCATTTCTGAGTGGATCCGCCGTGTTATCCTTCGCGTCAATTCTCTTAACCTTGATCCCTTGGTGATCAACCATCTCCCTGATCAGGTGATACTGTCCTCAGAATATGTCTGGAACGATGATGTGACCTGCGTTCCTAAGCCAAAATGATAACTCCATTGTTGTCACAATAACAGTTATTGGACGCTCAATGGTAGGAACCATGTTCATCTCATGAGCAAGAAATATCCAGACAACCTCTTTGGTAGCATCGTTGGTAGCGATGTATTAAGCCTTTATCGTCTAGTTTGTCACGGTATCTAGCTTGGAACTCTTTCAACATACCATCCTTCTACTGAGGGTAAAGACAAAGTCTGTGACTGACTTTCAGTCAACCTTATCACTCTGGAAGCTCGAATTGGTAAAGGACTCCCACTGGAGTTTACCGTTACCAAACCCTAAGAACATTTCTTTAGTGCTTCTCAAGTACTTAAGAATGTCCTTTACAGCTGTCCAGTGATTCTCCCAAGATCCGATTGATTCCTGATCACTACACCTAGTGAGTTAGCTACATCTGGTCTGGTACATAACATCGCATACATGATAGAGCCTAGTGCCGAAGCATAGGATATCACTTGCACGCGAGCTCTCTCCAAATCAGTCACGGGAGACATCCTTTTGGAGAGAGTGATTCATGAGTAAGTGGGCGAACCACCACGCTTAGAATCTTGCATACTAAACCCTTTTAGTATGGTGTTAATGTACCTAGATTTGTGACACTCCCAACATCCACTTATATCTATCACCATAGATCATAATCCACAAGATGTAGTAGGTATCATCCAGATCTTCCATGGAGAATTTTCGTGATAAGAGGAGCTTGACCGAGTGTAGCATAGGAAACCATTTCCTATCAAGAGTATGTCATCTACGTACAATAACTATAAGACAACCTTACTCTCTACAACCTTCTTGTATATACAAGGTTCATCTACCTTTTTGATGAAGTCAAACACTTTGACTGCCACATCAAAATACATGTTCCAACTCCGTGATGCCTGCTTTAATCCCGATTGTCACGACCCGATGGTACGGAACATGACTGGCACTTAGATTACGAGACGTCTAAAGGCGTAACGTAACCTAAGTCAGCCAAAGCCCAGAAAATATAAACCAAAATCAATAAGAGTGAAGGAAAACCTTTTATGAAAATGATTTTTAAACCAATTTAGTTGTATTAAACCCCTTTTTAAAAACATCAAAATTTTCCGAAAATTTTGGCAGAGTCTCCTTTGTAAATACTGGCCCCAAAACGGGTACAACAAGATATATAAACCTGTAATGATATAATGGCATCCCCAAGCGGGAGCTAGCTCTTCGCCTAAGGCGGATCACAACAACACGCAATATATATATGTAATACCAAGCAAATAAGCATAAAGTAACACAAAAATAAGAAAAACACAACGTCGGCTCAAGTGAGCTCGACCCCAGAGGAACCACATATACACAAATCTCTCAGTCTCATCACTAGGTCGCATATACAAAATAAGAAGTCATAGATATAGAATACTAGATACAATGATAATACAAAAGAGACAAAAGTGTCCTCGCAACCCACCTACGAGCAATGTCGCTAGTCTGAGCAAAAGAAACCAATGAAAAGATACACTGCCGCTGCAAGCTTGACGGGTCTGACCTGCAAGACACTGTGGCACAACGGGGGTGAGTTGCCAGCTCGTGAGTAGCAAGTAACATCTAATAAGGCTATCGTAAGAATGCACGCAATGCGTCACCGCCTGCATGTCTAAGTATGATGCGATGCTACTAATATGTATGCACATGGATGCAAAATCAATACGAAATCTTTAAGAGTTTAAATACGATAATCTCTGCATTCTTAACTTAAAAAATATCTGTACAATAGCTAAGGTACCATCAATGAAATCATCCAAAAACCGTGTGAAGCATCGACACCAAATATGGAAGTATATCTGTCTCAATATCTCACTATGTCAATACCTTAATACCTCGGGCTCCGTCAGTCCGGATCGGCCCATATCATCAAATCTCACGACAACGGTCGGTATCCTCCGGATATCCGCCGCGCCAGATATCACCGGTAGGTAGTCTTCCCCTGCCAGGCTTATCGTCTACAACTCGAGCTTCTTGCCCCGGGGTACCACACCGGGCCCACCATGTACCCGAGACGGTTCATCCACTCCTTGAATCGGGTCTCGAAATCCAACAGAAAATATGAAAACTCATGGTGGACGACACATACATCATGAGAAAACCGCAACTTGCCTTTTTAAAACATAATGAGTTTGGAAAAATTCTTGCGGTTTTCCCCAAAATCCAGAAATCTCATCAATACTGAAATCCTCAAGAAATCATAATATCTGACATGTTGTAAATGATAGATGCTTATGATAGCAATATTATGCAATGTAGTTTATGATGAGGAATCTATATAAGCATGATAATGAAGTGATGTATATACATGTTATGCAATTCAATGTATCATGTATGATGCAAGTGTTTGATACTGAAATAAGCAGGTTCTAAAGTGCTCATGGCATGGCAATTACCAAAGGCGTGTGTGTTCATATGAATATTGCGTGTGCAACATGAGCTAATGATAATGGTGTAAGTGTCCTAAGAGGTAATATCACACATAGTTATATAGATAACCATGCAATGCCAGCAGATGAATAACTAGAAAGATATGCATATGAATAAGATGGTTAACTAAATAACTATGCATATAGTTTGCAAATAATAAAGTGATCCTAACTATGGGGCGCCTCGCGCCATCCAGACAATTTCCCCATAGATGTATACATCTACTCACCCGAACGCCTCGCTAATCTGATCCAATCACTGCTTTGCCTTTGCGCGCCGCGTCCGATGTTTCCGCAACCGATCTTAAGATTGCACAACACAAAAT
Source organism: Agapanthus africanus (assembly GCA_030015575.1). Classification (NCBI taxonomy): domain Eukaryota; kingdom Viridiplantae; phylum Streptophyta; class Magnoliopsida; order Asparagales; family Amaryllidaceae; genus Agapanthus; species Agapanthus africanus. The sequence goes on from CM057348.1 coordinate 273,303,320, forward strand.
ATAAGATTACACATCATGAAACGACGCAAGTCACAATATGAAAAGATCAATGTCTACAAGTTAGGCACAACGTGCACCCGGTGCGCGGAACACACATGACGATCACTAAACCTTAACTAGAATCGTCGTTTCGGAGCAACCGTCAAAACTAAAACCCGATTAAACCAAATTCCGCATTCGCACACCAAAAATGTCGTAGGAGATGCTAATAGTATCGTCAAGATATCATAATTAATTCACCACTTAATTTTATAAAAAACCTAGTAAGCATTAAAAATTCCAAATTCGTGCAAACATCGTAGGTTAACGACAAAATGACCACTATCAAGCATAATCATCCAATCCACACAACTAGATGGGCATAACACTAAATTTAACCCATTTACAATGCTTCAAACCCTAATTTTAAAATCAAACCCTTTTCTTGAATTTCCTAAACAAACAATTATAACCAAATTTCACATTTTAAATTTCTAAATTAGCATATTTAAACTACAAATTAACAATTAGATTAGAATTATATCTCCCAAGTTTTGAAACTCTTGCACTTAAGCTCCAAAGTTTCCTCTTTTCTCCATGTTTTAAACTAATTTGGGTTTGAGAAGAGGTAGAATAGGGATTTGTTTGAGTTTTATGAAGAAATTTGTGGATTTCGATGGATTTTTGTGATGGAAATTGAAGAAAAATGAGAAGGGAAAAAAATGGAGCTGCAGCAGGAAGAGGGCTCGGCCTTGGGGAGACGAGGAAGAGTGAGAGAGAGTTGTGTAGAAATTTCCATGTAAAAAGTATCTTTTAAGTTCATTTAATGCATATCACATCATTTCTTATTAAAATTTCATTTTTATTTCATTTTTATTTCATTTTTTGACCATGAAACAAATAGACTTGGAAAGTGTTGATAAACTTTTTTTTTATTAACACTAGATTTTAGTTTGTAATGGATCCTAAGTGTGTAATTTATCCATTCAAATTTGTATTTATCACTAATTTAATGCATATTTAAAAGCTTAAAATAATATTAAAAATAATTAATTAAGGAAATTTTTTTAAATGACTAGAAATTTTTTTAGTGACAACTAACTAACCAATTTCTAGCAATTTCTTATCTAAGTTTTGGATAATTAGGCCTTTATTGAAAAATTATTATTTTGACATTTTACGAAAAATACTGTTTATTTTATCGATTATCGAAAAATTACCTAAACGAAATTCAAAGCGTTACACTGATGGACTTGAGCATAGCTTTGAAAGTCTCAACTTTTCCATTTACCCCAAGAATCTTTTCAAGATCCAATTGCTCCCGATGGGTTTTACCCCTTTAGGTGCAATATTCAAAGTCATACTTTGTTGGTGTATATGAATTCCATCTTTGATCGCATAGCATCCAGCCTTTACACAGAGTCCCCGCTCGTGATGGCCGGCCTGAACCTAGTTGGGCCATCATCTACAATGATGCAATTCTCGTTCCCACTGTCACCGAGAAGACCGTAGTATCTCTCAAGTGGATGAGGAACCCTACCAGGTTCGCGGAGAGGCTGAGCTTTGTTGGAGACTATTGATGTAACATTTCAGAAAATATAAAATATTATTTTTGGAATTTAATATTAAAATAATATATTTCGCGAAAATTACCCGATTTGCGAAATTGGGGTTTTCGTAAAAAGGTATAAATATATACCAATAATTGTTAAATAATTGGAAATTAAAATGATTTTATTCATTTAAAAATATATTTATCGGATTTGGCTTTTTTAAAAGTATTTATATGCAGTTTGGATAAAACCCGATTAGTGCACTGCTAATCGCGATTAATCCAAATCCGTGTTTATACAGTTTTCCATGGTTAGTGCACCGTGTCATGTCGCATTTGATTACATATTATTTCTTATGTTGTTTTGGGTATTGTGTGTTTTAGTTTTAAAATTTTAAAGATAAGAAAAAGAGAAAGGGTAAAAGGGTAATATTTGAGAGAGAGGGATGAGAATAAGAGGAGGGAGAGAGAGAGGGCAGCCATATCATATTTCCTCCCCATTTATTTTCTTCCTCTCCTTCTTCATCTTCATCCCCCTCCACTTCAACCCAAGAAATCATCTAAAAAGCTTCATCAAAATCCTAAACCCATTTCATTAAAATTGATCCCCTCTTCACCCTCTACACTTTGGACCCATCAATGTTTGATTTTGATGACTTGGGAAAACTAGGGTTTTTCTTGGGTTGCCCAAATGAGGTATGGATTCTTCCATCTAGTTTAATTTAAAGTCTAATAACACCCTATAGTAGTTTAGAGTTAAATTGGTATTGATTAGTGATGTTAGAAAATTTCTAGAGAAGGGTTTGAGTGTTTTGTGGATTGGGTGATGCCTAGTGGTTGTTTACAAGAAACTAGAGATCGATTCTTGACCTGAACCAGTGACCAAACCCCAAAATACGAAATTTAGATTTGTCGATATCGGGTTTTAGTGGATTTTGTGAGTGTATTTGAAGATCTGGAGTGACCCGAGACAACCATTAAATAAGTTCCCATGACCATGAGACGTGCAGGCAACCATGGTCCACCCCCAGAAACCTGAGCCCCTCCCCTCACTTTCTGGATGCAATTTAATCCCCTGTGGCCGCAAATTGCTGCCACACCTGAGTGAAACATGGTGAATTTGGCTCTGTAGCTTCCTTATCAGATATCTAGGGTAACCCAATCTGCAAAATGTTCTAGTTTGGCCTAGGTTGAAATCTTGGAGTGATTTTCCTATATTGCTGTTTTCGTGTTTTCCGTATTTTGAATGCTTGTTTTTGGTTATTGGTATTGTAATTGGTTGTTGGATGTTTGTACATCAACAACAAGGGATGATTGGTTGGTTTTGCATGCTTAGACTATACGTCCTAACCTATAGGTGATCCGTGTGCCGTATTGATTTTTCCGGATTCGATTTTAATAGCGATTGCGATTATGTGTTATTGTAGGTACCTTCACGTGGATTCTGAGACGACGGAGCATGGTGTCATCGACTCCGGCAAATAAGGAGCAAGGTGAGTAGATCTATATCTATGGGGGAAGTCGGGTGGATGGCGTATAGCACCCCCGCAAAATTTGATGGAAACCGATTTATATATATAGAATATGGTTAAGGGAACCTTTAATTGGAACTACGAATAGAGTTAAAAGATAGTTAGAGAAACCATATTAGAAACTAAATGATAGTTAGAAGTGATATGATATGATTAGTATGTGATGACCGGATTTGAGGATGATATTTGATGATATTGCCGTTTAGGGTACTATAAGACTAGATAGCCGACGTAAGTGTATCATTCGAACCATACCTATTTCCAAACTGAAGAATCGTATGCATCTTTTAAACAGATACCTTGAGGGACGTTACGGATTTTCAAATGATATCTTTTCCTTAAAAAAAATCGTAGCCCCGATTTTCAAAACTACGATTCGCATCTTTTAAAAACTGATTGTATGGTTCGGGTGTGTATGTTAGATTAGATACGCATGCTTACATTAAAGGTAGAATGTAATTGTAAATTGACCTTATGTGAGATATGGATGTGATGAAAAGAGAATACGATTTGGCATGTGATATGATGATATGTTGGTATATGGATGCGAGTCAATTGAGAGGATTGATACCTTGCCGGTCCACTGATATGAGATTGTTATGGATGTGACTTGAGATATAGGTATATGGATATATATGTGTATACATGTTGTGAATCATGAATGATAGGCTGTACGTGACATTAGGCCGTACCCTCATTGTCATATAGGTTGATAGGATCCCTATTGGTTTAATGCCGCCGTACGATGATTTTCCGTACGTGATGAGTTTGACTTGATGATTAATCCATACCCTTGACTAGAGGATACCGTACGATAGATTATACCGTACGTGATGTCGTGAGGCTAGATGCCGATGGTTAGATTCACCAACTCGGTCATGTTAGATATGTATACCTGTCAACATTTGCATACGATTGACTTTATGCTACACTCATGTCACTCTCATTACATTACATATACCTGTGCTATTACACCTGTACCATTATCGATGATGCGTATGTTACACTTACACGGATTTGCCGGCTCACACACTTCATCATCGATAATTGCCATGTCACTACACAGTAGGACTGCTGCATCAGGATATGACTCCTTGCACAATTTACTTGCTATAGTTGCATATGCACCTTTATGCGATATTGCATTGGACTTTGGAGAATCTGGGAACCGCAAGATATATTTTAAAACTAAATTCATTTAAAAGAGTGGTTTTCCCTCGACATGTGCATATTACTGTTCCATGTTGCAGGATATACGGATATGCTTACATTTCTGTTATATGTCGCATACATCATGCTTTATGATTATACGCATTGAGATATGTTGTTTTCATGAGATTCCTGGATTTGAGAACCGCGGTGATTTCCAAAGAAAAGTATGTATTGTTTTAAAAACCCAGTTTCTCTTGATATGATATTTCAGTGCGTCTACCATGTGTTTTTTCGGTTCCGAGAGTGGCATGTGAAACCCGATTCGAGGAACGGTAGGAACCGTCTGCGGGTCCATGGTGGACTCGGTGAGGTACCCCGGGGCAAGAAGACTCGTATTTGTTAGACGGTGAGCCTGGCAGGGGGACACTACCTACCAGTGATAGTATTTGGACCTGGCGGTTATCGGAGGATACCGACCGGAGTCATGAGATGGATATGAGGGCCGAACAGATATTAGGGCGCCTGAGGGCCGATCTGAGGATGTGGCGCCTGAGATATACGATGATTTACGTGTCGATACTAGACACGGGTTTCATGATGTTTCGAGTGTCGATGCTGGACACTCAGTTTCCATGATTTTGATGTGTCGCGAGAGACACACGTTGATTTATATCCTCATACTTCCATGCATATGCTTTTATGATATTTACATGCATGATGCGGGTGTGTCAGTGGTTGACACGTGGATGGGATCCACATGCTTACAGGCATTCATTATTGTTGGATGATATCCACATGCATACAAGCATTGATTTTACTGTTGGCACATATATACAGATTCGGTCACCCTAGATATCATAGTATTACCTTCATGATATAGTTGACCTAGGATCGTTGTTTATTCGATTTCTACCTGTTGATGTTCTCTACTCACGAGTTGGCAACTCACCCCCGTTGTGCCACTGTTCTTACAGGTTGACCGCACGGATCAATAACGGGATCACTGGCACATAGCTACTTTTGGATGATTTGCTTGGTAGGTGGGACATTTGTATCGTACCCAATCTTGTATTTACTATTCATATTGTATCTAGTCAACTCCATCAATTAAAATTAGTAATTGTATAAGTAATGAGACTTAGAAAGACTTGTGGTTGCGAGATTTGAGCGATGGGTTTTATGTTTGCTTTTGGGTTTATTTCTTGCTTATTTATTTATCTTTTGTGGTGAACTTCGCCGTTCGGCGTCGTATACTTATATATACTGTCTTGTGTGGTTGTGATCCGCCGTTTGGCGAAGAGCTAGCTCCCGCTTGGCGATGCCTTTATTATCATCATGTATTGTGGTTTTGGATCAAAAATAGAAAAGAGGTGCTGCCCAAATTTCTTTAAAAGTCGAAACATGTTTTTCAACTAATAAATTCCACCCGCGTTTTCATGTTCCTTAACATATGCATTTAGAAAACATTGATTTCACTCTACCTTTATTTCAAAACTTCACCTCTTTTATTTTCTTAAAGGTTTAGATTTTTGGGTTTTCAGTTTACTTGAATTACGTTACGCCTTTAGACGTGGCGTGATTTAAGTGCCGGTCACGAGCTAATATTTCGGGTTGTGACAAAGTTGGTATCAGAGCGCTAGCTTTAACCTTTGTTCGAGTCTATGATTGACTATGCGGAGTCTAGGGCAGGTATGTATTTCGGAACCTAGGCATGACCTTACGGAACTTAGACTTGAACGGGGGGGGTATTAGACCCGAAATTTCGTTTCATAGGTTGACCCTGATTGATGGAGTAGGTAGCTTGGGTAGAGTGACGTACCGTACGTATGTTCCGTGGCATATTTACGATACGATTCTCCACTTAAGAAACCTTAGGATGTACATATTTTGAGATCTGTGATTCTTTTCGTACCCATGATTATACATCCATTTTAGATCCTTGATTCTGTTCGTTTCCATGATCATACTTTCATTGATGTTGTTTCTTCTTATGATAATGTATCCATTCTGGATCTGTCGCTTCCTTTCATGCTCTTGATATGTTTTCTTCGATACACGATTGAGGTTCCTTTCACCATGGTTTGAGCGCAGATTGAGCTGCTGCTAATGTTGCGGTCAGGGCGATCTCGTCATAGACGAGGACTGACCATTGTGTTTTCTGGTGACATGGGAACGTCTTGATGTAGTGTTGTGCTGTGACCTCTTGTTGAGGCGAGTGTTTGGTTTTGTACTGGATGATCGAGCCATTGATAGAGGCTGCCAGTTGTAAGAGGACTGTTGATGTACATCATACCTCAGAAATTGTGATGTCGTCTACCGTGCGGACAGATGACCCAACTGTTGCTGAGATAGATGGGATGTCGCTTCCATAGCTTACGAGCTGAGATCGCTAGAGCTTCTAGGAAGAGATGCGACAGATGATAGCTAGTATATCCCGAGTTGAGAGACGAAGGTGATTCATCAGATTGATGTGCCGACGCAGGCCCAGTTGAGTTGAAGATTTCCATTGTGGAGAGTCTTACTCAGATCTAGAGTAGACCGATCCAGAGATGACCGTGGATGTATTGTATTCCTTGGAGGATTGAGGCATTGTTTAGCATGCGGACGAAGGGTATTCACGTGTGGTCTAGGCGAAGTTAAAAAGTTCGAACTAATGTCAGAAACCCATTTTCCAAGTTTAAGGTATTCGGAGGAACATGCAAGTAATTCTGTGGACCCTCTAGAAGAATGAAACCCTAACTCGACATAATGCCCATGGAATCGCTTTTGAACCTCAGGGTTTGCGGCAGTTTAGCGGTGCCATTAGTGAGGCTTGGGTTTGTTAGTGTATATGCCCTAGAGGCCATTACTGTATCATACTAGTTTGTATATTACTTAATGGAAGCTTGGGATATTCACCTTGTATATAAAATCTTGCTCAAAATAGTAGTATGCTACTTGGTTTGTTTCTGCTTCAATGTGTACATGTGTTTATTTTATTATATCAATTATACGCATTAGTGGAGCCCTTAGGATCTTTGCTTGATTACCAGCGTTGTGATGGCAGTCACACTAGAGGGGGTTAGGTAATCTATAAGCACATCCTTAAGCAGGTCCCTAGTCGCAGGACTATCGAGACAGGGCATCGATACTCCGGAGTAGACTAGCGCATGCGCTTCTCATCCCAGTGTGGGAGATGGTCTGTCCCACAGCCGTCAGTACGTCGTACTGGAGATAGTATGCGGGTGCTCGTTGGGTTACGAGTACACTGGACAGGACTCGTCGGGAACAGACCGGTTGGTATTATACATATCGTCAGTTATCAATTCCCAGGTGACATGAGTACAGCTTAGTCCGCTGACTTGACACTGTCACTTCGCCTCGAGTGTGTTCCCACTGTACTTTGATTACTACCCTACCACGGCTCAAAGGAGTCGTGAAAACAGGTAGTAGTTGGGTGCAGTCCCGAAGCACTTGGAGGCAGTGACGGTTAGACAAGATTCGTCTCTCCCGGTATTGGGGGTTGACATCGCGCTGTGTCTAGGAGAGCCATTACACGAGTAGTCCCTGGCCGGGGCAAGCGAGATATACTGGTAGGCTTCCAGTGCTATCTCAGGGTGTTTTGGCCTTCACTCCGACACGACTTGTACCACTATTAGGGGACTGACATTTACCGCCCCCTAGGCCCGCCATGCGATGTATCAGACGAACAGACCGAACTGTACGGAGATTGTCACATTCAGGCTCAGTAGGAGTTCAGATGGGTTTCGCCTCGTCAGTCTTCTTGTCGGCATCTACCTGGGGACCGTTACGCACAGCTAGTGCCGCTTGCGGTCTGTGGTTAAACCCACTGCCAGCGTAGTGTCGAGTCTTTAGAGTCCCACACAGAAAGCTACTTGCCTTTAGGCAAAAGAGTAGAGGTCGCATGGTTTTGCGACAGGTCGCATGGTTTTGCGACAGGGTTCGGTCACATCCGTGCACTTATGCACGTACAGTGTCCGGACAGTTAACACTAGCGGGCTTTGGTTTAAGCCAGATCCTAGTGTACCTTTTGGGATTGGTTTTATCCAGTATGCATCCGTGTTCCTCGGAACGCGGATGCGGGTGTGTATGCACAGTTGATGGAGAGACAGAGGCAGAGGATTCTCATTAGGGTTGTTGACCGTTGACCGTTGACTATTGACTTTTTGCTCAACCCTAATGAGAATATGATATGTAATTAACAATTATATTAATTAAGTATTATGGTGACATGGTTGTTGAGGGGTTGACTTTGTTGACTTGTTGACTTTGTTGACTTGTTGACTAGGCTTGACTAGTTGACCATCATGATAACAATGGCTATCATTTCATGGCAAAGACTTTTGCTTGCTTGCTCTCTTGTGCAAAATGAGTGCATGAAATGATATGGCTATTGTTGCTTAAACCATCACATAATACTTGATTGCTATGATGTGTTATGATGGTTATGGATTATGAGAGCCAAGAGAGAAAAGTCTTCTCTCATTCTATCATTCTCATTCTCTCTCTTGTTCTTGAGCTCTCATCTTCCTCCTCTTGCTCTCCCTCTCTTGAGTCTATGGTTCACTTGTCTCATGTGTTGAGAACCACGAACCATAGATAAAATCCCAACAAAACTCTTCTCTACTCACTCTAGTTCACAAGGTTTAGCAAACCAAGTGAACTAGTTTCTTCAAAGTTCGAAGAAGGAGCCAAAGGTAGAAGCTTTCAGGTGGATCTATCTTCGGCGCAAGGAGACGACGGGGAGAAGCCAATTCGGACAACCATCGAGGCTTGAAGACGAAGGAGTTCGAGAAAAGAAAGGTATAACCCCCTAACCGAGTAGTTAGCAACTCCTAGTTAGGTTGTTAGTTAGATGTTTAACAAAGATCCGGTTTTGAGTCCATGTTACCACCTCTAGAAAATTGTTTTTCACCAAATTCCGTATGCCCGAAAGTACCGGGAGAGGTAGCATGGACTTACAGTGGTATCAGAGACTAGTTAAACTCTACCTAACATGTTAGCATAGTAACTAGAAATTCGATCGGAGAAAAAGTCGCGAAATACACCCGGATTTCAAACTTTCTGTCGATTTTCAAAGTGCTGAAAAAATTATTTGAGATACACCAAAAATCGACTCAGGGTTTTTAGAATATACTGTAGAAAGACGGTCCCCTGATCTCATCAAAGCGCCGCGAAAACGCGGAAATAGCTTGCTATTGCCGCGGTTCCGCGGCCGTCTTGGCTCCTCTGTGGGTCCTCTTTGCTACAGTATGCTTATAGGGGTATTTTGGGATTTTTGGAATATATATTTTCTGCCCAAATTTTCCAGAACGAAAATTTTGTGTTTGGGGCCTGAAAATCCGTATTTTTGATCGAACTTCTAAAAGACTTAAGCTGACGGGTTTTTCTGTGATGTGATATTTGTATTGAACGTCTGCTAATCGCTATATGTCGATTAGTGGGGGTTATACAAATCTGTGATCTGTAATGTTGCTGGAATGTGTATATGAATATGTTGGATTGTCGCGGGTGAATAGCCGGGGGGGTTGTGAGATGAGAGTTTTTTCTTTTCTTTCAATTCATGTAAATTTGTAAATTGATGTAATAATTATTTGTATGGCCGCACAACCGGGTCGGGGTTATAGCCGTCATTGTATAATTTCTTTTTACTGTTTTTGCTCCTAGGATAGACCCATGGAGGGGGTGCACAAACTACCGGGTATGCCGAAGTGCCGAGTGGCCTACTCACGGGGTTGAGGGAGGTTGCTTCGCTTCGGGTACTTGGCGGGTAGTTTGCCGCACCCGTAGGGGTCTTGGGTGGGGTATTGGCTATTCATCGCGACCGTGTAATCTGCTTTTCGTTACAGGCTCGTACGAATTGCGGGTTCCTAATATATCCAATGTGTTCATCTGTGATCTGAAATGGCTATCATTGCAGTATATCTATATATGATATTATTTAGGCGTTGATTATGTTTTACAGCTGCGCTAGCCAAGCCCCCGCTCTGTCGATAGTTAAGTAACCTAACGGGTAATGACGGGGCCCCGTGGCGAATGCGAATGGCATAAGCGTACGTCATATTTTGGTTGTTTTCTGCAATGGTAGGATTAAATGATGGGACGCATTAAAAGAACTAATGCAAGAATATCACGCATTAAAAGAACTAATGCAAGAAAATAAACCAAGTAAAAGTCGTTGGAACACTTTCGAAAAACCACTCGGTTCTTTTCAAAACTAACTTTTAAATGCGGAGCTTGAGCCACTCCTTTTAAAAGCTATCTCATTCCATCGATTATATCAAGTTCACTACGTTCACGGTTTTGCTAAAACCATTCTTAGCCCTCCGTCGTTTCACATGGATAGTCAATAGTATTCAAGCTGTGTATGTTGGCCAAAGTCAAGGCATAGTGATTGGTAGCTATTGGGTATTCATGTGTAGCATAGATAGATGCGTTGGTTTGGGACAGTCGTACTGCCATTTTGGCTAAAGTCAAGGGTAGGTACGGATGGATCCAAATTAACCTGGAGAATGACGGGTAGAACTTGACATGTGACTTATGATATTTTGGCCAAAGTCAAGGTCATAAGAGCATGGGGCAAAAATCCACATCGGGAGTTTCAAAAGAACAGAAACTTGCTAGTGTTGCATACCATTTGGAGTGTGATGATTCTGGTAGGATTCCTTCAGTTTCGTCACGCGATGATATTTGGATCCCGATCCTACTGTGAGTATATGCTACTCCTCGGGAAATTTCTCACTTAACGATCAATGCTATAAACCAAGTAGGTGTCTAGAAAGGTGTTAGCGGGGCTACGCCCCCAGGGAAAAGAGGTTATTTAATTAAGGAACTTCACGAAAGCATTGGAAAACCTCCATCGAAGTACCGACACTGGCCTGGCTGAACGGTTAAGCAAGTATTGTACGGTGAGATTGATCCTGACTAATTCTTCCTTTTTGGTTTGAGGAGGGATTCGAGAAACAGTGGGAGCCATCCTGTTTAGACAAACTAAAAACCATTCTAAACTTGCAAGAGCATCATGCTGAGTGTTTCTTCTCTCTCCTAATTGCAGCGACCAATCGACATGACTGGACTTAAGTTACTCCTAGATAAAAACTTACTGACAGGGCTAAACTACAAAGATTGGCTCAGGAATGTCAAGATGGCAATCACTTACGACAAGCTGGGTTATCTTCTTACCACCAAAGCTCCCCCTGTCCCAGGTCCCAAAACCAGCGTCGCGGATAAGGAAATCCGTAAGACCTGGGAACTAGACTGCGCGAAGGCCAAGTGCCTCGTGCTTGCCTCTATGGACAATGAACATCAGAGGAGGCATGAGAATATGGACCTGGAATCCATATTTCTTCATACAAAAGAACTGTATGGAGAGCAATCTCGTATCGCAAGATACGAAGTGTCGAAGAAGTTATTTTCGGCAAGATTGGCCGTCGGATCATCGGTAGCGGAACACGTGCTTAAGATGATTGGCTACATTGAGGAGCTCGCGGAACTTGGGACCACGTTGGAGAATGAGCTCTATACGGACTTGATTCTCCAATCCCTTCCTTCCACTTATGCCCAGTTCATACTGAACTTCAACTTACAAGAAAAGGAAGTTGAACTTTCAGAACTCCTCAACATGCTGAGGAGCGCAGAGGGCACCCTACAGAAAGGTAGGGAAACATCCACTTTGTTTGTAGGAGGATCTTCTTCTTCTAGGTCCAAGGCGAAAGCCAAGGGAAAGAAGAAGAAAACCCCCGCCAAACCAAGGGGCGGTGTTAGTAAAGTGGATACGAAGGGAAAGGCAAAAGTAACAAAGAAAGTGGGAAAGCTTGTGGATAAGGAAGAATGCTTCTATTGTCATACGAAGGGACACTGGAAAAATGATTGCAGGGCTTGGAAAGCCAGGACACAGGAATTGAAGCAGGTTGCAGCTTCAGGTGTGTATGTTATTGAAAACTGTCTTTCAATAAACTCTACTTCCTGGGTATTGAATACCGGATCAGGATCTCATATCTGTAATTCTTTGCAGGCGTTGAGAAACCGTAGGATTTTGAAGGCAGGTGACTTGACCCTCAAAGTTGCAAACGGAGCTAGCATGGATGCTAAGGCCGTGGGGGACTATCACCTGGGGTTGTCAGACGGACACGTTTTGGTTTTGCGTAATTGCTATTTTGTACCCAACGCAACTTGTAATATCATTTCTGTATCTTTGACTTCTAAAGAAGGTTATGAATTTGCGTTTGTAAGTAATGTTGTAAACATTCACCTTAATCAAGTTCTGATTGGGTCAGGTACATTAAGCAATGGTATATACGTATTAAACCATCCACAGATTTTCAATGTCCAGAATACACACAAAAGAAAGTCTCTGGAAATCACTCAGACTTTCTTATGGCATTGTAGACTGGGTCACATCAATGAGAGAAGGTTGACGAAGTTACATACAGAAGGATATTTGAATTTGTTCGAATATCAATCGTATGCCACTTGTCAATCCTGTCTCAAAGGAAAGATGACAAAGACTCCGTTTACTGGACACGGAGTAAGGGCGAGCGAGCTCTTGGGACTCGTACACAGCGACGTGTGCGGTCCAATGTCTACACATGCGCGAAGCGGTTATTCTTACTTCATTACTTTTACGGATGACTTTTCAAGGTACGGTTATGTCTTCTTAATGAAACATAAGTCCGAAGCCTTTGGAAAATTCCAGGAATATAAGAATGAAGTAGAAAAACAAACCGGCAAAAGTATCAAGATTCTAAGATCGGATCGAGGTGGAGAATACTTAAGTGCCGAGTTCCTGGACTATTTAAAAGAGAACGGAATTCTCTCTCAGCTTACTCCTCCATACACTCCGCAACATAACGGTGTATCGGAGAGACGGAACCGAACCCTATTGGATATGGTACGGTCCATGATGAGTAACGCTGAGTTACCGCGATCATTCTGGGGGTATGCGCTAGAATCAGCTGCATACCTTTTGAACTATATTCCCACTAAGACTGTGCCTACTACACCATATGAGATATGGTGTGGGAAGAGACCCTATCTTAATCACATTAAGACATGGGGAAGTCCAGCTTTTGTCAAAAAGCAGCATGCGGACAAGCTCGAGGCACGCTCAGTACAGTGCAAGTTCGTGGGATATCCAAAGAACTCCAAGGGATATTTCTTCTATTGCGAAGAGGAACAAAAGGTTTTTGTTTCTCTTCATGCCCACTTTCTAGAACACCAGTTCTTAGAAAAGGAAATTAGTGGGAGCGCAGTAGAACTGGAAAAAATTCCAGAACCACGAGCTATTACTGAAAGCTTAGTGGAACCAGAGGGTTCAAAAGAACAGGACATTCCTACGCCGCTCCGCAGGAGTAGTAGGCAGTCTCATCCGCCCGAGAGATACTACAGTTTTCTCATAGACGGGGATAGAGAGGATTGCATCATAGATTATGATGAGCCTACTAGCTTCCAGCAGGCCGTTCAGAGCGTTGACTCAGTAAAATGGCTAGATGCAATGCGGACCGAAATGGAATCCATGTACACCAACAAAGTATGGACGTTGGACATTGCTCCAGACGGGGTAAAACCCGTAGGATGCAAGTGGATCTTCAAAAGGAAGATTGGTGTAGATGGACAGGTTGAGACCTATAAAGCTAGACTTGTTGCAAAGGGTTTCCGTCAAAGGCCTGGCTTGGACTATGACGAAACCTTTTCTCCAGTGGCTATGCTGAAATCCATTCGGATCCTTCTTGCCATTGCTGCCTTCCAGGATTATGAGATCTGGCAAATGGATGTAAAGACCGCTTTTCTAATGGAAATTTAGAGAAGTGTGTCTATATGGACCAACCAGAAGGTTTCATTCAGAGTGGGAGCAGCGGAAAGATGTGCAAGTTGCTTAAGTCCATCTATGGACTAAAGCAGGCATCGCGGAGTTGGAACATCTGTTTTGATGAGACGGTCAAGGAATTTGGCTTAATCAAAAATCCAGATGAACCATGCATCTATAGTAGATTTGTAGCGAGAACTGTAGTATTCCTCGTTTTGTACCTGGATGACATTCTCTTAATAGGAAATGACATTCCTATGCTACAATCTGTCAAGGGGTTCTTGTCACACAGGTTCTCCATGAAAGACCTGGGTGATGCCTCCGGATCCATCGTGATAGATCCAAGAGGATATTAGGACTTTCACAGTCCAGGTACATCGACACCATACTGAAAAGATTCAGTATGGAAGATTCCAAGCGTGGTAACCTACCGGCTTGTCACGGGATCACCCTCTCTAAAGAGATGTCTCCCAAGACTGATTTGGAGAGGGATCTTATGTCTATTATACCCTACGCTTCTGCGGTAGGCTCTATAATGTATGCGATGTTGTGTACCAGACCGGATGTAGCTTATGCACTGAGTGTGGTAAGCCGGTATCAGTCAAACCCTGGGGAGAAACACTGGATAGCGGTAAAGAACATTCTCAAGTACCTGAGAAGGACTAAAGAGATGTTCTTGGTGTATGGCGGAAAAGACCTCCAGATCGAGGCCTTTGCTGACTCCAGCTTCCAGAGTGACAAGGATGATTCCAAGTCCATGTCGGGTTTTGTCTTTACCCTCAATGGAGGGGCGGTGTGTTGGAAGAGTTCCAAACAGGAAACCGTTGCAGACTCGACGATGGAAGCAGAATACATCGCTGCATCTGATGCCGCAAAGGAAGCTGTCTGGATGAGGAAGTTCTTGAAAGAACTTCAGGTGGTTCCGTCCATTGTTGATCCAATACCTCTGTATTGCGACAACAACGGGGTTATAGCTTTAGCGAAGGAACCCAGGTCCCATCAGAGATCCAGACACATCTTGAGGCGGTATCACCTGATCAGGGAGATCATGGATCGCCAGGAGATCGAGGTTCAGAGGGTTGCTTCAGAAGATAACACTGCAGATCCATTCACCAAGGCCTTGCCCCAGACTCAGTCCGAGCGGCTGATCGAGATGATAGGTCTTCGATACGCCAGTACATGGCCTTAGTGCAAGTGGGAGATTGTTAGTGTATATGCCCTAGAGGCCATTACTGTATCATACTAGTTTGTATATTACTTAATGGAAGCTTGGGATATTCACCTTGTATATACAATCTTGCTCAAAATAGTAGTATGCTACTTGGTTTGTTTCTACTTCAATGTGTACATGTGTTTATTTTATTATATCACCTATACGCATTAGTGGAGCCCTTAGGATCTTTGCTTGATTACCAGCGTTCTGATGGCAGTCACACTAGTGGGGGCTGGGTAATCTATAAGCACATCCTTATGCAGGTCCCTAGTCGCAGGACTATCGAGACAGGGCATCGATACTCCGGAGTAGACTAGCGCATGCGCTTCTCATCCCAGTGTGGGAGACGGTCTGTCCCAAAGCCGTCAGTACGTCGTACTGGAGATAGTATGCGGGTGCTCGTTGGGTTACGAGTACACTGGACAGGACTCGTCAGGAACTGACCGGTTGGTATTATACCTATCGTCAGTTATCAGTTCCCAGGTGACATGAGTACAGCTTAGTCCGCTGACTTGACACTGTCACTTCGCCTCGAGTGTGTTCCCACTGTACTTTGATTACTACCCTACCACGGCTCAAAGGGGTCGTGCAAACAGGTAGTAGTTGGGTGCAGTCCCGAAGCACTTGGAGGCAGTGACGGTTAGACTGGATTCGTCTCTCCCGGTATTGGGGGTTGACATCGCGCTGTGTCTAGGAGAGCCATTACACGAGTAGTCCCAGGACAGGGCAAGCGATATATACTGGTAGGCTTCCAGTGCTATCTCAGGGTGTTTTGGCCTTCACTCCGACACGACTTGTATCGCTATCAGGGGACTGACGTTTACCGCCCCCCTAGGCCCTCCATGTGATGTATCAGACGAACAGACCGGACTGTACGGAGATTGTCACATTCAGGCTCAGTAGGAGTTCAGATGGGTTTCGCCTCGTCAGTCTTCTTGTCGGCATCTACCTGGGGACCGTTACGCACAGCTAGTGCCGTTTGCGGTCTGTGGTTAAACCCACTGCCAGCGTAGTGTCGAATCTTTAGAGTCCTACACAGAAAGCTATTCGCCTTTAGGCAAAAGAGTAGAGGTCGCATGGTTTTGCGACAGGTTGCATGGTTTTGCGACAGGGTTCGGTCACATCCGTGCACTTATGCACGTACTGTGTCCGGACAGTTAACACTAGCGGGCTTTGGTTTAAGCCAGATCCTAGTGTACCTTTTGGGATTGGTTTTATCCAGTATGCATCCGTGTTCCTCGGAATGCGGATGCGGATGTGTATGCACAGTTGACGGAGAGACGGAGGCAGAGGATTCTCATTAGGATTGTTGACCGTTGACCGTTGACTATTGACTTTTTGCTCAACCCTAATGAGAATATGATATGTAATTAACAATTATATTAATTAAGTATTATGGTGACATGGTTGTTGAGGGGTTGACTTTGTTGACTTGTTGACTTTGTCGACCGGTTGACTAGGCTTGACTAGTTGACCATCATGATAACAATGGCTATCATTTCATGGCAAAGACTTTTGCTTGCTTGCTCTCTTGTGCAAAATGAGTGCATGAAATGATATGGCTATTGTTGCTTAAACCATCACATAATACTTGTTTGCTATGATGTGTTATGATGGTTATGGATTATGAGAGCCAAGAGAGAAAAGTCTTCTCTCATTCTATCATTCTTATTCTCTCTCTCTTGTTCTTGAGCTCTCATCTTCCTCCTCTTGCTCTCCCTCTCTTGAGTCTATGGTTCACTTGTCTCATGTGTTGAGAACCAAGAACCATAGATAAAATCCCAACAAAACTCTTCTCTACTCACTCTAGTTCACAAGGTTTAGCAAACCAAGTGAACTAGTTTCTTCAAAGTTCGAAGAAGGAGCCAAAGGTAGAAGCTTTCAGGTGGATCTATCTTCGGCGCAAGGAGACGACGGGGAGAAGCCGATTCGGACAACCATCGAGGCTTGAAGACGAAGGAGTTCGAGAAAAGAAAGGTATAACCCCCTAACCGAGTAGTTAGCAACTCCTAGTTAGGTTGTTAGTTAGATGTTTAACAAAGATCCGGTTTTGAGTCCATGTTACCACCTCTAGAAAATTGTTTTCACCAAAGTCCGCATGCCCGAAAGTACCGGGAGAGGTAGCATGGACTTACAGGGTTTGCCCTTCTACGGTTGGTCCGTAGATATTGTGGCATGTACTTGATATTATTAGACTGTGCTCAGGTGTTGAGTTTTCAGGGAATTATAGGACATTGATGAATCGATCGAAATGTTTGACGTCGTTCGAATATCATGTGATAAGAGATCAGCATGCTGACCAGCTTCGGATAGAGGACATCACCCAGATGCGTTGTGAGTTGATCAAGAACGGACGAGTAATGAGTATTCCTCCGATGGTTGCGATGAGTTCCCGAGGACGTGTTCAGCTAGAGATCTTCTACGGAGTGATAAAGATACCGAGTTCGTGATTTTGAGTCCATGTAAGAGACTTCGGATTGACTGTAGCCGAGAACATTTGCAGTATGCAGATAGCATGACGTGACGTCGAAGTGGACGATGATACAGACGAGTGGAACCAGAGGTTCGTGCGAGATGCTGACGAGCTGTTGTTACTCCCCATCGAGATTAGAGTTCTGATATGCGTACTGAGGCCTTGGGATACGGCCAGTCCCTGAGGAAATGTTGTGCTAAAAACGCAGATGTCCAGAAAACGAGAAAGGATTATGCAAGAGTACCAGCCTCCGTACCGTTCGGCATAGGCGAGATTGGAAGAGACCTTGAGCAGGATCCTTCTAGGACACATGTAAGTCCACGTTGCGACCCCCGGTTCTTACGGGGAGGCGGAAACGGTATAAAAAACAAATTATTAGCGCAAGGGGCAACATGGACTAAGCAAAGTCGGGATCTTTGACTAAACTAAAACTAGCATACTTAGCTAAAGAGAGTTAGCTACTCGGATGGAGATGGTTATACCTAAACTTGAACTCCTTCGTCTCCGAGCTCCGATGGTGGTCCGATGGCTCCTTCTCGTCGTCTCCGTACGCCGAAGATAGATCCACCTGAAAGCTCCAACCTTTAGCTCCTTCTTCGTTCTTTGAAGAAACTAGTTCACTTGGTTTGCCAAACCTAGTGAACTAGAATGAGTAGAGAAGATTTAGAATGGGATTTTATCTATGGTTCTTGATTCTCAACTCATGAGACAAGAGAACCATAGATCAAGAGAGGGAGCAAGAGGTTGAGGGTGAGAGCAAGAGGAGAGCTCAAGAACAAGAGAGAGAATGAGCAAGAAAGAATGAGCAAGTATTTTGTCTCTCACCCTCTCATAATCCAAAGCAATGATAACTCATCATATTAACAAAAGTCTTATGTGATGGTTAGAAGCAACCACAACCATATCATTTCATGCACTCATTTTACACAAATGAGCAAGTAAACAAAAGTCTTTGCCATGAAATGATGGCTATGGTTATCATGATGGTCAACTAGTCAAGCCTAATCAACCGGTCAACAAGTCAACAAAAGTCAACAAGTCAACAAAATCAACAAGTCAACAAAAGTCAACAAGTCAACAACCATATCACCATAATACTTAATTAATATAATAGTTAATCACATATCATATTCTCATTAGGGTTGAGCATAAAGTCAAATAGTCAACGGTCAACTGTCAACAACCCTAATGAGAATCCGCTGCCTCTGCCTCCCTGTCAACTGTGCATACACACCCGCATCCGCGTTCCGAGGAACACAAATGCAAACTGGATAAATCCAATCCCATAAGGTACACTAGGATCTGGCTTAAACCAAAGCCCGCTAGTGTAAACTGTCCGGACACTGTACGTGCACAAGTGCACGGATGTGACCGAACCCTGTCGCAAAACCATGCGACCTGTCGCAATACCATGCGACCTCTACTCTTTTGCCTAAAGGCGAAAAGCTTTCTGTGTGGGACTCTAAAGACTCGACACTACGCTGGCAGTGGGTTTAACCACAGACCGCAAGCGGCACTAGCTGTGCGTAACGGTCCCCAGGTAATGCCGACAAGAAGACCGACGAGGCGAAACCCATCTGAACTCCTACTGAGCCTGAGTGTGACATTCTCCGTACAGTCTGGTCTGTTCGTCTGATACATCGCATGGCGGGCCTAGGGGGCGGTAAACGTCAGTCCCCCAATAGCGGTACAAGTCGTGCCGGAGCGAAGCCCAAAACACCCTGAGATAACACTGGAAACCTACCAGTATATCTCGTTTGCCCTGGCCAGGGACTACTCATGTAATGGCTCTCCTAGACACAGCGCGATGTCAACCCCCAATACCGGGAGAGACGAATCCTGTCTAACCGTCACTGCCTCCAAGTGCTTCGGGACTGCACCCAACCACTACCTGTTTGCACGACTCCTTTGAGCCGTGGTAGGGTAGTGATCAAAGTACAGTGGGAACACACTCGAGGCGGAGTGACAGTGTCAAGTCAGCGGACTAAGCTGTACTCATGTCACCTGGGAACTGATAACTGACGATAGGTATAATACCAACTAGTCAGTTCCCGACGAGTCCTGTCCAGTGTACCCGTAACCTAACGAGCACCCGCATACTATCTCAAGTACGACGTACTGACGGCTGTGGGACAGACCGTCTCCCACACTGGGATGAGAAGCGCATGCGCTGGTCTACTCCGGAGTATCGATGCCCTGTCTCGATAGTCCTGCGACCAGGGACCTGCATAAGGATGTGCTTATAGATTACCCAGCCCCACTAGTGTGACGGCCATCACATCGCTAGTAATCAAGCAAAGATCCTAAGGGCTCTACTAATGTGTATAGGCGATATACAAAAATAAACACATGTACACATTGAAGTAGAAACAAACCAAGTAGCATACTACTATTTTGAGCAAGATTGTATATACAAGGTGAATATCCTAAGCATCCATTAAGTAATATACAAACTAGTATGATACAGTAATAGCCTCTAGGGCATATACACTAACAATCTCCCACTTGCACTAAGGCCATGTACTGGCGTATCGAAGACCTATCATCTCGATCAGCCGCTCGAACTGAGTCTGGGGCAGGGCCTTGGTGAATGGATCAGCAGTGTTATCTTCTGAAGCGACTCTCCGAACCTCGATCTCCTGGCGATCTACGATCTCCCTGATCAGGTGATACCGCCTCAAGATGTGCCTGGATTTCTGATGGGACCTGGGTTCCTTCGCTAAAGCTATAGCCCCGTTGTTGTCGCAATACAGAGGTATTGGATCAACAATGGACGGAACCACTTGAAGTTCTTTCAAGAACTTCCTCATCCAGACAGCTTCTTTTGCGGCATCAGATGCAGCGATGTATTCCGCTTCCATCGTCGAGTCTGCAACGGTTTCCTGTTTGGAACTCTTCCAACACACCGCCCCTCCATTGAGGGTAAAGACAAAACCCGACATGGACTTGGAATCATCCTTGTCACTCTGGAAGCTGGAGTCAGCAAAGGTCTCGATCTGGAGGTCTTTTCCGCCATACACCAAGAACATCTCTTTAGTCCTTCTCAGGTACTTGAGAATGTTCTTTACCGCTATCCAGTGTTTCTCCCCAGGGTTTGACTGATACCGGCTTACCACACTCAGTGCAAAAGCTACATCCGGTCTGGTACACAACATCGCATACATTATAGAGCCTACCGCAGAAGCGTAGGGTATAATAGACATGCGATCCCTCTCCAAATCAGTCTTGGGAGACATCTCTTTAGAGAGGGTGATCCCGTGACAAGCCGGTAGGTTACCGCGCTTGGAATCTTCCATACTGAATCTCTTCAGTATGGTGTCGATGTACCTGGACTGTGATAGTCCTAATATCCTCTTGGATCTGTCACGGTAGATCCGGATACCCAGAATGTATGAGGCATCACCCAGGTCTTTCATGGAGAACCTGTGTGACAAGAACCCCTTGACAGATTGTAGCATAGGAATGTCATTTCCTATTAAGAGAATGTCATCCACGTATAAAACGAGGAATACTATAGTTCTCGCTACAAATCTACTATAGATGCATGGTTCATCTGGATTTTTGATAAAGCCAAATTCTTTGACCGTCTCATCAAAGCAGATGTTCCAACTCCGCGACGCCTGCTTTAGTCCATAGATGGACTTAAGCAACTTGCACACCTTTCCGCTGCTCCCACTCTGAATGAAACCCTCCGGCTGGTCCATATAGACACACTCCTCTAAATTTCCATTTAGTAAAGCTGTCTTTACGTCCATTTGCCAGATCTTATAATCGTGGAAGGCAGCAATGGCAAGAAGGATCCGAATGGATTTCAGCATGGCTACTGGAGAAAAGGTTTCGTCATAGTCCAAGCCAGGTCTTTGACGAAAACCCTTTGCTACCAGCCTAGCTTTATAGGTCTCAACCTGTCCATCTACACCAATCTTCCTTTTGAAGATCCACTTGCATCCTACGGGTTTTACCCCGCCTGGAGCAATGTCCAACGTCCATACCTTGTTGGTGTACATGGACTCCATTTCGGTCCGCATTGCATCCAGCCATTTCACTGAGTCAACGCTCTGAACGGCCTGCTGGAAGCTAGTAGGTTCATCATAGTCTATGATGCAATCCTCTCTATCCCCGTCTACGAGAAAACCGTAGTATCTCTCGGGCGGATGAGTCTGCCTTCTACTCCTGCGGAGCGGCGTAGGAATGTCTTGTTCTGTTGAACCCTCTGGTTCCACTAAGCTTTCAGTAACAGTCTGTGGTTCTGGAACTTCTTCCAGTTCTATTGTGCTCCCACTTATCTGGTTTTCCAAAAACTCAGTTTCCAAAAAGTAGGCATGACGAGAAACAAGGACTTTTTGTTCCTCTTCACAGTAGAAGAAATATCCTTTGGAATTCTTTGGATATCCCACAAACTTGCACTGTACTGAGCGTGCCTCGAGCTTGTCCGCATGCTGCTTTTTGACAAAAGCTGGACATCCCCATGTCTTAATATGCTTAAGATAGGGTCTCTTCCCACACCACATCTCATATGGTGTAGTAGGCACGGTCTTAGTAGGAACTCGGTTCAAAAGGTATGCGGCTGATTCTAGCGCATATCCCCAGAATGATCGCGGTAACTCAGCGTTACTCATCATGGACCGCACCATATCCAATAGGGTGCGGTTCCGTCTCTCCGATACACCGTTATGTTGCGGGGTGTGTGGAGGAGTAAGCTGAGAGAGAATTCCGTTCTCTTTTAAATAGTCCAGGAACTCGGCACTTAAGTATTCTCCACCTCGATCCGATCTTAGAATCTTAATACTTTTGCCGGTCTGTTTCTCTACTTCATTCTTATACTCCTGGAATTTTCCAAAGGCCTCGGACTTATGTTTCATCAAGAAGACATAACCGTACCTTGAGAAGTCATCCGTAAAAGTAATGAAGTAAGAATGTCCGCTTCGGGCATGTGTAGACATTGGACCACACACGTCACTGTGTACGAGTCCCAAGAGCTCGCTCGCTCTTACTCCTTGTCCAGTAAACGGAGTCTTTGTCATCTTTCCTTTGAGACAAGATTGACAAGTGGCATACGATTGATATTCGAACGCATTCAAATATCCTTCTGTATGTAACTTAGTCAACCTTCTCTCATTGATGTGACCCAATCTACAATGCCATAAGAAAGTCTGATTCATTTCCGGAGACTTTCTTTTGTGTGTATTCTGGACGTTGAAAATCTGTGGTTGGTTTAACACGTATATACCATTACTCAATGTACCTGACCCAATCAAAACTTGATTAAGGTGAATGTTTACAACATTACTTACAAACGCAAATTCATAACCTTCTTTAGAAACTAAAGATACAGAAATGATATTACAAGTTGCGTTGGGTACAAAAAAGCAATTACGCAAAACCAAAACATGTCCATCTGACATTCCCAGGTGATAGTCCCCCATGGCTTTAGCATCCATGCTAGCTCCGTTTGCAACTTTGAGGGTCATGTCACCTGCCTTCAAAACCCTACGGTTTCTCAACGCCTGCAAAGAATTACAGATATGAGATCCTGATCCGGTATCCAATACCCAGGAAGTAGAGTTTATTGAAAGACAATTTTCAATAACATACACACTTGAAGCTGAAGCTGCAACCTGCTTCAATTCCTGTGTTCTGGCCTTCCAGGCCCTGCAATCATTCTTCCAGTGTCCTTTCTTATGACAATAGAAGCATTCTTCCTTATCCACAAGCTTCCCCGCTATCTTTGTTGCTTTTGCTTTTCCCTTCGTATCCACTTTACTAACACCGCCCCTTGGTTTGGCGGGGGCTTTCTTCTTCTTTCCCTTGGCTTTCGTCTTGGACCTAGAAGAAGATGATCCTCCTACAAACAAAGTGGATGTATCCCTACCTTTCTGTAGGGTGCCCTCTGTGCTCCTCGGCATGTTGAGGAGCTCTGAAAGTTCAACCTCTTTTTCTTGTAAGTTGAAGTTCAGTATAAACTGGGCGTAAGTGGAAGGAAGGGACTGGAGAACTATATCCGTATATAGCTCACTCTCCAATGTGATCCCTAGGTCAGCGAGCTCCTCAATGAAGCCGATCATCTTTAGCACGTGCTCGGCTACTGATGATCCGACGGCCATTCTTGTCGAAAATAACTTTTTCGACGCTTCGTATCTTGCGATACGAGATTGCTCTCCATACAGTTCTTTTGTATGAAGCAATATGGATTCCATGTCCATATTCTCATGCCTCCTCTGATGTTCGTTGTCCATCGAGGCAAGCAGGAGGCATTTGGCCTTCGCGCTATCAATCTCCCAAGTCTTACGGATTTCCTTATCCGCGACGCTGGAAGTTGGACCAGGGACAGGGGGAGCTTTGGTGGTAAGAAGATACCCCAGCTTGTCATAAGTGATTGCTATCTTGACATTCCTGAGCCAATCTTTGTAGTTTGGCCCTGTCAGTTTGTTTTTATCTAGGAGTAACTTAAGTCCAGTCATGTTGATTGGTCGCTGCAATTAGGAGAGAGAAGAAGAAACACTCAGCATGATGCTCTTGCAAGTTTAGAGTGGTTTTTAGTTTGTCTAAACAGGATGGCTCCCACTGTTTCTCGAATCCCTCCTCAAACCATAAAGGAAGAATTAGCCGGGATCAATCCCACCGCACAATACTTGCTTAACCGTTCAGCCAGGCCGGTGTCGGTACTTCGAGGGAGGTTTTCCAACGCTTTCGCGAAGTTCCTTAATTAAAGAACCTCTTTTTCCTGGGGGCGTAGCCCCGCTAACACCTTTCTAGGCACCTACTAGGTTTATAGCATTGATCGATTAGTGAGAAATTTCCCGAGGAGTAGCATATACTCACAGTAGGATCGGGATCCAAATATCATTGCGTGACGAAACTGAAGGAATCCTACCAGAATCATCACACTCCAAATGGTATGCAAATCTAGCAAGTTTCAGTACTTATGAAACTCCCGATGTGGATTTTTGCCCCATGCTCTTATGACCTTGACTTTGGCCAACAAATCATAAGTCACATGTCAAGTTCTGCCCGTCGTTCTCCAGGTTAATTTGAATCCACCCGCACCTACCCTTGACTTTGGCCAACAAGGCAGTACGACTGTTCCAAACCAACGCATCTATCTATGCTGCACATGAATACCCAATAGCTACCAATCACTGTGCCTTGACTTTGGCCAACAAACACAGCTTGAATACTATTGACTATTCATGTGAAACGACGGAGGGCTACGGATGGTTTTGGCAAAACCGTGAACGTAGTGAACTTGATTTGGTCGATGGAACGAGATAGCTTTTAAAAGGAGTGGCTCAAGCTCCGCATTTAAAAGTTGGTTTTGAAAAGAACCGAGTGGTTTTTCGAAAGTGTTCCAACGACTTTAATTTGGTTTATTATCTTGCATTAGTTCTTTTAATGCGTGATATTCTTGCATTAGTTCTTTTAATGCGTCCCATCATTTAAACCTACCATTGCAGAAAACAACCAAAATATGACGTACGCTTATGCCATTCGCATTCGCCACTGGGCCTCGTCATTACCCGTTAGGTTACTTAACTAACGACAGAGCGGGGGCTGGGCTAGCGCGTCTGTAAAACATAAGCAACGCCTAAATAATATCATATATAGATATACTGCAATGATAAACATTTCAGATCACAGATAAATACATTGGATATACTAGGAATCTGTAATTTGTACGAGCCTGTAACAAGAACAGATTACACGGTCGCGGTGAATAGCCAAAACCCCACCCAAGACCCCTACGGGTGCGGCAAACTACCCGCCAAGTACCCGAAGCGTAGCAACCTCCCTCATCTCCATGAGTAGGCCACTCGACACTTCGGCATACCCGGTAGTTTGTGCACCCCTCCATGGGTCTATCCTAGGAGCAAAAACAGTAAAAAGAAATTATACAATGACGGCGACAACCCCGACCCGGTTGTGCGGCCATACAAATAATTATTACATCAATTTACAAATTTACATGAATTGCAAGAAAAGAAAACTCTCGTCTCACAACCCCCGGCTATTCACCCGCGACAATCCAACATATTTATATACACATTCCAATATCAAACACAGATCATGTATAACCCCGACCAATCGACTTATAGCGATTAGCCGACGTTCAATACATGCAAGCATCACAGATATAACCATCATAGTCAAAGTGCAGTGAAGTTCGGAAAAATACGGAATTATAGGACCCCAAAAGGAAATTTCTTTTCTGGAAAATCTGGGGACATATAATATATTTCAAAAATCCCAAAACCAACACAGACACACACTGCACGAAAAATGATGCACAGAAGACGACAAACCGCGGCGCTTCCGCGGCATATGCCTACCTCGTGCCGCGGAAGGGCGGCGGTTTGAACGAAACAGTGGACCGTTTTTCATGGGTGTTCACACAAAACCCTGAGCCGAATTTAGGAGTATAAAGTTTTTCATTTTGACCAGAAAAAATTTCAACAGAAACTCAGGTTTTGTAAAAGTTTGGTTTTTTTTTTGATTTTTCCGGTTCCGAACTTCGTTACACTTCACTACCAAGCTAGTTTAAGTTTAGTTAGGCTCTGATACCAATGTAAGTCCACGTTGCGACCCCCGGTTCTTACGGGGAGGCGGAAACGGTATAAAAAACAAATTATTAGCGCAAGGGGCAACATGGACTAAGCAAAGTCGGGATCTTTGACTAAACTAAAACTAGCATACTTAGCTAAAGAGAGTTAGCTACTCGGATGGAGATGGTTATACCTAAACTTGAACTCCTTCGTCTCCGAGCTCCGATGGTGGTCCGATGGCTCCTTCTCGTCGTCTCCGTACGCCGAAGATAGATCCACCTGAAAGCTCTAACCTTTAGCTCCTTCTTCGTTCTTTGAAGAAACTAGTTCACTTGGTTTGCCAAACCTAGTGAACTAGAATGAGTAGAGAAGATTTAGAATGGGATTTTATCTATGGTTCTTGATTCTCAACTCATGAGACAAGAGAACCATAGATCAAGAGAGGGAGCAAGAGGTTGAGGGTGAGAGCAAGAGGAGAGCTCAAGAACAAGAGAGAGAATGAGCAAGAAAGAATGAGCAAGTATTTTGTCTCTCACCCTCTCATAATCCAAAGCAATGATAACTCATCATATTAACAAAAGTCTTATGTGATGGTTAGAAGCAACCACAACCATATCATTTCATGCACTCATTTTACACAAATGAGCAAGTAAACAAAAGTCTTTGCCATGAAATGATGGCTATGGTTATCATGATGGTCAACTAGTCAAGCCTAGTCAACCGGTCAACAAGTCAACAAAAGTC
The DNA here is from genome assembly GCA_030015575.1 of Agapanthus africanus. Lineage (NCBI taxonomy): Eukaryota > Viridiplantae > Streptophyta > Magnoliopsida > Asparagales > Amaryllidaceae > Agapanthus > Agapanthus africanus. Next base: position 273,330,310 of record CM057348.1, read on the forward strand.
AACAAGTCAACAAAGTCAACAAGTCAACAAAAGTCAACAAGTCAACAACCATATCACCATAATACTTAATTAATATAATAGTTAATCACATATCATATTCTCATTAGGGTTGAGCATAAAGTCAAATAGTCAACGGTCAACTGTCAACAACCCTAATGAGAATCCGCTGCCTCTGCCTCCCTGTCAACTGTGCATACACACCCGCATCCGCGTTCCGAGGAACACGAATGCAAACTGGATAAATCCAATCCCATAAGGTACACTAGGATCTGGCTTAAACCAAAGCCCGCTAGTGTAAACTGTCCGGACACTGTACGTGCACAAGTGCACGGATGTGACCGAACCCTGTCGCAAAACCATGCGACCTGTCGCAATACCATGCGACCTCTACTCTTTTGCCTAAAGGCGAAAAGCTTTCTGTGTGGGACTCTAAAGACTCGACACTACGCTGGCAGTGGGTTTAACCACAGACCGCAAGCGGCACTAGCTGTGCGTAACGGTCCCCAGGTAATGCCGACAAGAAGACCGACGAGGCGAAACCCATCTGAACTCTTACTGAGCCTGAGTGTGACATTCTCCGTACAGTCCGGTCTGTTCGTCTGATACATCGCATGGCAGGCCTAGGGGGCGGTAAACGTCAGTCCCCCAATAGCGGTACAATTCGTGCCGGAGCGAAGCCCAAAACACCCTGAGATAACACTGGAAACCTACCAGTATATCTCGTTTGCCCTGGCCAGGGACTACTCGTGTAATGGCTCTCCTAGACACAGCGCGATGTCAACCCCCAATACCGGGAGAGACGAATCCTGTCTAACCGTCACTGCCTCCAAGTGCTTCGAGACTGCACCCAACCACTACCTGTTTGCACGACTCCTTTGAGCCGTGGTAGGGTAGTGATCAAAGTACAGTGGGAACACACTCGAGGCGGAGTGACAGTGTCAAGTCAGCGGACTAAGCTGTACTCATGTCACCTGGGAACTGATAACTGACGATAGGTATAATACCAACTAGTCAGTTCCCGATGAGTCCTGTCCAGTGTACCCGTAACCTAACGAGCACCCGCATACTATCTCAAGTACGACGTACTGACGGCTGTGGGACAGACCGTCTCCCACACTGGGATGAGAAGCGCATGCGCTGGTCTACTCCGGAGTATCGATGCCCTGTCTCGATAGTCCTGCGACCAGGGACCTGCATAAGGATGTGCTTATAGATTACCCAGCCCCACTAGTGTGACGGCCATCACATCGCTGGTAATCAAACAAAGATCCTAAGGGCTCTACTTATGTGTATAGGCGATATACAAAAATAAACACATGTACACATTGAAGTAGAAACAAACCAAGTAGCATACTACTATTTTGAGCAAGATTGTATATACAAGGTGAATATCCCAAGCATCCATTAAGTAATATACAAACTAGTATGATACAGTAATGGCCTCTAGGGCATATACACTAACAACACCGCTGCAATAAGATTTGCACCGAGGATCAGATGTGTGACGTGTATTCAAACTGCCAGAGGCCGACTCCAGTGACGTGCTGCTTTTCGAGTAGTCATGCTAATTGGCCGAAGGATGACCAGAGAAGTGCCAGAGCGGAATCGTTTCCGTTAGCACACTTGACCGAGCCGACGAGCCGATGGATTGCGAGATTGGTAATCCACAGTGAAAATGAGGACCCAGAGACAGAGGACGCCGAATCGTGAGCAGGAGGCAAGTAAATGATCTTGCTCTGCCAGTTTTGGGCGCACCGACTTTTTCGACATTGTAGGAGGTGTACCTCAATGTCATTTGTTGCGATTTGCTTTTGTGATCCGAGTATCAAGCTTATATCGCTTGGACTTGAGTTTTGATGATTGAGTTTTATGATATTGTTTTCGTGCACCATGGCTGCACCTACTGGTATTTACATTTTGTGCATGGTTATTGCACTTGATATGTGTTTCATACACCGTTGTGTTGGTTTATGATTTGTGCATATTTAATGCACTTGATGTCGGTTTTGTGATTTGGCTGCACGTATTTATGATTTCGTGGATTTCATATGGTTGATTGGGATTTTCATTTGTGCATGTTAGTTGCACTGGATTGAGATTTTCGTGCACAATAGATGCACCAAATATTGTTGTCGTGCACACCCGTTGCACTGGACAGATGCTTTCGTGCACACCCGTTGCACTTAGTTTTTCTTTGTGTGTATTGTGGCACCTGTGTTGGATTTGATTTCCGTGTGCACCAGACGCATGTGATTGTTGGATACGCCTTTTGAGGCTGATTTTGATTTTGAGCACTTTGTTTTCATGTTGGGCACTATATTATGTAGTAGCCAAACAGGACTGGTCTGAGGACAGTACCTGAGTATTTTGCATGCATTAAAAAGTTTAACAAGTGGTTTTCAAAAAGGATTTATAGTCTCACTATTTCCTACGTGTCCGCGAGCGGCCTGAACGTTTATAAAGGAAAACCTTTTTGGGATATTTCAAGACGGCGGAACGTATAATTTGAGCAAAAACATATATAAGTATATTTACTACTTTAAAAGGAGCATCCGCTCCTTGTGCCGTGAGTTACGCATCACACGGCAATTCAGAAAAGATTTTGCATGTGTTTTATGCAGTTTTGAGATTTTTCCAAGGATGCATACTATATATGTACTATACTAATTGACTAGCGTATCGGATTTCAGTAGTGGATTTCGAGATCTGTATCTCCAATGTAACTCCGATGATATGTGTGCAATCTAATGATTTGTGTGACGCTTGACGGAGTTTGATTTTGAGTTGTATATTGTTTTCAGTCGCACACGATGCGCTGTGCTTTTCTATATCTTCCATGATTTCGGAACCCCGTTGATTTGCACTGATTGTTGAAATGTTTTAGTATTTGGGGTTTAAATATAAATTTGGGGACCGAATTTCTTTAATGGGGAAGATTGTAACATTTCAGAATATATAAAATATTATTTTTGGACTTTAATATTAAAATAATATATTTCGCGAAAATTACCCGATTTGCGAAATTGGGGTTTTCGTAAAAAGGTATAAATATATACCAATAATTGTAAAATAATTGGAAATTAAAATGATTTTATTCATTTAAAAATATATTTATCGGATTTGGCATTTTTAAAAGTATTTATATGCAGTTTGGATAAAACCTGATTAGTGCACCGCTAATTGTGATTAAGCCAAATCCGTGATTATACAGTTTTCCATGGTTAGTGCACCGTGTCATGTATCATTTGATTAAATATTATTTCTTATGTTGTTTTGGGTATTATGTGTTTTGGTTTTAAAATTTTAAAAGAAAGGGTAAAAGGGTAATATTTGAGAGGGATGGGTGAGAATAAGAGGAGAGAGAGAACTGTAGGGTTGCTAGGCATGCGCACAAGGGTCTACGAGGCATCAACCATGCCCGATTAAAATTTTAGCCGTGCCAAACAACCCGAAGCCGGATCTTTAAAGTTGGGTTTAGGCGAAAACTAACATGTTAAACACTTTAACACTAAGGGAAAGGGATTACAACCTTTGTAGATCCGGTCCTTCACTTCATTAGCTCCATGTAGATGTCCCCATCGCTGTGATCGTGAACACCGGACTCTAGAGAAGCTTCACAAGAAGAACGAACGTGCTTGCTTCGATGACTTCGAGGCCGAAGATGATCTACGTCGGGGAGACACTAACACAAGCTATTCCTTCACTAGGTCATGAACTTTGTGAAGAGAACACACTCTACTACATGTCAAGTGGTAGAGGATGAAGAAGTAGGAAGTGGGCTCACTTTAGAATTGATTTTCTCACACTTTTTCTCATGGCACCATTAAAGCTAGTAAGCTTTTCATGGAGCTTGATGAAGAAAAAGAAGAAGTGAATAATTCATCCAAATGAAAACTTATCCAATGAATTATTGCACCATGGTTGAGTTAAGCCCTCATGCTTAACTCATGTAGAGAATTAACCATAGTATTAGATTAAGGGTTTGGTTAACTAATATCCTAAGGAATGACAAAAGAGTTGACTTTGTCAATGTTGCATACAAGCTTCTACAAGCTTGATAACATTGACTAAAGTCTCCTCTCTTTTGTTATTCTTAAGGAAATAAGTAAACCCTAATTTAACCTAAACTTGATATAAGTCTCATACACCCATCTTGTATGTATCATCAAACATGATACAAACATGTACACTTGCATATATCACATATAAACAATGTGCACAATCTAGTGAGAAAATAAATCATAAGTGAGCTAATACTAGTTAATTTAATGTAATATATCAAATATATAATTATACATTAAATTATTAAATCAACTCTTGATTTAATAATTCGGCTATAACCGAATAATATCATGTGTAACAACTTATCGAATCAACACTTGATTCGATAACCCGGCTATATCGCATACAACCGATCAATGTCACGAATCGCAGGAATAGAATACGGTATCTCATATCGTATTAATCTCGGTCCCGCACATATCACATATGTGCTCCTACTCCGTTTCGCTTGAGCCATGAAACCCCTGTGTAGGACTCTAAAGACTCGTCAATACGCCGGCAGTAGGTGATGATCATATCAAACACCCACAAGCCGCAAGCGGTCTGCTAAACATAACGGCCAACCGGGTATTGAGCGATCAGAAGATCAACAAGAAAGCCCACTAATACTCCTGCGAATACAATCAGTAACACTCTCGTATAGTCCGGTCTCGTCATCTGATATGTCGCATATCTCGCCTAGGGGTGGTAAACGTCAGACCCCAGTAGCTTGATAAGTCGTGTCGATATGAGGTCTATAACAGTTCGAGAAACTACTGATAACACTTACCAGTAAATCTCAGCAACCCTGTCTAGGGATTTCCGGTTATAGCCAATCGAACACAGCGCAACATCAACTCCCTATACCGGGAGAGACGAATCCCCTCCTATCGCTCATTGCCTCCATTTGATTCGGGACTGTACCCAAAAACCACCTTTTTGCACGCCCTCTTGGACGTGGTATGATGGAAATCAAAGCACAGTGGGAATCACACAAGACTCTATGACGATCTCTGGTCAACAGACTAAGCTGTACCAGTGTCACCAGAGAACTGCCATCTGACGTAAGGTATAATACCATCTGGGAGTTCTCGGCAAGTCCGTCCAGTGTACCCAGTCTCCACTGAGCACCCGTACACCATCCTTGATGTCAAACACCGATGGATATGGGATCATCCATCGCCCATCATATGGGTCAAGATGCTTATACGCTAGTCTACTCTGGTGCAACGATGCCCTGTCTCGATACACCCACGACTAGGGACATTAAAGGATGTACTTATGGACTACCATGTCCCCACTAGTATGATCGGCATCATAGTCCAGGCAGTCAAGTACACATCCTAAGGGCTTTACCAACATGTAACAGAGAGACAATCAGTGTACATGTTAAGGTAAAGAGTAACCAGATAGCATACTATCATGTCGAGCAAGAAAGTCCTCCCTATATATGTCCAAACATCCACTACAATATACATCTCATGTATAGTAATGGCCTCGAGGGATACATATTGTAGGGTTCCTAGGCACTCTCAAGAGGTCTCACAAGGTATCAACCATGCCAATTTCAAAAATTACGGTGCAGAGAGACCCTAATACGGATCGTTGGCTAGAAGTTTAGGCGAAAAAGAAACTAGTTAACAACTTAACTAAATGGTAAACGGAAATACAACATTTATAGATCCGGTTCTCCACCTCCATGGCTCCGCGATGATGTCTCCTCGCTGTACAAATCGGATCTTGGGCTCTAGCGTCGGCTTCATCGGAGAAAAAGCGGGCTAGGTCATCGACGACTATGCAGAAGATGATCTACGTCGAGGCATCGCTAGATCAAGCTCCCACTTCACCAAGTCATGAAACTTGTGAAGAGAACACCCTATACTACTTGGCAAGAGGTAGAGGATGAAGAAATAGGAAGTGGGTTCACTTTAGAATTGGATTTCTCACTCTTTTCATCAAGTTGCCATTGATGGAGGCAAGCTTCTTCATGTGAAGAAGAAGAAGAAGAAGATGAAAATGTTATGATAAGTTAATTAGAATAGAAAAGAAAAAGAATACTTATCATAATATTAACTATAGTTATGTGTAGAGAATTGACCAAGGTTAAAGGAATGGTTAGGGTTAAGGAGAAGAAGACAAAATGGTTACTTTGGTCAAAACCTTCATGAAGCTTCAACAAGCTTCTCCATTGAAAGCAACCATTTTGTATTATTCTTTTATCTTTTCCAATAAATAAAAAGATAAATGAATGAATAAATAAATATAAACCCTAACCATTTACTTAACCAAGGTTTAACTCTTTACACAAAACCTAGCATTATTGCATCATCAAACATGATACAACCATTTGCACAAAAAGTATATCACATATACAACTTGTATATACAAGTGAGAAAATCCATTTAAAGTGAACCAATACTAGTTAATGCAAAGTAATATATCAAATATATAATTATGCATTAAATCATTAAATCAACACTTGATTCAATGATCCGGTCATGTCGCACACAACCGACTAGTATACAATGTATCGATTTATCGAATCAATTCTTGATTCGATAACTAGTTATATCGCATACAACCATTCGACACATTCATCGCGAGAATGAAATACGGTATCACATACACGCATTATTCTCGGTCCCGCACATATCTCATATGCGCTCCTATTTCGTTTCGCTTGAGCCAGGAAACCTCTGTGTAGGACTCTAAAGACTCGTCAATACGCCGGCAGCAGGTGATGATCATATCAAACACCTACAAGCCGCAAGCGGTCTGCTAAAAGTAACGGCCACCCGGGTATTGAGCGATCAGAAGATCGACGAGCAAGCCCGCTCACACTCCTGTGAATCCAACCAGTAACACTTACCGTACAGTCCGGTCTGATCGTCTGATATGTCGCATATCTTGCCTAGGCATGGTAAACGTCAGACCCCAATAGCTCGATAAGTCATGTCGATATGAGGTCTATAACAGTTCGAGAAACTACTGGTAACACTTACCAGTAAATCTCAGCAACCCTGGCCAGGGATTTCCGGTTATAGCCAATCGAACACAGCGCAACATCAACTCCCTATACCGGGAGAGACGAATCCCCTCCTATCGCTAATTGCCTCCATGTGATTCGGGACTGTACCCAAAAACCACCATTTTGCACGCCCTCTTGGACGTGGTAAGATGGAAATCAAAGCACAGTGGGAACCACACAAGACTCTATGACGATCTCGGGTCAACAGACTACTCTGTACCAGTGTCACCAGAGAACTGCCATCTGACGTAAGGTATAATACCATCTGGGAGTTCTCGGCGAGTCCGTCCAGTGTACCCAGTCTCCACTGAGCACCCGTATATCATCTCTGATGTCAAACACCAATGGATATGGGATCTTCCATCGTCTATCTGTATGGGTCGAGAAGGTATACGCTAGTCTACTCTGGTATATCGATGCCCCGTCTCGATACACCCACGACTAGGGACTTTGAAGGATGTATTTATAGACTATCTGTCCCCACTTGTATGATCTGCATCATAGTCCAGGTAGTCAAGTACACATCCTAAGGGCTTTACCAACATGTAACAGAGAGACAATCAGTATACACGTTAAGGTAAAGAGCAACCAGATAGCATACTATCATGTCGAGCAAGAAAGTACTCCCTATATATGTCCCAGCATCCACTACAATATACATCCTATGTACAGTAATGGCCTCTAGGGCATACATATAACTAACAATCTCCCACTTGCACTAGGGCCATCTGTAGCAGTGGTTGCAGTATCTCATACTCAACCATCCCATAAAAGTCTCTCTCTGGGAATAGGCCTTCGTGAGTGGATCCGCCGTGTTTATCCTCTTAGTCTACTCTCCTGACCACGATCCCCTGGAGATCAACCATCTCCATGATCTGGTAATACTGCCTTAGAATATGTCTGGATCACTGATGGGACGGACGTTCCTTGGCATAAGCCACAACTCCATTGTCTCACAATGGTAGGAACGTAGTTCATCTCATGAACCAATATACACCCAAACAGCCTCTTTGGTAGCATCTTTAGTAGCGATGTATCCTGCCTTTATCGTCTAGTATGCCACAGTATCTAGCTTGGAACTCTTCCAACATACCGACCTTTTACTGAGGGTAAAGACAATGCCTGCGACTGACATTCAGTCGTCTTTATCACCCAGGAACCCTTCCAGTGATTCTCCCCAGGATCGGTTGATACCGTCTCACTACAACTAGTGAGAATCGTAACATCCATTTAGATCTATCTCATAGATCCAAAAATCCGGGATTTAGGAGGTATCACTTTGATCCTATGTGGAGAATCATTGTGATAAGCGGAGATTGATCGAGCGTAGCATAGGAAACTCTTTCCCTATCGAGAGTATGTCATCCACGTGCTCTACGAGGATCGTTACCATACTCCCTACTACCTTTTTGTTTATACAAGGTTCATCTACCATTTTGATGATGTCAACATCTTTGACTAATACATCAAAACAAATGTTCCAACTCCGCGATGCCTGCTTTATCTTATAAAGCATCTTGCACACGTTTCCGCAGCTCCCACTGTCTACGAGGCCCTCTGGCTGTGTACTTATAGACGTTCTCTTCTAAAACGTTATTTAGAAAAGCTGTCATGACACCCATCTACCAGATATCGTAGTCATGGTATGTAGCCGTGGCAAGTAGGATCTGGATGGACTTAAGCATAGTCACTTGAAAAGGTTTCATCATTATCCACGCCTGGTCGATGACGAAAAGCTTTAACAAGTCTAGCTTTGAAAGTCTCAACTTTTCCATCTACACCAAGTAATCTTCTCAAGATATACTTGCTCCTGATGGGGATTTAACCCTTCAGATATGGCAACCAAACTCCATACTTTGTTGGTGTACATGGATTCCATCTCAGATCGCTAAGCATCCAGCCATTCTTACAGAGTCCCACTCCTGATGGCCAGCTCGTAACTAGTTGGGTCATCATCTCATGATGCAATCCTCGCTCCCACTGTCATAGAGAAACAGAAGTATCTCTCAGGTGGGTGAGGAACCCTGCTAGATCGGCGGAGAGGCTGAGGTTCGTTGGTAACTATTGAATCCTTTGGTTCTTTCAAGTCATCTGCTGTAGTTAGTATAGCTGGAACATTTCCAGTTCTACATAACTGACCTTGCCTCGAGCTTGTCCGGATTTTGCTTTTAGACATAGGCTGGACAACCCTAAATCTTAACTAACTTAAGAGATGGGCTCTTCCCTTATCATATCAAATATGAAGTGGTAGGCAACTGATTTGATTTGAACCCTATTCAATAGGTATGCAGCTTCTCAAGTGCATAACTCCCAAAAGGAAATAGGAAACTCAGTAGTACTCATCATAGAGCACACCATATCATATAGGATGCATCTGCTCTGCCCTGATACACCATCGCGCTATGGTGTATTCGGAGGAGTAATGCCGAGAGAGAATCTCATTCTCCTTTTGAATAATCCAGGATTTTCGTGCTCAAGTATTCTCCTCCTTGATCACATCAAAGGACATAATACTTATACCCGTTTTGGTTCCCTACTTCTAACTTATATTCTGTGAATATCTCAAAAGGTTCGGACTTGTGTTTCAACAGGAACATACGTCTGAATCAAAAAATATCATCAGAGAATTTAATGAAGTACAAAGAACCGGTCTTGGCATGTGTAGACAGGGGACCTTGCATACATCAACATGTATCTTCCCAAGAGTTCACCAACACTTTCTCTGTTTCCAATAAACAGAGCTATGGTCATCTTATCTTTGTGACATGACTGGCAAGTTTCATAAGATGTAAATTCAAACAAATTTAAATATGCATCTAAATGTAACTTCAGCTAGTCAGGTCGCATTGATATGACCTAGTCTACAATGCCTCGAGAAGGATTCGTTCATTTCTGAACTCTTCCACTTGTGTGTGTTCCGTATACTAAGAACTGTAGTTTGATTTAGAACATTAATGCTTTTAGATAACGTGCCTGAGCCGATCAACTTTTGATATAGGAAATGTTCAAAACATTATCCAACAATACAAAATTATATCCTTTCTTTACTAATAAAGAGACTGATATGATTTTGTATATCAGGTTCGGTATCTAATAACATTCGTTCAGAATTAATGTATTTGCAATACAGGGTGACAGTGACCAACAGACTTGGCTGCAACACTTGCCCCGTTTTCTGTCTCATGAAACTTATCACCCGGTCTCAGTTTTTCTACCCTTTTATAGCCCTATGTAACAGATTACATATCTGGGATCCTTATTCGGTATCATATACCCAGGATACGGAGGATACTGAGAAGCAGTTCTTTGTAATGAACACACCCGAAGATGATGCATCAGCATGCACTCTCTTCGTTTGGGCGGCACGGGAATTCTGGTAATCCCCTATTTCCTGCTCTGTCTTATAACAATTATAAGTTGGAGCGGGACCAACGTTCCCCAGCTCAGTATAACAAGCGGGTTCGGTCAATATTCCGTATTATTATCTTGATTAAGGCGTGATATGGTCGCTACCTGGAGAGAGAGAGAAGAAAACACTCAGCGTGCGCTCTTACAAGAATAGATTGGTTATTATTTTATCTAATCAGGATGGCTCCCACTGTTTTTATCAAATCTTCCTTCAAACCCTAAAAGGAAAGACTAGCCTGGATTAATTACACACTACAAGTTCGACAATCTTTCAGCCAGGCCAGTCTCGGTACTTTGAGGGAGGTCCCCCGTGCTTTCGTACGAACCTAATTAATGTAAACCTCGTTTTCCCAGAGGCGTAACCTCGTTAACACCTTTCTAGACACCTACTTGATCGGCTAATTGTAATGTGTAAAACTCTCCCAGGAGTAACAATTACTCGCAGTGGGTATCGGGATCCAACTATCTCATAGAAGGTATGCAATCTCATTGCAAATTTCAACACTTGAAATTCCCGATAATATTTTGCCCCTAGCGTCCTATGACCTTGACGCAGGCCAACAAACCATAGTGCGCTAGTCAAGTTCAACCCGTCATTTCCTGATTGAATTAAACCCACCCGCACGACCCTTGACGCAGGCCAACAAAGTCGCAACGACTACCCTGTTAGTTATATGTATGCCCTAGAGGCCATTACTGTACATACGATGTATATTGTAGTGGATGCTAGGACATATATAGGGAGGACTTTCTTGCTCGACATGATAGTATGCTATCTGGTTGAACTTTATCTTAACATGTACTCTGATTGTCTCTATGTTACATGTTGATAAAGCCCTTAGGATATGTACTCGACTACTGGGATTATGATGAGATCATACTTGTGGGGCCATGGTAGTCGGCGAGTACATCCTATAACTGTTCCTAGTCGAGGGTGTATCGAGACAGGGCATCGATGCACCAGAGTAGACTAGCGTATACGCATCTTGACCCATATGATGGGCGATGGATGATCCCATATCCATCGGTGTTTGACATCAAGGATGGTGTACGGGTGCTCAGTGGAGACTGGGTACACTGGACGGACTCGCCGAGAACTCCCAGATGGTATTATACCATACGTCAGATGGCAGTTCTCCGGTGACACTGGTACAGAGTAGTCTGTTGACCCGAGATCGTCATAGAGTCTTGTGTGATTCCCACTGTGCTTTGATTTCCATCATACCACGTCCAAGAGGGCGTGCAAAAAGGTGGCTTTTGGGTACAGTCCCGAATCATATGGAGGCAATGAGCGATAGGAGGGGATTCGTCTCTCCCGGTATAGGGAGTTGATGTTGTGCTGTGTTCGATTGGCTATAACCGGAAATCCCTGGCCAGGGTTGCTGAGATTTACTGGTAAGTGTTATCAGTAGTTTCTCGAACTGTTATAGACCTCAAATCGACACGACTTATCAAGCTACTGGGGTCTGACGTTTACCACCCCTAGGCGAGATATGCAACATATCAGACGACGAGACCGGACTGTACGGGAGTGTTACTGTTTGGATTCACAGGAGAATGTACAGGCTTGCTTGTTGATCTTCTGAGCGATCAATACCTGGGTAGCTGTTACGTTTAGCTGACCGCTTGCAGCTTGTGGGTGTTTGATATGATCATCACCTACTGCCGGCGTATTGACGATTCTTTAGAGTCCTACACAGAGGTTTCTTGACTCAGGCAAAACGGAGTAGGAGCACATATGTGATATGTGCGGGACCGAGGATAATGCGATATGTGATACCGTATTATATTCTCGCGATATTTGATATCAGCCGGGTCGTCGGATCAAGTGTTGATTCGGCAAATCGGTACGGATAAATATTAGTCGGTTATATGCGATATAGCCGGATTGTCGGATCAAGTGTTGATTCGATAATTTAATGTATAATAATATATATATGATATATTAAATTACATTAGCTAATATTTGCTCACTAAAAGATTCTTTTTCTCACTCGGGTAATACATTGATATATATGCGATATATGTTAAATGTATTATTTTATTTTGTTGCAATAAATATTGTATATGTGATATATAATATTGTAACATGATATGATAAATAATGCAACTTGTTTAGTAGAGATTAAACATGGTTAGGGTTTGATTAGGGTTAAGGCTTTCTAGAAGTTTCTAGAAGTTTTCTTTCTTTGTCTTTGTTAAGATATTATGCTAGATATTTCCAAAACCCTAACCAAACCTTCAACCCTAGTTAATTCTCTACAAGAGTTAGCTTGACCATGGTTGCATTATCTATCATATTATTTCATTTCCTATTCATCAAAAAAGGATAATGATTATTTTTCATCTTCTTCCTTCATTCTCTTCATGGAAAAAAGCTTTCTTGATTTTTCCAAGTGATGAATAATAGTGAGAAAAAGATAAATAAATAGAGCAAAAATCCTACTTCATCATCCTCATCTTCCCTTGCCATTTAGATGAGGGTGTTCACATCATTTCATGAGTGTTAGCTTGTGTTAAAGAAACTTCGAGGTAGATCATCTTAGTATCGAAGATCGGAAGCAAAGGTTGCATCTTTCTTTTCGTGGAACCTCTCGAGAGTCCGGATCCCGATGATCGCAGCGAAGGGACCACAACATGGAGCATATGAAGTGAAGGACCGGATCTACAAAGGTTGTAATCCCTCTCACTTAGTGTTAAAATGTTTAGCATGCTTGTTTTCGCCTAATCTCTAGTTTAAAGTTCCGTATTCGGGTTGTTCGGCACGGCTAAAATTTTAATCGGGCATGGTTGATGCCTCGTAGACCCTTGTGCGCGTGCCTAGCAACCCTACATACCCTAATCCAATCTGCATCATATGCATAAGCAGATAAATACCAGTTAGCTACCGCACACTACGCCTTGACGCAGGCCAACAAACGTAGCATGAATACTAACTACTACTTATCTGAAATGACGGAGCGCTACGACAGGTTTTTCTGAAAACCTATTGCGTAATGAACTTGATATCGTTGTATAATCAAATGATTTTAAAATGGAGTGCTTTTGAGGCTTTTCCAGTTTTGCTAAAGGAGTCACTCCCAGTGAAGGGATCGTCGGTCCTTTCCTCGTCGAATGAGGTGCGGGATATATCATATATATCACTGTGCAAAGCAAAATCTCTTAAAAGCAATCAAAAGACAAACCGAGTGTGTAGCATCTGCCAGTTATTGCTAAAGGAGTCACTCCCATTTAAGGGATCTCGGTCCTTTCCTTATCGATTAAGGTGCAGGATATATCATATATACCGCTATGCAAAGCAAGAACTGTAGCTACCTGTTTTATTTTTGAAATTCGATTCTACAACATCTTAGGTTTCTTTTCTTTCATTAATCATATTAATGAAGTCCCATCAATTAAGTACCTAAACATCACAGATAAATACGACATACACTTATGCCATCCGCATTCGCCTCGATGTCCCCTCGTGCACCGTTAGGTTAGGTAACTAACGGCAGAGCGGGGCAGGGCTAGCGCGGGTGTAAAACATAAGTAACGCCTATATAATATATCAAATATATTATATAAAGTATCCATCACAGAACATATCACATGATCACATCACAGATATCGCAGCAGAAGAATCATATGAAATATTGGATATACTAGGACGTCCGTGTTTTCAATACGAGCCAGTATAAAACACGGATTCCACGGTCGCGATGAATAGCCAAACCCACACCCCTAGACCCCTACGAGAGCGGCAAGAAACCCTACCAATTCTAGAGTTAGGAGACCCGGACTCGACTCCTCGAGTTGGTCTCCCACTGGACTCCAGAACCCGGTTACTTGTGCTCCCCTCCTTGGGTCTATCCTACTGCGGAAAAGTAAATAATATACAAAAGGTGACAGCTTCCGCAACCTGGAAGTGCCCCAATAAAAGAATATTACATACAAGTATTTACATGAATGAAAATGAAAAACACTCATCTCACATAAAAATCCCCGGCTATTCAAACACGACGATCCAATATAACATATCCAGCAACACATAACATCACATGTCATCAACGTAAGTAAATATACGCATCCCAATTGTCGTTGACATATAGCAACGAAACCGGTGATATCACATATTACACTTACGGTCACAGAAAAGAAAGTGTAAAACTACAACAGTTGGAATCCGCAACCTTCATAGACATCGCAAGCCTAATCAAATGAATACCTTAGACATCGCATGCCAAACAATTATAAACCCCGCATTTTAGTCTCAAATTCGAAAACACTTTTCAATATCAAGTCGGGCAATTCAACAAGATTCCCGACATGCTGATCGAATACTCGTCGCAAACTTTAGTAGGCGGCCGCATCCCCGATACCTTCGACGAAGTGCACCAAGGCGGAACACCGCTACCGCGAGCACCCGAACGGATGCTTTCGGCGACGGGGTTCTCCTACAGTCACTTGGTCGGGACTATGGAGTGAGGCTGTCTATTAAGTTTACCCGGCGAGTATCCGCGTATGCTACGTGATTGCGACGGACTTTTGATCACATCAAAATTCCGTGGCAACCGATCAAGTGAGACTAAAGTGCTATGTTTATAACATTCATTCAGTTATCTCATAACTGCTTGTGAATTCCAATTATTGTATCACAATCCGGATAAACAGAAAATGTTAAACTTTCCGATCGAACATTCGAACACCCAAGTTTTCCCGAAACAGATCAACACATGAAATAGGTTTAAAAAACATTCAGTTCATGCCTCAGTAGCAACGGTCCAGCCGTAGAAGGGTCAAGCCAACGCCTCACATGTGGCACGCCGTACTGCCCCAAACTCTAAGGTTCAAAGGGCAGTTCAAGACGGTCACATAATCGAGTTAAGGTTTGTTGTCTTCTAGAGGGTCCATTGCGTTACTTGCACTACTTAGAACGTCGTTAAACTACGGAAAAGTCCAACAATTGGAAATTGCCCGGCAGGGGAAAGATTGGGTATTTACATCCGGTCGAACTTTTTAACAGTTTCTAAAATATCCGGAAAAACATAAACGAAGTTAAATTATCCGATCAAATTAACGAGTCCCCAATAAAACCATAGAAAACTCAACACTTGAGTGGAATTAAAAAATTCACATAAAAAATTGCCAAGAAAGGACCTAAGAATAAATATATGAAATTTGAAGGATTAAGTCCAAATTTGGGCCGCGGAAGCGCCGCCAAACCCCTGGTTTGGCCGCGGTTCCGCGGTCAAATTATTGAATTAGGGTCGCAAACTTCACAGTAATTTTTAGTTTTTCCTGATGATTTTTCTGCATATTTTTAATTCACAAAATTCAACAGTTTTGAAAAATGTACAAAGAGGCGTTTTGATTGGGGTTTCGGGGTTCGATCGGATCTCTAACTTCGTCTACCCATCGCCTAAGGCTCTAGCTAGGCTCTGATACCACTGTAGGGTTCCTAGGCACTTTCAAGAGGTCTCACAAGGTATCAACCATGCCAATTTCAAAAATTACGGTGCCGAGAAACCCTAATACGGATCGTTGGCTAGAAGTTTAGGCGAAAAAGAAACTAGTTAACAACTTAACTAAATGGTAAACGGAAATACAACCTTTGTAGATCCAGTTCTCCACCTCCATGGCTCCGCGATGATGTCTCCTCGCTGTACAAATCGGATCTTGGGCTCTAGCGTCGGCTTCATCGGAGAAAAAGCGGGCTAGGTCATCGACGACTATGCCGAAGTTGATCTACGTCGAGGCATCGCTAGATCAAGCTCCCACTTCACCAAGTCATGAAACTTGTGAAGAGAACACCCTATACTACTTGGCAAGAGGTAGAGGATGAAGAAATAGGAAGTGGGTTCACTTTAGAATTGGATTTCTCACTCTTTTCATCAAGTTGCCATTGATGGAGGCAAGCTTCTTCATGTGAAGAAGAAGAAGAAGATGATGAAAATGTTATGATAAGTTAATTAGAATAGAAAAGAAAAAGAATACTTATCATAATATTAACTATAGTTATGTGTAGAGAATTGACCAAGGTTAAAGGAATGGTTAGGGTTAAGGAGAAGAAGACAAAATGGTTACTTTGGTCAAAACCTTCATGAAGCTTCAACAAGCTTCTCCATTGAAAGCAACCATTTTGTATTATTCTTTTATCTTTTCCAATAAATAAAAAGATAAATGAATGAATAAATAAATATAAACCCTAACCATTTACTTAACCAAGGTTTAACTCTTTACACAAAACCTAGCATTATTGCATCATCAAACATGATACAACCATTTGTACAAAAAGTATATCACATATACAACTTGTATATACAAGTGAGAAAATCCATTTAAAGTGAACCAATACTAGTTAATGCAAAGTAATATATCAAATATATAATTATGCATTAAATCATTAAATCAACACTTGATTCAATGATCCGGTCATGTCGCACACAACCGACTAGTATACAATGTATCGATTTATCGAATCAATCCTTGATTCGATAACTAGGTTATATCGCATACAACCATTCGACACATTCATCACGAGAATGAAATACGGTATCACATACACGCATTATTCTCGGTCCCGCACATATCTCATATGCGCTCCTATTTCGTTTCGCTTGAGCCAGGAAACCTCTGTGTAGGACTCTAAAGACTCGTCAATACGCCGGCAGCAGGTGATGATCATATCAAACACCTACAAGCCGCAAGCGGTCTGCTAAACGTAACGGCCACCCGGGTATTGAGCGATCAGAAGATCGACAAGCAAGCCCGCTCACACTCCTGTGAATCCAACCAGTAACACTTACCGTACAGTCCGGTCTGATCGTCTGATATGTCGCATATCTTGCCTAGGGGTGGTAAACATCAAACCCCAATAGCTCGATAAGTCATGTCGATATGAGGTCTATAATAGTTCGAGAAACTACTGGTAACACTTACCAGTAAATCTCAGCAACCCTGGCTAGGGATTTCCGGTTATAGCCAATCGAACACAGCGCAACATCAACTCCCTATACCGGGAGAGACGAATCCCCTCCTATCGCTCATTGCCTCCATGTGATTCGGGACTGTACCCAAAAACCACCATTTTGCACGCCCTCTTGGACGTGGTAAGATGGAAATCAAAGCACAGTGGGAACCACACAAGACTCTATGACGATCTCGGGTCAACAGACTACTCTGTACCAGTGTCACCAGAGAACTGCCATCTGACGTAAGGTATAATACCATCTGGGAGTTCTCGGCGAGTCCGTCCAGTGTACCCAGTCTCCACTGAGCACCCGTATATCATCTCTGATGTCAAACACCAATGGATATGGGATCTTCCATCGCCCATCTGTATGGATCGAAAAGGTATACGCTAGTCTACTCTGGTATATCGATGCCCCATCTTGATACACCCACGACTAGGGACTTTGAAGTATGTACTTATAGACTATCTGTCCCCACTAGTATGATCTGCATCATAGTCCAGGTAGTCAAGTACACATCCTAAGGGCTTTACCAACATGTAACAGAGAGACAATCAGTATACACGTTAAGGTAAAGAGCAACCAGATAGCATACTATCATGTCGAGCAAGAAAGTCCTCCCTATATATGTCCCAGCATCCAGTACAATATACATCCTATGTACAGTAATGGCCTCTAGGGCATACATATAACTAACACATATAACTAACAATCTCCCACTTGCACTCGGGCCATCTGATAACAGTGGTTGTAGTATTTCATACTCAACCATCCCATAACAGTCTCTTCTGGGAAAAAGGCCTTTGTGAGTGGATCCGCGCTGTTGTCCTCTGTGTCTACTCTCCTAATCTCGATCTCCCTGGAGATCAACCATCTCCATGATCAGGTGATACTACCTAAGAATTATATCTGGATTTCTGATGGGACGGGGGTTCCTTGGCAAAAAGCCACAACTCCATTGTCATACAATGGTAGGAACGAAGTTCATCTCATGAACTTATATATATCCAGACTGCCTCTTTGGTAGTATCCTTGGTAATGATGTATCTTTCCTTTAATCGTCTAGTATGTCACGATATCTATCTTGGAACTCTTCCAACATACCGTCCCTCCACTGAGGGTAAAGACAATGCCTGCGACTGACATTCAGTCGTCCTTATCACCCTGGAACCTTTCCAGTGATTCTCCCCAGGATCGATTGATACCATCTCACTACAACTAGTGAGAATCCTAACATCCAATTAGATCTATCTCATAGATCCAAAACCCAAGATTTAGGAGGTATCACTATGATCCTATATGGAGAATCCTTGTGATAAGCGGAGATTGACCGAGCGTAGCATAGGAAACACCTTCCCTATCAAGAGTATGTCATCCATGTACTCTACGAGGATCACTACCATACTCCCTACTACCTTTTTGTATATACAAGGTTCATCTACCATTTTGATGAAGTCAAACTCTTTGACTACCACATCAAAACAGATGTTCTAACTCCGCGATGCCTGCTTTATCATATAAAACATCTTGCACATGTTTCCGCTGCTCCCACTATCTACGAAGCCCTCTGGCTGTGTACTTATAGACGCTATCTTCTAAAACATCATTTAGAAAAGCAGTCATGACACCCAACCACCAGATATCGTAGTCATGTTATGCAGCCGTGGTAAGTAGGATCTGGATGGACTTAAGCATAGCTTTGAAAGTCTCAACTTTACCATGTACACCAAGTAATCTTCTCAAGATATACTTGCTCCTGATGGGGATTTAACCCTTCAGATAAAGCAACCAAAGTCCATACTTTATTGGTGTATAAGGATTCCATCTCAGATCGCTAAGCATCCAGCCATTCTTACAGAGTCCCACTCCTGATGGCCAGCTCGAAATAAGTTGGGTCATCATCTCATGATGCAATCCTCGCTCCCACTGTCATAGAGAAACCAAAGTATCTCTCAGGTGGGTGAGGAACCCTACTAGATCGGCGGAGAGGCTGAGATTCGTTGGTTACTATTGAATCCTTTGGTTCTACCAAATCATCTGCTATAGTTTGTATCGCTGGAACCTTTCCAGTTCTACATAACAGACCTTGCCTCGAGATTGTCCGGATTTTGCTTTTAAACATAGGCCGGACAACCCCAAATCTTAACAAACTTAAGATATGGGCTCTTCCCTTTCCATATCACATATGAAGTGGTAAGCAACTGATTTGATTTGAACCCTATTCAATAGGTATGCAGCTTCCCAAGTGCATAACACCCAAAAGGAAATAGGAAACTCAGTAGTACTCATCATAGAGCACACCATATCACATAGGGTGCTATTGCTCCGCCCCGATACACCGACGTGCTGTGGTGTATACGGAGGAGTAATGCTGAGAGAGAATCCCATTCTTCTTTAGAATAGTCCAGGAATTCCGTGCTCAAGTATTCTCCTCCTTGATCTTATCAAAGGACATAATACTTATACCCGTATTTTGGTTCTCTACTTCTAACTTATATTCTGTGAATATCTCAAAAGGTTCGGACTTGTGTTTCAACAGGAACATATGTCTGAATCTTGAGAGATCATCAGAGAATGTAATGAAGTACAAAGAACCGGTCTTGGTATGTGTAGACAGGGGACCTTCATACATCAGCATGTATCAATTCCAAGAGTTCACTAACTCTTTCTCTGTTTCCAATAAACAGAGCTGTGGTCATTTTATCTTTGTGACATGACCGGCAAGTTTCACAAGATGTAAATTCAAACAGATTTAAATATGCATCTAAATGTAACTTAGCTAGTCGTGTCGCATTGATATGACCTAATCTACAATACCTCAAGAAGGATTCGTTCATTTCTGAACTCTACCTCTTGTGTGTGTTCTGTATACTAAGAACTGTAGTTTGATTTAGAACGTCTATGCTTTTAGATAACGTGCCTGAACCGATCAACTCTTGATATAGGAAATGTTCAAAACATTATCCAACAATACAAAATTATATCCTTTCTTTAATAATAAAGAGACAGATATGATGTTGTATATCAGGTTCGGTATCTAATAACATTTGTTCAGAATCAATGTATTCTAGTAATACAGGGTTACAGTGACCAACAGACTTGGCTGCAACACTTGCACCATTTTCTGTCTCATGAAACTTATCACCCGTTCTTAGTTCTCTACCTTTCTGTAGCCCATGTAACAGATTACATATGCGGGATCCTGATCCGGTATCTCATACCCAGGACGTAAAGGATACTGAGAAACAGTTCTCTGTAATGAACACACCCGAAGATGATGCATCAGCATGTACTTTCTTCGTTTGGGCGGCACAGGAAATCTGGTATTCCCCAATTTCCTGCTCTGTCTTATAACAATTATAAGTTGGAGCAGGACCAACGTTCCCCAGCTCAGTATAACAAGCGGGTTCGGTCAATATATCCGTATTATTATCTTCATTAAGGCGTGATATGGTCGCTAACTGGAGAGAGAGAGAGAAGAAAACACTCAGCGTATACTCTTGCAAGATTAGATTGGTTATCTAATATATCTAATCAGGATGTCTCCCACTGTTTTAATCAAATCTTCCTTCAAACCCTAAAAGGAAAGACTAGCCGGGATTAATTACACGCTACAAGTTCGCCAATCTTTCAGCCATGCCAGTGTCGGTACTTTGAGGGAGGTTCCCCGTGCTTTCGCACGGACCTAATTAAAGTAAACCTCGTTTTCCCAGAGACGTAACCCCGTTAACACCTTTCTAGACACCTACTTGACGGCTAATTGTAATGTGTAAAACTCTCCCAGGAGTAACTCTTACTCGCAGTGGGTATCGGGATCCAACTATCTCATAGAAGGTATGCAATCTCATTGCAAATTTCAACACTTGAAATTCCCAATAATTTTGCCCCTAGCACCCTATGACCTTGACGGAGGTCAACAAACCATAGGCTACTAGTCAAGTTCAACCCGTCATTCTTGATTGAATCAAACCTACCCGCACGACCCTTAACGGAGGTCAACAAGGTCGCATTACTACCCTAATCCAATCTGCATCATATGCATAAGCAGATAAATACTAGTAAGCTACCGCACACTACGCCTTGAAGGAGGTAAACAAACGTAGCACGAATACTAAGTAGGACTTATCTGAAATGACGGAGGGCTACGACAGGTTTTTCTGAAAACCTATTGCGTAATGAACTTGATATCGTTGTAGAATCAAATGATTTTAAAATGGAGTGTTGTTTAGGCTTTTCTAGTTTTGCTAAAGGGGTCACTCCCGGTGAAGGGATCGTCGGCCCTTTCCTCATCGAATAAGGTGCAGGATATATCATATATATCACTATGCAAAGCAAGAACTAGAAAAGCAATCAAAAGACAAAACCGAGGGGTGTAGCATCTGCCAGTTATTGCTAAAGGGGTCACTCCCGGTGAAGGGATCTCAGCCCTTTCCTTATCCAATAAGGTGCATGATGTTCTACAAGGAACACCGCAATGCAAAACAAGAACTGTAGCTACCTGTTTTTGAAAATTCGATTCCACAACATCTTTTAGGTTTCTTTTCTTTCATTAATCATATTAATGAAGTCTCATCATTTAAGTCACCTAAATATCACAGATAAATACGACGTACACTTATGCCATCCTCATTCGCCTCGATGTCCCCTCGTGCACCGTTAGGTTAGGTAACTAACGGCAGAGCGGGGCAGGGCTAGCGCGGGTGTAAAACATAAGTAACGTCTATATAATATATCATATATACTATATACAGTATCTATCACAATATATCAAATGATCACATCACAGATATCGCAGCAGAAGAAACATATGAAATAATGGATATACTAGGACGTCCGTGTTTTAATACGAGCCTGTATAAAACAAGAATTCCACGGTCGCGATGAATAGCCAAACCCATACCCCTAGACCCCTACGAGAGCGACAAGCAACCCTACCAATTCTAGAGTTAGGAGACCCGGACTTGACTCCTCGAGTCGGTCTCCCACTGGACTTTAGGACCCGGTTACTTGTGCTCTCCTCCTTGGGTCTATCCTAGTGCGGAAAAGTAAATAATATACAATGGTGACATCATCCTCAGCCCGGAAGTGCCCCAATAAAAGAATATTACATACAAATGAATTTTACATGAATGAAAAAGAAAAACTCTCATCTCACATAAAACCCCCGGCTATTCAAACGCGACAATCCAATACAACATATCACAGTAAAACATAATATCTCATATCATCAACGTAAGCAAGTATGCGTATCCCGATTGTCGTTGATGTATAGCAACGAAGCCGGCGATACACCACATGCTACGCTTACGGTCACAGAAAAGAAAGTGTAAAACTACAACAGTTGGAATCCGCAATATCTTTAGACATCGCATGCCTAACCAAATGAATTACTTAGACATCGCATGCCTAACAATTATAAACTCCGCATTTTAGTCTCATTATCGAAAACTCTTTTCAATATTAAGTCGGGCAATTCAACAAGATTCCCGACATCCTGATCGAATGCTCGTCGCAAACTTTAGTAGACTGCCGCACCCCCGGATGCCGTCGACGAAGTGCACTAAGGCGGAACACCGCTGCCGCGAGCACCCAAACGGATGCTTTTGGCGACGGGGTTCTCCTACAGTCACTTGGTCGGGGCTATGGGGCGTGGCTATCTATTAAGTTTACCCGGCGAGTATCCGCGTACGCTACGTGATTGCGACGGACTTTTGATCACATCAAAATTCCGTGGCAACCGATCAACTGAGACTAAACTGCTATGTTTATAATATTCAAATTAGTTATCTCATAACTATTTGTGGATTCCAAATATTGTATCGCATTCCAGATAAATAGACAATGTTAAACTTTCCGATCGAATAATCAAACACCCAAGTTTTTCCAAATAGCTCAACACTTGAGGGGAGTTTAAAAACATCCATTACATGCCACAGTACCAATGGTCCAGCCGTAGAAGGGTCAAGCCAAAGCCACACATGTGGCATGCCGTATTGCCCCAAACCCTAAGGTTCAAAGGGCAGTTCAAGACGGTCACATAATCGAGTTAAGGTTTGTTGTCTTCTAGAGGGTCCATCGCATTACTTGCACGACTTAGAACGTTCTTAAACAACGGAAAAATCCAACTCTTGGAAATTTTTTCGGGTCGGGAAAAAGTGAGTTATTGATATCCGGTCGAACTTTTTAACACGTTCTAAAATTACCCGGACAAAATAAACAAAGTTAAATAATCCGATCGAATCAATAAATCCCCAATACAACCCAGAAAACTCAACACTTGAGTATAAATTAAAAATTCCCAGAAAACACATGAATTACAATTGGACATTACTGTGCAAACAGTGACCAATAAGGCTACAGAATGGCTGCGGAACCGCCGCGCAAGCCAGGGTACGGCCGCGGTTCCGCGGCACATTAAACGAATTATGGTCACGTGCTTCACAGTAATTCCTATAAAACCCTGCTGAATTTTTTGAGTATTTTTAATTCACAAAAATCACAGTTTTGAAAACATTTCCAGAAAGGGGTAAAGATTAGGGTTTCGGGGTTCGATCGGATTTCTAACTTCGTCTACACTTCGCCTAAAACTCTAGCTAGGCTCTGATACCACTGTAGGGTTGCTAGGCACGCGCACAAGGGTTTATGAGGTATCAAGCATGCCCGATTAAAATTTTAGCTGTGCCGAACAACCCGAAGCTGGATCTTTAAACTAGGGTTTAGGCGAAAACTAACATGTTAAACACTTTAACACTAAGGGAAATGGATTACAACCTTTGTAGATCCGGTCCTTCACTTCATTAGCTCCATGTAGATGTCCCCATCGCTGCGATCATGAACTCCGGACTCTAGAGAAGCTTCACAAGAAGAACGAACGTGCTTGCTTCGATGACTTCGAGGCCGAAGATGATCTACGTCGGGGAGACACTAACTCAAGCTATTCCTTCACTAGGTTATGAACATTGTGAAGAGAACACACTCTACTACATGGCAAGTGGTAGAGGATGAAGAAGTAGGAAGTGGGCTCACTTTAGAATTGATTTTCTCACACTTTTTCTCATGGCACCATTAAAGCTAGTAAGCTTTTCATGGAGCTTGATGAAGAAGAAGAAGTGAATAATTCATCCAAATGAAAACTTATCCAATGAATTATTGCACCATAGTTGAGTTAAGCCCTCATGCTTAACTCATGTAGAGAATTAACCATAGTATTAGGTTAAGGGTTGGGTTAACTAATATCCTAAGGAATGACAAAAAAGTTGACTTTGTCAATGTTGCATACAAGCTTCTACAAGCTTGATAACATTGACTAAAGTCTCCTCTCTTTTGTTATTCTTAAGGAAATAAGTAAACCATAATTTAACCTAAACTTGGTATAAGTCTCATACACCCATCTTGTATGTATCATCAAACATGATACAAACATGTACACTTGCATATATCACATATAAACAATGTGCACAATCTAGTGAGAAAATAAATCATAAGTGAGCTAATACTGGTTAATGTAATTTAATATATCAAATATATAATTATACATTAAATTATTAAATCAACTCTTGATATAATAATCCGGCTATAACCGACTAATATCATGTGTAACAACTTATCGAATCAACACTTGATCCGATAACCCAGCTATATCGCATACAACCGATCAATATCACGAATCGCGAGAATAGAATACGGCAACTCATATCGTATTTATCTCGGTCCCGCACATATCACATATGTGCTCCTACTCCGTTTCGCTTGAGCCAGGAAACCCCTGTGTAGGACTCTAAAGACTCGTCAATACGTCGGCAGTAGGTGATGATCATATCAAACACCCACAAGCCGCAAGCGGTCTGCTAAACGTAACGGCCACCCGGGTATTGAGTGATCAGAAGATCAACAAGCAAGCCCGCTAGCACTCCTGCGAATCCAATCAGTAACACTCCCGTACAGTTCGGTCTCGTCGTCTGATTTGTCGCATATGTCGCCTAGGGGTGGTAAACGTCAGACCCCAGTGGCTTAATAAATCGTGTCGATATGAGGTCTATAACAGTTCGAGAAACTACTGATAACACTTACCAGCAAATCTCAGCAACCCAGGCCAGGGATTTCCGGTTATAGCCAATCGAACACAGCGCAACATCAACTCCCTATACCGGGAGAGACGAATCCCCTCCTATCGCTCATTACCTCCATGTGATTCGAGACTGTACCCAAAAACCATCTTTTTGCACGCCCTCTTTGACGTGGTATGATGGAAATCAAAAGACAGTGGGAATCACACAAGACTCTATAACGATCTCGGGTCAACAGACTAAACTGTACCAGTGTCACCAGAGAACTGCCATCTGACGTAATGTATAATACCATCTGGGAGTTCTCGGAGAGTCCGTCCAGTCTACCCAGTCTCCACTGAGCACCCGTACACCATCCTTGATGTCAAACACCGATGGATATGGGATCATCCATCGCCCATCATATGGGTCAAGATGCGTATACGCTAGTCTACTCTGGTGCATCAATGCCCTGTCTCGATACACCCACGACTAGGGACATTGAAGGATGTACTTATGGACTACCATGTCCCCACTAGTATGATCCGCATCATAGTCCAGGCAGTCAAGTACACATCCTAAGGGCTTTACCAAAAAGTAACAGAGAGACAATCAGTGTACATGTTAAGGTAAAGATTAACCAGATAGCATACTATCATGTCGAGCAAGAAAGTCCTCCCTATATATGTCCAAGTATCCACTACAATATACATCTCATGTATAGTAATGGCCTCTAGGGTATACATATAACTAACAAGAAAGAGCAGCCATATCATATTTCCTCCCCATTTCTTTTCTTCCCCTCCTTCTTCATCTTCATCCCCTCCACTTCAACCCATGAAATTATCTAAAAAGCTTCATCAAAACCCTAAACCCCTTTCATTAAAATTGATCCCCTCTTCACCCTCTACACTTTGGACCCATCAATGTTTGATTTTGATGACTTGGGACAACTAGGGTTTTTCTTGGGTTAACCAAATGAGGTATGAATTCTTCCTTCTAGTTTAATTTAAAGTCTAATAACACCCTATAGTAGTTTAGAGTTAAATTGGTATTGATTAGCGATGTTAGAAAATTTCTAGAGAAGGGTTTGAGTGTTGGGTGGATTGGGTGATGCCTAGCGGCTGTTTACAAGACCCTAGAGATCGATTCTTGACCAGGACCAGTGACTAAACCCCAAAATACGTACTTTAGATTTGTCGATATCTGGTTTTAGTGGATTTTGTGAGTGTATTTGGAGACCTGGAGTGACCCGAGAAAACCATTAAATAAGTTCCTATTACCATGAGACGTGCAGGCAACCATGGACCACCCCTTGAAACCTGAGCCCCTCCCCTCACTTTCTGGCCACAATTTAATCCCCTGTGGCCTCAAATTGCGGCCACACCAGAGTGAAACATGGTGAATTTGGCTCTGTAGCTTCCTTATCAGATATCTAGGGCAACACAATGTGCAAAATGTTCTAGTTGGCCTAGGATGAAATCTGTGAGTGATTTTCCTATATTGTTGTTTTTGTGTTTTCCGTATTTTGAATGCTTGGTTTTGGTTATTGGTATTGTAATTGGTTGTTGGATGTTGATTGTAATATTTTCTGACGTGTATATGTAAAAAGTAACGACAATCAAAAAATTATATTGACCGCAATCAAACTACGGTGTCGGATGTAGATTGTAATGAGTGCGGATCGTCCACAGGGATTGCACGATTCAATTGTATTTTGATATGTTTGAAATGAAATGTTAAGCAACAATAAAAGAAAACATGATTCAAGAATGATTTGTATTCAAGTGTCACTATTCTTATGCAAGAATCAAGAAACTATAAACAATCAAGAATCGGTTGTTTTGATAATATTTCCAATCAACAATCAAGAATATAAGAGAGGCTCGTAGGAATCGATCGGATCTTTAGACGTGATGTAATCTAAAGGGTTTCGTGTTCTTGTCCTTCGAAGAATTGATACTAGATCAATGGTGATCGACGAGAGTTAGGGCTTTCTTGATGAAATTAGGGTTTCATCTCATAACCCTTGTTCTTTCGAGGATACCATTTATATTCTAGCCTCTAGCAATTTCAAGAAACGATCGGAACTCCCTAATCTCGAGCGATGTCGATCAAGAAAGCATCGCAACGAATTGGGGCGTCGATTCTTGAACTTGCTAGGGTTTACAAACTCGTGGGATTCAAGAATCGATTACAAATTTGTTACATCATCATACTAAAGATCGTCTCGACTCCTCGACGAGCGGAGTTTTATTCACACATCACCACACAGATAATATTCAAGAATTGTAAAGATAACATGATGCTGAATTTAAAGAAAACAAGATAAAAGAATATCACCTTTTATTTAATCAACAATTTCAATACATTCTTTCAAGAATCTACAAGAAGAAGAAATCGATCGTTGACTCGGCTTCGCTCGTCTCCGTGGATCGTGGATCTACTTTGATCTCTTGCCCGATTGAAGATCGGCTCGGCTCATAAAAGGGTTGAAGGCATCTTGCTTGGCTTGCACTCAAGATCTTGAATTGTGGTTGGATTTAGGGTTAGGGTTTCCTACAAGCTCTCTCACTAAACTTGAGGAAGAGGGGATGAAGAAAGAGATTGATTTTTCTAAACTTTCCCAAGGTTGAATCCTTCTCTTACAATGAGCCTAGGGTCTTATTTATAGAACTCCCAAACCCTAGGTTTAGGTTTGAATTAGAACTTTCCCTCCCAAAGTTTGTTGAAGAGTTTCTAGAAGGAGTTTGTTAGGAGTTAGCTTAGGGTTTAAGCTAGGGTTTAGGGAAAGTTCTAGAATGATTAGGCTAGTTTGGGTGTTTGCTGATCTGGTGGAAGTATCTGGAATCTTCTGGAAGTTTGTGTACATTATTGAGCTGTAGCCACTGAAACAGGAGTTGTGCACTGAAATTGGGGAACTGATTCCCTGTAGCCGCCGCGCAACCGCCGCAAGAACCAGGTATTGGCCGCGCTTCCGCGGCTTGTTGGTAAGCTTGGGCCTTTGACTTTCTTCTATGGTCTTGAGCTGCTGTTTTTAGCTTCCTTTGATGTTTAGATTTGTATTTCCTCTTCTGTGTTGATACCAGATTTGAGTTAAGTGAGTTTACGAGCAATTGTAATGGTCGAGCAATGTAATGATCGAGCAAGCTTCTCTTTTCCTACACAGACTTCGAAACACGGGTTGCAAGATATAGAAAATATGCTATGTAATGCAATGCCGTCAATTTCCCTAGAAATGCCGGTTTTAAGGTCGAATACATGTAATCTGATATTTTGCGACCGATTTGCTAATATGTGAATTATGAATACCGTACACTTCTATATGAATGCAAATGATGAGGAAATTGCCGGTTAAAATATGCAATATTTTCGACTGATCAAATACCCCCAAACTTAATTTCGATCGTCTCGAGCGAATGTTTTATTAAAAAGAGAAGGAGAAAATAAAGAAAGAGAAAAACTAACTAGCACACTTTCGTAGGCAACACGATTGCACTGAGCACGTGCAACAAGCCTTTAAACCTCTAGGTGTCCCTAGTAGGAGGAGTGTTGTCTCCTGAGGGTTTTCAGCGGATTGCACCCACAAAATCCAATAATAAAAGGAAGATCATGAATATTACATTTAAAGAAAAGAATCGTATAAGAAAAACTTTGAAAATTAGGGTTTCCAACTAAGCTAGCTTTTCGGTTGTCATGAGCCCTATCTTAATGGTCATGAAAAGATGTTAGAAATCACGTCCTCCCTCAATAAAACATCATCTTATTCTTCATTCCTATCTGTCTTCCAAACATCGATCATATCACCCTGCGTGTGTGTAAAGGACATCCCTACACCCGGAGAATTCAATTCAAGCTATCATACTCTTGCCCATCATCCTCAGTATATATATATATTTTTTTGATGAGCTCACACACTTTCATGCGACCGTTAATACTTCTTGAGGTACTAACCGACCGATTACTCATGTGATCGCTTATTTGGTGTATTTTCCTCGTCTTGCACCACCTTAGGTATAGCAGTGACTCCCAGACCAGTTGGCCTTAGGGCACTAGATGAAAAAGCACCCTCGCTATATTTTTTTTTTATTCCCTTGGTGATAACAAAACCAGTGTCCATTTTTTTTTTCACCATATATTTTTTTTTCCATACTTTTGGCTTTAAGACAAGAGCATTTCAAGGTATCCTCTACTATCCCAGGCTTCAAGACGTGTGTAAGTGCGAATAGCAGGGTAGCAACGTTCAAAATGTTTGGCTTCCAGAATAGAAACTATTTTTCAGACTTATTTTTATCCTCAGATTAGTGACGTCCTTCATCTTACTAACCCTTGGGACAACGGCTCATAACTACTTATTACTAGTTCGTATAAGAAAACTTCTAATTTTCTTAGTTTTCTAAAATTTTTCTAATCTCATGGATGCAATTTTTCACTATCTAAACTTTCATTATCTTATTTATATACAAAAAAGTGTAAATATTAAAATTATTTTTATATTTGAAAATTTTTAAATTTTTATGGGTTTTGAAAATTTTTCAATTTTTATAGATTTTTAAAAGAAAATGTTTTGTGCTTATGCAGATGATATGCAAATAATGCAATAATAAGCACAAACCTCCCCCAAACTTGTTTTCAACAGTGTCCTCACTGTTGCCGACAGTTATATCTCCAAAACCTGTAAATCTGGGGGGAATTATTAGTGGGGGCAAAATATATAAGTGAAGAAATTCCCCCAAACTTATCTTTCACTCACCTTCAAAAAAAATGATGCAATGATATACTGGATATGAAGGTGAGACGGAGGAATTTTAATCCAAATAAACTGGCTCTTGTAAGAACAAGAGCTCCTCCGTGGGGTCAGTGGAAAAATACGGCTTTAGTCTATGTCCATTTACTTTGAAAACTGTGCCGTTTTTAACATTTTCTACTTCTACTGCCCCGTGCGGGTATACAGACCGCACAACAAAAGGTCCCTTCCATCGAGATCGGAGCTTACCCGCGTGAAGGTGTAATCGTGAATCATAAAGAAGGACTTGTTGACCAGGTAAAAATGTTTTCCTTAAAATGCTTTTATCGTGAAAAACCTTAGTCCTATTCTTTGTGATTACAGCATTATCATAAGCTTCATCGCGGAGTTCGCTTAGCTCGTTAAGTTGCAGCTTCCGAAAGGTGCAAGCAAGGTTTAAATCAAAATTTATTTCCTTTATAGCCCACAATGCTTTATGCTCTATCTCGACAGGTAAATGACATGCTTTTCCAAACACTATCCTATATGGAGACATTCCTAGGTCGGTCTTATATGCAGTCCTGAATGCCCAAAGAGCATCCGTCAATTTGGTCGACCAGTCTTTTCTATGTTTAGCAACTGTTTTCTTCAGGATAAGTTTGATTTGTCTGTTTGAGATCTCAGCCTGCCCGCTTGTTTGGGGATGATAGGGTGTAGAAAGACGGTGGTTGATTGAGTATTTTCGCATCAGAGTTTCGAAAGATCTGTTGCAGAAATGTGTCCCATTATCGCTAATGATAGCGCGTGGGTGTCCAAATCGCGAAAAGATATTCTCTTTCAAGAACTTAATGACAACTTTCCTGTCATTAGTGCGACATGGAATAGCTTCTACCCACTTTGAGACATAATCAACCGCCAGCAATATGTACAAATTCCCAAAGGAGTTGGGAAAAGGACCCATAAAATCAATGCCCCAAACATCAAACATTTCAACAACCAGAATGGGTTGCTGAGGCATTTCATTCCTCTGGGATATTCAACCCGTATACTGACATTGTGTACAGGTTTTGCAATACTCAAATGCGTCCTTGAATAAGGTCGGCCAATAAAATCCACATTACAAAACCTTTTCCGCTGTCTTTCTAGGACCAAAGTGACCCCCACAAGCCTGATCATGACAAAATGAAAGAACACTCTTGAACTCTTCATTTGGGACGCACCGGCGAATGATCTGATCAGGACAATATTTAAACAAATAAGGCTCGTCCCAGTAAAAGTGTTTTACTTGGGAAAGAAAACGATATTTGTCCTGTTTTGACCAATCGCTCGGTATCAGTCCCGTGGCATGATAGTTCACAATATCCCTGAACCATGGTTCAGCGGATATGCTCAAGAGTTGTTCATCAGGGAATGAGTCATTGATTGGCAGGGTCACAGGGGAAGAAACGATGCGTGAAAGGTGGTCAGCTACTACGTTTTCACATCCTTTCTTATCTTTGATAACAAGATCAAATTCTTGTAAAAGAAGGATCCAACGTATTAGTCGACCTTTTGCATCTTTCTTCGCCAGAAGATGTTTTAAAGCGGAATGGTCAGTATACACAACTATAGGTGAGCCGATTAAGTAAGGCCTGAATTTTTCCAATGCAAATACAACCGCTAAAAGCTCTTTCTCGGTGGTTGTATAATTGATTTGCGCATCATTTAAGGTCTTACTTGCATAGTAAATCACGTGTGGCATCTTATCGATGTGCTGTCCTAAGACTGCACCTACTGCAAAATCAGATGCGTCACACATCAGCTCAAAGGGGTAGTCCCAATTTGGTGATGATAAAACGGGGGCTGAAGTGAGTGAGTGTTTAAGTGAGTCGAAAGCTGTCTCGCAATCCGAGTCAAAATGGAAGGTCGTATCCTTGGCCAGGAGTAGTGTTAAAGGTCTAGCAATTTTGCTAAAGTCCTTTATGAATCTCCTATAAAAGCCCGCATGGCCAAGGAAAGAGCGAATATCTTTGACGCTTTTGGGATGAGGCAGGTTTTGAATGACATCTACTTTAGCTCTGTCAACCTCAATGCCTTTCTGTGAAATGACATGTCCAAGGACTATTCCTTCTTGGACCATAAAGTGGCATTTTTCCCAGTTTAATGTCAAGTTCTTCTCTTTGCAACGAGTAAGAACAGCGTCTAGATTCGCAAGGCAATCAGAAAAAGAGTCTCCAAAAATCGAGAAGTCGTCCATAAAGATCTCCAAAAAATTTTCTACCATATCAGAGAATATCCCCATCATACACCGCTGAAAGGTAGCGGGAGCATTGCATAACCCGAAGGGCATGCGACTGTAAGCAAAGGTACCAAAAGGACAAGTAAAAGTGGTTTTATCTTGATCCTTTTTGGCGATGGGGACCTGATTGTAGCCTGAGTATCCATCCATAAAACAATAAAACTCTCGTTCCGCTAAGCGTTCCAGCATTTGATCAATAAATGGTAGAGGAAAATGGTCTTTCCTCGTAGCAGCGTTGAGTTTTCTATAATCGATGCATACACGCCACCCAGTTTGGGCGCGTGTCTGAATCAACTCATTCGCTTCATTTGTGATAACTGTGATGCCGGATTTCTTAGGAACGACATGTATAGGACTCACCCACTGGCTATCGGAGATGGGGTAGATAATACCATTATCTAAGCACTTGACGATTTCTTTCATGACAGCTTCCTTCATGCCGGGATTCAACCGTCTCTGTGGTTCTCGGGTCGGTCTGACATCATCCATCACATGTATATGATGTTCAACTATCAAGGGACTAATCCCTTTGATGTCCGCCATACTCCAACCAAACGCCTCTTTGTTAGATCTCAATACCGATAAAAGGGCATTCTCTTGCTCTGATGCAAGAGAAGCGGAAATGATAACCGGTAATGACTCGTTCTCACCAAGATATGCATATTTCAGGTGAGAAGGTAAAATTTTGAGATCTAACTCAGGCGGAGAAATGATAGAAGGAAGGGTCATAGATTGATTTTTAGATCTACAAAGAAGCTCAGAGCCTGTGAAAGATACAGACTCGGGTGGAGAAAAGTCAGAAGTGCAGGACTCATGTGCAGGTAAAGTGTCCTCACTAAGATCTAGTGCAAAGTCAAACAGAGATGTGCTAATGTCATCGAGATCAGTAAAGCAAAGATCCTCAGCTCCACAACTATCGGGAGCGATCTCATGGACAGAGCACACATCTAAAATATGAGCAGAGGGTTCTGACGGCTGACTTCCAACTTTATAGATATTTAGTTCAATGGTCATATTTCCAAATGATAAATTCATTGAACCATTTCTACAGTTTATAACAGCGTTGGAAGTGGCAAGGAAAGGACGACCTAGAATCACCGGAATTTGGCCCTGGGGGTTTGCTACAGGATGTGTGTCGAGCACAATGAAGTCTACAGGGAAAACAAATTCCCCGACCTTTATTAACACATCCTCTAATTCACCCCTTGGTTTGGTGATAGATCGGTCTGCCATCTGGAGAGTGCAATGAGCAGGTTTCAGCTCTCCAATCCCTAATTGCTCATAGACAGAATAAGGTAACAGGTTAACACTCGCGCCAAGGTCTAAAAGAGCACAATTTATGTTTTTACCCCCAATCGAAATCGATATTGTAGGACAACCTGGGTCCTTTCTTTTCTTTGGAAGCTGGGGTATAAAAGCAGTGCTGATATTATTAGACATAAAGACCTTCTTCGGCACTTGAGTCTTCCTCTTCCTAGTGCACAAGTCCTTTAGAATTTTCGCATAAGCGGGGACTTGCTGAATTGCATCTAGGAGAGGGATATTGATGTTAACCTGTTTGAACATATCTAAAATTTTCTCCATATGAGGACTCGTTCTGTTAGCCCTTAACCGGTTCGGGTAAGGTGCTTTCGCAATAAGCGCAGGGTCCATCATAGGAGAAGGAAAGGGGGGTAGACAAGGTCCCAAAGGAGGTGTGGGGACCGTCTGTGGAGAACTATAAGGGTTGGGTGAAGGTGTTGAGCCTAAAGGGAAATGGAGAATAGGCTCGTGCGAAGGTGGTTTGGTAGAAGAAGAAGGATCAGAAGGTGAAGTGTGTGTATGTGGGAAAGACTCAGCCGGGGTGTTGATATGATTTTCAGTATTATCAATATCTTCCCCGACATGATTGTTCAGCACTCTTCCCGATCTCAACGTTGTAATGGCATTTACATTGTAATGCCCAGGATTCTGTAGGGGTTGAGAGGGACGTTTCCCTTTTTCTCTCGCACTCATTTCGGCTTTTAAGCGTGCGATTTCAGCTTCCATCGTGCGAATACTCTCAGCTTGGGACGCTGAGTTTTTCTTTATTTCACTGACGGAAGATCTAACCTCAGTCGAAACATCCATGAAATTTGATAAAAGTGATTTCATGGTTTGAGTGAATTGAGAGAACTCGTCAGAACAGGACTGCATAGGATTAGACTGTGCAGGAGTGTTGCCCTGATTTTGGAAATTTTGTGACTGATAGGGGTGCTGAGTGAGTTGTAGGGGTTGCTGTTGTGGTGGAGGAAGAGCCCGTTGAAATTGATTCGTGTTTGGAACCGTGTTTTGAGATTGGTTTTGGTTCCAAGCAAAATTCGGGTGGTTCCTCCAACCCTGATTGTACGTGGAAGAATATGGATCGTTTCGAGGTCGTTGAAATGCGGCATTAGAATGCTCTTGACCTTGAAACGCCGAGTTTAAAGGACATTCTTCCGTTAAATGTGACGGATCAGAACAGCACCCACAAACAGTTTTGGGGAGCGACATTGGATTTAGGGAGGCTGCTGCAAATTTGTGTTCCATAGCGTCGAGCTTCTTTTGCATTGCTGCCATTTCAGCTCGAACACCTATGGACACATCTATTTGGTGTACGCCACCCCTATTCAATGGTTGCGTTCCACTCTCCCAAATTAGTGATTTTTCAGCGAACTCTTCTAAGTATCGCCAGGCTTCCCCGTCATCTTTAGTCATAAATGTACCTTGACACATGTTTTCAAGGCTCTGTTTAGTGCTAGGGTTACTGCCCTCATATATGATTCGGCAAAGCTCCCATCTCGGGATGCCGTGGTGAGGACATTGAACCAATAGATCCTTGAAACGTTCAAAGTATTTTGAAAATGGTTCGGCAGGGAGCTGGGCAAATTGGTTCAGTTCGCTACGGATTCGAGCCGTCTTTTGGATTGGGTAAAATTTCTTAAGGAATGCAGCGACGAATTCTTCCCAATTCGTAATAGAGTGTGCGGTGGTGTTATATAGCCACTTCTCGGCTATATCGCACAAAGTAAATGGAAGAAGTCGTAGACGCATAGCATCCACTGAAAGTTGAGACGTACCCATCATTGCGTATACGTTTTCAAATTTGGTAATGAAAACGTAAGCGTCCTCGGTCTCGAGTCCGTGGTATTTGGGTAAAAGATTGATATACTGGGGCTTAATCTCAAAGTTATCCCCATTGGCTGGTGGTGTGGATAAGCAGGTCGAAAGAGGACCTCTGTGTGGATAGCATCTTTCCTGGAGAAAAATGTGGGGTGGAGTAGGATTCTGCGCACCAACGGACGGTGGCAGATTAGGGTTAAAGAAGTTTGATGGATTCGGATCCATCGGTGTGGGTGTGGTAGTGGGTAAAGAAAAGGTAAATGGAGAATTATCGACTTCGAAGTCGATAAGAGGTACGCGGACTATACGGGCACTAGAATCCCTTGTCCAGCCTATCTTGTACTAAAAAGGGTTAGTACAAGTGGCAGCGTTGACTTATAATTAGGGGTAAAGTGAATGCGGTGCTTGCTTTAAAAAGGGACGGATTTTGAAAAAATGATGCGATAAAACAAATGCAGCACACAAACCTAGAATCTAATGGTCACCTAGGTCCGATCTCTAGACCGCTCCTAACTGCCAAAAGACAAGTCGCAGGATAGAATCCTCCACTGCCTCTTTGTCCCCCTGTGGCCGGATAAGTGCCAGGTAAGTGGGAAGGAACCACCACTACAGTGGACCTAATTAATAACCACTAGCCTTAGACACACTCGCCTTAGGCACCACAAGAAAACGCGGATAAGCAATGAATTACCCACGACCTTCTCTTGTCCTATTGAGCGCGACAGTCCTTAGAGTCTTCTCTAGATTTCTTTTAGTTAATGGGGGTAATGCGGATGCAAGTTTGACGATTTTCGGGGCCTAGGAAGGGTAATGAAATCCCCACCTAATTTGGATTTGGCCGTGCCCCTTAAATTTCCGTATTAGAATGCAAACAACCAAGAAATCAAAATCACACACAATTTTATTTTTGCTTTGCGGCGCTGCGATTTATTTGCAAAGAATCCTGCAGAAAAGGGTTAGTTGGAGCTAAAATAGGAGAGGGGAGAGAGCAAGAAATCACCTGCTGGAAAATTTTCCAGAGAACCCTCAAGACTGCGACGCTTCCGCCGCGATTCCTATGTATTAGCCGCTCTTCCGCGGTCAGGTGTTGGGAACAGTGTACAATTTTTCAACAGCTTCTTCCTGTTGCTATCTACAGCTCTCTAGTATATCCCAAATAATTTTTCCACAGCACAGAATGCTCCAGATCACCTTGCAGTCAATCACAACACACGTATAAGAGTTTGTACGAATTTTGAATTCAAGAAGTAGAATGTAATAATTCTTTCACTTCAAACTAAAAAATGTAAATGAATTAGCGCGATCCCCGGCAACGGCGCCATTTTGATTGTAATATTTTCTGACGTGTATATGTAAAAAGTAACGACAATCAAAAAATTATATTGACCGCAATCAAACTACGGTGTCGGATGTAGATTGTAATGAGTGCGGATCGTCCACAGGGATTGCACGATTCAATTGTATTTTGATATGTTTGAAATGAAATGTTAAGCAACAATAAAAGAAAACATGATTCAAGAATGATTTGTATTCAACTGTCACTATTCTTATGCAAGAATCAAGAAACTATAAACAATCAAGAATCGGTTGTTTTGATAATATTTCCAATCAACAATCAAGAATATAAGAGAGGCTCGTAGGAATCGATCGGATCTTTAGACGTGATGTAATCTAAAGGGTTTCGTGTTCTTGTCCTTCGAAGAATTGATACTAGATCAATGGTGATT
Organism: Agapanthus africanus; assembly: GCA_030015575.1. Lineage (NCBI taxonomy): Eukaryota > Viridiplantae > Streptophyta > Magnoliopsida > Asparagales > Amaryllidaceae > Agapanthus > Agapanthus africanus. The sequence continues at coordinate 273,367,636 of CM057348.1, forward strand.
GACGAGAGTTAGGGCTTTCTTGATGAAATTAAGGTTTCATCTCTTAACCCTTGTTCTTTCGAGGATACCATTTATATTCTAGCCTCTAGCAATTTCAAGAAACGATCGGAACTCCCCAATCTCGAGCGATGTCGATCAAGAAAGCATCGCAACGAATTGGGTCGTCGATTCTTGAACTTGCTAGGGTTTACAAACTCGTGGGATTCAAGAATCGATTACAAATTTGTTACATCATCATACTAAAGATCGTCTCGACTCCTCGACGAGCGGAGTTTTATTCACACATCACCACACAGATAATATTCAAGAATTGTAAAGATAACATGATGCGGAATTTAAAGAAAACAAGATAAAAGAATATCACCTTTTATTTAATCAACAATTTCAATACATTCTTTCAAGAATCTACAAGAAGAAGAAATCGATCGTTGACTCGGCTTCGCTCGTCTCCGTGGATCGTGGATCTACTTTGATCTCTTGCCCGATTGAAGGTCGGCTCGGCTCATAAAAGGGTTGAAGGCATCTTGCTTGGCTTGCACTCAAGATCTTGAATTGTGGTTGGATTTAGGGTTAGGGTTTCCTACAAGCTCTCTCACTAAACTTGAGGAAGAGGGGATGAAGAAAGAGATTGATTTTTCTAAACTTTCCCAAGGTTGAATCCTTCTCTTACAATGAGCCTAGGGTCTTATTTATAGAACTCCCAAACCCTAGGTTTAGGTTTGAATTAGAACTTTCCCTCCCAAAGTTTGTTGAAGAGTTTCTAGAAGGAGTTTGTTAGGAGTTAGCTTAGGGTTTAAGCTAGGGTTTAGGGAAAGTTCTAGAATGATTAGGCTAGTTTGGGTGTTTGCTGATCTGGTGGAAGTATCTGGAATCTTCTGGAAGTTTGTGTGCATTATTGAGCTGTAGCCACTGAAACAGGAGTTGTGCACTGAAATTGGGGAACTGATTCCCTGTAGCCGCCGCGCAACCGCCGCAAGAACCAGGTATTGGCCGCGCTTCCGCGGCTTGTTGGTAAGCTTGGGCTTTTGACTTTCTTCTATGGTCTTGGGCTGCTGTTTTTAGCTTCCTTTGATGTTTAGATTTGTATTTCCTCTTCTGTGTTGATACCAGATTTGAGTTAAGTGAGTTTACGAGCAATTGTAATGGTCGAGCAATGTAATGATCGAGCAAGCTTCTCTTTTCCTGCACAGACTTCGAAACACGGGTTGCAAGATATAGAAAATATGCTATGTAATGCAATGCCGTCAATTTCCCTAGAAATGCCGGTTTTAAGGTCGAATACATGTAATCTGATATTTTGCGACCGATTTGCTAATATGTGAATTATGAATACCGTACACTTCTATATGAATGCAAATGATGAGGAAATTGCCGGTTAAAATATGCAATATTTTCGACTGATCAGATGTTTATACATCAACAACAAGGGATGATTGGTTGGTTTTGCATGCGTAGACTATAGGTTTTAACCTATAGGCGATCCGTGTGCCGTATTGATTTTTTCGGATTCGATTTTAATAGCGATTGCGATTGTGTATTATTGTAGATACCTTCGTGTGGATTCCGAGACGACGGAGCGTGGCGTCATCGACTCCGGAAAGCAAGGAGCAAGGTGATTAGATCTATATCTACGGGGGAAGTCGGGTGGATGGCGTATAGCAACGCCGCAAACTTTGATGGAAACCGATTTATATATATAGAATATGGTTAAGGGAACCTTTAATTGGAACCACGAATAGAGTTAAAAGATATTTAGAGAAACCATATTAGAAACTAAATGATAGTTAGAAATGATATGATACGACTAGTATGTGATGACGGGATTTGAGGATGATGTTTTGTGATATTGCCGTTTAGTATACTATAAGACTAGATAGCCGACGTAAGTGTGTCATCCGAACCATACCTATTTCCAAACTGTAGAATCGTATGCATCTTTTAAACAGTTACCTTGAGGGACGTTACGGATTTTCAATGATATCTTTTCCTTAAAAAAAACCGTAGCCCGGAATTTCAAAACTACGATTCGCATCTTTTAAAAACTGATTGTATGGTTCGGGTGTGTATGTTAAATTAGATACATATGCTTATAGTAAAGGTAGAATGTAATTGTAAATTGACCTTATGTGAGATATAGATGCGATGAAAAGAGAATACGATTTGGCATGTGATATGATGATATGTTGGTATACGGATGCGAGTCGATTGAGAGGATTGATACTTTGCCGGTCCCCTGATATGAGATTGTTATGGATGTGACTTAGGACATAGGTATATGGATATACATGTGTATACATGTTGTGAATCATGAATGATAGGCTGTACGTGACATTAGGCCATACCCTCATTGTCATATAGGTTTATAGGATCCCTATTTGTTTAATGCCATCGTACGATGATTTTCCGTACGTGATGAGTTTGACTTGATGATTAATCCATACCTTTGACTAAAGGATGTCGTACGATGGATTATACTGTACGTAATGTCGTGAGGCTAGATGCCGATGGTTAGATTCACCGACTCGGTCATATTAGATATGTATACCTGTCAGCATTCACATACGATTTACTTTATGCTACGCTCCTATCACACTCATTGCATTACATATACCTGTGCTAGTACACTTGCACGATTATCGATGATGCGTATGTTACACTTACACAGATTTGCCGGCTCACACACTTCATCATCGATAATTGCCATGTCACTACACAGTAGGACTACTGCATCAGGATATCACTCCTTGCACAATTTACTTGCTATAGTTGCGTATGCACCTTTATACGATGTTGCATTGGACTTTAGAGATTTTGGGAACCGCAAGATATATTTTAAAACTGCATTCTTTTAAAAGAGCGGTTTTCCCTCGACATGTGTGTTGGGTTTCCTTAGCACCATGCCCAGGGTTAGCAAGCATCAAACATGCCATTACAAAAATTTATAGGGTTCTAAGCAAACATCCTAGGAATCATACTAGAAAATTAGGGTAACAAAACTTGTAATCAAACATTACAATAAGAAGTGAATAAGATATACAACCTTTGTAGATCGGTCCTTCGCTTCAATGGCTCCGTGCAGTCATCCCTTCGCTCCAATCATCATTCTCCCGGACTCAAGATGGACTCCACAATGTGTAGTGAGCAAGCATGCTAGATGTCTTCGAGGCCAAAGATGATCTACGTCGAGGAAACTCAAGCACAAGCTACCTCTTCACTAATTGGTAGATTAGAGAAGAGAACACCCCAAACTAAATGGCAAGTGGTAGAGGATGGTGAAGTAGGAATTTTGCTCACTTTGGATTTGATTTTCTCACTTGGATTCATCATCTCTAAAAACCCTAGAGAGCTTGAAGAGATGAAGAAAATGATGAACAAGAGAGTTCACAAGAGAATGGAATGAGGTTAGATTTGCAACCATAGGTAGTTAGTCTCATGTGCTAACCCTTGTAGAAAATAAACCATGGCTATGCGACTATGGTTGGGTCAAAAAATATCTTAAGCAAAACAAAATGAGTTGAAAAGTCAATGAACAATACAAGCTTCTCCAAGCTTCTAGTCATGACACAATTTCAACCAATTTTTGAATTACTTAATCAATTAAAAACCCTAACATAGTCATGGTCAGGGTGTGATTCTCACACACCCAAGTTGCATATATAACCTTGCATGATACAATGATATATATCGCATATATGTCATGTAAACACAAGTGAGAAAATAAATGGTCAAGTGAGCAATATTAGTTAATGTAAATTCATATATAAAATAGATATAATTATACATCAAATCATTAAATCAACACTTGATTCAATGATCCCGCTATATTAGATATAACCGGCTAATATCAATAATATCAACTTACCGAATCAACACTTGATTCGATAACCCGGCTATATCATATATACCCGGCCGATATCACATATCGCGAGAATACAATACGGAATCATATACGCGTATCAATCTCGGTCCCGCACATATCACATATATGCTCCTACTCCGTTTCGCTTGAGCCTGGAAACCTCTGTGTAGGACTCTAAAGACCCGTCAATACGCCGACAGTAGGTGGTGATCATATCATTCACCCACAAGCCACAAGCGGTCTGCTAAACGTAACGGCCACCCGGGTATTGAGCGATCAGAAGATCAACAAGCAATCCTGCTCACACTCCTGCGAATCCAATCAGTAATACTACCGTACAGTCCGATCTCTTCGTCTGATATGTCACATATCTCGTCTAGGGGTGGTAAACGTCAGTCCCCAGTAACTTGATAAGTCATGCCGATATAAGGTCCATAATGCTTTGAGAAACTACTGATAACACTTACTAGTAGATCTCTGCAACCCTGGCCAGGGATTTCCTGTTATGGCCAATCGAGCATAGCGCAACATCAACCCCCAATACCGGGAAAGACGAATCCCCTCCTATCGCTCATTGCCTCCATTTAACTCGGGACTGTACCCAAAAACCACCTGTTTTCATGACTCAGTAGAGCCATGGTAGGTTGGAAATCAAAGCACAGTGGGAGACACACAAGACTCTCTAACGATCTCGGGTCGACAGACTAACCTATACCAGTGTCACCAGAGAACTGCTATCTGACGTGAGGTATAATACCATCTAGGAGTTCTCTACGAGTCTGTTCAGTGTACCCAGTCTCCACTGAGCACCCGTATACCATCTCTGATGTCAATCACCTATGGATATGGGATCATCCATGGCCTATCACATAGATCGAGAAGCTATACGCTAGTCTACTCTGGAATATCGATACCCTGTCTCGATATTCTCTCGACTAGGAACAATTAAAGGATGTACTCACAGACGACCCAGACCCTACTATTATGATCTCTATCATAATCCTAAAAATCAAGTACACATCCTAAGGTGTAACGTTTTAGAAATCGTTATGCGAATTTTTCCGTTTTAGGGTTAAATTGTCGGTATTTTCCGTTTTAACCCGACTGTGTTCAAACAACCATATAGACTTGCCAGCACCTAGTTTAGCTAAAATAAAGCTAGTGCGCAAGCTTTGGGGGTATATGGGACGTTTTGGTTCAAATAGAATTTTTCCCAATTTTAATATTATTTTAATGCGGTATTTACATTTTGGGAAATTTCTCTAAAGCGATCTTTTCATTAAATTAAGTTGAGTTAATCCAAAAACCTTCTCATTCATTCTAGATATTTGTTTGGAGGTTAGGATTTAATGGTTTAAAGAAAAGAAAAGAAAAGATTTTAGATGCATGCATGTGTGCATATGTGTATGTGAATGCATTTATTGCATTTAATGCTTGAAAATTCTAGGAAATTCCTCACAAAACTCTCCCTTCCTCCCCTTGGCCGAATCCCTCTCTCCCTCTACTGCTCTTGATCTTTTCCCTTCCATTCTTCTTCAATTCTAGCACATTAAATCCCCAAAATCCCAAAATATATCACAAAAAATACCAAAAGTCTTGATTCTTGCTCTTTGATCACTTGGAGCTAGGGAAGCTTGGATCTTGTGAGCTAAACTTGATAGGTATAATCCCTATACTGATAAATTAGAGTTTTTATGCTGTGTTGTTCATTGATTATGGTTTAGAACGCTTTTTATATCGATTAGTGCCGGGTTTTTAGTGGCTTTTTAGAGCTTTTATATCTGCTGTGACCCGGAAAATTTAGTGAGTGACCAAACAAATTTATAGTGATGTACTAGTGAACCTGAGACACCACCTGAAACACGAGGACCACCCCACCGGCCGGGGCCGGCGACCTCTTCGATGAATTCCGGCGACGCCGACGATGTAGGGACATGTTGGGGTTTGGGTTCTGTGGGTAGTTGTCTGCTGTTGGTTAGGGGTATTTGGTATTGTTTACTTTTTTAGTAATTGCAGTATGAAAAATCTGGGATCGTTTACCTATAATCTAGTGTTTTGAGTCCGCATGTTACGCGTTGCGACACGATTCGTCATCCTGTGCTGCTGCTGTACTCAGTTTGGTTTAGTAGTATCGTTACGCGCGTTAGCCACTAGACGTGCACTCGCGAGTTAGTTTAATGTTGGTGCGTTATTTTAATACGTAGTTTTACGTTATATTGATCGATTCTGAGATGTTTGCACTATTTCTTGTGTTTGTGGAAATATAGCGTCGCAAGCGGGGACTTCGGACACTGCGAACAAGGGGAAGCAGGTGGTCGGATTTTCATAGCTGGAGACCATTGGTGAGTAGATTTAACATCTACGGGGAAATCGCCCGTATGGCATTATGCGTCGGGGCGAATATGATATGATAGCTGCATGTATTTGCATATTAGTTACTTTCATATGAATGCCATTGCATAGCATTATCTGTTGTACTTGACTCGTACCTTTAGATATAACACATTACTGACGGTTCATGTTGCACGAGCACTAAATTGTATGCTACACCCATACCGTCTGTAATTGCCATGACACGCACAAACCCTATATACGTGACATAGTAGTGGATAGGAATGATTGGAGTATTAACTCTTATTCCCTTGTGCATATGAAATATTTTGGGCACATACATACGTGATATTGCATTGGGCAGGAATAGTTGAGGTAGTGACCCTTATTCCACTTCACGTATATCTTACTATAGTTACTTGTACATCATGTATACATATTGACATGTACACCACATACTCGATTTCAGTTACTTGTACATCATGCATACATATTTACATGTACACCGCATACTCGATTTCAGTTACTTGTACATCATGCATATATATTGATATGTACACCACATACTTGATTTCAGATACATGTACACCATGCACAGATACTGACATGTATACCGCATATGCTTGCTATAGTTGTATATACCCTAAGTAGTATGGTTTTGATATGTGATAATGAGTTGTTGATCATTGCGTTTATGAAATGCATCATACCCACTTGCTTACATGTTGATACTTAAACCTTACTACACTTACATGTACACCACATATGATGCTGCACTTGTTTTTCGGAGGATTTTAGGAACCGCGAGATATATTTTAAAGATGAATTCATTTAAAAGAGCGGATTTCCCTTGATATGCTCATATTGTTGTTTTATGTTGCATATATCAGTTTTTCATGGATTTATGTATTGAGATATGGATTTCATATGATTTATGGATTTGAGAACCGTGGGGGTATTTCAAGAAAACTATGTATTGTTTGAAAACCCGGCTTCTCTTGATATGATATTTCAGTGCGTCCACCATGTGATTTCTCGGTTCTGAGATTTGGCTTGTGATACCCGATTCGAGGAGCGGGAAGCACCGTCTGCGGGTACATGGTGGACCCGGTATGGTATCCCGGGGCGAGTGGTGATTTCGTGGTGTAGACGATAAGCCTGGCGGTGAGACCACTACCTACCGGTGATAGTATTTGGACTCGGCGGTTATTGTGGGGATACCGACCGGAGTGAGGTATGACATATCGTCAGGGCCAGTCATGGTGACAGCGCTTGAGTTATGAGGATTTACGTGTCGATGTTAGACACGGGTTTCATGATGTTACGAGTGTCGGTGTTAGACCCTCAGGTTTCCATGATTTTTACGTATGGTCGGTGGACATACGTGGTTGATATCCTTATATATATACTTATAGGTATATGTTTTCATGATATTTCGGGTGTCGATGATAGACACTCAGGTTCCATGAGACTTATAGGATGTGAGGGCCGATCTGAGAATGCGGTGCTTGAGGATTTGGGATTTGATGTGTCAGTGAGGGACACTGGTGTTTTTCCATGCTGATGATTTTGAATGAGGTTTTATTGTATCATCCCACATACTCATGATTATTGTTGTTATGCATTGTTTCATGTAGTTGTAGTACCCTGATGATGTACCTTTACATGATTATTGCATATTCACTTATCATACTTATGCTATCGGATTACATGTGATAGATAGATCGCTGTTCGTGCATACCTGCGATTACAGTATGATGTTATTTACTATTCACAAGTTGCAAACTCACCCCCGTTGTGTCACAGTGTTTTTCAGGACTTACCTTCAGAGTAGTCGCGGCAGGGCGTCTTATCATCACTACTTTTGCGGATACCGCTACGTTAGGCAGTGAGGCCCTTGCTTTTAGGTGGGTTTGCGGTTATCTGTTTGTACATTGTATATCCTTTTTGTTGGATCTAGTATTCTCCATCTACCACTGTTTATATATGACTTAGAGACGACTTGTGAGGATTCAGTGTTGTATTATTTTGGTGACTTTGGGTGCCGTGCTCGTGGGAGCCGGTTATTTTGGAAAGTTTACTTCTTATTGCAGTCTTTCCTTTGTTATTTCTTCGCTTCGGCACCGTATACTTGTTGTGGTGATTGTCTCCGCCGTTGAGCATGATTTTGCTCCCATTTGGGATGCTTTATATATTATCTGTGTTGTACCATTTTTCGGGGCTAGTTTTTACAAAAGGAGGTGCTGCCGAAATTTTCAAGAAAGAAAACTAGAGTTAGAGATTTTACTTGTGATTTTCTAAATGTTAAAAACTATGTTTTTCTCCGTTGATCCAGATTTGGGTGGTTTAGATTTCTGGGTTTCGGCTTACTTGAGTTGCGTACGCCGATAGACGTTACGTAGTTTAAGTGCCGGTTACAGGCCAAATTTTGGGACGTGACATAAGGGCTCTATCAACATGTAACATAAAGACATCAAGTGTACATATTAAGATAAAGAGCAACCAGATAGCGTACTATCATGTCGAGCAAGAAAGTCCTCCCTATATATGTCCAAGCATCCACTATAATATACATCATATGTACAATAATGGCCTCTAGGGCATACGTATAACTAGCAATCTTCCACTTGCACTAGGGCCATATGTTGTAGTATCCAATACCCAACAATTAGCAGTGGTTGTAGTATCCCATACTCAACCATCCCATAATAGTCTCTCTAGGGAAAAGTCCTTTGTGAGTGGATCCGCCGTGTTGTCCTCTGAGTCTACTCTCCTAACCTCGATCTCCTTGGTGATCAACCATCTCCATGATCAGGTGATACTGTCTTAGAATATGTCTAGATCACTGATGGGATGGGGGTTCCTAGGCATAAGCCACAACTCCAATGTCACAAAATGGTAGGAACGAAGTTCATCTCATGAAATTATATACATCAAGACTTCCGCTATGGTAGTATCGTTGGTAGCGATGTATTGAGCCTTTATCGTCTAGTTTGCCACGGTATCTAGCTTGGAACTCTTCCAACATACCATCCCTCTACTGAGGGTAAAGACAATGCCTGTGACTGACATTCAGTCGACCTTACCACCCTGGAAGTTATGAAGTGATTCTCCCCAAGATCGATTGATACCATCTCACTACACCTAGTGAGAACCCTAACATCCACATAAATCTATCTCATAGATCCAAAACCTAGGATTTAGGAGGTATCACCTTGATCCTATATGGAGAATCAACGTGATAAGAGGGGATTGACCGAGTGTAGCATAGGAAACACCTTTCTTATCAAGAGTATGTTATCCACGTACCATACGAGGAAGACCACCTTACTCTCTACAACCTTTTTGTATATACAAGCTTCATCTACCATTTTGATGAAGTCAAACACTTTGAATACCACATCAAAATAGATGTTCCAACTCTGTGATGCCTACTTTAACCTGTAAAGCAACTTGCATACGTTTCCGTTGCTCCCACTTTCTACGAAGCCCTCTGGCTGTGTACTTATAGACGCTCTCTTCTAAATCAGAATTAAGAAAAGCAGTCATGACACCTAACCGCCAGATATCGTCGTCATGGTATGTAGCATATAGCAAGTAGGATCCGGATAGACTTAAGCATAGCCACTAGAAAAGGTTTCATCATAATCCACACATGGTCGTTGACGAGAACCTTTTACAACATGTCTAGCTTTGAAAGTCTTAACTTTTCCATCTACACCAAGTATTCTTCTCAAGATATACTTGCTCCTGATGGGGATTTAACCCTTCAGATAAAGCAACCAAAGTCCATACTTTGTGTTAGTGTATATGCCCTAGAGGCCGTTACTGTATCATACTATTTTGTATATTACTTAATGGAAGCTTGGGATATTCACAGTTGTATAGACAATCTTGCTCAAAATGGTAGTATGCTACTTGGTTTGTTTCTACTTTAATGTGTGCATATGTTTCTTTTAGCATATCGTCTTTACACATTAGTGGAGCCCATAGGATCTTTGCTTGATTACCAGCGTTTTGATGGCAGTCATACTAGTGGGGGCTGGGTAATCTACAAGCACATCCTTATACAGGTCCCTAGTCGTAGGATTATCGAGACGGGGTATCGATACTCCAGAGTAGACTAGTGTATACGCTTCTCATCCCAGGAAGGGAGATGGTCTGTCCCACAGCCATCAGTACGTCGTACTGGAGATAGTATGCAGGTGCTCGTTAGGTTACGAGTACACTGGACAGGACTCGCTGGGAACTGTTGGTTGGTACTATGCCTATCATCAGTTATCAGTTCCCTGGTGACATGAGTACAGCTTAGTCCGCTGACTTGACACTGTCACTTCACCTCGAGTGTGTTCCCACTGTTCTTAGATTGCTACCCTACCACGGCTCAAATGAGTCGTGCAAACAGGTAGCAGTTGGATGCAGTCCCGTAGCACTTGGAGGCTGTGACGGTTAGACAGGATTCGTCTCTCCCGGTATTGAGGGTTGATATCGCGCTGTGTCTAGGAGAGCCATTACACAAAGTCCCTGGCCAGGGCAGGCGAGATATACTGGTAGGTTTTCCACTGTTATCTCAGGGTGTTCTGGGATACACTCCGACACGACTTGTACAGCTATTAGGGGACTGACGTTTACCGCCTACTAGGCCCGCCATGCGATATTCTCAGACGAACTGACCGGACTGTACGGAGATTGTCGCATTCAGGCTCAGTAGGAGTTCGGATGGGTTCACCTCATCAGTCTTCTTATCGGCATCTACCTGGGGACCATTACGTACAGTTAGTGTCACGACCCGCAGGGTACGGAACGTGACTGGCACTTAAGTTTACGAAACGTCTAAAGACGTCCGTAAAATAAGTAAGCCAAAGCCCAGAAAACAAAACCAATTAAGCAAAAGAGTGAAGAAAACCCAATCAATTGAAAGCGAGTTATCAAATAAGTCATGTAAAACCCTTTTTAAAAACAATACCAATTTTTTTCCGAAAATTTCGGCAGAGTCTCCTTTGTAAATACTGGCCCCCAAAATGGGTACAACAAAAATATGCATGAATCCAACACAATAGGGCATCCCCAAGCGGGAGCTAGCTCTTCGCCATAAGGCGGTCACAAATCCCACGCAATGTAAATGACAGCAAGCATAATAATCATAATAAAGCATAAAAGTAGCATGTCGGCTCAAGTGAGCTCGACCCCCAAAATACAGCATAAAATCCACAAACCTCACAGTCTCATCTCTAGGTCAATATACAATAATCTGGTAGAAACAGTAGATGGAGTACACTAGATACAAGAATATACAAGAATATACAAGGTGGTACAAAAATAACATAACCCACCTATGAGCAAATCTCGAGCTCAGGCAAAAGAGGCAAAAGACAAGTGCGCCCGCCGCTACTGAACTGACGGAGCGGACCTGCAACAGGCTATGGCACAACGGGGGTGAGTTGCCAACTCGTGAGTAATAAATAACATTTACACAGGCTATCGAATGCATGCACACAAGCATCCTAGCATCTATATACAGGTAAGGCAGGACATAATGGCGAGTATGTATGCAATATGGATATACTAGCAGGTGTGTACACAACATCAGTGTACGAATATGTATGCAACATGAATATCTGAGGTCTCAATAGGTTTATATATAAAAATATTTTATCAGATGTTGTTTTTGAAACTCTTTTAGAATGCCAGCAAATGTCAATGAATCGACGAAAACCGGTGTCCAGCAACGACACCCCAAAAGCTGTCTCAAATCTCATAAATGTATCGCTGGCCTCAGCCGTCCGGCTGACCCATCTCAAATATCAATATCTCATCATCTAGCGGCCACGGTCGGTATCCTCTGGATATCCGCCGTCCCAAACAGTCACCGGTAGGTAATCCGTCCCCTGCCAGGCTCAACGTCATCACCACATTCCTCTTGCCCCGGGGTACCTTACCGGGCCCACCATGTACCCGTGCCGGTTCCTCCACTCCTCGACACGGATTTCCAAAGCCACAGCAAACTCATGGTGGACGACACTTACATCACTAGAAAACCGCAATTTACATGTTTTAAAAATGTCATAAGTTTGGAAATTTGCGGCTTTCCCCCGAAATCCAGCAATATCATAAAATCTCAAGAAATCCTCATAAGTGCATATATCAGTGATAATGAATGCATATGATATCAATAATCAAGTTGCGATGTGTGATTAATGGATTAAGCATGAACAATTAATATGATGAAGTACATGCACATGAATAGCAATTCTACGGTTTCATTTTAAGGAATTAAAGGCAATAGCACCAGTTTAAGTATCAATTAGTAAAAGGTTTAAATTTAAATGTTATCTAGTGTGGTGGCATGGCAATTACCAGGGTGTGTGTGTAAACATGAATAGTGCTCGTGCTGCATATAAAAACCTGGTAATGGTGCATGTGTCCTACAATTGAGTTTGCGTATATGGGTATAACATATTGATCTAATTGCAGCAATTATCATGCCAGTATTATTATTCTAATGTCACAAGTGGTTATCCAGTTTACTATTTTATTTTCAGTTTACTAAATCTATCGGGCGACTTGCGCCATCCAAACGATCGTCCCCCGTAGATGTTAAATCTACTCACCGGGATCCCTGGCTAGCTGTGTCCAATCACCGCCTTTTCCTTTCGCGCCGCGTCTGACGTTTCCGCGACCGAACCTGGAATTTACATCATTACCAATTATAAGGTTACATATCAAGAACGACGCAAACCCCAACGAAACTACTAAAGTTCGCTAGCTAGGTACAACGTGCACAAAGTGCGCGGAACACACGCGAAAATCGCAAAAACTGCCAAAAACGCCGATTTGGGTCACCCGGCAAAACTAAAACCCGACTACCCAAAAACCGCACTCACGCATCCTAAAAGTCGTAGGACAAGCCATTACAATCATCAAGATATCAAAAATAGTCCATCTCATAATTTATATAAAAATCTAGTAAGCATATACATTCCAAAAATCGGTGCAAAAATCGCCGATTTGCGACAAAACGACTACAATAAAGCATACTCACCCAAGCACACTACAAGCAATCCACACCCACTAATTACAACACATTAATCATGCTCCAAAACCTATATTCCACAACCAAACCCTTTCTTGATTTTTATAAATAGCAATTGCAAATCAAAAACCATACTTGAAAAACTTAATTAACACTAATTTCAACCCCAATTAGCAAGTTCACCTCTTAGATTTAGGTTAGCAAAATACTAGATAACAAATTAGGTTTAATCAACTAAATAATGGTTTCTAAAACTTAATCAACTCACTAATCATGTTTCAAATACCATTTCCATACAAAAACCTTTTCTTGAAAATCCTAAAAAAGCAATTTCACACTTCTAAATTTAACCAAATTAGCAAAATTGAAGACTACATAAACAAGTTAACCATATAAATTAGTTAATTAACAACTAGATTAACTACAAAACAACTTAATTAATTATCATGGCTTCAAAACCCTAATTTAAACAAACTACTCTTTTTAAACTAGATTAGAAATAAGCTAACTTTTAACACTAACCATACAATTAAAGGAATTTTTAGCAAAAGAAAGCAACTTGATGAGAATTATACCTCTTGATCTATGGATCAAGCAAGAAAATTTGCTCCAATTGATGGCCTCAACACCAAGGTCCAAGCAAGAATGGCTAAGGATAATGATAGCATAAGGATTTTTGTTTGGATTTTTGAATTAAATCATGGATTTTGATGTATTTCTTGAAGAAATTGAAGAAAAATGAAAAGAAAAGAGAGGAAGAAGAGGGTGTGCAGGAATTTCGGCCAGAATGAGGTATGGGGGAGGGTGTGGGGTGAGTAGGAAAGTCATGGTCAAGTCCACAAAAGTCAATGTATCATACATTATCCATTTTAATTAAAATAATACCATAAACTATCAAATTAACTCAACAAAGAAACCAAGAAGAGAGAGGCCAGAAATTTCTGGTCTCACACAAGGTGGGGCTGTCCTAGGGCTGAGGAAAAAGATAGAGGGGTTTTACAAAAGAAATTTTATGCAAAAAGGCCCCCTACAACTCAAAAATTGCAAGTTTTAGCCCAAAATTCAATAAATTCGTTTCAATTCATAAAAATTTGTTAAAAATCAAAATAAATTACTAAAAATTCATGTTATCACTAGAATATAATTATCATAATTTTAGAGATTAAAATTAGCCCGGAAAAATTTGTATTTATCGCTTATTTAATGTATTTTCTTACCGGCTTAAAATAATATTAAAAAAAATGAAAAATAGGGAAATTTTTTTAAATGACCAAAATTTCATAATTAACTCATTAGTCACTAAAAACAAGTAATTACCTATCCATTTAAGGTATAATTAGCCCTAAACTGCAAAATATCGAGAAAGACGGTTTTCGGAAAAATACCGAATTTTCACCGAATTTCAGGAAAACACCAAAACGACTTTTCAAGACGCTACAATCTTCCCCCCTTAAAGAAATTCGGTCCCCGAATTTAAAAATATTGCTACGCGTACCTTCAAAGAGATGGGGATATTTCTTCCTCATCTCGCCCTCGGTCTCCCAGGTAACCTCCTCGCTGCTCGGGCTGCGCCAAAGGACCTTGACGGTTGGTATAATCTTCGACCTCAACTTCTTCACCTGCCGATCCAGGATGGCCACCGGCTGCTCTGTAAAAGAAAGGTCGCGCTCTAGCTGGACTGTCGGGTGCTGAATCGCATGCGAAGGGTCGTGAAGGTACTTGCGGAGCATCGAAACATGAAAAACGGGGTGAACATCGGGAAAGCTGGGTGGAAGAGCCAAACGATATGCTGACAGGCGCCGTCGCAGATTAGAGTTCGCAGTTGGCGACCATGTTTTTCTGAGGGTCTCTCCGATGAAGGGCGTGATGCGTTTTGGGCGAAAGGGGAAGCTTAGCCCTAGATTCGTAGGTCCCTTCGAGATCCTCGAGCGTGTTGGCGCTGTTGCATATCGTTTGGCTCTTCCACCCAGCTTTCCCGATGTTCACCCCGTTTTTCATGTTTCGATGCTCCGCAAGTACCTTCACGACCCTTCGCATGCGATTCAGCACCCGACAGTCCAGCTAGAGCGCGACCTTTCTTTTACAGAGCAGCCGGTGGCCATCCTGGATCGGCAGGTGAAGAAGTTGAGGTCGAAGATTATACCAACCGTCAAGGTCCTTTGGCGCAGCCCGAGCAGCGAGGAGGTTACCTGGGAGACCGAGGGCGAGATGAGGAAGAAATATCCCCATCTCTTTGAAGGTACGCGTAGCAATATTTTTAAATTCGGGGACCGAATTTCTTTAAGGGGGGAAGATTGTAGCGTCTTGAAAAGTCGTTTTGGTGTTTTCCTGAAATTCGGTGAAAATTCGGTATTTTTCCGAAAACCGTCTTTCTCGATATTTTGCAGTTTAGGGCTAATTATACCTTAAATGGATAGGTAATTACTTGTTTTTAGTGACTAATGAGTTAATTATGAAATTTTTTTAAATGACCAAAATTTCATAATTAACTCATTAGTCACTAAAAACAAGTAATTACCTATCCATTTAAGGTATAATTAGCCCTAAACTGCAAAATATCGAGAAAGACGGTTTTCGGAAAAATACCGAATTTTCACCGAATTTCAGGAAAACACCAAAACGACTTTTCAAGACGCTACAATCTTCCCCCCTTAAAGAAATTCGGTCCCCGAATTTAAAAATATTGCTACGCGTACCTTCAAAGAGATGGGGATATTTCTTCCTCATCTCGCCCTCGGTCTCCCAGGTAACCTCCTCGCTGCTCGGGCTGCGCCAAAGGACCTTGACGGTTGGTATAATCTTCGACCTCAACTTCTTCACCTGCCGATCCAGGATGGCCACCGGCTG
Organism: Agapanthus africanus; assembly: GCA_030015575.1. NCBI lineage: Eukaryota > Viridiplantae > Streptophyta > Magnoliopsida > Asparagales > Amaryllidaceae > Agapanthus > Agapanthus africanus. Next base: position 273,383,706 of record CM057348.1, read on the forward strand.
CTCTGTAAAAGAAAGGTCGCGCTCTAGCTGGACTGTCGGGTGCTGAATCGCATGCGAAGGGTCGTGAAGGTACTTGCGGAGCATCGAAACATGAAAAACGGGGTGAACATCGGGAAAGCTGGGTGGAAGAGCCAAACGATATGCAACAGCGCCAACACGCTCGAGGATCTCGAAGGGACCTACGAATCTAGGGCTAAGCTTCCCCTTTCGCCCAAAACGCATCACGCCCTTCATCGGAGAGACCCTCAGAAAAACATGGTCGCCAACTGCGAACTCTAATCTGCGACGGCGCCTGTCAGCATACGATTTCTGCCTGCTCTGAGCCGCTCTCATCCGGTCTCGGATCAACTGTATCTTCGCTGTCGTCTCCTCAACAAGCTGCGGCCCCAAAATGCTGCTCCCGCTGAGCTCTGTCCAACAAACGGGCGATCTGCATCTCCTCCCATACAATGCCTCGAAAGGTGCCATCTGAATCGTATCCTGGAAGCTGTTGTTATAGGAGAACTCCACTAGAGGTAAATGACGATCCCAGCTACCACCAAAGTCTAAAACGCACGCTCTGAGCATGTCCTCGAGAGTCTGAATGGTCCGCTCTGACTGTCCGTCGGTCTGCGGATGAAACGCTGTGCTGAAGCTCAAACGAGTGCCCAAAGCCTCCTGGAGTCTCTGCCAAAGTCGGCTGGTGAACTGAGTGCCTCGATCTGACACGATACAAGTCGGTACGCCATGTAGTCGCACGATCTCGTCAATATAGAGCTGAGCATACTGAGCGAAGCTGAAAGTCGTCTTCACTGGAAGGAAGTGAGCCGCTTTCGTCAATCTATCCACGATCACCCAAATGGAGTCGTACCCTCGACTGGTCCTGGGTAGACCCACAACGAAGTCCATCGAAATCTGCTCCCATTTCCACTCCGGAATGGGTAACGGCTGTAGCTCTCCTGCGGGCCTCTGGTGCTCGGCCTTGACTTGCTGACAAGTCAGGCATCTCGAAACGAACTCTGCGATGTCCCTCTTCATCCCGTCCCACCAGTAGGTCTCTCTCAAATCATGGTACATCTTGGTGGAACCTGGGTGGACACTATACGCCGATCGGTGTGCCTCCTCAAGAATGTCGCGCCGCAATCCATCAGCATCTGGTACGCACAGTCTAGATCCAAATCGTAAAATTCCCTGTTCATCAACTACGAACTCGGAAAATCTGCCCTGTCCCATCTGTGCCATGATCTCTGCACAACGGTCATCGCTGCGCTGTGCTTCATACATACGGTCAAGCAACTGTGGGCGCGCACGCACATGCGCGAGCTGTCCCCCTGTCGGAGGGAACTCGAACTCAACTCGGCTGTCGCATAAAATCTGCCAATCTGCTGACGACTGCCTCTGCACTGCGTACATATAAGATAGACTACCCCCGGGCCTCCTACTCAACGCATCTGCCACCACATTCGCCTTGCCGGGGTGATATAAGATCTCGCAGTCGTAGTCTTTCACCAACTCCATCCAACGACGCTGTCTGAGGTTCAGGTCTCGCTGTTGAAATATGTACTTTAAGCTCTTGTGATCGGTGAATATCTGACACGACTCGCCGTAAAGGTAATGTCGCCAAATCTTCAGTGCAAAGACCACTGCAGCCATCTCCAAATCATGAGTGGGGTAGTTCTGTTCATGCTTCTTCAACTGCCGAGAAGCGTAAGCGATCACCCGGCCATGCTGCATCAATACGCATCCTAATCCCACTCGCGAAGCATCACAGTAGACAACAAATCCGCCTGATCCCGAAGGTAAAGATAATACCGGCGCCGTAGTCAAACAAGTCCGTAGCTGCTGAAAACTGCGCTCGCACTCCTCTGTCCAAACGAAAGGAACTCCCTTCCGGGTCAAACTGGTCAACGGTGCAGCTATACGGGAGAAGTCCTGAACAAAACGCCTGTAGTAGCCCGCCAAGCCTAGAAAACTACGGATCTCAGTAACCGATGTAGGTCGGGGCCACTGCTGAACGGCCTCAATCTTCTTCGGGTCCACACGAATGCCGTCTCTCGTAACCACGTGACCCAAGAATCCGACGCTGTCCAGCCAGAATGCACACTTGGAGAACTTCGCGAACAGCTGGTGCTCCCTCAGAGTCTGTAACGTAATCCGCAAGTGCTGCTCGTGCTCCTCTTTGCTCCGGGAGTACACCAAGATATCGTCGATAAACACGATGATGAACAAGTCAAGATACGGCCTGAATGTACGGTTCATCAAATCCATGAATGCTGCTGGGGCGTTGGTGAGTCCGAACGACATCACCAAAAACTCGTAGTGGCCGTAGCGCGTGCGGAAAGCTGTCCTCGGTATATCCTCCTGTCGAACTCGCAGCTGATGGTATCCTGATCGCAAGTCGATCCTCGAAATAAATACCCCGCACCCTGAAGCTGGTCGAACAAATCATCAATGCGCGGCAACGGATATCTGTTCCGAACGGTAACTTTGTTCAGCTGGCGGTAGTCGATACATAAGCGCAAACTTCCATCCTTCTTCTTGACAAACAGGACCGGAGCACCCCACGGAGAAACACTAGGTCGAATGAGCCCCTTATCCAACAAATCCTGCAACTGATCCTTCAGCTCTCGAAGCTCTGCCGGGGCCATCCGATAAGGCGGTATAGAAATAGGCCCCGAACCGGGAATCAAATCAATGCAGAACTCAACATCGCGCTCAGGCGGTAGCCCAGGTAGCTCATCAGGGAAAACATCAGGGAACTCACAACTACCGGGACCCGGTCCAACGGAACCTCTACAGCTCGAGTATCACAAATAGATGCTAAGAATCCCTGACATCCCTTCCGCAAGAGCTGACCAGCGCGAAGAGAAGAAATTAAGCTGGGAAGGGCGACACTGCGGTCTCCCTGAATAACAAGGACTGGCTCTCCCGGAAAGCTAAATCTGACTGCCTTCTCACGGCAGTCCACCGAAGCATAACAAGTGGCTAGCCAATCCATGCCCAGAAGCACATCAAAGTCCAACATATCGAGGAGTATCAAATCAACTGATGAATCCCTCTCCCCGATACGAACGGAACACAAACGAAATACAAACCGAGCGACAAACGACTCGCCTACCGGAGTAACAACAACAAGCGGCTGATCCAACGACGACGACTCACGGCCCAACATCGGTGCAAAGTGTGTAGAGACGTACGAATGTGTGGAACCTGGGTCGAATAATACCCGCGCGTCGAAAGAACAAACTGGAAAAGTACCTGTCACAACGGCATTGGATGCCTGCGCATCCTGCGGTGTCAAAGCAAATACTCGGGCCTGTCCTCCACCGATAGCGGGCTGACCTCGACCTCGGCCTCTGCCTCCTCGTCCTCTCTGAACAGGACCGCCGCGTCCACGGCCTCTCGGTGCACCTAACTGGCGTGGAGCATCGCCTGGGGTAGAAAGTAGGGCTCTCTGAGGAGGGGGTGGTGATGGTGGTAGGGTCACATGCGGAACTGTCGCTGCTCCCTGTCGTCTCACCGGACAGTCTCTGATACGATGATGCAGGCTACCACACCAAAAACATCCTAACCATGGCTGCTGACCATATGGGTGAAGGCGATATAACTGGCCCCTAAAGAATCCACCACAGCCTCTGCGAACCCTCCTAGGTGCTAACATATCAGTGCGAATCCGACTCGGTCTCGAAACGACTGCAGGGGGAGTAATATCCGATCCCTGTGCTCGATTGACCTCTACTAACGATTCCACCATCTGTCGTAACTCCTGCATGCCTCCCATCATCTGTCGCAGCTCCTCCATACCGGACTCAAGCCTATCCATGCGACCTGGGGAATGCGGATCAATCTGTCTCTGCGGCGTAGGCATACCACCCTGCTCAGTCCTAGTTTCGGACGAGCCAGTTCGAATCTCGTCTCTGACGGCAGCCCTCTGTGCCCTCGTAGCCTTCGGCGGCATAGTGGCTGGTACAGGAAAAGGATAATAAGGACAGTGCAATAGGATCATAGGATACACGGAGTTGAAGAAGGAATTTTTCAAGCAAGTATATCCTAAAGTCACTTAGGCGGAGTACCGTATCGTAAGTATGCCGCGGACATACGCACGCTACGTTACCCTGCTTAAGTCACTTACTCCATCTACCAAGGGTCATCCTACACTCACAAAGGTAAACCTATCGCTCTGATACCAACTTTGTCACGACCCGCAGGGTACGGAACGTGACTGGCACTTAAGTTTACGAAACGTCTAAAGACGTCCGTAAAATAAGTAAGCCAAAGCCCAGAAAACAAAACCAATTAAGCAAAAGAGTGAAGAAAACCCAATCAATTGAAAGCGAGTTATCAAATAAGTCATGTAAAACCCTTTTTAAAAACAATACCAATTTTTTTCCGAAAATTTCGGCAGAGTCTCCTTTGTAAATACTGGCCCCCAAAATGGGTACAACAAAAATATGCATGAATCCAACACAATAGGGCATCCCCAAGCGGGAGCTAGCTCTTCGCCATAAGGCGGTCACAAATCCCACGCAATGTAAATGACAGCAAGCATAATAATCATAATAAAGCATAAAAGTAGCATGTCGGCTCAAGTGAGCTCGACCCCCAAAATACAGCATAAAATCCACAAACCTCACAGTCTCATCTCTAGGTCAATATACAATAATCTGGTAGAAACAGTAGATGGAGTACACTAGATACAAGAATATACAAGAATATACAAGGTGGTACAAAAATAACATAACCCACCTATGAGCAAATCTCGAGCTCAGGCAAAAGAGGCAAAAGACAAGTGCGCCCGCCGCTACTGAACTGACGGAGCGGACCTGCAACAGGCTATGGCACAACGGGGGTGAGTTGCCAACTCGTGAGTAATAAATAACATTTACACAGGCTATCGAATGCATGCACACAAGCATCCTAGCATCTATATACAGGTAAGGCAGGACATAATGGCGAGTATGTATGCAATATGGATATACTAGCAGGTGTGTACACAACATCAGTGTACGAATATGTATGCAACATGAATATCTGAGGTCTCAATAGGTTTATATATAAAAATATTTTATCAGATGTTGTTTTTGAAACTCTTTTAGAATGCCAGCAAATGTCAATGAATCGACGAAAACCGGTGTCCAGCAACGACACCCCAAAAGCTGTCTCAAATCTCATAAATGTATCGCTGGCCTCAGCCGTCCGGCTGACCCATCTCAAATATCAATATCTCATCATCTAGCGGCCACGGTCGGTATCCTCTGGATATCCGCCGTCCCAAACAGTCACCGGTAGGTAATCCGTCCCCTGCCAGGCTCAACGTCATCACCACATTCCTCTTGCCCCGGGGTACCTTACCGGGCCCACCATGTACCCGTGCCGGTTCCTCCACTCCTCGACACGGATTTCCAAAGCCACAGCAAACTCATGGTGGACGACACTTACATCACTAGAAAACCGCAATTTACATGTTTTAAAAATGTCATAAGTTTGGAAATTTGCGGCTTTCCCCCGAAATCCAGCAATATCATAAAATCTCAAGAAATCCTCATAAGTGCATATATCAGTGATAATGAATGCATATGATATCAATAATCAAGTTGCGATGTGTGATTAATGGATTAAGCATGAACAATTAATATGATGAAGTACATGCACATGAATAGCAATTCTACGGTTTCATTTTAAGGAATTAAAGGCAATAGCACCAGTTTAAGTATCAATTAGTAAAAGGTTTAAATTTAAATGTTATCTAGTGTGGTGGCATGGCAATTACCAGGGTGTGTGTGTAAACATGAATAGTGCTCGTGCTGCATATAAAAACCTGGTAATGGTGCATGTGTCCTACAATTGAGTTTGCGTATATGGGTATAACATATTGATCTAATTGCAGCAATTATCATGCCAGTATTATTATTCTAATGTCACAAGTGGTTATCCAGTTTACTATTTTATTTTCAGTTTACTAAATCTATCGGGCGACTTGCGCCATCCAAACGATCGTCCCCCGTAGATGTTAAATCTACTCACCGGGATCCCTGGCTAGCTGTGTCCAATCACCGCCTTTTCCTTTCGCGCCGCGTCTGACGTTTCCGCGACCGAACCTGGAATTTACATCATTACCAATTATAAGGTTACATATCAAGAACGACGCAAACCCCAACGAAACTACTAAAGTTCGCTAGCTAGGTACAACGTGCACAAAGTGCGCGGAACACACGCGAAAATCGCAAAAACTGCCAAAAACGCCGATTTGGGTCACCCGGCAAAACTAAAACCCGACTACCCAAAAACCGCACTCACGCATCCTAAAAGTCGTAGGACAAGCCATTACAATCATCAAGATATCAAAAATAGTCCATCTCATAATTTATATAAAAATCTAGTAAGCATATACATTCCAAAAATCGGTGCAAAAATCGCCGATTTGCGACAAAACGACTACAATAAAGCATACTCACCCAAGCACACTACAAGCAATCCACACCCACTAATTACAACACATTAATCATGCTCCAAAACCTATATTCCACAACCAAACCCTTTCTTGATTTTTATAAATAGCAATTGCAAATCAAAAACCATACTTGAAAAACTTAATTAACACTAATTTCAACCCCAATTAGCAAGTTCACCTCTTAGATTTAGGTTAGCAAAATACTAGATAACAAATTAGGTTTAATCAACTAAATAATGGTTTCTAAAACTTAATCAACTCACTAATCATGTTTCAAATACCATTTCCATACAAAAACCTTTTCTTGAAAATCCTAAAAAAGCAATTTCACACTTCTAAATTTAACCAAATTAGCAAAATTGAAGACTACATAAACAAGTTAACCATATAAATTAGTTAATTAACAACTAGATTAACTACAAAACAACTTAATTAATTATCATGGCTTCAAAACCCTAATTTAAACAAACTACTCTTTTTAAACTAGATTAGAAATAAGCTAACTTTTAACACTAACCATACAATTAAAGGAATTTTTACCAAAAGAAAGCAACTTGATGAGAATTATACCTCTTGATCTATGGATCAAGCAAGAAAATTTGCTCCAATTGATGGCCTCAACACCAAGGTCCAAGCAAGAATGGCTAAGGATAATGATAGCATAAGGATTTTTGTTTGGATTTTTGAATTAAATCATGGATTTTGATGTATTTCTTGAAGAAATTGAAGAAAAATGAAAAGAAAAGAGAGGAAGAAGAGGGTGTGCAGGAATTTCGGCCAGGATGAGGTATGGGGGAGGGTGTGGGGTGAGTAGGAAAGTCATGGTCAAGTCCACAAAAGTCAATGTATCATACATTATCCATTTTAATTAAAATAATACCATAAACTATCAAATTAACTCAACAAAGAAACCAAGAAGAGAGAGGCCAGAAATTTCTGGTCTCACACAAGGTGGGGCTGTCCTAGGGCTGAGGAAAAAGATAGAGGGGTTTTACAAAAGAAATTTTATGCAAAAAGGCCCCCTACAACTCAAAAATTGCAAGTTTTAGCCCAAAATTCAATAAATTCGTTTCAATTCATAAAAATTTGTTAAAAATCAAAATAAATTACTAAAAATTCATGTTATCACTAGAATATAATTATCATAATTTTAGAGATTAAAATTAGCCCGGAAAAATTTGTATTTATCGCTTATTTAATGTATTTTCTTACCGGCTTAAAATAATATTAAAAAAAATGAAAAATAGGGAAATTTTTTTAAATGACCAAAATTTCATAATTTACTCATTAGTCACTAAAAACAAGTAATTACCTATCCATTTAAGGTATAATTAGCCCTAAACTGCAAAATATCGAGAAAGACGGTTTTCGGAAAAATACCGAATTTTCACCGAATTTCAGGAAAACACCAAAACGACTTTTCAAGACGCTACAGTTAGTACCGCTTGTGGCCTGTGGTTAAACCCACTGTCAGCGTAGTGTCGTGTCTTTAGAGTCCCACACAGAGGGCTGTTCGCCTTTGGGCAAAACAGAGTAGAGGTCACATGGTTTTGCGACGGGGTTCGTTCACATCCGCGCACTTGTGCACGTTTGGTGTCCGGGCAGTTATTACTAGCGGGCTTTGGTTTAAGACAGATCCTAGTATATGTTTTGAGATTGGTTTTATCTCATTGTATTCGTGTTCCTCGGAACACGGATGCGGGTGTGTATGCACAGTTGACAGAGGCAGAGGAATCTCATTAGGGTTGTTAACCGTTGATTTTTTCTAAACCCTAATGAGAATGAGAAATATGATTAATAATATTAATTAAGGATAATTGTGCCATAGTTGGGTTGACCATTTGACTTTTGTTGACTTTGGTTAACCGGTTGACTATTGTTGACCATTTGAACATCATCATTTCACTTGAAAGATACTTCTTGTTTCTTGCAAATGCATTAAATGGTGAAATGATAACGGTCATTCATAAACTAACCATCACAATTTCTTAATTATTATTATTATTATCATTATTCTTAGTTTGAGAGCATGGTTGCTAAAAAGGCTAGCTCATTCTTTCTTGCTCATTCTCTCTCATCCATTAGCTCATCCTCTTCCTCTCTCAAAGCTCTCATCTCTCATGTGTTGAGAACCATGGGCTTATGAGATAAAACCATCAACAATTCTCTCTACTCAATCTAGAGTTCTTAGTCTAGCAAGCCAAGCACTCTAGTTACCTCCCGGTTGAGTTAGGAGCTCAAGGTAGAGGCCTTCGGGTGGATCTATCTTCGGTAAAGAGGAGACTACGAGGAGGAGACCGTCCAAGCCACTCCAAGGAGCAAGCAAGAAGGAGGATCACAATAAGAAGAGAAGGAGTTCAAGACCTAGGTATAACTTTCTAACATAGTAGCTAAATCTTGTTGCTAGTTTTCTAGGTTTTTGTTTAGCAAAGATCCTCTAGTTTCTAGTCCATGTTGCCTTGCGTCAAAAATTGTTTTTTACCTATTCCGCCTCCCCGTAAGCACCGGGGTGGGCAACGTGGACTTACAATGGTATTAGAGCCTAGCTAAACAACAACTAGCATGTTAGCAAAGTGATTAGAACTTCGATACGAAAAAAAATCGCGAAACATGTCAAAAAAATAAACTTTATGCCGATTTTTAAAACTGCCCTAAAAATAATTCCACATACCTTAAAAATCAGTGCAGGGTTTTCTAGAAAAAACCAGGAAAAACGAGCCCATGACTCGGTCAACGCGCCGCGGAAGCGCGGCGAAACCACGCGTTTCGCCGCGGATCCGCGGCCGAGTTGACTCGGCCGCGACTCGGGTTTTCTGCAGTTTGCTCAGTTTGGTGTTTTGGGATTTTTAAGAATTTTTTTTCTGCCAAGATTATCCAGAGAACAATGTTGTGTTTGGGGTAGTTACAAATTGGTATTTTGATCGAAGTTCTACAAACTTTTGCTAAAAGGTTATATCTGTAATGTGATATATGCACTGAACGTCGGCTAATCGCTATACGTCGATTAGTGGGGGTTGTGCATATCTGTGATCTGTAATATTGTTGGATTGTGTATATGAACTCGTTGGATTGTCGCGGATGAATAGCCGAGGGTTGTGAGTTGAGAGTTTTCTTTATCTTTCAATTGATGTAATATGTAAATTGATGTAATATTATTTTATGGCCGCACATCCGGGATGAGGTTGTAGCCGCCATTGTATATTATTTCTTTTACTGTTTTTGCTCCTAGGATAGAGCCAAGGTGGGGTGCACAAACTACCGTGTAATTTGAAGTGCCGAGTGGCCAACTCACGTTGTTGAGGGAGGTTGCTTCACTTCGGGTAGTTGGCGGGTAGTTTGCCGCACCCGTAGGGGGCTATGGTGGGGTTTGGCTATTCATCGCGACCGTGTAATCCGTCTTTCGTTGCTGGTGTTAGTTATATGTATGCCCTAGAGGCCATTACTATACATAGGATGTATATGGTAGTGGATGCTTGGACATATATAGGGAGGACTTTCTTGTTCGACATGATAGTATGCTATCTGGTTGCACTTTACCTTAACGTGTACACTGATTGTCTCTCTGTTACATGTTGGTAAAGCCTTTAGGATGTGTACTTGACTACCTGGACTATGATGCGGATCATACTAGTGGGGACATAGTAGTCCATAAGTACATCCTTCAAGGTCCCTAGTCGTGGGTGTATCGAGACGGGGCATCGATATACCAGAGTAGACTAGCGTATACCTTCTTGACCCATAAAGATGGGCGATGGATGATCCCATATCCATTGGTGTTTGACATCAGAGATGATATACGGGTGCTCAGTGGAGACTGGGTACACTCGACGGACTCGCCGAGAACTCCCAGATGGTATTATACCTTACGTCAGATGGCAGTTCTCTGGTGACACTGGTACAGGTTAGTCTGTAAACCCGAGATCGTCATAGAGTCTTATGTGATTCCCACTGTGCTTTGATTTCCACCTTACCACGTCCAAGAGGGCGTGCAAAACGGTGGTTTTTGGGTATAGTCCTGAATCACATGGAGGCAATGAGCGATAGGAGGGGATTCGTCTCTCCCGGTATAGGGAGTTGATGTTGTGTTGTGTTCGATTGGCTATAACAGGAAATCCCTGGCCAGGGTTGCTGAGATTTACTGGTAAGTGTTACCAGTAGTTTCTCGAACTATTATAGACCGCATATCGACACGACTTATCGAGCTACTGGGGTCTGACGTTTACCACCCCTAGGCGAGATATGCGACATATCAGACGAACAGACCGGACTGTACGGTAAGTGTTACTGGTTGGATTCACAGGAGTGTGAGCGGGCTTGCTCGTTGATCTTCTGATCGCTCAATACCCGGGTGGCCGTTACGTTTAGCAGACTTCTTGCGGCTTGTGGGTGTTTGATATGATCATCACCTGCTGCCGGCGTATTGACGAGTCTTTAGAGTCCTACACAGAGGTTTCCTGGCTCAAGCGAAATGAAATAGGAGCGCATATGTGATATGTGCGGGACCGGGAATAATACCAGTATATGATACTGAATTCTATTCTCGCGATTTGTATCATCGGACGGTTATATAAGATATAGCCGGGTTACCGAATCATGTGTTGATTCGATACTTTGATACACTAGATATTAGTCGGTTATATGCAATATGACCGGATCATTAAATCAAGTGTTGATTTAATGATTTAATGTATAATTATATATTTGATATATTACTTTACATTAACTAGTATTTGTTCACTTAAGATTGATTTTCTCACTTGATGTGCACAAGTTCTATATGTGATATATTTTTGTGCACTAGTTTGTATCATGTTTGATGATACATGCAAACATGGGTGGGTGTGTGACTTACACCTTTGTTTAGTTAATGGTTAGGGTTTTGTTTTCTTTATTTATTTTGTTAAACTAAATGGTGGCTTTTCTTCATCTTTGCTAGAAGTTTCATGTTGCTTCAAGCATATTTGAAAAGTCTTACCATTTTTTGTTTTGTTCTAAAACCTAACCATTGTCTAAACCCTAGTTTACTCTCTACATGAGTTTATCTCACCCATTGTTGCAACATGATGGACATCACTTGAGTTTTCTTTTAAATTAATTCTTATTCCATTCTTTTCTTCTTCTTCTTCTTCTTCTTCATGAAGAAAAGAAAAATTTTCTAGAAAAATTTCAAGTGATGAAATCAAGTGAGAAATCCAAATCCAAAGTGGAACCACTTCTTATTTCTTCATCCTCTACCTTTTGCCATGTTGTATAGGGTGTTTTCTTCACAAGGTTCATGACCAAGTAAAGATGGAGCTTGAGTTTGAGTCGCCTCGACGTAGATCATATTCGGCATCGAAGTCAACGACCTAGCCCGATCATTTCTCCGACGAAACCATCGCTAGAGTCCGGGATTCCGATGATCGCAGCGGAGGGACGTCATCACGGAGCTTTAGAAGTGGAGGACCGGATCTACAAAGGTTGTAATCCCTTTCACTTATTAGCAAAGTTGTTTGCTTGCTTGCTTTTCGCCTAATCTCTAGTTAACGAACTCAATTAGGGTTTTTGGCACATGAAAAATTTTGTTTTTGGCATGGTTGATCAGTTGTAGAACCTCATGGGTATGCCTAGGAACCCTACAGTGATATCAGAGCCTAGCTAGAGCCTTAGGCGATGTGTAGACGATGTTAGAAACCCGATCGAACCACGAAACCCTAAATTTCACCCCTTTCTGTACATTTTCTGAAACTGTGCATTTTTCCTAATTAAAAATATCCAAAAAATTCAGCAGGGTTTTTGAAGGGTTACTGTGCTGCACGTGCGTCTAAGTCGACTATAGCACCGCGGAACCGCGGCATGAGCATGGCTCGTTCGGCGGTTCCGTGGACGTTCGGTCACTTCATCTTTTTCTGTTTGCACAGTAATCTCTCTCTGTAAGTGCTGTATTATCTGGGAATTTTTAATGTTTGCTCAAGAGTTGAGTTTTCTGGGTTGTATTGGGGACTCGATGTTTCGATCGGGAAGTTTAACTTCGTCTGTGTGATTTTCCGGGTATTTTAGAACATGTTAAAAAGTTCGACCGGATATAAATACCCACTTTTTCCCCTGTCGGGAAATTTCCAAGTGTTGGAACTTTCCGTAGTTTAAAGACGTTCTAAGTAGTGTAAGTAACGCGATGGACCCTCTAGAAGACAACAAACCTTAACTCGATTATGTGACCGTCTTGAACTGCCCTTTGAACCTTAGGGTTTGGGGCAGTACGGCGTGCCACATGTGTGGTGTTGGCTTGACCCTTCTACGGCTGGACCGTTGGTACTGTGGCATGAAATGGATGTTTTTAGACTTATTTCATGTGTTGAGCTGTTTCGGGAAAACATGGGTGTTTGATTGTTCGATCGGAAAGTTTAACATTTTCTGTTTATCTGGAATGTGATACAATATTTGGAATCCACAAGTAGTTATGAGATAACTGATTTGAATATTATAAATCTAGCAGTCTAGTCTCACTTGATCGATTGCCACGGAATTTTGATGTGATCAAAAGTCCATCGCAATCACGTAGCGTGCGCGGATACTCGCCGGGTAAACTTAATAGATAGCCACGCCCCATAGCCCCGACTAAGTGACTGTAGGAGAACCCCGTCGCCGAAAGCATCCGTTCGGGTGCTCGCGGCAGCGGTGTTCCGCCTTGGTGCACTTCGTCGACGGTATCGAGGGTGCGGCCGTCTACTAAAGTTTGCGACAAGCATTCGTTCAGGATGTCGGGAATCTTGTTGAATTGCCCGACGCGATTTGAAAAGAGTTTTCGATTTTGAGACTAAAATGCGGGGTTTATAATTGTTAGGCATGCGATGTCTAAGGAATTCATTTGATTAGGCATGCGATGTCTAAAGAGGTTGCGGATTCCAACTGTTGTAGTTTTATACTTTCTTTTCTGCGACTGTAAGTGTAGTATGTGATATCGCCGGTTTCGTTGCTATATGTCAACGACAATTGGGATGGGCATATTTACTTATGTTGATGACATGTGATGTTATGTGTTGCTGGATATGTTATATTGGATCGTCGTGTTTGAATAGCCGGGGGTTTTTATGTGAGATGAGTGTTTTTCCATTTTCATTCATGTAAAAACTTGTATGTAATATTCTTTTATTGGGGCACTTCCAGGTTGCGGAAGATGTCACCGTTGATGTATATTATTTACTTTTCCGCACTAGGATAGACCCAAGGAGGGGAGCACAAGTAACCGGGTTCTACGGTCCAGTGGGAGACCATCTCGAGGAGTCGAGTCCGGGTCTCCTAACCCTAGAATTGGCAGTGTTACTTGCCGCTCTTGTAGGGGTCTAGGGATCTGGGTTTGGCTATTCATCGCGACTGTGGAATCCGTGTTTTATACTGGCTCGTATTGAAAACACGGACGTCCTAGTATATCCAATATTTCATATATGTTTTTTCTGCTGCGATATCTGTGATGTGGTCATTTGATATGTTCAGATAGATATTGTATATAGTATATATGATATATTATATAGACGTTGCTTATGTTTTACACCCGCACTAGCCCTGCCTCGCTCTGCCGTTAGTTACCTAACCTAACGGTGCAGACGGGACATCGAGACGAATGCGGATGGCATAAGCGTACGTTATATTTATCTGTGATGTTTAGGTGGAATTAAATGATGGGACTTCATTAATATGATTAATGAAAGAAAAAGAAACCTAAAAGATGTTGTGGAATCGAATTTTCAAAAACAGGTAGCTACAGTTCTTGCTTTGCATCGCGGTGTTCCTTGTAGAACATCCTGCACCTTATTCGATGAGGAAAGGGCCGAGATCCCTTCACCGGGAGTGACCCCTTTAGCAATAACTGGCAGATGCTACAACCCTCGGTTTGTATTTTGATTACTTCTATAGTTCTTGCTTTGCATAGTGATATATATGATATATCCCGCACCTCATTCGACGAGGAAAGGGCCGACGATCCCTTCACCGGGAGTGGCCCCTTTAGCAAAACTAGAAAAGCCTAAAAAACACTCCATTTCAAAATCATTTGATTCTACAACGATATCAAGTTCATTACGCAATAGGTTTTCAGAAAAACCTGTCGTAGCCCTCCGTCATTTCAGATAAGTCATACTTAGTATTCGTGCTACGTTTGTTGGCCTGCGTCAAGGCGTAGTGTGCGGTAGCTAACTAGTATTTATCTGTTTATGCATATGATGCAGATTGGATTAGGGTAGTCGTGCGACTTTGTTGGCGTGCGTCAAGGGTCGTACGGGTGGGTTTAATTCAATCAAGAAATGTCGGGTTGAACTTGACTAGCGGACTATGGTTTGTTGGCCTGCGTCAAGGTCATAGGACGTTAGGGGTGAAATATTATCGGGAATTTCAAGTGTTGAAATTTGCAATGAGATTGCATACCTTCTATGAGATAGTTGGATCCCGATATCTACTGCGAGTAATTGTTACTCCTGGGAGAGTTCTACACATTATAATTAGCCGATCGAGTAGGTGTCTAGAAAGGTGTTAACGAGGTTACGCCTATGGGAAAACGAGATTTACTTTAATTAGGTCCGTGCGAAAGCACGGGGAACCTCTCTCAAAGTACCGACACTGTCCTGGCTGAAAGATTGGCGAAGTTGTAGGATGTAATTAATCCCGGCTAGTCTTTCCTTTTAGGGTTTGAAGGAAGATTTGATAAAAACAGTGGTAGCCATCCTTATTAGATAAAATAATAACCAATCTGATCTTGCAAGAGCGCACGCAGAGTGTTTTCTTCTCTCTCTCTCCAGGTAGCGACCATATCACGCCTTAATCAAGATAATAATATGGATGTATTGACCGAACCCGCTTGTTATACTGAGCTGGGGAACGTTGGTTGTTCAGTTGATAAAACAGCACATTTGTGTAAGTGCACGGTGGCGCCCCGGCCGACAACCCGACGGCCAAATGCGGAAGCGGTAAAAAACTTTAATTTTGCGGACTTAGCAAACCGGCACCACCGCGCACTAAACCCCGGATCGGGCCATTAAACTAGATCTAGCTAACAACAATACGGGTTAGAGATATACCGAGTGATCCGAGTCCTCCGGTCTTCTCGTCGTCGTCCCGATCTCTCGCGGAATGTCCGGTCTCCATCTCCTCGCCGGAAGGGCACCACGTCGCCTGCATCTTTTACGGGCTCCCGCCTCTTGACCGAGGCAACTCGGGCGCGAAGTTGGCTGGCCGACGCGTCCAAGATTTGCTGTAGAATGGTGTAGAATAGTTGTCTCTTTGGGGTTTATGAGGTTGCCATGTTGGAGGAATTTTGCACAAAGAATTTCATGGATGCTTGATGGAGAAATTGAGCATGCAAAGGAAATGAAAATGGAGCATCCATCAAGGAATGAGCTCGGCCAAGTCTTTTGCTCACTGCAAAAAGGAATCAAGCAAGCTCTCTTTCTAATTGGATGTGTGTAGGAATTAAAACCAAAGGAAATTAAATTCCTTCACAGCACATACACCAGGGAGGGGGCCCACGAAAATACAAGAAAAGAAATTTCCATGAAGGGAATTATTTTCACACATATTAACCCCCCTTCACTACAAGAACAGTGGCCGGCCCAAACTCTTTCACAAATTCATAACCAAAACCCATACTCTATCATGTCTTAATTAATGCATCATGGAGCAAAGATGCTATCATATCAAAACTTATGCAATAAACCTCTCCACAAAGTGTTATTTGCACAATTGCAAATAACCCCCTCCAACGAAAAGTCCGGCCGTGAAGGAACAATGAAAAACCGGCCGGAGCGGAATGCAAACTGGCAACTCCAGAAAACTGGTCCCGTAATAAATTACAGGAAAACCCCGATACTGTGCATACACACCCGCATTTGTATTCCCACTGAACACAAATACAAAGAGACAAAACTACACTATCAAATACTAAGATCCGGCTTAAGCCAAAGCCGGCTAGTAAAAACCGTCCGATCACGATCCGTGCAATACCGCACGTATCTGATCGAACCCTGCCATATCTCCATACGGCCTCTACAGCGTTTTGCCCGAAAGCTGAGTAACTGAAATGTGTGGTGGACTCTAAAGACTCGTCAATACTATGGCTGCGGATTTAACCACTAGCACGTCAGAGGTATAAGCCAATACATGACGGGCCACCAGCTATTGACCAAAAGGGACGTCGATGAGCGAACTCATCCTGACACCCTACTGAGCCTGTCAGTGACAATATCCGTACAGTCCGGTCCGTTCGTCTATGAGCATCGCATGTCGGGCCTAGGGGGTGGGTAAAAGTCAGACCCCCAAAAGCGGTACAAGTCGTGTCGGAGTGTAGCCCAGAACACCCTGAGATACTACCGGAATACCTACCAGTAAATCTCCTGCCTTGGCCAAGGACTTCGTGTAATGGCTCTCCTAGACACAGCGCGACCTCACCCCCAATACCGGGAGAGACGAACCCCTGAAGATACGCTCACTGCCTCCATGTGGCTCGGGACTGTACCCAACTAAAACCCGTTTGCACGACTCCTTTGAGCCGTGGTAGGGTAGTAATCAAAGTACAGTGGGAACTCACACGAGACAAATGACGATCCCCAGGTCGATGAACTAACCTGCACACATGTCACCAGGGAACTGCCATCTGACGTCTGGTATATGACCAACTAGCATGTTCCCGGCGAGTCCAGTCCGGTGTACTCATAACCCAATGAGCACCTGTATACATCTTAGGTGATCCAACTGACACCAGTGGCTTGTGAGACCGGCCACCGCCCCTCGTTGGGGTCTCGACTGTATACACTAGTCTACTCTGGAGAATCGATGCCCTGTCTCGAAACTCCTACGACTAGGGACCTTTTAAGGATGTGCTTATAGACTCCAGCTCTCACTTATATGATCGCCCTCATACTGCTGGCAGTCAAGCAAGAATCCTAGGGCTCTATCAACGTGCAATAGCGACCTGTCAGGTCACCTAAAGCAGTACACGATGATAAAGGTAAACCAGATAGCATACTATCATCTCGAGTAAGACTGTCATACCGGGATAGGTCCTCTCTCAATCATTGCAATCACGTGCCTGTGATCCAATAATTGACTCTGAGGGCACTATCTCCAACAATTTGTTATTACATTTTTCCTACCAATTTCATATTGAAAAGGACTTTATTATAATATATCATACATATGAGGGTTTATGTGTAAAAACACCATTTTCCATGTGTTAATATATTTTAATTAGCATTTGGTAGGAAAATATATGCAAATAAATCTATTGACCAAATCCTAGTAGAACTAAGTCTACTAAATATTATTTGAGATTATTGTGCAGAATTTTCCAAGTTGTTGTGCAGAATTTATCAAAGAAATCAAGTTGCTGAAGAAGACTTGCCTAATTAAGAATCAAAACTTGGAGACCAAGTCTGGAAGCAACCGAAAGAAGATTTCTGAATTCTGAAGGTGCCTAGGATTGCCACATGTCATAAGAAGCAAGCCCAAGAAATTTCATCAAGAGATCTCTACCTTTGGCCGCGGAACCGCGGCCAAACCCCTCTGTTGGCCGCGGATCCGCGGCAGTCTAGAAGGATCTTTTGCTAAAACTTTGGGGTATGAATCTCTACTGAATTTTACCAAGTTTTCAACCAAAAGATTCTGACTTTGCACTATAAAAGGGCACCGAGAGCCTCTTGGAAATGATATCAAGCCAAAGAGATCACGAAGCCCCAGACGCTCACGCATCCAGGCTGATCATCAACTGTTCGTCTACCTCCTTAGGAAAGATCGAGAAGCAACTAGTTTGTAATCATTTTCTATGGAATAAAAATGTAGATTGTTCAAGTTGATTAATAAAGGTAGTTATTTTATTTAATTCTTTTTGCATTTTACATTATGTTTCCACTCTTTGTCTTTTCATCTTCTTCTCCCAACATGCGTGAGTAATTCTCCGCTTGTTAGGGTTCGTAGGATTAGGGTAGGCTAATGGATGATGAAAATAACTAAACCCTTTTTAAGTCCTATAAAGTTTAGGAACTTTATCAAAAGAATCATTAACATCCTAATCGGGCGCGCTAGCAATTCTTTGCTAGTTCCGACCGCGATTAGAGATTAGATTAATAATTGTTTTGGTAAAGGCTAGATATGAACGGAGTTCCGTGTCGAGATAAGGGTTAAGAGTGGGATTCCTTTTCCCTCCAGAAACCCTAATCTATACGCATCACCGTCGTTCTAGTTTGAAATCTATTAATGGATAAAAAGGGTAATTTTTAATTAATCGTCCATAACTACTAAATCCTAACGAACCCTACAAGCCCTCTTATTATATTATCTACATCTCTAAAATAATCTAGATCTATATTTTACATTCTTGTTTAACGTAGATCTAGAAACCATTCTATAAAAATTCTTTATCCCTCCTCTCTTTTTCAACACATCTAAAGTAAGAGTAAAAGATTCAACGTTTCCCTGAGGACGACCCGTACTCATCTCGGTCTAGCTACGCGCGACACCGTTATTGATTGCGGTTAACTACAAACACACTCTTTTCCTATCAATCAAATGGCGCCGTTGCCGGGAAACCGTGCGTAATTTTTTATTCTTGCTATTTGTGTTGAATTCTTAGACTATTCATATCATTATTAAAACAAAACTGCAAATTGCATATTTAACGATTTGTGTGTGAATTTTGCGAGGGAATCTGGAGTCACGGACTTGAGGAAACAGGAGATCAGGGTTTTACACTTCTCTGGTATCTTTTTCAACTCCTTCTCTCTCCTCTCAAATCCAATAAAATCTATCTTCTGCAGGATTCTTTGCAAAATTGCGCCGCTCAAAAATCTTTTTGCAAAAGTTTTGTGATTGGTTTTGTTTTGCATATTTAATATGGACTTTAAGGGGCAAAGACCAAATCAAGATTAGGTGGGGATTTCATCACCCTTCCTAAGCCCCACAAATCACAAACTGAGCATATAGATCAACCCTTCATTAATTTAAAAAATATCTAGACCATACTCTAAGGACTGTCGCGCTCAATAAGGACAGAGGAAGGTCGTGGGTAATCTATCGTTTATCCGCAATACTTTTGTAGTGCCTAGGAAAGTGTGTCGAAGGCTAGTGGTTTTTAATTAGGCCCACTACCGTGGTTCCTTCCCACTTACCTCGCACTTACCTGGCTACAAGGGTAGTACGGAGGCGGTAGAGGATTGATCCTGCGGCTTGTCCTTTGGAAGTCTAGGAGCGGTCTAGAGACTGGACCTAGGTGACTTAGTTCTAGGGTTGCTTGTGCATCTTAGGGTGATTTGTCTTGAGTCCCACTTTTTCAAAACAAGCCAATTTTAAATCATACACACGCTGCCACTTGCACTAAACCCGCTTAGTGCATGCTCGGCTGGACACGGGATCCAAGTGCCCATCTTGTCCGCGTTCCTGCTATCGACGCCGATGTCGGTACTTCTTCATCTTCTTTTCCCCCACCACACACCACATCGACCGAGATGGACGGCACTCCATCAAATTATAACACCACGCTGCCACCGCCCGAAGGTACGCAGAATCCACCGCGCATTTCTCTCCAAGAGAGATGCTATCCTATCCGTGGTCCTCTTCTCACTTATCTATCTCTTCCACCACCTAACGGGGATAATTTCAAGATTAAACCCCACTACATCAATCTGCTGCCCAAATTTCACGGGCTTGAGTCAGAAGACGCGTACGTTTTCATCACCAAATTCGAAAACGTAGCACAATGATGGGTACTTCACAATTGACTTTAGATGCTATGCGCTTACGTCTTCTCCCATTCACACTGTGCGACTTGACAGAAAAATGGCTTTATAATACTGCCGCACACTCTATCACTAATTGGGATGAATTTATCATAGCATTTCTTAAGAAGTTTTACCCAAACCATAAGACTGCCCATATTAGTGTTGGAGATAGTGCCCTCAGAGTCAATTATTAGGTCACAGGTACGTGATTGTAATGATTGAGGGAGGACCTATCCCGGTAGGACAGTCTTACTCGAGATGATAGTATGCTATCTGGTTTACCTTTATTATCGTGTACTGTTTTAGGTGACCTGACACGTCGCTATTACACGTTGATAGAGCCCCTAGGATTCTTGCTTGACCATTAGCAGTATGAGGGCGATCATATAAGTGGGAGCTGGGGGTCTATAAGCTTATCCTTAAAAGGTCCCTAGTCGTGGGAGTTTCGAGACTGGGCATCGATACTCCATTAGTAAACTAGTGTATGCAGTCGAGACCCCGACGAGGGGCGGTGGCCGGTCTCACAAGCCACTGGTGTCAGTTGGATCACCTAAGATGTATACAGGTGCTCATTGGGTTATGAGTACACCGGACAGGACTCGCCGGGAACATGCTAGTTGGTCATATACCAGACGTCAGATGGCAGTTCCCTGGTGACATGTATGCAGGTTAGTTCATCGACCTGGGGATCGTCATTTGTCTCGTGTGAGTTCCCACTGTACTTTGATTACTACCCTACCACGGCTCAAAGGAGTCGTGCAAACAGGTTTTAGTTGGGTACAGTCCCGAGCCACATGGAGGCAGTGAGCGTATCTTCAGGGGTTCGTCTCTCCCGGTATTGGGGGTGAGGTCGTGCTGTGTCTAGGAGAGCCATTACACAAAGTCCTTGGCCAAGGCAAGGAGATTTACTGGTAGGTATTCCAGTAGTATCTCAGGGTGTTCTGGGCTACACTCCGACACGACTTGTACCGCTTTTGGGGGTCTGACTTTTACCAACCCCCTAGGCCCGCCATGCGATACTCATAGACGAACGGACCGGACTGTACGGATATTGTCACTGACAGGCTCAGTAGGGTGTCAGGCTGAGTTCGCTCACAGACGTCCCTTTTGGTCAATACCTGGTAGCCCGTTATGTATTGGCTTATACCTCTAACGTGCTAGTGGTTAAATCCACAACCAAGGTGTTGACGAGTCTTTAGAGTCCCCCACATTTCAGTTACTCAGCTTTCGGGCGAAAGGTTGTAGAGGCCGTATGGAGATATGGCAAGGTCCGATCAGATACGTGCGGTATTGCACGGATCAGGATCGGGCAGTCTGTACTATAGGCCGTATGGATATATGGCAGGGTTCGATCAGATACGTGCGGTATTGCACGGATCAGGATCGAACAGATATTACTAGCCGGCTTTGGTTTAAGCCGGATCCTAGTATAGTACAGTGTAGATTTTGTCTCACTGCATTTGTATTTCGGTCGAAATACAGATGCGGGTGTGTATGCACAGTATCGGGGTTTTCCTGTAATTTATTACGGGACCAGTTTTCTGGAGTTGCCAGTTTGCTTTCCGTTTCGGCCAATTTCCATTGTTCCGTTCATTGGCCGAAGATTGGTGGAGAAGGGCTTATTTGCATTGTTGCAAATAAGTATTTGTGGAAGGGGGTATTTGCTTATTGTTGTATCATGATAGTCTCTCATTGACCTTGACTTCTAGCTATCATGATGGCTTGACTTTGTTGAGTTGATGTTGTTGATGGAGTGTGGATTTCCTTGTGATCATTTGTTTTTCTTTCATCATCACTCACTTTCCACCCACCCCCTTGTCTTTGCACTCTCTCTCCAATCACACCAAAGGGGGGGGCCGGCCATTCCTAGGAGGAGCATGAGAATTGATTCTTTTTGGTGTGGCATTTTTGGTTCATATTGTGCTAAGAAAAGAGCTCTCTAGTTGATCTCCAAAATCCTTTCTTTCCTCCACCAAAAATGGCACCTCCACTACCCCAAAATTGAGACACAAGTTCTACACCATATTCTACAGCGAACCTTGGGCACGTCGAGTAGCCGGCTTCGTGCCCGAGTTGCCTCGGCATTGAGGTGGGAGCCCGTAAACAAAGTAGGCGATGTGGTGCACTTCCGGCGACGAGGAGGAGACGGGACTTTTCCGCAGGAGATCGGGACCATGACGAGAAGACCGGAGGACTTGGATCGTCGGTATATCTCTATTCCCTTCTTGTAGTTTGCTAGGACTAGTTAATGGTTCGATCCGGGTTATAGTGCGCGGTGGTGCCGGTTTGCTAAGTCCGCAAAAATTTAAGTTATTCACCGCTTCCGCATTTGGCCGTCGGATTGACGGCCGGGGCGCCGCCGTGCACTTACAGTGGTATCAGAGCCTCGCCATTAACATAGTCTAGCTTGGTGTAATGTGTTTTTCTGTTTCGATCGATCGAATGTTCACAAACTGCATTTTAGTTCGCATCAGTTTCTGTTGAAAATTTTTGGTCTCGAAAAATTTTTCAGGTTGTAAAATATTGATGTACTGGAAAATCTAAGAGCTCTGTAAAAATTCGACGAAGTAACTCCACAGTGGGAGCACGGAACCGCCGCGAAAACCCCCTTCCCGCCGCCCTTCCGCCGCACACTGTGGAGATCACTTCACCATTTTTTTTCAGAGGCCTTCTGGGCTTAAAATATGGGTTTTGGAATATTAAAATTGGGCCCAGGTTTTCTGTGAGTGCTACAGTTTTGATTGGGGGCCCACTTGTTAAATTTTTGATCGATCGGATATTTTAAACACATTTTTCACAGTATTTACATTATATCTGCGACCGTGAATGTCACTCGATCGGTAAATCCTGTCTAACTGCTATAGCCCGGTTAGACGGATTTGCGAACGTGACTTTCACGTTGATGTTCTATGTATTTGCTGTGTTGTTGCGGATCGGTCGTAGGGATAGCCTGGATGCAATGCTAGTACAGTGTGCTGTTGTATTATGTACATTTGATATTGCGGGGCGAGCGTCCGACATGTGGACTGCCGTCACTGCCTGTTTGTATTATTATTTTGGGGCACGACCTGGTTGCGGTCGATGTACCCGTTGTATGTATATTTTACTTTCTGTACTAGGATTGCCCCGCGGAGGGGTGCACGGATAGCCGGGTTCTGGAGGGCAACAAGCCCGCATCTCATGGCATTGAGACGGAGGGGGCTTCACTCTAGGATTGGCGGGCTATTCGCCGCACTCGTAGGGGGTACAGGTTGACCCAGGAGGGGTGCCCAAGTTACCGGATTCCGTGAAGTGCTGGGTGGTCCATTCACGGCGCTGAAGGGGGCTGCCTCGCTTCAGGTTTTGGCGGGTAACTTGCCGCGCCCGTAGGGGTCTAGGATTTCATTGCACAGGCTATCCACACGACTAGGGGAACGTCGGGTTTCAGCGGCTCTGTGAAACCCGGGGATCCCAGATATCTGTATTGTTTCTGTGATGCTGTTCATTCTCTGTGATGTTGCATTTTATTCATGCCTTGAGCGAATATAATATATTGGTATATATATTAGTAGATGTTGTATATGTTTTGCATCCGCGCTAGTCCAGTCCCCGCTCTGTCGTTAGTAAGCTAACCTAACGGGTAATGACGGGACCCAGTGGCGAATGCGGATGGCATATACGCACATCAGTATATTTTCGTTCTTTTTGGTGTGATCAATTGATGGGACTGCATTGATTCGGATCAATGCAAGTTAAAAACAAACCTAATCTGATGTTGTTGGAACACTTTTCAAAAAGCTGTTATTGCAAGGACGTTCACTTTTGTTTTGCATCGCGGTATTCATTTAGAATATCCTGCTCCTCAGTCGACGAGGCAAGGGCCGAGATCCCTTCACCGGGAGTGACCCCTTGGACAGAAGTTTGCGTCAGGGCATTAACTTCACTATAGCCGATTACTTTTGCTTTGCATCGCGGTATTCATTTGGAATATCCTGCACCCCATTCTACGGGGAAAGAGCCGAGATCCCTTCACCGGGAGTGACCTCTTTAGCAACGGTTTTCGTCACTATATTTTTAAAAAGCTATCCGTTCCTTCAACGATATCAAGTTCATTACGTTAAAGGTTTTCGCCAGAAACCATTCGTAGCCCTCCGTCGTTTCATATGGATAGTCAATAGTATTCAAGCTGTGTTTGTTGGCCAAAGTCAAGGCACAGTGTTTGGTAGCTGTTGGTTATTCATATGCAGCATAGATAGATGCGTTGGTTTGGAACAGTCGTACTGCCTTGTTGGCCAAAGTCAAGGGTATGTACGGGAGGATTCAAAACAACCTGGAGAATGACGGGTAGAACTTGACATGTGACTTATGATTTGTTGGCCAAAGTCAAGGTCATAAGAGCATGGGGCAGAAATCTCATCGGGAGTTTCAAAAGAACTGAAACTTGCCAGATATGCGCATACCTTCTGGAGTGTGTTGACGTGAGCGGATTCCGTCACGTTATCATGCGATGATAGTTGGATCCCGATTCCCACTGATGAGTTAGTTTACTCCTCGGGTGACCCCGACTAATTCTTCTTTCAGGTTTGGAGGAGAATTTGAGGTACAGTGGGAGGTTTCCAGATTAGATAAATTGGTAACCATTCTGATCTAGGTTAGAGTGCACGCTGAGTGTTTCTTTTCTCTCTCTCTTTGGCAGTGACCATTGACCTGACCCTAAGACTATGACTCAGTGACCAAGTTGACCGAACCTTCTTAACACCGGCTTTTGGATTGTCAGAGTTGCAGACCTCATTGCCACTCCTACTTTTACCCTTTTCTCCAGGACACCCCGTTTTACTACGAACGTCCACTTCCATTGGACAAAACCATCGTATGGTTAGATACGAACTCGAAAGAATTTATTCGAGGATGGTTTCCGGTTCTGGAGAAAACGGATAGGATTATTCAGTTGTCTTTTCCTTTTACCCTCTCTCAGGTTACGAGTACTCCTTGGTTTAGGGGTAGTACACCTATTACGCAAATTGGATTGTCTTCTTCCAAACCTTAGGCTGGTGCCGACCGGTAGGGAATGAAGAAAACCAATTAGCATAACGATGGTGTGCAGAAGGTATTAAGTTCAGACAAAGCAAGGGATTAGTAAGAGGGCAAAGTAAATTGCAACAGATATTCACGACCAAACCAAATATTTCGTTACCACTCCCACATCACCTTTGTATTTCTCCAGGACACTCCGTATCACTACGAAGATCCACAGTTTATTTGGATACTCCATCGTATGGTTATATACGAACTCGAATGGAACTGGTTCCAGTTCGGGGATGGATTCTGGTTCAGGAGAAATAGGAATTAAGTTCATTCGGTTGTCTTTTATCCTCACCTTCTCTCGCATTGCGAGTGTTCCTAGGATTAGGACAGTACACCCATTATGCTTATTGGATAGTCTTCTTCCAAACCATAGGCTGGTGCCGAACGGTAGGGAAGGAAGAAAACCATTTGGCCTAAAAGGGTGTGCAGAAGGTAAAGACTAAAGACATATGAAGGGATTTGGAGAGGTGGCAAAGAACTATACGGTTACAGTCGTGAATCTGGAAGAGGCATTACTAGGAATACCAGGATACCCCATCGAAACATTTCAATGTTTCAGTTTCACTGTGTACTGTTAATAGAAAACTGATTTCCCGATTAGATACTTACTCCAGGGTATGTATTTACCAGATACGATTCTCACATCTGTATGGTTTTACAGATGATGAGTGGGAGTAAGTTATTGGGAATTGGGTGATTATCCTCATTATATCGGGATTCGTTGTAATCGGTGATATTTGAGGAAATCACCTGGGCTGTTTGCCGGTTGGCAAATATTTGGTTTTCAATATCCGCAGTTATGCACCAATTTCAAATTGATATATCTGTACGTCTATTTTCATAGAGTGAGATGTACCTTTTTGAAATTATGTCTATGACATTTACCTATATCAGTGGATGGTTAGGTAAGGAGCATTAAACAGCGGTGTAATTCTTCTTAACCATAAGTACAGTTTTCAACCTACGACACACAGTGAATGAGTTATCAGACTCAAGGGACTTGTACAGAGTATTGTATGTTGTCCAGGGTCCATCAGGACAGAGGGGTTGGTCCTCATACTATATTCTGTTTACTTTTAACTTCTCTAGTTCTTAGACATGTGTTTCGTAGAAACACAGGGTCTAAGTTTTGAGGAGTTATAGGTATTTGAATAGAGTAGAGAACCAAGTGTAGCAAGTATCGGGATTCTTCAAGGTGATCGAAGATGTAGATACTTGTGTATGGTATTCAGTTGATAAAGAGATCTTGCTTCTCTTTCAGGTTACTCATAATTGGAAGTATTCCTAAGTTGAGTAACGCTGATCGGCCTCCTTCTATTTAGTTGACATGCACTGGAGACAGCTGCATGATTTGAATCTGGTTCAATTAAATCAGTGCCTCTGTTTCTATATTGGATATAGAACAGTTCATATCTTAACATTGTTAAGGTACGGGGAGTTATCCGGCTTATGATTAAAACCAGACTCTGGATAACTCAAGGCACGTTTCTGTAATGGCTGTTTGTGGGTTGACCCAGGCTATGACGAGGGTTGACTTTCTACCATCTGGATGAACAATAGCAATATTGTTCTAGACTCGCCACAGTTTTAATAAAAATGGATTTTTTCAGAAAAACAGTAGTGGGAGTATGGTAGAACTGGAAGTGATTCCAGAACCACAAACGATTACTGAAGATTTGATAAGGAACCTAAAGATTCAATCTGGATTGACATTCCATTGGCCACTCCGCAGATAAGGTGGGTAACTTCAGGCACCCGAGAGGTACTCCTGTAGCCTCAAGGACGGTGACAGGGAAGTTCTTGTTTACCCACAATTGCCATTGCTGTTGTTCCAGGTTACGAGACCCGGCGGGAGGATGAGTATAGCGTCGTTCTAAACCAGTTTTAGAAGTGTACGTCTATATGACTCTGCCAGAGGGTTGTCGTAGTCAGTGGGAGCAGCGGAAGCATTGGTGTACAGGTTGCTTATGTCTATTTATAGACTAGAGCAGATGTAGCGGAGATAGATCATCTGTTTTTGACGTGACAGTCATGGGTTTGACTTCATCAGAATAGGGGATGGATCTGTTGAGAAGGTAGTAGGGTGTGATGTCCTGGTATTTGGATGACATGCACAAAGTAGGAAAGGAAACTCCTATACTACGATCGGTTATACTTTGGTCGTCACACAGTGGTTTCTCCACAAAGGAAATGGATTTTATATCAGACATACTGGTTACTAGATCTATGGTCTTAGATCTAGATTTGGGTGGTTTCCCAATCAGGGTACTTGACAGCGTTCTAAGAGTATTTAGGATGGACGACTCCTGGCACGGTAGTATACCTGCAGGTAATGGAGTCACCCTCTCCAAAGGTGTCTTACAGACTAAAGGGGAGAGGGACGGGCATGATTGGCAGATCACTTGCTCAGGCAATTGAGTCAATCGTGAGATGTCAAGTACCACACCAGATGTTGTTCTTGCACTAGATGCAATAAGTTGACATTAATCCAATCGTGGAGAAACAGTCGGAAGCAGTTTTAGAACATAAGTGGATGTTCTAGGGAGATGATAACGACAGCCTCATTCAGGAGACAGTTATCATTCCTGGCTTCCAAGGTGACATGGACGACAAGGAGGTTGTCAGAGTTATAGTTTTCCTTCTGATGAGGGGCAGTATTTTGGACAGGTGGTCCAAGGCAATACTGAGGGAGGCATGGAGCGCAGGATACTGATTAAGTTCAGTTGACGATACAGT
Organism: Agapanthus africanus; assembly: GCA_030015575.1. Lineage (NCBI taxonomy): Eukaryota > Viridiplantae > Streptophyta > Magnoliopsida > Asparagales > Amaryllidaceae > Agapanthus > Agapanthus africanus. Next base: position 273,411,675 of record CM057348.1, read on the forward strand.
CTAAGAAGTTTGGATTTGGAGTTCATTTATGAGCTAGGTCCCATCAGACATCCAGACATATTCTGAGACAGGTATTGCTCTTTTCGGGAGATGGTTTTCTCCGCGAACTTGAGATATAGAGAGACATAGAAAGAAACAACTAAGCGGATCCACTCACTGAGGCTATTCCTCGAACGCAATAGTTCCGCAAACGAGCTTTGTGAGACTGACTAGTAGAGGAGTTGGATGTTCGGTATCACACGGGCTGTGAGTATGCGACATCGCAATAATTAGCCTTGAGTGCAAGTGGGAGATTCTTGGAGATAGTGCCCTCAGAGTCAATTATTAGGTCACAGGTACGTGATTGTAATGATTGAGGGAGGACCTATCCCGGTAGGACAGTCTTACTCGAGATGATAGTATGCTATCTGGTTTACCTTTATCATCGTGTACTGTTTTAGGTGACCTGACACGTCGCTATTACACGTTGATAGAGCCCCTAGGATTCTTGCTTGACCACCAGCAGTATGAGGGCGATCATATAAGTGGGAGCTGGGGGTCTATAAGCTTATCCTTAAAAGGTCCCTAGTCGTGGGAGTTTCGAGACTGGGCATCGATACTCCATTAGTAGACTAGTGTATGCAGTCGAGACCCCGACGAGGGGCGGTGGCCGGTCTCACAAGCCACTGGTGTCAGTTGGATCACCTAAGATGTATACAGGTGCTCATTGGGTTATGAGTACACCGGACAGGACTCGCCGGGAACATGCTAGTTGGTCATATACCAGACGTCAGATGGCAGTTCCCTGGTGACATGTGTGCAGGTTAGTTCATCGACCTGGGGATCATCATTTGTCTCGTGTGAGTTCCCACTGTACTTTGATTACTACCCTACCACGGCTCAAAGGAGTCGTGCAAACAGGTTTTAGTTGGGTACAGTCCCGAGCCACATGGAGGCAGTGAGCGTATCTTCAGGGGTTCGTCTCTCCCGGTATTGGGGGTGAGGTCGTGCTGTGTCTAGGAGAGCCATTACACAAAGTCCTTGGCCAAGGCAAGGAGATTTACTGGTAGGTATTCCAGTAGTATCTCAGGGTGTTCTGGGCTACACTCCGACACGACTTGTACCGCTTTTGGGGGTCTGACTTTTACCAACCCCCTAGGCCCGCCATGCGATACTCATAGACGAACGGACCGGACTGTACGGATATTGTCACTGACAGGCTCAGTAGGGTGTCAGGCTGAGTTCGCTCACAGACGTCCCTTTTGGTCAATACCTGGTAGCCCGTTATGTATTGGCTTATACCTCTAACGTGCTAGTGGTTAAATCCACAACCAAGGTGTTGACGAGTCTTTAGAGTCCCCCACATTTCAGTTACTCAGCTTTCGGGCGAAAGGTTGTAGAGGCCGTATGGAGATATGGCAAGGTCCGATCAGATACGTGCGGTATTGCACGGATCAGGATCGGACAGTCTGTACTATAGGCCGTATGGATATATGGCAGGGTTCGATCAGATACGTGCGGTATTGCACGGATCAGGATCGAACAGATATTACTAGCCGGCTTTGGTTTAAGCCGGATCCTAGTATAGTACAGTGTAGATTTTGTCTCACTGCATTTGTATTTCGGTCGAAATACAGATGCGGGTGTGTATGCACAGTATCGGGGTTTTCCTGTAATTTATTACGGGACCAGTTTTCTGGAGTTGCCAGTTTGCTTTCCGTTTCGGCCAATTTCCATTGTTCCGTTCATTGGCCGAAGATTGGTGGAGAAGGGCTTATTTGCATTGTTGCAAATAAGTATTTGTGGAAGGGGGTATTTGCTTATTGTTGTATCATGATAGTCTCTCATTGACCTTGACTTCTAGCTATCATGATGGCTTGACTTTGTTGAGTTGATGTTGTTGATGGAGTGTGGATTTCCTTGTGATCATTTGTTTTTCTTTCATCATCACTCACTTTCCACCCACCCCCTTGTCTTTGCACTCTCTCTCCAATCACACCAAAGGGGGGGCCGGCCATTCCTAGGAGGAGCATGAGAATTGATTCTTTTTGGTGTGGCATTTTTGGTTCATATTGTGCTAAGAAAAGAGCTCTCTAGTTGATCTCCAAAATCCTTTCTTTCCTCCACCAAAAATGGCACCTCCACTACCCCAAAATTGAGACACAAGTTCTACACCATATTCTACAGCGAACCTTGGGCACGTCGAGTAGCCGGCTTCGTGCCCGAGTTGCCTCGGCATTGAGGTGGGAGCCCGTAAACAAAGTAGGCGATGTGGTGCACTTCCGGCGACGAGGAGGAGACGGGACTTTTCCGCAGGAGATCGGGACCATGACGAGAAGACCGGAGGACTTGGATCGTCGGTATATCTCTATTCCCTTCTTGTAGTTTGCTAGGACTAGTTAATGGTTCGATCCGGGTTATAGTGCGCGGTGGTGCCGGTATGCTAAGTCCGCAAAAATTTAAGTTATTCACCGCTTCCGCATTTGGCCGTCGGATTGACGGCCGGGGCGCCGCCGTGCACTTACAATTAGGAGCGAGATCAACCAGTTCACCCAGCTTCCCAATGAACCATTTTGGAAGTGCTTTGAACGTTTCAAAGATCTGCTTGTCCAATGCCCCCATCACGGAATACAAAGATGGGATTTATGTCGGATTATATATGAGGGCATTAATCCTGCGACAAATCAGATGCTTGAAACAATGTGTCCATGCAATTTCATGTCTAAAGATGACGGTGATGTTAGTTATATGTATGCCCTAGAGGCCATTACTGTACATTGGATGTATATTGTAGTGGATGCTGGGACATATATAGAGAGGACTTTCTTGCTCGACATGATAGTATGCTATCTGGTTGCTCTTTACCTTAACGTGTACACTGTTTGTCTCTCTGTTACATGTTGGTAAAGCCCTTAGGATGTGTACTTGACTATCTGGACTATGATGCGGATCATACTAGTGGGGACATGGTAGTCCATAAGTACATCCTTCAAAGTCCCTAGTCGTGGGTGTATCGAGACGGGGCATCGATATACCAGAGTAGACTAGCGTATACCTTCTCGACCCATACAGATGGGCGATGGATGATCCCATATCCATTGGTGTTTGACATCGGAGATGATATACGGGTGCTCAGTGGAGACTGGGTACACTGGACGGACTTGCCGAGAACTCCCAGATGGTATTATACCTTACATCAGATGGCAGTTCTCTGGTGACACTGGTACAGAGTAGTCTGTTGACCCGAGATCATCATAGAGTCTTGTGTGGTTCCCACTGTGCTTTGATTTCCATCTTACCACGTCCAAGAGGGCGTGCAAAACGGTGGTTTTTGGGTACAGTCCCGAATCACATGGAGGCAATGAGCGATAGGAGGGGATTCGTCTCTCCCGGTATAGGGAGTTGATGTTGCGCTGTGTTCGATTGGCTATAACCGGAAATCCCTGGCCAGGGTTGCTGAGATTTACTGGTAAGTGTTACCAGTTGTATCTCGAATTGTTATAGACCTCATATCTGAAAGGTTCCTAGGCACCCTATAGAGGTCTCACAAGGCATCAACCATGCCAATTTACAAAAATTATGGTGCCGAGAAACCCTTATACGGATCGTCGGCTAGAATTCTAGGCGAAACAGAAATCTAGTTGATATTTTAACTAAAGGAGAAAGGCTACAACCTTTGTAGATCCAGTTCTCCACTTCCTTAGCTTCACGTAGGTGTCCTCTCGCTGTCCATCTCGAATCCTAGACTCATTCGTCGGCTTCATCGAGAAAACGAGCGGGCAATGTCGTCGGCTTCGTGCCGAAGATGATCTACGTCGAGGTTGCACAAGTTCAAGTTCCAACTTCACCAAGTTGTGAAACTTGTGAAGAAAACACCCAAAAAAACTTGGCAAGAGGTAGAGGGTGAAGAAATAGGAGGTGGGTTCACTTTAGAATTGGATTTCTCACTTTGGAACTCAAGATGCCATTGATGGCATCAAGCTTTCTCTCTTGAAGATGAAGAAGAAGATGTAGCTAGAATTATGATAAGTGTCTTTAAAATGAATAATAATTCAATACTTATCATAAGCTAACTAAGGTTAAGTGTAGAGAATAGACCATGGTTACTTGGATGGGTTAGGGTTAAGCATGATGACAAGAATGGTTACAAAAGTCAAAGCTTCATGAAGCTTCAACTTAAAACAAAGAAAGCCACCATTCTCATCATAATCCTTTTCAAATAAATAAATAAATAAATAAATGAAAATTCAAAACCCTAATCAACACTTAACCATGGTTTAATTCTTTATACTTAACAACAAGATCAAGTATCATCAAACATGATACAAATATGTGCACAAAAGTATATCGCATATACTTCTTGCACATCAAGTGAGAAAATCCATATAAAGTGAACCAATACTAGTTAATGCAATGTAGTATATCAAATATATAATTATACATTAAATCATTAAATCAACACTTGATTTAATGATCCGGTCATATCGCATATAACCGACTAGTATCCAATGTATCGGCTTATCGAATGAATGATTCGATAACTAGGTCATATCGAATATAACCAATCGAAACATTTATCGCGAGAATGAAATGCGGTATCACATACACGCATTATTCTCGGTCCCGCACATATCTCATATGCGCTCTTATTTCGTTTCGCTTGAGCCAGGAAACCTCTGTGTAGGACTCTAAAGACTCGTCAATACGCCGGTAGCAGATGATGATCATATCAAGAACCTACAAGCCGCAAGCGGTCTGCTAAACGTAACGGACATCCGGGTATTGAGCGATCAGAAGATCGACGAGCTAGCCCGCTCACACTCCTGTGAATCCAACCAGTAACACATACCGTACAGTCCGGTCTATTCGTCTGATACGTCGCATATCAAGTCTAGGGGTGGTAAACGTCAGACCCCAATAACCGATAAGTCGTGCCGATGTGTGGCTCATAACGGGTCGAGAGACTACTGGTAACACTTACCAGCAAATCTTTGATCAGCCCTGGCCAGGGACTTCCCTGTTACGGCCAATCGAGCACAGCGCAACATCAACCCCCAATACCGGGAGAGACGAAACCCCTCCTATCGCTCATTGCCTCCATGTGACTCGGGACTGTACCTAAAGACCACCGTTTTGCACGCCCTCATGGACGTGGTAAGGTGGAGATCAAAGCACAGTGGGAATCACACAAGGCTCTATGACGATCTCGGGTCTACAGACTAACCTGCACAAGTGTCACCTAAGAACTGCCATATGACGTGAGGTATAATACCATCTGGGAGTTCTCGGCGAGTCCGTCCAGTGTACCCAGTCTCCACTGGGCACCCGTATACCATCTCTGATGTCAAATACCAATGGATATGGGATCATCCATCGCCCATCCCATAGGTCGAGAAGCATATACGCTAGTCTACTCTGGTATATCGATGCCCCGTCTCGATACACCCATGACTAGGGACCTTGAAGGATGTACTTATGGACTACCATGTCCCCACTAGTATGATCTGCATCATTGTCCAGGTAGTCAAGTACACATCCTAAGGGCTTTACCAACATGTAACTATATGACAGTTTAAAGAGACAAGTGTACATTTTAAGATAAAGAGTAACCAGATAGCATACTATCATATTGAGCAAGAAAGTCATCTCTATATATGTCCAAGCATCCAATATAATATACATCATCTGTACAATACTGGCCTCTAGGGCATACATACAACTAACAATCTCCTACTTGCACTAAGGCCAGCTGCTGTAGTATCGCATACCGAGCATCCCGAAGAGTCTCTCAAACTGTATCTGGGGAATGGCCTTCGTGAGTGGATCCGCCGTGTTGTTCTTCGTGTCAACCCTCCTGACCTCGATCTCCCGGCGATCAACTATCTCCCGGATCAGGTGATACCGCCTCAGAATATGCCTGGACCGCTGATGGGACCTGGGTTCCTTGGCCAAAGCCACCGCTCCATTGTTATCGCAATACAAAGGTATTGGATGCTCAATGGATGGAACCACTCCAAGTTCAGTAATGAACTTCTTGATCCAGACAGCCTCTTTGGCAGCATCGTTGGCAGCGATGTATTCAGCCTCCATCGTCGAGTCTGCCACGGTTTCCTGCTTGGAACTCTTCCAGCTAACCGCCCCTCCGTAAAGGGTAAAGACAAAGCCCGACTGTGACTTAGAGTCGTCCTTATCACTCTGGAAGCTCGAATCGGTAAAGGACTCCACTTGGAGCTCTCCGTTACCATACACCAAGAACATATCTCTAGTCCTTCGCAAGTACTTGAGAATGCTCTTCACAGCTGTCCAGTGACTCTCTCCAGGATCAGCTTGATACCTGCTCACTACACTTAGTGAGTATGCTACATCGGGTCTGGTACATAGCATCGCATACATGATAGAGCCTACTGCCGAAGCATAGGGTATCCCTTGCATGCGAGCTCTCTCCAAATCAGTCTTGGGAGACATCTCTTTGGAGAGAGTGACTCCAGAGATCGTGGGCAAGTTCCCACGCTTGGACTCTTCCATACTAAACCTCTTTAGTATGGTGTCAATGTACCTGGATTGGGACAATCCCAAAATCCGTTTGGATCTATCTCTATAGATCCTAATTCCCAATATGCAGGAGGCATCACCAAGATCTTTCATTGAGAATCTTTGTGATAAGAAGAGCTTGACCGATTGCAGCATAGGAATATCATTTCCTATCAAGAGTATGTCGTCCACGTACAATACGAGGAAGACAACCTTACTCTCTGCCACCTTCTTGTAGATACAAGGTTCATCTGGGTTTTTGACGAAATCAAACTCTTTGATAACGACGTCAAAGCAGATGTTCCAACTCCGCGATGCTTGCTTTAATCCATAAATGGATTTAAGCAGCTTGCACACCTTCCCGCTGCTCCCACTGTCTACGAAGCCCTCTGGCTGAGTCATGTACACGCACTCTTCTAAATCACCATTTAGAAAGGCGGTCTTAACATCCATTTGCCAGATTTTGTAATCATGATAAGCAGCGATGGCAAGCATGATCCGGATGGATTTAAGCATAGCTACTGGAGAAAAGGTCTCGTCATAGTCCACACCTGGTCTTTGACGAAAACCCATTGCTACAAGTCTAGCTTTGAAAGTCTCCACTTTCCCATCTACACCAAGTTTCTTCTTGAAGATCCACTTGCTCCCAATGGGTTTTACCCCTTCAGGAGCAACGTCTAAAGTCCATACTTTGTTGGTGTACATGGATTCTATCTCGGACCGCATAGCATCTAGCCATTTTACTGAGTCCCCACTCGTGATAGCCTGCTCGAAGCTAGTTGGGTCATCATCCTCCATGATGCAATCCTCGCTTCCACCATCCATGAGAAAACCGTAGTATCTCTCAGGTTGGCGAGGAACCCTACTAGATCGGCGGAGAGGCTGAGATTCATTGGGAGCTACTGAATCTTCTGGTTCCACTAAATCTTCAGTTACGGTTTGTGTATCTGGAATCTCTTCCAGCTCTACCACTTTGCCACTAATTTCTTTTTCAAGGAATTCCTTTTCTAAAAAGGTGGCATGTTGAGCAACAAACACTTTTTGTTCCTCACTGTGGTAGAAAAAATACCCATATGAATTCTTTGGATATCCCACAAACTTGCAGAGAACTGACCGTGCCTCGAGCTTGTCCGGATTTTTCCTTTTGACATAGGCCGGACAACCCCATATCTTAACTCGTTTAAAATATGGTCTCTTCCCACTCCATATCTCATATGGTGTGGTAGGTACAGATTTAGATGGAACTTGATTCAATAGGTATGTTGCTGTTTCCAGCGCATAACCCCAGAAGGAAATAGGTAACTCAGCTGTGCTCATCATAGAGCGTACCATATCTAATAGGGTGTGGTTCCTCCGTTCTGATACACCGTTGTGCTGTGGTGTATATGGAGGAGTCAGCTGAGAGAGAATCCCATTCTCTTTTAGGAAGTCCAGGAATTCATTGCTTAAGTATTCTCCTCCTCGATCAGATCGTAGGATTTTAATACTTTTTCCGGTTTGGTTCTCAACTTCTTCTTTATATTCCCTAAATTTCTCAAAAGCTTCTGATTTGTGTTTCATCAGGAACACATATCCGAATCTAGAGAGATCGTCAGTGAATATAATGAAGTACGAAGAACCATCCCTGGCATGTGTAGACATGGGACCGCATACATCACTATGTATTAGTCCCAAGAGTTCGGTAACTCTTTCTCCGTGTCCCGTAAACGGAGTCTTGGTCATCTTGCCTTTGAGACATGACTGGCAAGTGTCATAAGATGAAAATTCAAACTGATTTAAATATCCATCTTTATGCAACTTAGCTAGTCGTGTCGCATTGATGTGACCCAGTCTACAATGCCACAAGAAGGATTCGTTCAATTCTGAACTCTTCCTCTTGTGTATGTTTGTTATGCTCAGAACTGTTGATTGATTTAGAACATAAATGCCACTGCACAACGTGCCTGATCCAACCAACTTTTGGTTACGGAAAATGTTCATAACATTGTCCTGTAATACAAAATTATATCCCTCTTTAGTTAATAAAGAAACCGATATAATGTTGCATATCAGGTTCGGCATGTAATAGCATTCGTTCAGAACCAATGTATTACCAGTTGGTAATACTAGGTGATATTCCCCGACAGTCTTAGCTGAAACAATTGCACCATTTCCAACTCTAATATCTTTATCACCTTCTCCAAGTTCTCTACCTTTTCTAAGCCCATGTAACTGATTACATATATGGGATCCTGACCCGGTATCTAATACCCAGGACGTAGAGCAAATAGAGAAACAGTTCTCAGTAACGAACACACCCGAAGAAAATGCATCAATATGTACTTTCTTCAATCGGGTGGCATGGGAATCCTGGTATTCCCCTATATCCTGTTCATTCCTATAACTCTTATAAGAAAGAACGGAACCAATGTTCCCCAGCACAGTATAACATGCGGGTTCGGTCAATACATCCATATTATTATCTTCATTAGGGCATGAAATGGTCGCTACCTGGAGAGAGAGAGAAGAAAACACTTTAGCGTATGCTCGTGCAAGATCAGATTGGTTATTATCTTATCTAATCAGGATGGCTCCCACTGGTTTTTATCAAATCATCCTCCAAACCCTAAAAGGAAAGACTAGCCGGGATTAATTACACACTACAAGTTTGCCAATCTTTCAGCCAGGCCAGTGTCGGTACTTTGAGGGAGGTCCCCCGTGCTTTCGCACGAACCTAATTAATGTAAACCTCGTTTTCCCAGAGGCGTAACCCCGTTGACACCTTTCTAGACACCTACTTGATCAGCTAATTGCAATGTGTAAAACTCTCCCAGGAGTAATTCTTACTCGCAGTGGGTATCGGGATCCAACTATCTCATAGAAGGTATGCAATCTCATTGCAAATTTCAACACTTGAAATTCCCGATAATGCTTTTGCCCCGAACGATCTATGACCTTGACAAGGTCAACAAACCATAGACCGCAAGTCAAGTTCAACCCGTCATTTCTTGATTGAATCAAACCCACCCGCACGACCCTTGACAAGGTCAACAAGGCCGTACGACTACCCTAACCCAATCTGCATCATATGCATAAGCAGACAAATACTGGTTAGCTACCACACACTGCGCCTTGACAAGGTCAACAAACGCAGCACGAATACTAAACAGGACTTATCTGAAATGACGGAGGGCTACGACAGGTTTTTCTGAAAACCTATTGCGTAATGAACTTGATATCGTTGTAGAATCAAATGAAGTTTTAAAATGGAGTGATTTTGAGGCTTTTGTAGTTTTGCTAAAGGGGTCACTCCCGGTGAAGGGATCGTCGGCCCTTTCCTCGTCGAATGAGGTGCGGGATATATCATATATATCGCTGTGCAAAACAGAAACTATAGAAGCAATCTAAAGTCAAACCGATTGTGTAGCATTTGCAAGTTATTGCTAAAGGAGTCACTCCCGGTGAAGGGATCTCGGTCCTTTCCTCATCGAATAAGGTGCGGGATATATCATATATATCGCTATGCAAAGCAAGAACTGTAGCTACCTGTTTTATTTAAAATTTGATTCTACAGCATCTTAGGTTTCTTTTCTTTCATTAATCTCATTAATGAAGTCCCATCATTTAAGTACCTAAACATCACAGATAAATACGACGTACACTTATGCCATCCGCATTCGCCTCGATGTCCCCTCGTGCACCGTTAGGTTAGGTAACTAACGGCAGAGCGGGGCAGGGCTAGTACGGGTGTAAAACATAAGTAACGTCTATATAATATATCATATATACTATATACAGTATCCATCACAGAACATCACATGATCACATCACAGATATCGCAGCAGAAGAAACATATGAAACATTGGATATACTAGGACGTCCGTGTTTTCAATACGAGCCAGTATAAAACACGGATTCCACGGTCGTGATGAATAGCCAATCCCACACCCCTAGACCCCTACGAGAGCGGCAAGCAACCCTACCAATTCAAGGGTTAGGAGACCCGGACTCGTCTCCTCGAGTTGGTCTCCCACTGGACCCCAGAACCCGGTTACTTATGCTCCCCTCCTTGGGTCTATCCTAATGCGGAAAAGTAAATAATATACAAGAGGTGACAACTTCCGCTACCTGGAAGTGCCCCAAATAAAAGAATATTACATACAAGTTTTTACATGAATGAAAATGAAAAACACTCATCTCACATAAAAAAAACCCGGCTATTCAAACACGACGATCCAATATAACATATCCAGCAACACATAACATCACATGTCATCAATGTAAGTAAGTATGCATACCCCAATTGTCGTTGAAGTATAGCAACGAAACCGGAGATATGAACATACTACACTTACGGTCACAGAAAAGAAAGTGTAAAACTACAACAATTGGAATCCGCAACTTCTTTAGACATCGCATGCCTAATCAAATGAAATACTTAGACATCACATGCCTAACAGTTATAAACCCCGTATTTTAGTCTCATTATCGAAAACTCTTTTCAATATCAAGTGAAACCAAACTGCTAGATTTATAACATTCATTCAGTTATCATATAACTGTTTGTGAATTCCAATTATTGTATCACATTCCAGATAAACAGAAAATGTTAAACTTTCCGATCGAACAGTCGAATACCCAAGTTTTCCCGATACAGCTCAACACATGAAATAAGTCTAACAACATTCAGTTCATGCCTCAGTACCAACGGTCCAGCCGTAGAAGGGTCAAGCCAACGCCTCACATGTGGCACGCCGTACTGCCCCAAATCCGAAGGTTCAAAGGGCAGTTCAAGATGGTCACATAATCGAGTTAAGGTTTATTGTCTTCTAGAGGGTCCATCGCGTTACTTGCACTACTTAGAACGTCGTTAAACTACGGAAAAATCCAACACTTGGAAATTTCCCGACAGGGGAAAAATTGGGTATTTATATCCGGTCGAACTTTTTAACATATTCTAAAAATTATCCGGAAATACACAAAGACGAAATTTGATAATCCGATCGAAACATCGAAGCTCTAAAACACCCCAGAAAATTCAACTCTTGAAAAAATATTTAAAATACCAATAAAACTCAGCTGCTGAAATGATGAATTACTGTGCAAAGCATGAGGGGTGACGTCATCAAACTGCCGCGGAACCCCCACAGAGGCCAGGCTTCTGCCGCGGTTCCGCCGCACTATTTACTGTTCATGGAATAATTTTTGCATCGTAATTCTTAGATTTCCCTGCTGAATTTTTTAAGCATTTTTAATCTGGAAAAATCCCAGTTTTTAGAAAAAGTCCAGAGAGCAACATGTGTTAGGGTTTCGATGCGAATTCGGGTTTCAAACGTCGTCTAGACTTCGCCTAAGGCTCTAGCTAGGCTCTGATACCAGTGAAAGGTTCCTAGGCACCCTATAGAGGTCTCACAAGGCATCAACCATGCCAATTTACAAAAATTATGGTGCCGAGAAACCCTTATACGGATCGTCGGCTAGAATTCTAGGCGAAACAGAAATCTAGTTGATATTTTAACTAAAGGAGAAAGGCTACAACCTTTGTAGATCCAGTTCTCCACTTCCTTAGCTTCACGTAGGTGTCCTCTCGCTGTCCATCTCGAATCCTAGACTCATTCGTCGGCTTCATCGAGAAAACGAGCGGGCAATGTCGTCGGCTTCGTGCCGAAGATGATCTACGTCGAGGTTGCACAAGTTCAAGTTCCAACTTCACCAAGTTGTGAAACTTGTGAAGAAAACACCCAAAAAAACTTGGCAAGAGGTAGAGGGTGAAGAAATAGGAGGTGGGTTCACTTTAGAATTGGATTTCTCACTTTGGAACTCAAGATGTCATTGATGGCATCAAGCTTTCTCTCTTGAAGATGAAGAAGAAGATGTAGCTAGAATTATGATAAGTGTCTTTAAAATGAATAATAATTCAATACTTATCATAAGCTAACTAAGGTTAAGTGTAGAGAATAGACCATGGTTACTTGGATGGGTTAGGGTTAAGCATGATGACAAGAATGGTTACAAAAGTCAAAGCTTCATGAAGCTTCAACTTAAAACAAAGAAAGCCACCATTCTCATCATAATCCTTTTCAAATAAATAAATAAATAAATAAATGAAAATTCAAAACCCTAATCAACACTTAACCATGGTTTAATTCTTTATACTTAACAACAAGATCAAGTATCATCAAACATGATACAAATATGTGCACAAAAGTATATCACATATACTTCTTGCACATCAAGTGAGAAAATCCATATAAAGTGAACCAATACTAGTTAATGCAATGTAGTATATCAAATATATAATTATACATTAAATCATTAAATCAACACTTGATTTAACGATCCGGTCATATCGCATATAACCGACTAGTATCCAATGTATCGGCTTATCGAATGAATGATTCGATAACTAGGTCATATCGAATATAACCAATCGAAACATTTATCGCGAGAATGAAATGCGGTATCACATACACGCATTATTCTCGGTCCCGCACATATCTCATATGCGCTGCTATTTCGTTTCGCTTGAGCCAGGAAACCTCTGTGTAGGACCATAAAGACTCGTCAATACGCCGGTAGCAGATGATGATCATATCAAGCACCCACAAGCCGCAAGCGGTCTGCTAAACGTAACGGCCATCCGGGTATTGAGCGATCAGAAGATCGACGAGCTAGCCCGCTCACACTCCTGTGAATCCAACCAGTAACACTTACCGTACAGTCCGGTCTGTTCGTCTGATACGTCGCATATCAAGTCTAGGGGTGGTAAACGTTAGACCCCAATAACCGATAAGTCGTGCCGATATGTGGCTCATAACGGGTCGAGAAACTACTGGTAACACTTACCAGCAAATCTCTGATCAGCCCTGGCCAGGGACTTCCCTGTTACGGCCAATCGAGCACAGCGCAACATCAACCCCCAATACCGGGAGAGACGAAACCCCTCCTTTCGCTCATTGCCTCCATGTGACTCGGGACTGTACCCAAAGACCACCGTTTTGCACGCCCTCATGGACGTGGTAAGGTGGAGATCAAAGCACAGTGGGTATCACACAAGGCTCTATGACGATCTCGGGTCTACAGACTAACCTGCACAAGTGTCACCTGAGAACTGCCATCTGACGTGAGGTATAATACCATCTGGGAGTTCTCGGCGAGTCCGTCCAGTGTACCCAGTCTCCACTGGGCACCCGTATACCATCTCTGATGTCAAACACCAATGGATATGGGATCATCCATCGCCCATCCCATGGGTCGAGAAGCGTATACGCTAGTCTACTCTGGTATATCGATGCCCCGTCTCGATACACCCACGACTAGAGACCTTGAAGGATGTACTTATGGACTACCATGTCCCCACTAGTATGATCTGCATCATAGTCCAGGTAGTCAAGTACACATCCTAAGGGCTTTACCAACATGTAACTATATGACAGTTTAAAGAGACAAGTGTACATGTTAAGATAAAGAGTAACTAGATAGCATACTATCATATTAAGCAAGAAAGTCATCTCTATATATGTCCAAGCATCCAATATAATATACATCATCTGTACAATACTGGCCTCTAGGGCATACATACAACTAACAATATCGACACGACTTATCAAGCTATTGGGGTCTGACGTCTACCACCCCTAGGCGAGATATGCGACATATCAGACGATCAGACCGGACTGTACGGTAAGTGTTACTGGTTGGATTCACAGGAGTGTGAGCGGGCTTGCTCGTCGATCTTCTGATCGCTCAATAACCGGGTGGCCGTTACGTTTACAAGACCGCTTGCGGCTTGTGGGTGTTTGATATGATCAACACCTGCTGCCGGCGTATTGACGAGTCTTAAGAGTCCTACACAGAGGTTTCCTGGCTCAAGCGAAACGAAATAGGAGCGCATATGAGATATGTGCGGGACCGAGAATAATGCGTGTATGTGATACCGTATTCCATTCTCGCGATGAATGTATCGATTGGTTGTATCCGATATAACCTAATTATCGATTCAAGGATTGATTCGATAAGCCGATACATTGGATACTAGTCGGTGATATGCCATATGACCCGATCGTTAAATCAAGTGTTGATTTAATGATTTAATGTATAATTATATATTTGATATATTACTTTGCATTAACTAGTATTGGTTCACTTTAAATGGATATTCTCACTCGGACGTGCACATTGTATATGTGATATATTTTTGTGCACTTGATTGTATCATGTTTGATGATACATGTTTGGTAGGGTTTTTGTGTAAAGATCAAACCATGGTTACATGTTAATGGTTAGGGTTATGTTTTATTCACTTATTTATTTATTTATTGATTTGTTTATTTCATTTTGGCAAAAGGAAAATGGTGGCTAATTTTGTTTCTTTGTTGAAGTTTCATGAAGCTTTGAAAAAGTCCACCATTTTTGTTTTATGTCTAACCTAACCATTCACCTAACTATAGTTTGCTCTCTACACATAACCATGGTTGGTTTATGATAAGTATTCTATGATTTTCTATTTTAAAAGAATAACTTATCATATCTTCTTCTTCTTCTTCATCTTCTACTTGAAGAAAAAGCTTGCCTCATCAATGGCAACTTGATGAAAAGTGTGAGAAATCCAATTCTAAAGTGAACCCACTTCCTATTTCTTCATCCTCTACCTCTTGCCAAGTAGTATAGGGTGTTTCCTTCACAAGTTATCATGGCTTGGTGAAGGTGGAGCTTGATCTAGTGATGCCTCGACGTAGATCATCTTCGGCATCGTCGTCGATGACCTAGCCAGCATTTTCTCCGATGAAGCCGACGCTAGAGCCCGGATTTTGATTTGGACAGCGGAGAGGACTTCATCACGGAGCCGTGGAGGTGGAGGACCGGATCTACAAAGGTTGTATTTCCGTTCTTTTAGTAAAGTAGTTTACTAGTTGCATCTTTCGCCTAGACATCTAGTTAACGATCCGTAGTCTAGGGTTTCTCGGCACCGTAAAATTTGAAATTGGCATGGTTGATGCCTTGTGAGACCTCTTGTGTGTGCCTAGGAACCCTACAGTGGTATCAGAGCCAGGTTAGAGCCTTAGGCGAAGTCGAGACGATGTTTAGGTACTTAAATGATGGGACTTCATTAATGAGATTAATGAAATAAAAGAAACCTAAGATGTTGTAGAATCGAATTTCAAAATAAAACAGGTAGCTACAGTTCTTGCTTTGCACAGCGGTATATGTGATATATCCTGCACCTTATTCGATAAGGAAAGGACCGAGATCCCTTCACCGGGAGTGACTCATTTAGCAATAATTGGCAGATGCTACACACTCGGTTTGTCTTTTGATTGCTTTTAAGAGTTTTTGCTTTGCACAGTGATATATATGATATATCCCGCACCTCATTCGACGAGGAAAGGACTGACGATCCCTTCACCGGGAGTGACTCCTTTAGCAAAACTAGAAAAGCCTCAAAAACACTCCATTTTCAAAAATCATTTGATTCTACAACGATATCAAGTTCATTACGCAATAGGTTTTCAGAAAAACCTGTCGTAGCCCTCCGTCATTTCAGATAACTAGTAGTTAGTATTTGTGCTACGTTTGTTGGCCTGCGTCAAGGCGTAGTGTGCGGTAGCTAACTGGTATTTATCTGCTTATGCATATGATGCAGATTGGATTAGGGTAGTCGTGCGACTTTCTTGGCCTGCGTCAAGGGTCGTGCGGGTGGGTTTAATTCAATCAGGAAATGACGGGTTGAACTTGACTAGCGCACTATGGTTTGTTGGCCTGCGTCAAGGTCATAGGACGCTAGGGGCAAAATATTATCGGGAATTTCAAGTGTTGAAATTTGCAATGAGATTGCATACCTTCTATGAGATAGTTAGATCCCGATACCCACTGAGAGTAAGAGTTACTCCTGGGAGAGTTTTACACATTACAATTAGCCGATCAAGTAGGTGTCTTGAAAGGTGTTAACGGGGTTACGCCTCTGGGAAAACGAGGTTTACATTAATTAGGTTCGTGTGAAAGCACGGGGGACCTCCCTCAAAGTACCGACACTGGCCTGGCTGAAAGATTGGCGAACTTGTAGTATGTAATTAATCCCGGCTAGTCTTTCCTTTTAGGGTTTGAAGGAAGATTTGATAAAAAGCAGTGGGAGCCATCCTGATTAGATAAAATAATAACCAATCTGATCTTGCAAGAGCGCACGCTGAGTGTTTTCTTCTCTCTCTCTCCAGGTAGCGACCATATCACGCCTTAATCAAGATAATAATACGGATTATTGACCGAACCCGCTTGTTATACTGAGCTGGGGAACGTTGGTCCCGCTCCACATTATAATTGTTATAAGACAGAGCAGGAAATTGGGGAATACCAGATTTCCCGTGCCGCCCAAACGAAGAGAGTGCATGCTGATGCATCATCTTCGGGTGTATTCATTACAAAGAACTGTTTCTTAGTATCCTCCGCATCCTGGGTATATGATACCGGATCAGGATCCCAGATATGTAATCTGTTACATAGGGATACAACTGGATAGAAAAACTGAGAACGGGTGATAAGTTTCATGAGACAGAAAACGGGGCAAGTGTTGCAGCCAAGTCTGTTGGTCACTGTCACCCTGTATTACAAATACATTGATTCTGAACGAATGTTATTAGATACCGAACCTGATATACAAAATCGTATCTATCTCTTTATTAGTAAAGAAATGATAAAATTTTGTATTGTTGGATAATGTTTTAAACATTTCTTATATCAAAAGTTGATCGATTCAGGCACGTTATCTAAAAGCATTGATGTTCTAAATCAAACTACAGTTCATAGTATACAGAACACAAACAAGAGGAAGAGTTCAGAAATGAACGAATCCTTCTTGAGGCAATGTAGACTAGGTCATATCAATGCGACCCAACTAGCTTAAGTTACATAAAGATGCATATTTAAATGAGTTTGAATTTACATCTTGTGAAACTTGCCTGTCATGTCACAGAGATAAGATGACCACAACTCTATTTATTGGAAACAGAGAAAGAGTTAGTGAACTCTTGGGATGATACATGTTGATGTATGTAGGTCCCCTGTCTAAATATGCCAGGACTGGTTCTTTGTACTTCGTTACATTCTCTGATGATCTTTCGAGATTCAGACCTATGTTCCTGTTGAAACACAAGTCCGAACCTTTTGAGATATTCACAGAATATAAGTTAGAAGTAGAGAACCAATACGGGTAAAAGTATTATGTCCTTTGATGTGATCAAGGAGGAGAATACTAGAGCACGGAATTCCTGGATTATTCTAAAGGAGAATGAGATTCTCTCTCAGCATTACTCCTCCATATACACCATAGCACGATGGTATATCGAGGCGGAGCAGATACACCCTATTTGATATGGTGTGCTCTATGATGAGTACTACTGAGTTACCTATTTCCTTTTGGGAGTTATGCACTTGAGAAGCTGCATACCTATTGAATGGGGTTCGAATCAAATCAGTTGCCTACCACTTCATATGTGATATGGAAAGGGAAGAGCCCATATCTTAAGTTGGTTAAGATTTGGGGTTGTCTGGCCTATGTCTAAAAGCAAAATCCGGACAAGCTCGAGGCAAGGTCTGTTATGTAGAACTGGAAAGGTTCCAGCTATGCAAACTGCAGCTGATGATTTGAAAGAACCAAAGGATTCAGTAGATTCCAACGAACCTCAGCCTCTCCGCCGATCTAGTAAGGTTCCTCACCCACCTGAGAGATACTTCGGTTCCTCTATGACAGTGGGAGCGAGGATTGCATCATGAGATGATGACCCAACTAGTTTCGAGCTGGCCATCAGGAGTAAGACTCTGTAAGAATGGCTGGATGCTTAGTGATCTGAGATGGAATCCTTATACACCAACAAAGTATGGACTTTGGTTGCTATATCTGAAGGGTTAAATCCCCATCAGGAGCAAATATATCTTGAGAAGATTACTTAGTGTAGATGGAAAAGTTGAGACTTTCAAAGCTAGACTTGTTAAAGGTTTTCGTCATTGACCAGGCGTAGATAATGATGAAACCTTTTTCCAGTATCTATGCTTAAGTCCATCCAGATTCTACTTGCCACGGCTACATACCATGACTACGATATCTGGTGGTTGGGTGTCATGACAGCTTTTCTAAATGATGTTTTAGAAGAGGGAGTCTATAAGTACACAGCCAGAGGGCCTCGTAGACAGTGGGAGCAGCGGAAAAGTGTGCAAGATGTTTTATAGGATAAAGCAGGCATCGCGGAGTTGGAACGTCTGTTTTGATGAATTAGTCAAAGAGTTTGACATCATCAAAATGGAAGATGAACTTTGTATATACAAAAAGGTAGTAGGGAGTATGGTGTTGATCCTCGTAGAGTACGTGGATGACATACTCTTGATAGGGAAAGAGTTTCCTATGCTACGCTCGATCAATCTCCGCCTATCACAATGATTCTCCATATAGGATCAAAATGATACCTCCTAAATCCTGGGTTTTGGATCCATGAGATAGATCTAATTGGATGTTAGGATTCTCACTAGTTGTAGTGAGATGGTATCAATTGATCCTGGGAAGAATCACTGGAAATGTTCCAGGGTGATAAAGACGACTGAGTGTCAGTCACAGGCATTGTCTTTACCCTCAGTAAAGGGACGGTATGTTGGAAGAGTTCCAAGCTAGATACCGTGACATACTAGACGATAAAGGCAGGATACATCGCTACCAAAGAGGCTGTTTGGGTATATATTGGTTCATGAGATGAACTACGTTCCAACCATTGTGAGACAATGGAGTTGTGGCTTATGCCAAGGAACGCCAGTCCCATCAGTGATCCAGACATATTCTAAGGCAGTGTCACCTGATCATGGAGATGGCTGATCTCCAGGGTGATCGAGATTTGGAGAGTAGACTCAGAGGACAACACAGCGGATCCACTCAAAAAGGCCTGTTCCCAGAGAGAGACTTTTATGGGATGGTTGAGTATGAGATACTACAACCACTGCTATCAGATGGCCCTAGTGCAAGTGGGAGATTGTTAGTTATATGTATGCCCTAGAGGCCATTACTGTACATTGGATGTATATTGTAGTGGATGCTGGGACATATATAGGGAGGACTTTCTTGCTCGACATGATAGTATGCTATCTGGTTGCTCTTTACCTTAACGTGTACACTGTTTGTCTCTCTGTTACATGTTGGTAAAGCCTTTAGGATGTGTACTTGACTATCTGGACTATGATGCGGATCATACTAGTGGGGACATGGTAGTTCATAAGTACATCCTTCAAAGTCCCTAGTCGTGGGTGTATCGAGACGGGGCATCGATATACCAGAGTAGACTAGCGTATACCTTCTCGACCAATACAGATGGGCGATGGATGATCCCATATCCATTGGTGTTTGACATCGGAGATGATATACGGGTGCTCAGTGGAGACTGGGTACACTGGACGGACTCGCCGAGAACTCCCAGATGGTATTATACCTTACGTCAGATGGCAGTTCTTTGGTGACACTGGTACAGAGTAGTCTGTTGACCCGAGATCGTCATAGAGTCTTGTGTGGTTCCCACTGTGCTTTGATTTCCATCTTACCACGTCCAAGAGGGCGTGCAAAATGGTGGTTTTTGGGTACAGTCCCGAATCACATGGAGGCAATGAGCGATAGGAGGGGATTCGTCTCTCCCGGTATAGGGAGTTGATGTTGCGCTGTGTTCGATTGGCTATAACCGGAAATCCCTGGCCAGGGTTGCTGAGATTTACTGGTAAGTGTTACCAGTAGTTTCTCGAACTGTTATAGACCTTATATCGACACGACTTATCGAGCTATTGGGGTCTGACGTTTACCACCCCTAGGCAAGATATGCGACATATCAGACGATCAGACCGGACTGTACGGTAAGTGTTACTGGTTGGATTCACAGGAGTGTGAGCGGGCTTGCTCGTCGATCTTCTGATCGCTCAATACCCGGATGGCCGTTACGTTTAGCAGACCGCTTGCGGCTTGTAGGTGTTTGATATGATCATCACCTGCTGCCGGCGTATTGACGAGTCTTTAGAGTCCTACACAGAGGTTTCCTAGCTCAAGCGAAACGAAATAGGAGCGCATATGAGATATGTGCGGGACCGAGAATAATGTGTGTATGTGATACCGTATTTCATTCTCGCGATGAATGTGTCGAATGGTTGTATGCGATATAACCTAGTTATCGAATAAAGGATTGATTCGATAAATCGATACATTGTATACTAGTCGATTGTGTGCGACATGACCGGATCATTGAATCAAGTGTTGATTTAATGATTTAATGCATAATTATATATTTGATATATTACTTTGCATTAACTAGTATTGGTTCACTTTAAATGGATTTTCTCACTCGGACGTGCACATTGTATATGTGATATACTTTTGTGCACTTGATTGTATCATGTTTGATGATACATGTTTGCTAGGGTTTTTGTGTAAAGATCAAACCATGGTTACATGTTAATGGTTAGGGTTATGTTTTATTCACTTATTTATTTATTTATTGATTTGTTTATTTCATTTTGGCAAAAGGAAAATGGTGGCTAATTTTGTTTCTTTGTTGAAGTTTCATGAAGCTTTGAAAAAGTCCACCATTTTTGTTTTATGCCTAACCTAACCATTCACCTAACTATAGTTTACTCTCTACACATAACCATGGTTGGTTTATGATAAGTATTTTATGATTTTCTATTTTAAAAGAATAACTTATCATATCTTCTTCTTCTTCTTCATCTTCTACTTGAAGAAAAAGCTTGCCTCATCAATGGCAACTTGATGAAAAGAGTGAGAAATCCAATTCTAAAGTGAACCCACTTCCTATTTCTTCATCCTCTACCTCTTGCCAAGTAGTATAGGGTGTTTCCTTCATAAGTTATCATGGCTTGGTGAAGGTGGAGCTTGATCTAGTGATGCCTCGACGTAGATCATCTTCGGTATCGTCGTCGATGACCTAGCCCGCATTTTCTCCGATGAAGCCGACGCTAGAGCCCGGATTTTGATTTGGACAGCGGAGAGGACTTCATCACGGAGCCGTGGAGGTGGAGGACCGGATCTACAAAGGTTGTATTTCCATTCTCTTAGTAAAGTAGTTTACTAGTTGCATCTTTCGCCTAGACATCTAGTTAACGATCCGTAGTCTAGGGTTTCTCGGCACCGTAAAATTTGAAATTGGCATGGTTGATGCCTTGTGAGACCTCTTGTGTGTGCCTAGGAACCCTACAGGTGAAGCATGGAAATATCTGGAAGATCTCGCAGAAAGCACTTTGCAGTGGGAAAGCGTAAGACCACCTTCAACTAAGAGAGGTATTCACCAGCTCGATGTTTCTATCGCAGTAAAAGCCGAAATGGCAGCGATACAGAAGAAACTCGATGCTATTGAAAACAAGTTCTCATCATTCATCCTAAATCAGGTCACGCTTCCTAAGACCGTCTGTGGTTGCTGTTCGGATCCTTCACACTTAACGGAAG
The DNA here is from genome assembly GCA_030015575.1 of Agapanthus africanus. Lineage (NCBI taxonomy): Eukaryota > Viridiplantae > Streptophyta > Magnoliopsida > Asparagales > Amaryllidaceae > Agapanthus > Agapanthus africanus. Next base: position 273,433,636 of record CM057348.1, read on the forward strand.
AATGTCCTATGAATGCATCGTTTCAAGCTAATGCTGCTTTTCAGCAGCGACCTAGAAATGACCCTTATTCTTCCACGTACAATAAAGGATGGAGGAATCATCCTAACTTTGCTTGGAACCAAAACCAATAAAGCAATTATCAAAGACCTCCTCCACAGCAACCACAACCACAGAATCAGCCCCCCTTTCAGTCACAGAATTTCCAAAATCCGGCCAACATTTCTACACCACAAGTGGCCGGTACTGACAACTCACTTGCACAAACTTTGGATATGTTCATGAAACAATCCATGCAAATTTCGGCTGAGATGAGGTCTTCTGTTGATACCATAATGAAAAACTCCGCCTCCCATGGTGAGAGTATTAAATCATTAGAAAACCAAATCGCACAGTTAAACGCCGCAATGAGTGCGAGAGAGAAAGGGAAACTCCCATCTCAACCCCTACCGAATCCTGGCCATTCACAAAATCATAATGTGAGTGCCGTTACTACGTTGAGATCGGGAAAAGTGCTGAATAACTGAGTGGGTGAGCAATGTGATGATAGTGACACCAATGATACCCCAGCTTCTTCTTCTTCCCCTAATTCGTCTAGTCTCCCACCTTCTCCCGAGCCTATTCTCCGTTTTCCCCAAGGCTCGAACCCCCCTAATTCGTCTAGTCTCCCACCTTCTCCCGAGCCTATTCTCCGTTTTCCCCAAGGCTCGAACCCTTCGCCTATTTCGCCAAATCTATCTAAGTCGATGCCCACTCCAGTTTTGGGATCGAATCCGTCCCCACAATCCTCTCCAATGTTGGACCAAACCCTTATTGATAAAGCACCTTATCCAAACAGGTTAAGAGGCAACATACCAAGTCCACAAATGGAGAAGATTGTGAAAATTTTTAAGCAAGTTAACATAAACATTCCTCTCCTGGATGCTATTCAACAAGTTCCGTCATATGCAAAAATCCTAAAGGACTTGTGCACTAGGAAGAGAAAAGTTCAAGTACCTAAAAAAGTTTTCCTTGCGAGTAATGTAAACACAGCTTTTACACAACAACTACCCAAGAAACGAAAGGACCCCGGAAGTCCTACAATTTCAATTTCTATTGGGGGTAAAAATATCAATCGTGCTCTACTCGATCTAGGTGCTAGTGTTAACTTGCTTCCGTATTCTGTTTATGAGCAATTAGGGATCGGAGAGTTAAAACCTGCGCATTGCACTTTTCAGATGGCCGATCGATCTATCACCCAACCTAGGGGTAAGCTAGAGGATGTGTTAATCAAAGTCGGGGAATTTATATTCCCTATGGACTTTATCGTTATTGATACACAACCTGTGGCAAACCCACGCAATCAAATCCCGGTGATACTCGGTCGACCATTTTTGGCCACTTCCAACGCAGTAATCAATTGTAGAAATGGCTCTATGACCTTATCCTTTGGAAAGAAGTCAATTGAGCTTAACATTTACAAGTTGGGAAGTGAACCCTCCGAACCCTATGCTCATGTGTGTTCTGTCGAATTAATGGATGTCGACAGCAGTGAATTTGATCAACCTCATAATTCTGACTCTTTACATATGTCGTTATTTGACACGGACTCTTCCACCGAGTTGTCCGAGTCAGCATCTAACACTGATGAGGACCTTTTTTTAGAGTCGGACGATCACTCCATTTTTTCTGATGACATTATTCTTCGGGGTATCGACGAAAGCTTTGAGGAAATTTTCGCTGATGAACTCGCATTTTTACAAGACACGGGTGTTGAGATGAATTAACTCCAAGACAAAGAAATTGGACCTCCACCCCTTCTTTTGGACAATCATGATAATGCGAGTAATCCATCATTACTATCACTATGTCGTCTCTCCAAATCGAGACGCAATCCTTTTCCATTACACCTCTTATTACCTCCCCACTTCTTCTTGTCGAAAGGTGACATGTTCTTCCACCAACCTTGGTACTTCATAGATAAAATTTTTGAATGGTTGGTGTTGACCTTCGGTCTTTGCAAAGCTTGGCATTGACCAATAACCTTGACCCCCTCGTGTGATTTTAAAAAGATTAAAATTGTTTAACTCAAGTTTGGGGGGGTGGTATGTTGTGGCTCTTGAAAAGAAAATGATTTTTACAAATTTATGAGCCTAAAATAAGTTTGGGGGAGGATTTAAACTTTCGTATATTCTTGCCCCCATTAATAATTTCCTCCCAAGTCTACAGGTTTTTGAGCTTAACGGATGACATCAGTGAGGACACTGCTGTAAACAGGTTTGGGGGAGGTTTGTGCTTATTTACACATCAATTTGCATCATATTTTGCATAAGCACAACATTTTCAAAAATTTTAAAAAATTTTCTTTTATAACAAAAGATTACAAAGTGAAAAATTACATCCAAAAGATAGGAATAGTTTAAGAAAACCAAGAAAATTAGAAGTTTTCTTAAACGAACTAGTAATAAGTAGTTATGAGCTGTTGTCCCAAGGGTTAGTAAGATGAAGGAAGTCACTAATCTGAGGATAAAAATAAGTCTGAAAAATAGTTTCCATTCTGGAAGCCAAACATTTGAATGTTGATACCCTACTATATGCACTTACACACGTCGTGAAACTTGGGATAGTAGAGGATACCTTGAAATGCTCTTGTCTAAAAGCCAAAGCATGAAGGAAATGAAAAAAAATGAAGAAAATATAAAAATGGTGAAAGAAAAAAAAATTAACACTGTTTTGTATCGCCAAGGAAGCAATAAAAAAATATAGCGAGGGTGCCTCTTCACCTAGTGCCCTAAGGCCAACTGGTCTGGGAGTCACTGCTAAGCCTTAGGTGGTGCAACACGAGGAAAATATTATCACCTAATCAGCAAGCACATGAGTAATCGGTCTGTTAGTACCTCAAGAAGTATTAACGGTCGCATGAAAATGTGTGAGCAAATCTTAATATTCATCAAAATAAAAAGTACTAAGGTAGATGGACAAGAGTATGATAGCTTGAATTGAATTCTCCGAGTGTAGGGATTTCCATTTCACACACGTGGGGTTATATGATCAATGTTTGGATGAAAGGTAGGAATGAAGAATAAAGACAATGTTTTATTGAGGGATGATGTGATTTCTAACATTTTTTCATGACTATTAAGATAGGGCTCATCACAACTGAAAAGCTGGTATAGTTGGAAACTCTTATTTTCAAAGTCTTTCTTTTATGGTTCTTATCTTTATATGTAAATTTCACCATCTCTCTTTTGTTATAGGATTTTGTGGGTGTAATCCGCTGAAAACCCTCAGGAGACAACACTCTTCCTACTAGGGACACCTAGAGGTTTAACGGCTTGTTGCACGTGCTCAGTGCAATCGTGTTTGCCTACGAAAGTGTGCTTAGTTTTATCCTTTCTTTTTTCTTCTTCTCTTAAATAAACTAGTTTGCTCGGGACGATCAAACATAAGTTTGGGGGTATTTGTTCAGTTGATAAAACTGCACATTTGTTATTACATTTTTCCTACCATTTTCATATTGAAAAGGACTTTATTATAATATATCATACATATGAGGGTTTATGTGTAAAAACACCATTTTCCATGTGTTAATATATTTTAATTAGCATTTGGTAGGAAAATGTATGCAAATAAATCCATTGACCAAATCCTAGTAGAACTAAGTCTACTAAATATTATTTGAGATTATTGTGCAGAATTTTCCAAGTTGTTGTGCAGAATTTATCAAAGAAATCAAGTTGTTGAAGAAGACTTGCCTAATTAAGAATCAAAACTTGGAGACCAAGTCTGGAAGCAACCGAAAGAAGATTTCTGAATTCTGAAGGTGCCTAGGATTGCCACATGTCACAAGAAGCAAGCCCAAGAAATTTCATCAAGAGATCTCTACCTTTGGCCGCGGAACCGCGGCCAAACCCCTCTGTTGGCCGCGGATCCGCGGCAGTCTAGAAGGATCATTTGCTAAAACTTTGGGGTATGAATCTCTACGGCATTTTACCAAGTTTTCAACCAAAAGATTCTGGTTTTGCACTATAAAAGGGCACCGAGAGCCTCTTGGAAATGATATCAAGCTGAAGAGATCACGAAGCCCAGACGCTCACGCATCCAGGCTGATCATCAACTATTCATCTACCTCCTTAGGAAAGATCGAGAAGCAACTAGTTTGTAATCATTTTCTACGGAATAAAAGTGTAGATTGTTCAAGTTGATTAATAAAGGTAGTTATTTTATTTAATGCTTTTTGCATTTTACATTATGTTTCCTCTTTCTGTCTTTTCATCTTCTTCTCCCAACATGCGCGAGTAATTCTCCGCTTGTTAGGGTTCGTAGGATTAGGGTAGGCTAATGAATGATGAAAATAACTAAACCCTTTTTAAGTCCTATAAAGTTTAGGAACTTTATCAAAAGAATCATTAACATCCTAATCGGGCGCCCTAGCAATTCTTTGCTAGTTCCGACCGCGATTAGAGATTAGATTAATGATTGTTTTGGTAAAGGCTAGATATGAACGGAGTTCCGTGTCGAGATAAGGGTTAAGAGTGGGATTCCTTTTCCCTCCAGAAACCCTAATCTACACGCATCACCGTCGTTCTAGTTTTAAATCTATTAATAGATAAAAAGGGTAACTTTTAATTAATCGTCCATAACTACTAAATCCTAACGAACCCTACAAGCCCTCTTATTATATTATCTACATCTCTAAAATAATCTAGATCTATATTTTACATTCTTGTTTAACGTAGATCTAGAAACCATTCTATAAAAATTCTTTATCCCTCCTTTCTTTTTCAACACATCTAAAGTAAGAGTAAAAGATTCAACGTTTTCCTGAAGACGACCCGTACTCATCTCGGTCTAGCTACGCGCGACACCGTTATTGATTGTGGTTAACTACAAACACATTTTTTTCCTATCAATCATTGGTCCCGCTCCAACTTATAAATGTTATAAGACCGAGCAGGAAATTTGGGGAATGTCAGATTTCCCGTGCCGCCCAAACGAAGAAAGTGCATACTGATGCATCATCTTCGGGTGTATTCATTACAGAGAACTGTTTCTCAGTATCCTTTATGTCCTGGGTATGTGATACCAGATCAGGATCCCGCATACATAATCTGTTATATGGGCTACAGGAAGGTAACGGGTGATAAGTTTCATGAGACAGAAAACGACGCAAGTGTTGCAGCCAAGTCTGTTAGTTACTGTCACCCTGTATTACCAGAATACATTGATTCTGAACGAATGTTTTTAGATACCGAACCTGATATACAAAATCATATCAGTCTCTTTATCAGTAAAGAAAGGATATAATTTTGTATTGTTGGATAATGTTTTGAACATTTCCTATATCAAAAGTTGATCGGTTCAGGCACGTTATCTAAAAGCATTGATGTTCTGAATCAAACTACAGTTCTTAGTATACAGAACACACACAAGAGGATGAGTTCAGAAATGAACGAATCGTTCTTGAGGTATTGTAGACTAGGTCATATCAATGCGACCCGACTAGCTGAAGTTACATATAGATGCATATTTAAATTAGTTTGAATTTACATCTTGTGAAACTTGATGGTCATGTCACAGAGATAAGATGACCATAGCTCTGTTTAATGGAAACAGAGAAAAAGTTAGTGAACTTTTGGGATAATACATGTTGATGTATGGAGGTCCCCTGTCTACACATACCAAGACCGGTTCTTTGTACTTCATTATATTCTCTGATGATCTCTCAAGATTCAGACATATGTTCCTGTTGAAACATAAGTCCGAAGCTTTTGAGATATTCACAGAATATAAGTTTGAAGTAGAGAACCAAAACGGGTATAAGTATTATCTCCTTTGATGTGATCAAGGAGGAGAATACTTGTGCACGGAATTCCTGGATTATTCTAAAGGAGAATGAGATTCTCTCTCAGCTGATCATGGAGATGGTTGATCTCCAAGGGATCGAGGTCAGGAGAGTAGACTCAGAGGACAACACGGTGGATCCACTCACAAAGGCCTTTTCCCAGGGAGAGACTTTTATGGGATGGTTGAGTATGAGATACTACAACCACTGCTATCATATGGCCCTACTGCAAGTGGGAGATTGTTAGTTATATGTATGCCCTAGAGGCCATTACTATACATAGGATGTATATGGTAGTGGATGCTTGGACATATATAGGGAGGACTTTCTTGCTCGACATGATAGTATGCTATCTGGTTGCACTTTACCTTAACGTGTACACTGATTGTCTCTCTGTTACATGTTGGTAAAGCCCTTAGGATGTGTACTTGACTACCTGGACTATGATGCGGATCATACTAGTGGGGACATGGTAGTCCATAAGTACATCCTTCAAGGTCCCTAGTCATGGGTGTATCGAGACGGGGCATCGATATACCAGAGTAGACTAGCGTATACCTTCTCGACCCATAAAGATGGGCGATGGATGATCCAATATCCATTGGTGTTTGACATCAGAGATGATATACGGGTGCTCAGTGGAGGCTGGGTACACTGGACGGACTCGCCGAGAACTCCCAGATGGTATTATACCTTACGTCAGATGGCAGTTCTCTGGTGACACTGGTACATGTTAGTCTGTAGACCCGAGATCGTCATAGAGTCTTGTGTGATTCCCACTGTGCTTTGATTTCCACCTTACCACGTCCAAGAGGGCGTGCGAAACGGTGGTTTTTGGGTACAGTCCTGAATCACATGGAGGCAATGAACGATAGGAGGGGATTCGTCTCTCCCGGTATAGGGAGTTGATGTTGTGCTGTGTTCAATTGGCTATAACCGGAAATCCCTGGCCAGGGTTGTTGAGATTTACTGGTAAGTGTTACCAGTAGTTTCTCGAACTGTTATAGACCTCATATCGACACGACTTATCGAGCTACTAGGGTCTGACGTTTACCACCCCTAGGCGAGATATGCGACATATCAGACGAACAGACCGGACTGTACGGTAAGTGTTACTGGTAGGATTCACAGGTGTGTGAGCGGGCTTGCTCGTTGATCTTCTGATCGCTCAATACCCGGGTGGCCGTTACGTTTAGCAGACTGCTTGCGGCTTATGGGTGTTTGATATGATCATCACCTGCTGCCGGCGTATTGACGAGTCTTTAGAGTCCTAGACAGAGGTTTCCTGGCTCAAGCGAAATGAAATAGGAGCACATATGAGATATGTGCGGGACCGGGAATAATACCAGTATGTGATACTGAATTCTATTCTTGCGATTTGTATCAACGGACGGTTATATAAGATATAGCCGGGTTACCGAATCAAGTGTTGATTCGATACATTGATACACTAGATATTAGTCGGTTATATGCAATATGACCGGATCATTAAATCAAGTGTTGATTTAATGATTTAATGTATAATTATATATTTGATATATTACTTTACATTAACTAGTATTTGTTCACTTAAGATTGATTTTCTCACTTGATGTGCACAAGTTCTATAAGTGGTATATTTTTGTGCACTAGTTTGTATCATGTTTGATGATACATGCAAACATGGGTGGATGTGTGACTTACACCTTTGTTTAGTTAATGGTTAGGGTTTTGTTTTCTTTATTTATTTTGTTAAACTAAATGTTGGCTTTTCTTCATCTTTGCTAGAAGTTTCATGTTGCTTCAAGCATCTTTGAAAAGTCTTACCATTTTTTGTTTTGTTCTAAAACCTAACCATTACCTAAACCCTAGTTTACTCTCTACATGAGTTTATCTCACTCATGGTTGCAACATGATAGACATCACTTGAGTTTTCTTTTTAAATTAATTCTTATTCCATTCTTTTCTTCTTCTTCTTCTTCTTCATGAAGAAAAGAAAAGTTTTCTAGAAAAATTTCAAGTGATGAAATCAAGTGAGAAATCCAAATCCAAAGTAAACCCACTTCCTATTTCTTCATCCTCTACCACTTGCCATGTTGTATAGGGTGTTTTCTTCACAAGGTTCATGACCAAGTGAAGATGGAGCTTGAGTTTGAGTCGCCTCGACGTATATCATCTTCGGCATCGAAGTCAACGACCTAACCCGATCATTTCTCCGACGAAACCATCGCTAGAATCCGGGATTCCGATGATCGCAGCGGAGGGACGTCATCACGGAGCTTTAGAAGTGGAGGACCGGATCTACAAAGGTTGTAATCCCTTTCACTTATTAGCAAAGTTGTTTGCTTGCTTGCTTTTCACCTAATCTCTAGTTAACGATCTCATTTAGGGTTTCTTAGCACATGAAAATTTTTGTTTTTGGCATGGTAGATCAGTTGTAGAACCTCATAGGTGTGCCTAGGAACCCTACAGCTGGCTCGACCGAAACGCGGATTCCTAGCATATCCAATGTGTTCATCTGTGATCTGGAATGGCTATCATTGCATCTGACGAATGTATATATCTATATATGATATATAGTAGGCGTTGCTTATGTTTTGCATCCACGCTAGTCTAGCCCCCGCTCTGTCGTTAGTTAAGTAACCTATAGGGTGATGACGGGGCCCCGTGGCGAATGCGGATGGCATAAGCGTACGTCATATTTTCATTGCTTTCTGCAATGGTAGGATTAATTGATGGGACGCATTAAATTAATGCAAGCAAATAAACCAAAGTAAAGTCGTTGGAACAATTTCAAAACCACTCGGTTTCTTTTCAAAACAGAAAACTTTTAAAAACGCGGAGCTTGAACCACTCCTTTTAAAAGCTATCACGTTCCTTCGATTATATCAAGTTCACGACGTTCACGGTTTCGCCAAAACCATTCGTAGCCCTCCGTCATTTCATATGGATAGTCAATAGTTTTCAAGCTGTGTTTGTTGGCCAAAGTTAAGGCATAGTGATTGGTAGCTATTGGATATTCATATGTAGCATAGATAGATGCGTTGGTTTGGGACAGTCGTACTGCCTTGTTGGCCAAAGTCAAGGGTAGATACGGGTGGGTTCAAATTAACCTGGAAAATGACGGGTAGAACTTAACATGTGACTTATGATTTGTTCACCAAAGTCAATGTCATAAGAGCATAGGGCAAAAATCCACATCGGGAGTTTCTAAAGAAACTGAAACTTGCTAGTGTTGCATACCATTTGGAGTGTGATGATTCTGGTAGGATTCCTTCAGCTTTATCACACGATGATATTTGGATCCCGATCCTACTGTGAGTATATGCTACTCCTCAGGAAACTTTCTCACTTAACGATCAATGCTATAAACCAAGTATGTGTCTAGAAAGATGTTAGCGGGGCTACGCCCACAGGGAAAAGAGGTTATTTAATTAAGGAACTTCGCGAAAGCGTCGTAAAACCTCCCTCGAAGTACCAACACTGGCCTGGCTGAATGGTTAAGAAAGTATTGTACGGTGAGATTGATCCCGACTAATTCTTCTTTTTGGTTTGAAGAAGGATTCGAGAAACAGTGGAAGCCATCCTTTTTAGACAAACTAAAAACACTCTAAACTTGCAAGAGCATCATACTAAAGTGTTTCTTCTCTCTCTCCTAATTGCAGCGACCAAACATCATGACCGGACATAAGTTACTACTAGATAAAAATATACTGACAGGGCCAAGCTATAAAGATTGGCTCAGGAATGTCAAAATGGCAATCGCTTATGACAAGTTGGGGTATCTCCTTACCGCCAAAGCTCCCCCTGTCCCAGGTCCCAAATCCAGTGTTGCGGATAAGGAAATCCGTAAGACCTGGGAGTTTGACTGTGCGAAGGCCAAGTGCCTCGTGCTTTCCTCTATGGACAATGAACATCAGAGGAGGCACGAGAATATGGACCTTGAATCCATATTTCTCCATACTAAGGAACTATATGGAGAGCAATCCCGTATCGCCAGATACGAAGTCTCAAAAAAGTTGTTTTCGGCGAGATTGGTCGTCGGATCATCGGTAGCGGAACACGTGCTTAAGATGATTGGCTATATTGAAGAGCTCGCGGACCTCGGGGCCACGTTAGAGAACGAGCTCTACACTGACTTGATTCTCCAGTCCCTTCCTTCCACTTACACCCAGTTTATCCTGAATTTCAACATGCAAGGAAAAGAAGTTGAACTTCCGGAACTCCTCAACATGTTGAGGGGTGCAGAGGGCACCCTATAGAAAGTAAGAGAAACATCCACTTTGTCTGTTAGAGGACCTTTCTCTTCTAGGTCCAAGGCGAAAGCCAAGGGAAAGAAGAAGAAGACCCCTACCAAACCAAGGGACGGTGTTAGTAAAGTGGAAGCCAAGGGAAAGGAAAAGGTAGCAAAGATTGCGGAACAACTTGTCGGGAAGGAAGAATGCTTTTATTGTCATAAGAAAGGACACTGGAAGAAAGATTGCAGGGCTTGGAAGGCCAAGAACCAGGACCCGAAGCAAGTTGTGGCTTCGGCTTCAGGTGTGTATGTTATTGAAAACTGTCTATCAGTAAACTATAATTCCTGAGTATTGGATACCGTATCAGGATCTCATATCTGTAATTCTTTGCAGGCACTGAGAAAGCGTAGGGTTTTGATGGCAGGTGATATGACCCTCAGAGTTAGGAGCTGGCATGGATGCTGAGTCCGTGGGGGACTATCACTTAGGATTGTCAGATGGACATGTTTTGGTTTTGCATGACTGTTATTTTGTACCCAGTGCGACTTGTAATATCATATCTGTATCTTTAATGTCTAAAGAAGGTTATGATTTTGCATTTGTAAGCGATGTTGTAAACATTCACCTTAATCATGTTCTGATTGGGTCGGGTACATTAAGCAACGGTAGATACGTTTTGAACCAACCACAGGTTTTTAATGTCCAGAATACACACAAAAGAAAGTCTCCAGAAATAAATCATGCTTTCTTATGGCATTGTAGACTGGGTCACATCAATGAGACAAGGTTAACTAAGTTGCATAAAGTAGGATATTTGGATCCGTTCGAATATCAATCATATGCAACTTGTCAATCATGTCTTATAGGAAAGATGATAAAGACTACATTCACTGGACATAGAGTAAGAGCGAGCGAGCTCTTGGGACTCGTACACAGCGATGCATGCGGTCCAATGTCTACACATGCACGAAGTGGTTATTCTTACTTCATTACTTTTACGGATGATTTTTCGAGGTATGGATATGTCTTCTTAATGAAGCATAAATCTGAAGCCATTGAAAAATTCCAGGAATATAAGAATGAAGTAGAAAAACAAACAGACAAAAGTATTAAGACACTGAGATCTGATCGAGATGGTGAATACTTATGTGCCGAGTTCCTGGATACTTTAAAGAGAATGGAATTCTCTCTCAACTTGCTCCTCCATACACCCCACAACATAATGGTGTATCGGAGAGACGGAACCGAACCCTATTGGATATTGTACGTTCCATGATGAGTAACGCTAAGTTGTCGCGATCATTCTGGGGATATGCACTAGAATCAGCTGCATATCTTTTGAACCGAGTTCCAACTAAGATAGTGCCTACCACACCATATCAGATGTGGAGTGGGAAGAAACCCTATCTTAAGCACATTAAGACATGGGGATGTCCAGCTTTTGTCAAAAAGCAGCATGCGGACAAACTCGAGGCACATTCAGTACAGTGCAAGTTTGTGGGATATCCAAAGAACTCCAAGGGATATTTCTTCTATTACACAAAGGAACAAAAGGTTTTTGTTTCTCGTCATGCCTGCTTCTTGGAAACTGAATTTTTGGAAAATCAGATAAGTGGGAGCGCAATAGAACTGGAAGAAATTCCAGAACCCCAAACTATTACTGAAAGCTTAGTAGAACCAGAAGGTTCGAAAGAACAGGACATTCCTGCGCCGCTCCGCAGGAGTAGTAGGCAGTCTCATCCACCCGAGAGATACTATGGTTTTCTCGTAGATGGGGATAGAGAGGATTGCATTATTGATAATGATGAGCCGACTAGCTTCCAGCAGGCCATTCAGAGCACTGACTCGGTAAAATGGCTGGAAGAGTTCCAAACAGGAAACCGTTGCTGACTCGACGATGGAAGCGGAATATATCGCTGCATCTGATGCCGCAAAAGAAGCCGTCTGGATGAGGAAGTTCTTAATAGATCTTCTGGTGGTTCCATCTATTGTTGATCCAATACCTCTGTATTATGACAACAACGGGGCTATAGCTTAAGCGAAGGAACCCAGGTCCCATCAGAAGTCCAGACACATCTTGAGGCGGTATCACCTAATCAGGGAGATCGTGGATCGCCGGGAGATCGAGGTTCGGAGGGTTGCTACAGAAGATAACACTGCAAATCCATTCACGAAGGCCATACCCCAGACTCAGTTCGAGCGGCTGATCGAGATGATAGGTCTTCGATACGCCAGTACATGGCCTTAGTGCAAGTAGAAGATTGTTAGTGTATATGCCGTAGAGGCCATTACTGTATCATACTAGTTTGTATATTACTTAATGGAAGCTTGAGATATTCATAGTTATATAGACAATCTAGCTCAAAATGGTAGTATGCTACTTGGTTTGTTTCTACTTTAATGTGTGCATGTGTTTCTTTTAGCATCTCGCCTTTACACATTAGTGTAGCCCTTAGGATCTTTGCTTGATTACTAGCGTTGTGATGGCAGTCACACTAGTGGGGGCTGGGTAATCTACAAGCACAACCTTATACAGGTTCCTAGTCATAGGATTATCGAGACGGGGCATCGATACTCTAGAGTAGACTAGTGTATACGCTTCTCATCCCAGGAGGGGAGATGGTCTGTCCCACAGCCATCAGTACGTCGTACTGGAGATAGTATGCAGGTGCTCGTTAGGTTACGAGTACACTGGACATGACTCGCTGGGAACTGTTGGTTGGTATTATGCCTATCGTCAGTTATCAGTTCCCGGGTGACATGAGTATAGCTTAGTCCGCTGACTTGACACTATCACTTCGCCTCGAGTGTGTTCCCATTGTTCTTAGATTGCTACCCTACCACGGCTCAAATGAGTCGTGCAAACAGGTAGCAGTTGGGTGCAGTCCCGAAGCACTTGGAGGCAGTGACGGTTAGACAAGATTCGTCTCTCCCGGTATTGGGGGTTAATATCGTGCTTTGTCTAGGAGAGCCATTACACAAAGTCCCTGGCCAGGGCAAGCGAGATATACTGGTAAGTTTTCCAGTGTTATCTCAGGGTGTTCTGGGATACACTCCGACACGACTTGTACCGCTATTAGGGGACTGACGTTTACCGCCCCCTAGGCCCGCCATGCGATATTATCAGACGAACACACCGGACTGTACGGAGATTGTCGCATTCAGGCTTAGTAGGAGTTCGGATGGGTTCACCTCACCAGTCTTCTTATCGGCATCTACCTGGGGACCGTTACGTACAGTTAGTACCGCTTGCGGCTTGTGGTTAAACCCACTGCCATCTTAGTGTCGAGTCTTTAGAGTCCCACACAGAGGGTTGTTCGTCTTTGGGCAAAACAGAGTAGAGGTCGCATGGTTTTGCGACGGGGTTGGTTCACATCCGCGCACTTGTGCACGTTTGGTGTCAGGGCAGTTATTACTAGTGGGCTTTGGTTTAAGCCAGATCCTAGTACATGTTTTGGGATTGGATTTATCTCATTGTATTCGTGTTCCTCGGAACACGGATGCGTGTGTGTATGCATTGTTGACAGAGGCGGAGGAATCTCTTTAGGGTTGTTGACCGTTGACTTTTTCTAAACCCTAATGAGAATGAGAAATATGATTAATAATATTAATTAAGGATAATTGTGCCATGGTTGGGTTGACCATTTGATTTTTGTTGACTTTTTGACTTTGGTTGACCGGTTGACTATTGTTGACCATTTGAACATCATCATTTCACTTGCAAGATACTTCTTGTTTCTCGCAAATGCATTAAATGATGAAATGATAATGGTCATTCATAAACTAACCATCACAATTTCTTAATTATTATTATTATTATCATTATTCTTATTTTGAGAGCATGGTTTTTAAAATGGCTAGCTCATTCTTTCTTGCTTATTCTCTCTCATCCATTAGCTCATCATCTTCCTCTCTCAAAGCTCTCATCTCTCATGTGTTGAGAACCATGGGCTTATGAGATAAAACCATCAACACTTCTCTCTACTCACTCTAGAGTTCTTAGTCTAGCAAACCAAGCAGTCTAGTTACCTCCCGGTTGAGCTAGGAGCTCAAGGTAGAGGCCTTCGGGTGGATCTATCTTCCGCAAAGAGGAGACTACGAGGAGGAGACCGTCCAAGCCACTCCAAGGAGCAAGCAAGAAGAAGGATCACAATAAGAAGAGAAGGAGTTCAAGACCTAGGTATAACCTTCTAACATAGTAGCTAAATCTTGTTGCCAGTTTGCTAGGTTTTTGTTTAGCAAAGATCCTCTAGTTTCTAGTCCATGTTGCCTTGTGTTAAAAATCGAATTTTACCTATTCCGCCTCCCCGTAAGCACCGGGGTGGGCAACGTGGACTTACACTTTGTTGGTGTATATGTATTCCATCTCAGATCGCATAGCATCCAACCATTCTTACAGAGTCCCTACTCTTGATGGCCTGCTCGAAACTAGTTGGGTCATCATCTCATGATGCAATCCTCGCTCCCACTGTCATAGAGAAAACTGAAGTATCTCTCAGGTAGGTGAGGAACATTACCAGATCGGCGGAGAGGCTGAGGTTCATTGGGAGCTATTGAATCCCCCGGTTCTACCAAATCGTCAGCTGCAGTTTGTATAGCCGGAACTCCTTCCAGTTCTACCTCATGACCACAAATTTCTTTCCAAAATAAATTCCTTTTCTAAAAAGGTGGCATGCCGAGAAATAAAACACCTTTTGTTCCTTGGTGAGGTAGACGATATTCCCTTGCGAATGCTTGGGATAGCTAACAAACTTCCACAGAACAGACCTTGCCTCGACCTTGTCCGAATTTTGCTTTTAGACATAGGCCGGACAACCCCAAATCTTAATTTACTTAAGATATGGACTCTTCCCATACCATATCGCATATGGAGTGGTAGGCACCTGATTTGGTTGGAACCTGATTCTATAGGTATGCATATACTCAAGTGCATAACCTCCAAAAGAAAATAGGCAACTCAGTAGTACTCATCATAGAGCACACCATATTTAATATGGTGCGATTGCTCCACCCTGATACACCGTTGTGCTGTGGTATATACGGAGGAGTAATGCTGAGAGAGAATCTCATTCTCCTTTAGAATAGTCCTGGAACTCCTATGCTTAAGTATTCTCCTCCCTGATCACATCAAAGGACACAATACTTTTACCGTTTTGGTTCTCTACTTCTGACTTATATTCTTCGAATATCTCAAAAGCTTTAGACTTGTGTTTCAACAGGAACACATGTCCGGATCTTAAGAGATAATCAATGAATATAATGAAGTATAAAGAATCAGTCCTGGCATGTGTAGACAGGGGACTTACATACATCATCATGTATCAATCCTAAGAGTTCATTAACTCATTCTCTGTTTCCAGTAAACGGAGCTATGGTCATCTTATTTTTTTGACATGACTGGCAAGTTTCACAAGATGTAAATTCAAACTGATTTAAATATGTATCTTAATGTAACTTAGCTAGTCGGGTCGCATTGATATGACCCAGTCTACAATGCCTCAAAAAGGATTCGTTCATTTTAGAACTCTTCCTCTTGTGTGTGTTCCTGTACGTTAAGAACTGTGGTTTGATTTAGAACGTATATGCTTTTAGATAACGTGCCTGAACCGATCAACTCTTGATATAGGAAATGTTCAAAATATTATCCAACAATACAAAATTATATCCTTCTTTAGTAAATAAAGAGACTGATATAATGTTGCATATCAGGTTCGGTATCTAATGACATTTGTTCAGAATTAATGTATTTGGTAATACGGGGTGATAACTGCCAACACTTTGGCTGCAACAATTGCACTGTTTCCAACTCTTAAAACTTATAACCCATTCCCAGTTCTTTACCTGTCTTTACCCCATTTAACACATTACATCTGTGGGATCCTGATCCGGTATCTCATACCCAGGACGTAGAGGATACTGAGAAACAGTTATCACTAATGAACACACCCGAAGAAGATGCATCAACATGTACTTTCTTCGTTTGAGCGGCACGGGAATCCTGGTAATTCTCTATTTTCTGCTCGGTCTCATAATAATTATAAGTTGGAGCGGGACCAACGTTCCCCAGCTCAGTATAACAAGTGGGTTCAGTCAATATATCCATATTATTATCTTGATTAAGGCGTGACTTGGTCGCTACCTGGAGAGAGAGAGAGAGAAGAAAACACTCTGCGTGCGCTCTTATAAGATTAGATTGGTTATATATTTTATCTAATCAAGATGACTCCCACTATTTTATCAAATCCTCTTTCAAACCCTAAAAGGAAAGACTAGCCGGGATTAATCACACCCTACAAGTTCGCCAATCTTTCAGCCAGGCCAGTGCCGATACTTTGAGGGAGGTTCCCCGTGCTTTCGCACGGTCCTAATTAAAATAAACCTCGTTTTCCTAAGGGCGTAACCCCATTGACACCTTTCTAGACACCTACTTGATCGGCTAATTGTAAAGCGCAAAACACTCCCAGGAGTAACAATTACTCGCAGTGGGTATCGAGATCCAACTATCTCATAGAAGGTATGCAATCTCATTGCAAATTTCAACACTTGAAATTCCCGATAACTATTTTTACCCCTAGCACCTATGACCTTGGCTATGGTCAACATATCATAAGCACTAGTCAAGTTCTACCCGTCATTTCGTGATTAATTAGACCCACCGACACGACCCTCGGCTTTGGTCGACATAATCATGTGACTGTCCTAACTAATCGCATCATATGCGGTGTAGGAAGACATCACTTAGCTACCATTCACTACGCCTCGGCTGTGGTCGAATACGCAGCATGAATACTAAGTATTCTACTTCCTAAAATGACGGAGGGTTGCGGATGGTTTTTAAGAAAACCTTTAACACTTTGAACTTGATATCATTGCAGAATCAAAATGATTTAAAATGGAGTGCTTTTGAGGCTTACACTAGTTTTGCTAAAGAGGTCACTCCCGATGAAGGGATCTCGGCTCTTTCCTCGTCGAATGAGGTGCAGGATATTCACAATACCACTATGCAAAGCAAGAACTAGAAAAGCAATCAAAAGACAAAACCGATGGTTATAGCATCTGCCAGTTACTGCTAAAGAGGTCACTCCCGGTGAAGGGATCTCGGCTCTTTCCTTATCGAATAAAGTGCTGGATATTCTACAAGGAATACCACTATACAAAGCAACAACTAGAGCTACCAGTTTTAGAAAATTCGATTCCACAATATCTTTAGGTTTATTTTCTTTCATTAATCTCATTAATGAAGTCCCATCAAATATGCTTCCTAAGCATTGCAGAAGAAATGAAAGCATCAATATTCAATATATATCATATATATATATAATATAAGCATTCGTTTCAATATATCAAATGATCGCATCAAAGATATCAGCAGCGGAAAAGAACATATGAAATATTGGATATACTAGGATTTCCGTATTTTATCAAGCCAATAAAAAATACGGATTCCACGTTCGTGATGAATAGACAAACCCACATCCCTAGACCCCTACGAGAGCGGCAAGCAACCCTGCCAATTCTAGGGTTAGGATACCCGGTCTCGACTCCTCGAGATGGTCTCCCACTGGACCCCAGAACCCGGCTACTTGTGCTCCCCTCCTTGGGTCTATCCTAATGCGGAAAAGTAAATAATATAAATCAATGGTGACATCATCCTCAACCTGGAAGTGCCCCAATAAAAGAATATTACATACATAGAATTTTTCATGAATGAAAATGAAAAGCTCTCATCTCACATAAAACCCCCGGCTATTCAAACTCAACGATTTAATATAACATATCACAGCAACACATAACATCACATGTCATCAACGTATGTAAATATGCGTATCCCAATTGTCGTTGATGTATAGCAACGAAACCGGCGATACACCGCATATTACACTTACGGTCGCAGAAAAGAAAGTGAAAACTACAACAACTGGAATCCGCAACTTCCATAGACATCTTAAACCGGAAATATCTCATATTCTGGATTTCATGCCTAACAATTATAAACCCCGCATTTTAGTCTTGATAATGAAAACACTTTTCAACAATAAGTCAGGTAATTCAACAAGATTCCCGACACCCCGATCAAATGCTCGTCGAAAACTTTAGTAGACGGCCGCACCCTCCGGTACCGACGACGAAGTGTACTTAGGCGGAACACCACGGCCGCGAGCACCCGGACGGATGCTTTTGGCAACAGAGTTCTCCTACAGTCACTTGGTCGGGGTTATAGGACGTGGCTATCTAGTAATGTTACCCGGCGAGTATCCACGTACACTACGTGATTGCGACGGACTTTTGATCACATCAAAATCCCGTGGTAACCGATCAAATGAGACTAATTTCTAGATTTATAAAATTCAATTATTGTGGATTCCAAATATTGTATCACAATATACTAGACTATGTTAAACGTTTTGACCGAATCAAACAACACCCATATCTCCCGATGAGCTCAACACTTGAGCGAAGTTAAAGTACCCAAAACGTGCCAAAATACCTATGATCCAGCCGTAGAAGGGTCAAACCAACGCCTCACCTATAACACCACGGAATTACGGCAAACCCTTGGGTTCAAGTCGCGGTTCCGAGGGCATAGAATCGAGTTAAGGTTTTTGTTCTTCTAGAGGGTCTATAGAGTTACTTGCACGACTATTGAATATAATAACTTAAGAAAATTCCAACTCTTGGAAAATTTCAGAGGGGGTCATGGGGTGATGTTTGAAATTCGTTCGAACTGTTAAACATAGCCTAGGTTACCATTACAATGTTAAATTATACGACTACGAAACACTCCGTTTTAGTCCTATATCAAAATTTTCATCACATGCAATTTTGGACTAAACAAACAATACCTGAAACCCTACAATCTACAGCACAGTGCACACAACAAAAATGAGGCTATTTGGGGAAAAGTGGCAGGCCGCTAGGGTAGTGATCTCGGGTGAAATCCGAGAAAATGCCCTCGAATTTTTTCTTTGCACTATATGTATCACATACATCACTCTGAAGTTGTTTGAAAATTTTTTAAACGACTTTGAAAAAACAACAGAGAGCAAAACTGCAGGGTTTCAGAAATCGTATTTCGGAATTGTTTCGGTTTTGTATTACTTCTAACATCGTCTAAGTTTCTAGTTAGGCTCTGATACCACTGTTGGGTTTCCTTAGCACCATACCTAGGGTTAGCAAGCATCAAACATGCCACAACAAAAATTTAGGGGATGCTAAGCAAACATCCTAGGAATCATACTAGAAAATTAGGGTAACAAAACTTGTAATAAAACATTACAATAAGAAGTGAATAAGATATACAACCTTTATAGACCGGTCCTTCACTTTAATGGCTCCGTGTAGTCGTCCCTTCGCTCCAATCATCGATCTCCCGGACTCAAGATGGACTCCACAAAGCGTAGTGAGCAAGCATGCTAGATGTCTTCGAGGCCGAAGATGATCTACGTCGAGTAAACTCAAGCACAAGCTACCTCTTCACTAATTGGTAGATTAGAGAAGAGAACACCCTAAACTAAATGGCAAGTAGTAGAGGATGGTGAAGTAGGAATTTTTCTCACTTTGGATTTGATTTTCTCACTCCTGAAGCTCTCCATTCAAAAAGGCATTCTTAACATTTTACAGCGAAAGAGATGATCACTCTGATCGATCTCTCAAAACCCTAGAGAGCTTTAAGAGATGAAGAAGAAGATGAACAAGAGAATTCACAAGAGAATGGAATGAGGTTAGATTTGCAACCATGGGTGAGTTAGTCTCATGTGCTAACCCTTGCAGAGAATAAATCATGGCTATGTGACTATAGTTGGGTCAAAAAATATCTTAAGCAAAACAAAATGAGTTGAAAAGTCAATGAACAATACAAGCTTCTCCAAGCTTCTAGTCATGACACAATTTCAACCAATTTTTTAATTACTTAATCACTTAAAAACCCGAACATAGTCATGGTAATGGTGTGATTCTCACACACCCAAGTTGCATATATAACCTTGCATGATACAATGATATATATCACATATATGTCATGTAAACACAAGTGAGAAAATAAATGGTCAAGTGAGCAATATTAGTTAATGTAAATTCATATATCAAATAGATATAATTATACATCAAATCATTAAATCAACACTTGATTCAATGATTCGGCTATATTACATATAACCGACTAATATCAATAATATCAATTTACTGAATCAACACTTGATTCGATAACCCGGCTATATTACATATACCCAGCAGATATCACATATCGCAAGAATACAATTGTCACGACCCGAAATCTTAGCTCATCACCGGCACATAAGTCACGCCACGTCTAAAGGCGTCACGTAATTCAAGTAAGCCGAAACCCAGAAATCTAAACCTTTTTAAGAAAAATCGAGGATGTGAAGTTTTGAAATAAAGGTATAATGAAATCAAGTTTTCTAGTTTGAAAAAAATGTTTTTTCTTTAAAAAAAACTGGGCAGCACCTCCTTTGTATATTTTGATCCAAAACCACAAATACATAACAAGAAAAATGGCATCCCCAAGAGGGAGTTAGCTCTTCACCAACTGGCGGATCACAACCACGCAAAGCATAAATATAAGTATACGACGCCCAACGGCGAAGATCACCATAAAAGATAAAGAAAAGCAAGACATGAATCCCCAAAAGCGAACATAAAACCCATCGCTCATGTCTCGCAACTACAGGTCGCTAAGTCTCATTACTTATACAAATACTAGTTTGATTTGATGGAGTTGACTAGATACAATATGAATAATAAATACAAGAGTGGGTACGATACAAATGTCCCACCTACCACTGCAAAACACCCAAATGAAGCTATGTGCCAGCGAATCCGCTACTGATCCCTACGGTCAACCTGCAAGAACTATGGCACAACGGGGATGAGTTGCCAACTCGTGAGTAGAAAAATATCAACAAATAGAAATCGAATAAACAACGACTCCTAGGTCAACTATATCATAAAGGTAATACTCTGATATCTGGGGTGACCGTATCTATATAAGTGCCAACAAGGTAATCAATGCTTATAAGCATATGGATATCATCCAACAATATAATCAATGTATGTATGCATGTGGATCCCGTTCACGCGTCAACCAATGACACAACAATAACATGCAAGTAAATATCATAAAAGCATATGCATGAAAGTATGAGGATGTAAATCAACGTGTGTCCCTCGCGACACATCAAAATCATGGAACCTGAGTGTCCAGCATCGACACTCGAAACATCATGAAACCCGTGTCCAGCATCGACACGTAAATCCTCATATCTCAGGCGCCGCATCCTTGGATCGGCCCTCATATATATCTCGTCTCAGGCACCGCCTACTCTGGTCGGCCCTCATATCCATCTCATGACTCCGGTCGGTATCCTCCGGATAACCGACGGGTCTAAATACTATCATCGGTAGGTAGTGCTCCCCTGCCAGGCTCACCGTCTAACAATACGAGTCTTCTTGCCCCGAGGTACCTCACCGGGTCCACCATGTACCCGCAGACGGTTCCTACCGCTCCTCGAATTGGGTTTCACATGCCACTCTCAAAACCGAGAAAACACATGGTGGACGCACTGAAATATCATATCAAGAGAAACCGGATTTTTAAAATAATACATACTCCCTTTTGAAATAACCACGGTTCTCAAATCCAGAAATCTCATGAAAACAACATATCTCAATGCGTATAATCATAAAGCATGATGTATACGACATATAACAGAAAAGTAAGCATATCGTATATCATGCAACATGAAACAGTAATATGCACATATCGAGGGAAAACCGCTCTTTTAAATAAATCCAGTTTTAAAACAACGCGGTTCCCAAATCTCCAAAATCGAATGCAATATTGTATGAAGGTGCATATGTGTATGTATGCAAGTATGGACGTACAAATGTGTATGTCCGCAGAGTATGGGTGTACAATATGTATGTACGCAAGTATGCGTGTACAATATGTATGTGCGCCAATATGGATGTACAAGTGAGTATATACGCAAGTAAGTTATGCGAAGAGTCATATCATGATGCAGCAATCCTACTGTGTAGTGACATGGCGATTATCGATGATGAAGTGTGTGAGCCGGCTAATCTGTGTAAGTGTAACATACGCATCATTGATAATGGTGCAGGTGTACTAGCACAGGTATAAGTGATGCAATGCGAATAACATGAAGGCAGCATAAGGTAAATCATCAGCTACAAGCTATAAGGTATACATGTCTACAAGACCGAGTCGGTGAATCAATCAATCGGCATATGGCCTCATAACAACACGCACGGTACAATACATCACGCGGCAGCCTCTAGTCAAGGGTATGGATCAAACATCAAGTTAAACTCATCACGTACGGAAAATCATCGTACGGCGGTATTAAGCTATCAGGGATCCTATCAACCTATATGACGAGGAGGGTACGGACCTAACGTCTCGTACGGCTATCACTCACGATTCACAACATATATAGATATATCTATATACCTATGTCCCAGATCACATCCATAACAAACTCATATCAGGGGACCGACAAGGTATTAATCATCTCAATCGACTCACATCCGTATACCAACACATCACCAAGTCAATCATATCGCATCGTACATTCTTTTCATCATATTTATATCTCACATCGAATCAATTCTACATAAACATTCTATCTTACTATAAGCATACGTATCTAATCTAACATACACACCTGAACCATACAATCAGCTTTTAAAAGATGCGAATCATAGTTTTGAAAGTAGGGGATACCGTGTTTTTAAGAAAAAGATATCATTTGAAAATCCGTAACGTCCCTCAAGATATCTGTTTAAAAGATGCATACGATTTTTCAGTTTAGAAATAAGTATGGTTTGGATGACGCATCTACGTCGGCTATCTAGTCCTATAATACCCTAAACGGCAATATCACTTCTAACTATCCTTGAGTTTATAATTTGGTTTCACTAACAATCTTTTAACTCTAACCCTAGTTTCCTAATCTTGGTTTTCTTAACTATATGCTATAAATCGGTTTCCACCAAAACTTTGCGAGGGTGCTATACGCCATCCACCCAACTTCCCCCGTGGATATAGATCCACTCACCTGATCTTCACTTGTCAGAGTCGATTACGCCACGCTCATCCTCACCGTCTCGAAGTCTACGTGGGGTACCTACATATCACATATATCATCGTAAACGAAATCACGCACGAAAACAAAAATGTCGCACGAATCACCCATAGGTTAAAACCTATAGTTTACGCATGCAAGAATAACCAAACAACTCTCGACGATCGACGTATAAACGTGAATCAACCGAGATAAAACACAAATACCAATTTCCAGTTCATTAAAACCCGCAAAACGAATTCAGAAACTTGAAAACTTGCTCCAGATTTTACCCCAGGTCAAATTAGCCAAAGTTGTACATATAAAGGGTCTAGTTTACTGGAGAACAAGACATGGACCAAACACGAAGGGGTTCCACCCAACCCTGGCCGCAAATTGCAGCCAGGAAGAATAAATCTGCGGCCTGATGTTGGGGGTTGGGTCCAGGGTTTCAATTGTAGCTCCTAGGGTGCCTGCTTGTATCACTGTGTTTGCTAAATAATTTTCAGAGGCTCCGGATGTTAGCAAATCTCCAATTCTCATCACAATTTCCAGAAATTCCAGTGTCGACAGATTTCCAAGTTCGTGTCTTGGGGTTCTACTCTCTGGTTTTGTCCAGAATTTAACACTAAAGGGGTTGTATAGCCTCTACTAACCTTAATTACACAATCACAACTCAAAAGTCCCTCAAACCCTAACTAGAAATTTTTAAAGCTCACGAAACAACACTATATCGATACTAAACATGTATAGGTGCTAAGGTGAATGAAATACAATAAAAATGGTGAAAGAATTACCTCATTTGGAAACTCAAGAATTTTCTTGAGTTGCCCTAAGTGTTTAAAATCCTTGTTTTCTTGGTCCAAAGTGTTTGCGTGAAGCTTGTGCATGTTTTTAATGAAAGGACTTATGTGTTTTGATGTTGTTTTGAGATTGTTTCGAGGGTATGAAGTGGAGGTAGGAGATGAGGCAGCCATGGGGGAAGAGGAGATGAAAAATGATGAAGGAAATGAGTGAAGAGAGAAGTGTGCCATGACTAGGTTGACCCCTCACCCTCTCTCTCTCATGCCCATACCTCTTATTCTATCATTTTCTTTTCTTTTCCTTTCATTTCTCATTTTATAAAACAAAGCCATGCATGATAAAACAAGAAACCTTGATAAAAATGTAAAAAGTGCTAAAATGTGACATGGTGCATGTCATGTGCACAAATCAAGTTTAATGCACGATTAGCGATATTTAATCGTGATTAGCATTAAAATATTGCATAAAAAATAATAGGAATTTAAAATTTGCTTAATTCATAAAAAACACCCTCTTTTTAGTAATTTCTATAATTTTCCAAATATTTTACAATTTATCGGTATTTAATTATACCGCAATATTAAAAATATTCATAATACTTATTATTTAATTATAACAATTCCCAAAAATAATATTATATTTTTCTGAAATGTTACAACAATACGGTATCACATACTCGTATCAATCTCGGTCCCGCACATATCACATATGTGCTCCTACTCCATTTCGCTTGAGCCAGGAAACTTCAGTGTAAGACTCTAAAGACTCGTCAATACGCCGGCAGTTGGTGGTGATCATATCATTCACCCACAAACCGCAAGCGGTCTGCTAAACGTAACGGCCATCTGGGTATTGAGCGATGAGAAGATCAACAAGCAAGCTGCTCACACTCCTGCAAATTGTTACGCCCCGCTTCCCAGTGTATGGCGAAGGAGACGCGACGAGGTCCGCTACGTATATACTCAGAAGTATATACGCTAAGCGTATCTAAGCAATATAAATAAATACACAAGAGACAAGAAGTAAAAGAACAGCAACTTTTATTCATTAACATTCTTTGTACAATACATGAAAGAAAATACAACTGAAATAAAAGAAGCCTAAACAGTGGCATAACAGGAAATGAAAAGTACAGAAAGAAAAGTGTACAATGAAACTAAAGTGCAAGGTCTTCAGTAAACTGCTCCAAGTCTTCTTGAGATGACTCGATCTCCGCCGGGTCCAAACCACCTAACGACATTCAAAAAAGAAAGAAATAGAATGTCGTCAGCGAACAGGTCGCTCGGTAAGTCCCAAAGATAAGGGAGAAATAGACAGAGAGTAAGAGAGAGAGAGAGAGCAAGTAGCTTTTAATGTTGTATTATAATATTGTAATATTGTATTAACGCTGTTGTTTGTAGCCTGGTACAGAAGAATGCCAGTGTATACGAGAGGGGTCTCAGTATGCTAGAGACCAGGGCAAATGGAAGTACAAGGCTCCGTTATACAACCTGGAACAACGGCAATTGGATTCATGTTAGGTGTCTTAATCTTACCGTCTCGTGCCACCTTTAACACCTTCCGTACCAATCTACCCCTTAAATCCCGTGATGCCTTGTTTGTATTGTTATCTTGTAAATTGTATTGGTTGTATGATTGATTGACTGACTGACCGAAACCATGATATCAGGAAACAGTTATAACCGTAGAGTCATGTAAATGGAATATTGAGAATCATGTAAAAGGAATATATATTCATGGTTCGGTTCGGTCTAGTTGTATAAACTGATAATTGTATTCATGGATTCATGTGTTCATATTGAATTGGAACATTGTATATTGTAGGTTGACTTGAATTATATTCAAGTCAGATTAATCAGACTCAAACCCGAGTCAGACAATCAGAACTGTGAATCGAAGTCTTATAATTTCTAGAGTCCTTAGGGTAATTTATAAAACTTGAGGGGATTTTATATAAAAATACTTTTATATACTTTTCAAAATACACCTCAAGTATTTATTATTCGTCTTTAGAGTGGTAATGAGGGTGGATTTTATATTGTGATATTTCTAGTGAGAATATCCTAGTTGTAATATTGTTTATTTGAAGTTCATGATATTTTAGTGTAAAATATATTCTTTGTGATTTTAAGGAAAAAGGTGGAAAATTTATATTATAATAAAATAGATATTTAAATGATAAATATACATATATTTATACAAAAATAATTTTTAATAATTATTTTATATTCCAAAAATCTCATTTTCTTAAGATGTCGTATTTTAAACCTTTCGAGACCGAATGCTCCTTGCGGAGGTCTGAATCTCGCACTAATAGCCCGAGAATGCGCGATAAACCGCACGATCCCGAACGGGTTCCCCAAAGATGGGTTGTAGCGGCGCTTTGCAAAGATTGTAAAATACTAATCCTTTAGAAAACGGTTTTATAAAGTAAAAGGTATTTATTTGCAAAGTGTAATTTTCCGTATTTTAGATTTTAGGGTTTCCTAAGCCAACTAGCCTATTTCTAAAGGTCTAAACGATAAGTCGTTAGAAGCCTCAAATCGCCTCTTCACCGCCAATTGCGGCCAGGTAAGTGCCAGGTAAGTGGGAGGCTCTCCACTACAAGTAGTGGCCCTAATTAAGTAACCACTTGCCTTAGACACACTTTCCTAGACACCACAAAGTCAGGTTTAGATAAACGATCGATGTCCACAACTTATCGTATTTTTCCAATTGAAGATATTGTTTAAACAAATGTATCAAACCTAAACTTTGATAAAAGGTTTTATTAAGGAAATGGTATTTTAATGTAAAATCTTCTTTTATCGTATTAATAGTTTTCAAGATAGCGTATTATTGTTTCATATGTGTGTGTGAGGAGGTAGGTCATTATCTCGTGATCTATTTTAAGGTATAGCAATATTAAAGGGTTAAATGTGAAATTGAAACATGAGGGTATTAAAGTGAAAAAAATACGATAGATTGGAAAGGTTATCATTTCACGTGAGAAAACTTGTTCCAATTATTCGTTGAATGTTTAATAGTCAACAATAAGATGTTTAAGCATGATTGAATTGATTAGAAGTTAAATTTTATAGAAGACCGAGTCGGAAATCGGATTTGTTCTGATTCCGTCGGGTTCCGTAATTTCGTATTTTAAAGAAATAGAAAGGGGAATAGAATAGGACTTACGGGTTTCGATCTATACTAAGGAGTGTAGGGGAACTAAAGGAGTTGCCGAGGCGTTGCGTCGTCGCCGGTTGTTCCTAAAAACATCGCCGGAATTTCCCGCCGGAATTTCGTTGAAGCTTCGCCGCGAACTTGTTTTCAAAGTACACAACTCTTGGAAAATTTTGAGAGAGTGAGCTTAGGATTTTTGGGATGAGAGGGTAGAGGGGAGGGGGTGTATTCATAGGGTAGGTTAGGGGTAGGGTAGGTGAAGGGTTTTTAAATAAAAATGTAAAAATATATAAAATCATTAAAAGTTGGAGTAAATAGGGTATATGAAAGGTTTTAATGTAAAAATGTATAAAAACATTAAAAATTGGAGTAAATAGGGTATATGGAAGGTTTTAATGTAAAAATGTATTAAAAATCATTAAAATGGAGTAAATGGGAATTTCAAAGGTCTCTGAAACCGATCTAGGAATTTGAAGTGTACATTGGGGTTTAGAAGATGAAGAGACACAATATTGAAGAAAAATTTAAAACAAAATAAATATTAAAAATAATGTGGGGCATGCGATTTGAACTTTGGTAGCTTGGTTCAGCAATGCAAGGTATTACCAATGAGCTACAAGCTCCTTTTTGTAATTAAATTGCTAATTAATTACTTATATGTTGTGCTCAGGCAATAAATACCCCTTTATGGATTTTTGAAAAATTATTTGAAAAAATGTTTATAGGAAAAAGTGTATAAGAAAATTATGGTTGTTACATTCTACACTCCTTATAAAAATTTTTTCCTCGAAATTTGTAAAAGGAAAGTGTAACAGTTTCAAGAAAAGTTTGGTGCTAGTGTACTGACAGTATGCGAAAAATAACAAGGTGGTGCAAGGGTTTTAGAAATGTGAAGAATGTGTGAAGAATGCGTGAAGGAATGAAAGGATGCGAAGCTTTTGGTAAAATTGTAAAAGAGGTGAGGGAATTTTGGATTAGGACAGATTCAAGATATATGATTCAAAAAATAAGAAATGATCGGATTCAAGGAATATGATTGTAAAGAATGTTTTAGTTGCTGGTTCTTGTGTTTTATATTGCTTAGGGTTCCATACAGCTCTGACCTGCATGGGCCGCCAACAAAACATGTCACGCCCTGCTTCCCAGTGTATGGCGAAGGAGACGCGATGAGGTCCTCTACGTATATACTCAGAAGTATATACGCTAAGCGTATCTAAGCAATATAAATAAATACACAAGAAACAAGAAGTAAAAGAACAACAACTTTTATTTATTAACATTCTTTGTACAATACATGAAAGAAAATACAACTGAAATAAAAGATGCCTAAACAGTGGCATAACAGGAAATGAAAAGTACAGAAAGAAAAGTGTATAATGAAACTAAAGTGCAAGGTCTTCAGTAAACTGCTCTAAGTCTTCTTGAGATGACTCGATCTCCGCCGGGTCCAAACCACCTGACGACATTCAAAGAAGAAAGAAATAGAATGTCGTTAGCGAACAGGTCGCTCGGTAAGTCCCAAAGATAAGGGAGAAATAGACAGAGAGTAAGAGAGAGAGAGAGAGTAGCTTTTAATGTTGTATTATAATATTGTAATGTTGTATTAACGCTGTTGTTTGTAGCCTAGTACAGAAGGATGCCAGTGTATACGAGAGGGGTCTCGGTATGCTAGAGACCAGGGCAAATGGAAGTACAAGGCTCCGTTATACAACCCGGAACAACGGCAATTGGATTCATGTTAGGTGTCTTAATCTTACCGTCTCGTGCCACCTTTAACACCTTCCGTACCAATCTACCCCTTAAACCCCGCGATGTCTTGTTTATATTGTTATCTTGTAAATTGTGTTGGTTGTATGTTTGATTGACTGACTGACCGAAACCATGATATCAGGAAACGGTTATAACCGTAGAGTCATGTAAATGGAATATTGAGAATCATGTAAAACGAATATACATCCATGGTTCGGTTCAGTCAAGTTGTATAAACTGATAATTGTATTCATGGATTCATATGTTCATATTGAATTGGAACATTGTATATTGTAGGATGACTTGAATTATATTCAAGTCAGATTAATCAGACTCAAACCCGAGTCAGACAATCAGAACTGTGAATCGAAGTCTTATAATTTCTAGAGTCCTTAGAGTAATTTATAAAACTTGAGGGGTTTTTATATAAAAATACTTTTATATACTTTTCAAAATACACCTCAAATATTTATTATTCGTCTTTAGAGTGGTAATGAGGGTGGATTTTATATTGTGATATTTCTAGTGAGAATATCCTAGTTGCAATATTGTTTATTTGAAGTTCATGGTATTTTAGTGTAAAATATATTCTTTGTGATTTTAAGGAAAAAGGTGGAAAATTTATATTATAATAAAATAGATATTTAAATGATAAATATACATATATTTATACAAAAATAATTTTTAATAATTATTTTATATTCCAAAAATCTTATTTTCTTAAGATGTCGTATTTTAAACCTTTCGAGACCGAATGCTCCTTGCGGAGGTCTGAATCTCGCACTACTAGACCGAGAGTGCGCGATAAACCGCACGATCCTGAACGGGTTCCCCAAAGATAGGTTGTAGCGGCGCTTTGCAAAGATTGTAAAATACTAATCCTTTAGAAAACGGTTTTATAAAGTAAAAAGTATTTATTTGCAAAGTATAATTTTTCCGTATTTTAGATTTTAGGGTTTCCTAATCCAACTAGCCTATTTCTAAAAGGTCTAAACGATAAGTCGTTAGACGTCTCAAATCGCCTCTTCACCGCCAATTGCGGCCAGGTAAGTGCCAGGTAAGTGGGAGGCTCTCCACACAAGTAGTGGCCCTAATTAAGTAACCACTTGCCTTAGACACACTTGCCTAGACACCACAAAGTCAGATTTAAATAAACGATCGATATCCACAACTTATCGTATTTTTCCAACTGAAGATATTGTTTAAACAAATGTATCAAACCTAAACTTTTATAAAAGGTTTTATTAAGGAAATGGTATTTTAATGTAAAATCTTCTTTTATCGTATTAGTAGTTTTCAAGATAGCGTATTATGGTTTCATATGTGTGTGTGAGTGTAGCGTTTTGAAAATCGTTTCGGTGAAATTTCGGAAAATCGGTAAAATGAGGGGGTTTTCTGTAAAAAGTCAAAATACAAATATCTTATTATAAAAATTAAATATACATATTCTAGCTATGTAATTGCTAGTACTTGGTGTTTATTGAGCCACTGCTGAAATTTCAAATTTTCTGAAATTTTTTCCGTTTTAAGGTAAAATAGTCAGTATTTTCCGTTTTAAGCCGATCGTGATCAAACGTCCGTAAAAACTTACCGGCACCTAATTTAGCTAAAATAAAGCTAGTGCGCAAACTTTGGGGGTATATGGGAGGTTTTGGTTCAGATAAAAATTTTCCCAAATTAAAATATTATTTTAATTAATGGGTAATGTTTGTGCATATTTTCATTGATCTTTTGTGTGTGATTCTTTCCTTAGCCTCACCATCTTTTCCTTGTGCTCACCCCTACCACCTTGGCCGAGCTCAATAATTGAGCAGCACTCTTTTGGCCGGCCCACTTTTGTGTGGGTGATGATTTTATTGTATGTTGAATGTGAGTTGTTAATGTTGCATGCACTTTGGTATATGCATTAATTTATGTTGGATGCTTTTTGTGGACTTTTCTTTTGATGGGCTGTCCATTTTCGTTTGGGGAGGGGGGCTGTGAGAATGGTGGGCATGGAGTGGGGTAGTAAGAATATTTATTCTTGCTTTATGTGATTTTGTCCAAGTTAAGAGATTTTGTGTTGACTTTTTTTTTGTTGGATATTAATGTTGGGATGAAGAGTTTTGTTGGTATGTGAGGTGTGAGGCTGGGGTTTTCCCAGCAAGTTCATTTCGTGGGCCCCCCTTAAATGGTGATGGTTTTATTCTTGTGAGCATTTTTCCTTGACTATTTCTTGCACTGAATTCCCTGGCTACCCATTGGGAGCATGGACATTTGTTAGAAATCATTTTGGGCCTTTTTCTTTTTTTTGGAAATTCTTGTGCTTGGAAATATGTTGGCAGCCTTGTTTGTGGGCATTAATTAAGGCATGGTCCATTTTCTTTTCCCAGGCACATTGCGTGGGAAGCATGGGATTGATTGGAGTGGGTGAGGTGGCAGCTGTTTCTTTTGATGGGGTTTTTATTTTTCATGGGAAAAATTAATCATATGATATATACACACCACTACACTTGCCTATCCCTAGTGAACTTTTCCCTCTTGATTTTTCTGGCCGAGCAAAAAACATTGGGGTGCCCAAAAATTTCCAGTGAGCTCTTGACCGGTGGCCGAGCACCAATTTTGGCATGGGGCTGATTGGTTTGTGGCAGAGTTTGATTTTCCATCGCAAAATCCCACTACACTATCTCTACATCATTCTTGGACATGTCGGCTAGCAAA
Source organism: Agapanthus africanus (assembly GCA_030015575.1). NCBI lineage: Eukaryota > Viridiplantae > Streptophyta > Magnoliopsida > Asparagales > Amaryllidaceae > Agapanthus > Agapanthus africanus. Next base: position 273,465,192 of record CM057348.1, read on the forward strand.
CTTCATGTCCGAGTTGCCTCGGTCTTGAGGCGGGAGCCCGTATACAGATTCATCGATGTGGTGCCGCTTGACGGACCTGATCAGGGAGCGGACTTCATCGGCGCAGCAGCGAGGAGTTAGACGCGGAGATTAAAGACCGAAGGACGCGGATCGATCGGTACCTCCATGTGGACTTCGAGACGACAAGCAAGCGCGTGGCGACGTCGGTACCGGCTAGCGAGGACCAGGTGAGTAGATTTATATCTACGGGGAGAAGTCGGGTGGATGGCGTATAGCACCCCCGCAGCCCGTGGTGATGTATACGGATGCGTATACACACCAACAATTTATGATATGTTGTTAGGATTTATTATTGATGATTTTAGATGGATATTGGTGTTGGATTGGTGCATGGTTACGAAACCTTAGGTAGTGGGTGCACTACACTTACACATACACACATATACATACTTGCATACATTTCTTATTTCATATGTGCGTGTATGGGAATATATTTATATGTTCACATGGGTATGGGACTATGTGTTCACATACGGATTTGAGGAGGATACTTGGGATTGAGCTGAGTCGATGAGATTTGTTTGTGGTTGTGATCTCGGTGATATGGCAGGATTCGTACTTAAGGTACGTCCTGGTGTTATAGCGGATCTTGCGGCGGCGATACGGGTGAATAGGGTTATAAATAAATGGTCGACATGTGATCGTGATATGAGGCATAATATGCTAGGATATTGATATTAGGCCGTATCGGGCGATGTATACCCCTTGATGATGATATGTGCTGACGATATCGGTTTGTACGAGATTGTCGATCAGTAGTCAGATCATGAGTATATTGAGGATATTAGTATTGTACTAGACATAGGTCAGTACCCTAGACTATGATCTTGGATAAAGAGGATACCAGAGGAATAGTGTGAGGAATATGATATTGACCCGTACCCAGATTTGGGGATGCCGTACGACGGATTTACGTATGAGCTATATCTTGATGATTGATCCGCACTCTTGACTTGGGATGTTTGATTATAGATATGGTATCGGATATGATATTATTGAGGCGGGATCACCGACTAATATATATACAGGTATGTATATGTATCGACTCAGATGTTAGGCGGTTTCCTTACCTGTAGTCTAGCTTATAGCGTAGCCCTTTAGTTTAGTTAGTTGTTAGATTAGATTCGGTTCCTACCTATTTCAAAGCTTATGAATCGTGCGTATTTTTAAACACAGCCTAAGGGATCCTACGGATATTTCAAAAAACGTATCTTTTCTTAAAAACACCGTAGCCCCTATTTTCAAAACCCCACGATTCGTGTTATTTCAAAAGGCACCATTGTAGGACTTATATTAGGTTAAAGCAGATTAATTATCGTTGCGTCTAGTATTCAGCTCCCGCTCATTATTGTTGTTTGCTCCGCATCACATGCTTATATTATGCTTCATATTCTACTGTTGATATCTTGTGGTTAGGACACCAGCACCATTACCGATGATGCGTATGTACCACGTACACTTACTTGCCGGCTCACACACATCTTCATCGGTAATTGCCATGTCACGTACACCTTAGAAAATATTATTGCTTGACATAGCCTGTTAGCTAATAGTTTAGACATGATATTAGTGTACTTGCCTTATATGTTAGTTTAGACATTATAGTTATTACCTGCTACCTCATGCATACTGTTATTCATTGTTATGCCGCATTCATGGATTCTCATGCATATATTCACTTTTTACGTGCTATTGAGGTTTTGGATTTGGATTTCCATGAGATTTTCTGGATTTGGGGAAAACCGCAAAACATATACAAACTTCTTCTTTCTCTTTTTAAATAAAAATCGCGGTTTTTTTCCCATGATGTATGAGTCGTCCACCATGAGTTTGCTGATAGATTTGGAGACCCGATTCGAGGAGTTGGATGAACCGTTTCGGGTACATGGTGGACCCGGTAAGGTACCCCGGGGCAAGAAGCTCGTGGTGATGACGATGAGCCTGGCAGGGGGAGACTACCTACCGGTGATTTTACCCAACGCGTCGGATATCCGGAGGATACCGTCGTGGTCTTGAGATGGATGGTAGGGGCCGATCTGGACTGACGGCGCCCTAGATATTGAGATTGAGACATTGAGATTTCGAGATATTGAGGTACCGAGATTTGATGATACAGGCCAGTCCGGATGGCCGGAGCCTGAGGTTTTGAGACATTGAGATTTATGTTTTGTGTCGATGCTAGACACTGTTGATGCTGATTTCATTTATGATACCTCATCTTAAAAATACAAAGGAAATCTCACTAATTTATGAAAACAGTTTCTTCATTTACATGTATTCTGTTTTCATGCATTCATACCTCATTCATATGATATATTGCTACCTGAGGCACTGACACGGGCACATGAGATCACACTCGGGTTAGATATTACCCTAGCCATTGTTATAGGCTGCATGTTATTCATATATTTGAGGATATATTATGATCATTGACCTAGGTTGCGTTATTCATGCGATTTTCTGTTCGTAGATCTTTTTCTACTCACGAGTTGGCAACTCACCCCCGTTGTGCCCCAGTTTCTTGCAGGTGTTGCCGTACGGATTTCATTACGGCTTTGCGGGCACGGTTTCTTTTCGGGTGACTTGCTAGTAGGTGGGTTTATTGTATCTTACCCATCATTATACCTTGTATATTATATTTCAGTTGTATCTAGAAGTTCCATCAACCAAACTTGTATTTTTTGAGATAGAGACCAGTAATGTTATTCTTTCGACCATAGAGTAGAATGTTATATTTCTTGAGTTTCTTGCTGGTTGAGTTCCATTTCTGTTGTGATCCTCGCCTTTAGGCGTTGTATATTATGTTGCATACAGGTTGATTTGATATGGTTCTTCCTATTCTCTACTACTTCTCTTGGTTTGGATTTCTGGGTTTCGGCTTACTTAGCATACGTACTCCTTGAGACGTTCGTAGTCTAAGTGCCGGTCATGTTCCGTACTTTCGGGTCGTGACAGTGAGGAGGTAGGTCATTACCTCGTGATCAATTTTAAGGTATAGCAATGTTAAAGGGTTAAATGTGAAATTGAAACATGAGGGTATTAAAGTGAAAAAAATACGATAGATTGGAAAGGTTATCATTTCATGTGAGAAAACTTGTTCAAATTATTCATTGAATGTTTAATAGTCAACAATAAGATGTTTAAGCATGATTGAATTGATTAGAAGTGAAATTTTATAGAAGACCGAGTCGGAAATCGGATTTGTTCCGATTCCGTCGGGTTCCGTAATTTCGTATTTTAAAGAAATAGAAAGGAAGATAGAATAGGACTTACGGGTATCGATCTATACTAAGGAGTGTAGGGGAACTAGAGGAGTTGCCGAGGCGTTGCGTCGTCGCCGGTTGTGTTGGATATATATGCCATAAAGGCCTACATTGTATAGGATGCTTGAGATATGTATGTACATGACAGTCTTGCTTGATATGATAGTACGCTATTTGGTTTGTCTTTATCTTAACGTATGATATATTTTACTTGGTGTCTATATATATATGTTGATAAAGCCCATAGGGTGTTTGTCTGACTACCGGCGTTGTGATGGCAGTCATACTAGTGGGAGCTGGATAGTCAATAGGCACACCCTTAGATGTTCCTGGTCGCAGGAGTATCGAGATTGGGCATCGATACTCCGGAGTAGACTAGTGTATACATATCTAGACCTTGAGGAGGGGCGATGGACTGGTCCCGCAGCCATTGGTGGAGTACACCTAAGATTGTATACAGATGCTCACTCGGTGTGAGTACACCGGACAGGACTCGATGAGAACTGACTGGATGGTATTATACCCAACGTCAGATAGCAGTTCTCAGGTGATATGTATGCAGATAGTCCGTTGACTTAAGGTCATCATTTGTCTCGTATGAGTTCCCACTGTACTTTGATTATTACCCTACCATGATTCAAAGAAGTCGTGCAAACAGGTTTTAGTTGGGCACAGTCCCGAGCCACGTGGAGGCAGTAAGTGACTGTTAGGGATTCGTCTCTCCCGGTATAGGGAGTTGATATCGCACGGTGATCGGTTGGTCATTACCATAAGTCCCTGGCGAGGGCTGATTGAGAATTATTGATAGATTGATCAGTAGATTCTCGGATAGTGATAGAGCCATACCGACACGACTTGTACGGTTATTAGGGGTCTGACGTCCACCACCTCCCTAGACCATACATGCGATACTCTTAGACGAACAGACCGGACTGCGCGGATATTGTCACGGACAGGCTCAGTAGGATTTCAGATGGGTTACCTCATCGGCTTTCTTATCGACAACTACCTGGGGACCGTTACGTACAGCTAGTGTCGCTTGCGGTCTGTGGTTAAACCCACTGCCAGCGTAGTAGTCGAGTCTTTAGAGTCCTACACAGAGATTTCCCAGACCCAGGCAAAAAGATATAGAGGTCGTATGGTTTTACGACAAAGGTTCGGACGCACACGTGTTTAAACGCACGTACAACATTCGGACAGTTTTTACTAGCCGGCTTTGGTTTAAACCAGATTCTAGTATCAGGTTATTGGATTTATACAGTCTAAAGTTTTTCCGTATTTTCACGGATGAGAGGGGCGTTCTCGTAATTTTCTGAGAAGCTTCTAGAAGATGATGACTTGGAGGGAGAGGTGGCATTATCATTTAATGATTTAGTGACTCATTGTGAGTGATTCATCATGTCATTAATGCATTATTAAATGCTTAATGACTCACATAATGAATCACCCACTTGCATTTATGAAACATGATGAATAATCTCATATTATTCATTTCTTTTAATTCATTATGTTTCATATATCTAGTGAGAAGCTATTTCATTATTATTATTATTATCATTATCATCTTCTCACTCTCTCTCTTCAAGCTCTCTCTCCTTCACCAATCCCTAATCCTACCCCTCATGAGTTGAGAACAAGGATTAGGAAAGACTAATTACTCCATAACCTATCTCTACATCACCATAGCTACTCTATTTAGCAACTAGAGAAACTAAGTAACCTCAAGTTTAGAGGTTATAGCATGGATTAGGGTTCTCGGGTGGATCTTCTATCACAGAAGGAAGCCGAGGAGGACGTGGAGATCCAAAGAGGCCATAGATAACATAAAGACGAAGGACTAGAACCGTTTGGTATAATCTCTTAACATAGTAGTTTAGAACTCTATAGGTTTTGTTAAGTATTGTTTAGCAAACGATTCATACTGTTATTCGATGTTTAATCAAAGAACAAGATCGTTTTTCATATTTCCGCCTCCCCACAAGTATTGGGGTGTTGAACAACGACTTACAGTTGTATCAGAGCCTCACTAAATAATAATTAACACACTTGCAAAATTGTATGAATTTCGAACGGAAAAACAAACCAGAAAAACCCCGATATCTTGCAGTTTCTGTCGAATTTTAAATGAGGTCCAAAAATTTTTCAGGGACCTTCAGAATGACCTAAATGAATATATTAGAACACCCAAGAAAACTGGGCTCATGAATCGGCCATAGCGCCGCGGAACCGCGGCGAATCCCACCGATCCGCTGCGATTCCGCCGCGCTTTGGACGATTCGTCAGCCCAAGTTTCTTGTGTTGATTCTCTGTGATATTTGGTATTTTCTGGTAATTTTATTTTTGCTCAGGTTTCAGATTTACAGAGAAGTATTGGAGCAAAATTAAATGTGTTTAATCGATCGAAATTATACGGTATTTTCTTGTTTGATTATATCTGTGAAATGTATTATGTGTTTGTAAACCTCCCCTAACTGCTAGTATGTCGGTTGGCAGGGGGTTGCACATATCTGTGATGTGATATATATCTGTTTGTGTATATAAACTGTATTGGACTGTTGTGGTGATTAGCCGAGTTTGTGATGGGTTATTGTATTAATTCATTCGAAATAATTGTAATAAGTTGTAATATTATTTTGCGGGGCACATCCAGGTTGCGGTTGTAGCCACCGTTGTATTATTCTTTTTACTGTTTTTTCTTCTAGGATAGACCCAAGGTGGGGTACACAAACTACCGGGTATTTTGAAGTGTTGAGGTAGACCGCTTCACTTCTGGTACTTGGCGGGTAGTTTTCCGTACCCGTAGGGGTCTGGGGTGGGGTAAATGTCTATTCATCACAACTGTGTAATCCGTCTTTCATTGCAGGCTCAAAAGAAATGCGGATTGCTTGCAAATCCAATATTGTTTATCTGTGATCTGGAATGCCTATTATTGCGTCTGACGAATGTACAATATCTATATATGATAGCTATTTAGACGTCACTTATGTTTTACACCCGCGCTAGCCCAGCCCCCGCTCTGCCGTTAGTTAAGTAACCTAACGGGTGATGACGGGACCCCGTGGCGAATGCGAATGGCATAAGAGGACGTTGTATTTTCGTTGCTATCAGTAATGATAGGTTAATGATGGGACGCATTATTATTAATGCAAAGAAAATAAAACCTAAACTGAATCGTTGGAACAATTTCTAAAAACCACTCGGTTTTCTTGAAAAAGCAAATTTTAAATGCGGAGCTTAAACCACTCCTTTTAATAAAAGCTATCTTAGTTCCTTCGATCATATCAAGTTCATTACGTTAACGGTTTTTTGCCAAAAACCAGCCGTAACCCTCCGTCGTTTCAGATAGACAGCACATCGTATTCATGCTATGCTTGTTGGCCTACGTCAGTGTGTGTGCCTATATGTTGCATAGATAGATGCATTAGTTTAATATAGACGTACACCTTGTTGGCCTATGTCAAGGGCTTGTACGATGTACTTAAATTAATCAGGACAACGACGGGAAGAACTTGACTTGCGTCTTATGACTTGTTGGCCTACGTCAAGGTCTATAAGAGCTTGGGGTAAAAATCACATCGGGAGTTTCAAAAATAAAGGAAACTTGCAGATTTAGCTTACCTTCTGGAGTGTGGTGACTAGAGTGGCTACCATCTAGGGCATCATGCAATGATAGTTGGATCCTGATCCCACTGATTAGTAGGATTACTCTCGGGAATTTCTCTCACTTAACAATCAATGCTATAAACCAAGTAGGTGCCTAGAAAGGTGTTAGAGGGGCTACGCCTCCAGGGAAAAGAGGTTCTTTAATTAAGAAACTTCGCGAAAGCGTTGGAAAACCTCCCTCGAAGTACCAACACCAGCCTGGCTGAAAGGTTAAGCAAGTATTGTGACGTGTGATTAAATCCTGACTAGTTCTTCTTTTAGGTTTTGAAGAAGGATTTGAGGAAACAGTGGGAGCCATCCTATTTAGATAAATTAATAAACCAATCTAAACTTGCAAGAGCATATGCTGAGTGTTTTTTTTCTCTCTCTCTGGCAGCTACCATGACTGGATTAAAACTATTACTCGAAAAAAATATACTAACCGGGCAGAACTATAAAGATTGGCTAAGTAACATCAATATTGCACTGACTTATGACAAAGTAGCATATGTTACCACCGCTGTTCCTCCCCTTATCCCTGGACCAGATTCCTCAGTTGTGGACGGGGAAGTCCGCAAAACCTGGGATCTAGATTGTGAGCGAGCTAAGTGTATCGTGCTGGCGTCCATGAACAATGAACTCCAGAAACAGCACGCGATTATGGATATTGTATCCATCTTTCTCCATGTCAAAGACTTGTATGGAGAGCACTCACGTATCGCGAGGTACGAAACCTCAAGGAAACTCTTCCAGATGAGGTTAGCTCCAGGATCGCCTGTAGGAGAGCACGTCCTCAAAATGATCATCCTCATTGAGGAACTCGCAAACCTGGGATGCGTGCTTGAGAACGATTTGTATATCGACTTGATTTTGCAGTCCCTTCCCCACACCTTCTCTCAGTTCGTGCTGAACTTCAACATGCACGAAATGGAAGCGGATCTTCCAAAGCTCCTCAATATGTTGAGGGTAGCAGAGACCTCATTGAAAAAGGAGAAGACCCCCGTTCTGTATATTGGCCAATCATCTTCTTCTAAATCTAAAGCGAAAGCTAAAGGGAAGAAGAAGATGAAAGCCACCAAACTGAAAGGTGGGGTCAAGAAGGTGCAGGGAACAAACAAGGCAGGAAGGGTGAAGACAGAAAAGAACGAGTGCTTCTATTGTCACAAGCAAGGGCACTGGAAGAAGGATTGTCAGGCCTTCAAAGCCAAGGACATGAAGCAAGTAGTTGCTTCAACTTCAGGTGTGTTTGTAATCGAAAATTGTCTTTCAGTTAACTCTACATCATGGGTACTTGATACCGGTTCTGGTTCTCACATCTGTAATTCATTGCAGGATCTGAGAAATAGTAGAGTGCTGGAGACAGGTGATATGACTCTCCGGATGGGCAATGGAATGCATTTAGATGCAATTGCAATAGGGGAATATCACCTAGGGTTGACTAGTGGACACATTTTGGTGTTGTACAGCTGTTTTTGTATTCCCAGTATGTTGTGTAATATTATCTCAGTATCTTTGTTATCGAATGAAGGATATAGTTTTGCGCTTGAAAGAAATGTTATGAACATTCACCTAAATCAAGAACTGATTGGGTATGGCACACTGGAAAACGGCATATACATACTTAATCAACCTCAAATTTTCTATATTCAAAACACGCGTAAAAGAAAGGCTCCAGATTCGAATCAAGCCTTCCTATGGCATTGTAGACTTGGTCATATAAATGAAACAAGGTTGACTAAGTTACATAAAGATGGTGTCACGAGCCGAAAGAGCACGTGACTGGCCCTTGAACCATATGAAGTCTATAGGACCCCATCTGATCCAAGTAAGCCAAAAGCCCAGCAATCTAAAACCATTTAAAGAGTAAATAAGGAAAACTGTTTTTGAAAAAGTAAGGAAATCATGTTTGGAAATCAAAGTTTTTAAATAACTAAGCCGAATATGCATTTTTTTAAAATGTGTAACCTTTCCTGAAAATTTCGGCAGAGTTTCCTTTGTAAAAACTGGCCCCGAACGGGGTACAACAAGAATAATATATATGAAATGATAAAAGGCATCCCCAAACGGGAGCTAGCTCTTCGTCCATCGACGGTCACAACCACGCAAGCAATAATAAGATACAACGCCAAAGGGCGAGGATCAAAACCCAAAAAAAAGAAACTCAAAACAGCCAGAAAACCGTAATACTACAAGCGCGACTCTAAGGTCGAAATAAAACAACACTGTTTTCTAAGTCTGAAACAATATACAAGTTTTGGTTGATGGAAATTCTAGATATAATAAATGATACATGAACAATGGCGGTTCTGATACAAAAGAACCCACCTATCCAAGCAAGTCACCCATAAGGAAGCAGTGTGCCAGAAATGCCGCTATGGAATCTGTACGGCAAAAACCTGCAAGGACTGGGGCACAACGGGGGTGAGTTGCCAACTCGTGAATAGAAAATATCTACAAGCAGAGATCGAATGCATGACCCATCCTAGGTCAATACGATCAGATATAAATAAACCTCAATATGAATAAAGCTGAAGCATGCTAAACTGGCAATGTAATCTCTACATGAGTGTAATGCCAATTGCTCGTGCTAGTGCCTCAGGTAATAGCATGTCATGAATATGAGGTATGATCAATGTAATCAAATCTGCACACACGTGGATCCCGTCCACTCGTCACCCAATGACAATAACCATCATGCAAGTAAATATCATGAAACCTGTGCATGGAAATATGAGGATATAACCCACCCGTGTCCCTCGCGACACGTCAAAATCATGGAACCGGAGTGCCCAGCATCGGCACTCGAAAACATCATGAAAACTGTGCCCAGCATCGGCACATAAATCCTCATATATCGGGCTCCGTCAGTCCGGATCGGCCCGCGGGCTCTGTCTGCGGTATCGGCCCTCAGCCCCGGCAGGACGCCCAAATCTATCCATCGACTCTGGTCAGTATCCTCCGGATAACCGCCAGGTCCAACCAATCACCGGTAGGTACTCGCCCGCCTCCAGGCTCAATCGGCAAAGCTCATCGATCATCTTGCCGAGGGGAACCATACCGGGTCCACCATGTACCCGCAATCGGCTCATCCACTCCTCGATTCGGGTTTCACATGTCGCTCTCAGCACCGAGAAAACACATGGTGGACGCACTGAAATATCATATCAAGGGTAACCGGGTTTTTAAAGCAATGACATATTCTCTTTTGAAACACTCTCGGTTCCCAAATCCAGAAATATCATAGAAACAACATATCTCAATGCGTATAATCAAAAGCATGAAGTATACGACATGTAAAGGAAGGTATGCATATCATCATGTCATGCAAGGATCATATACTGAATGCAATAGTACTACAGTGTAGTGACATGGCAATTATCGATGATGAATGTGTGAGCCGGCAACAAGTGTACGTGGAACATATGCATCATCGATAATGGTGCTGGTGTCCTAGCAGCATGACTGAAATATAACCACAGTACAAGCGATGCAATGCAAATAGCATGAATATGCGGAATCGAATAATCAACGCAAAAGTAAAGAATCTACACCAATCTGTACAAGTCATGCAGGGGTGCCATTTGAAATAAGACGAATCAGGGCTTTTGGAAAAACAAGGGCTACGGTGTTTTAAGAAAAGATACATCATTTGAAAATATCCGTATGACCCTTCTGCCTATCTTTAAAATATCCCCGATTCGTTAGTTTGAAATAGGTATGACTCGGTCCAGTCTAATGCCTACTAAGTAATCTAGACAGGAGGGGTAAGAAACCACCTAATCTGAGTCAATATATATAGATATGATAGTCGGTGATCCCGCCTCAATAACATATCGTAAGATATCCTCGAGTCATGAGTGCGGATCTATCATCAATATCGGCTCGTACGGTAGATCGTCGTACGGCATCCCAATAGCTGGGTAGGGGTCAATATCACAGTACCTCATCACATATCAGGTATCACTATCATCAGATCGCATAATCTGGGGTACTACTCTAAGTCTAGTACAAATCGATACCATCTATAAAAATATGAATGCGGGTAAAGCACATGTCCAAAGGCCCGCTAAAACTATCATATCGCACCTCGAAGACAAGCTATGTCACATCGCCGATCTCACGGCCTCACATCAAGTATCATCTCAAACCACGTATCATCCTCAAATCCCGTATATAAACACATAGTCCCATACCCATGTGTAGATATACGCACCATCATATGCACTGTAATAAATGAAAGAATGAATGCAAGTATGTGTGTAAATGTATGTGTGAGTGCAACCACTACTCTAGGGTTCGCACTATACTAAACCAATATATTCTTATCATCAAAATATCATTATTACCATCAATAACCCTAAACAACACATAATAAATATTCGTGTGTATACGTATTCGTATACATCACCACGGACTGCGGGGGTGCTATACGCCATCCACCCGACTTCTCCCCGTAGATATAAATCTACTCACATTGCTTCTCGTGTGCCAAAGCCGATGTCGCTATCTTCACCTCCTTTGCCTCAACATCACGCGGGGTACCTACAAGTATATCACAATGCTAAAGCACATGAAAATCACATCGGAAACCAAATTAGCACATGCTACCCGCATAGGTAAAAACCTATCGACTCGCATGTAAACACAATCAAAATCCACTTGTCGTTGACGTCCAAACGCCACCCGACAGGAATGAATCACCAAATACCAAAATCCATGCTAAAACAAGTCCCAAATTATACACCAACATAGGAAAATCAACCCAGATTTCACCCTAGATGGAATCAGTCAAAACTAGACATACTCAGGGTCAAAACTAGAGGAAATGGGGGCATGCACAGAAAACGAGGCAATTCCTTAAAATACCTTATTTTAGAATTTTCTATAATTTTTCCCCATTTATCTGTATTTAATTATACCAGAATATTAAAATATTCATTAAAATAATATTAAATTATAAAATTTCCCAAAAATCATATTTTATTATTTTGAAGACGTTATAATCTACCCCCCTTAAAGAAATTCGGTCCCCGAATTTAAATTTAAACCCCCAAATACTAAAATATTTCAATACAAATTCCAAGTCATCGGGGCTCCGAAATCATCTATACATAAAACATCATAGAGTAATGCATGCGCATGAGTACTGAGCAGATAACTCAAAAGCAACACTCCATCAAGCATCCGCAATCATCGGAGTCATGGTAACGACACAATGTCAAATCCAATACAAAATCAATATGATATGGACCAAGACTATACATGTAGACACCCAATCTATACATGTAATTAGCTGATGCAACTGTATGCCAAATCTTTTTAAGTCGCTGTGCGATGCGCGTAACACTGCACAGTGGCGGACGTTTCTCATAAGAAAATAACTATATATGTGTATATATATCCTTTGTTTAATAAGCACGTTCCACCATTTTGAAAACAATTTAGAAGGGTTTCCTGTTTTTAAACGTTTCGTGTCATATCGGACACGTAGGTATATACTGAGACTATAGCTCGCTTTTCGGAAATCCCTTCGATAACTATCGATGCATGTAAAATATATCCAGGCACTGTCCACTGACTAGTCCTGCTCAGTATGAAAGCAAATATCCCACATCATAAAAATGTACTGCTCCAAAAGGAATAAATTCCAAAAATGCACATAACACCACCCTGTGCGTCTGACGCGCACGGAAATCAAAATCCATATATGCGCTAAACATGTGCACAAAACAACATCTAGGTGCAACGGGTGTGCACGAAGCATCTGTCATAGGCAACATGTGTGCCTGACAGCCAAAACAGGTGCATCTGACATGCACGAAGAATCTCGATTTAGTGCATCTGGTGTGCCCCAAAATCGTATCTCAAAACATGCGCCCAACATGCGAGAATCCAAATCGGTGCATCCATCATGCACGAATGAAAATCTAGACCCTGCGCACTCAATATGCACGGAATCACAAAATCCAATAGCAACGTCGAATATGCGTAAGTCCAGTCAAAAGCACGGAGTGCAAGAATCCACATCAATATCACAATCAAAATCGACATACCGAAAGGCATCAAATCGAAGTCAGGTGCAATCGTAATGCACAAAATATAAATCCGGTGCAACAAAGGCACGGAATATAAATCTGATGCGATAAACGCAAGAAACATAAAACTGGTGCGACAAATGCACGAAGTATAGAACTGGTGCATCCCATGCACAAATACCAAGCAATAACTCAAATACGTAAGCAGCAACACCAAGTGTATCCAGATATGAAGAAAATCATAAACGTGTGCAGCTGCGGGCACAAAACACATATCGATGCACTACAAGCACATATAAGCTATACCGAGTGCAAAATCAAAACACTAAAATTACATGAAACTCTGCTGGAAGCGTAAATCAAATCACGAGCATAAAATAGGCATGAAATCGCAATCAACAGCTCAAGAGTAATAACTATGTACAAGGTATAAATACCCAGTAGGTGCAACCATGGTGCACAAAATCAAATATCATGAAACTCAGTCATCAAGACTAAATCATGCGAATAGATCGCCCAAAATACCGAAATCCAAAGCAACGGATACGTGATAATCAAATCACAAAATCACAAATCATAATTACCGTCGTCGGTATACCCTCCTTCAGGGTCGAGAAGGTACCGGTACATCCGATGCTAGCGGCGCAAGATATCTACTTGCCTCTTGCTCGCGGCTGGCGTCCTCTGCCTCTGGTTCCTGATCTTTCCTGTAGATTACCAACTCGCAATCCATCGGCTCATCGGCCCGGTCAGGTGTGCTGACAGGAACGATTCCGTTCTTGCACTTCCCTGGTCATCTCTCGGTCAATCCTCACGACCGCTCGTAAAGCAGCACATCTCTGGCGCCGACCTCGGGTCCTCTGAATGCATATCACACATCCGATCCTGGGTGCAACTCTTATTGCAGCAGTGTACTGGAAGGAATCCTACTCAAGGTCTCTTCTGATCTTGCCTAAGCCAAACTGTAAGGAGGCTGGTACTCTGGCGTAATCTTTTCTCGCTCTCTGGACCTCTGCGTCCTTAGTACAACATCTCCTCGGAAGCTGGTCGCATCTCCGCGCCTCTGTATGCATGTCCGGCCTTTAATCTTAACGGGGTGTAGTAACAGCTCGTCTGCCTCTCGCTCGAACTTCTTGTCCCGCTTGTCTGTATCATCGACCATTCGACGTCGCGTCTTTATCTGCACACTGCAATGTCCTCGGCTACGGTCCACCCGAAGTCTCTAACACGGACTCGAAATCACGAACTCAGTATCTTCATCACTCAGTAGAAGATATCTAGCCGAACACGTCCTCAGCGTGCATATCGCATCTCTGATGTCAGCGGAGTGGAACGTCATCTCGTCGAAATCTCGTGCAAACTCTTTACTCCACCTTGCTCTACTATCGACTGATTCGGACTCATCTCATCATGGCTACACAGACTGCGCTCCGACGGCTATGCTCGTATCTGGAGTCTCCCAAGCAGTGTCCCATCACATGATATCCGAATGATGTCGAATCATCCGATCGACTCGTCAGAACCTCACAATCCCCCAAGAGCTCAACATCTCGGGTACAGTTTAATAGTATCGAGTACATGCCACAGCGTCGGTGGTCCAGCCGTAGAAGGGCAAACCCAAGCCTCACTAATGGCGCCGAGGAACTGCCGCAAACCCTAAGGTTCAAAGGCTTTCACACGGTCATTAAGTCGAGTTAGGGTTTCATTCTTCTAGAGGGTCCATAGAATCACCTGCATGTCTTTCCGTATACTTTAAACTTGGAAAATGGGTTCCTGACCTTCGATCGTCTCAATCGACTCTCAACGAATCTGCGTGAAGTCGCCTCTAGCTGGAATCAATCTATCTGATGACCTCGCATCGGGGTAAGCGAACGAACTACATGTCCTAGTCATTAATCCTCGGTGACTAGCGACTCACTATCACATCTCTAAGAATATGCTCATGCTGCAGTAGCTCCAATCATCTGGGCGATATCTCATCACTCGCAGCAACAACTGGCTCATTCGTCGGTACGCTAAGCAGCGCCTCAACCATCATGAATAAGCGATACATCAACGATCATCACATCCTGGCTGGCCTCTATCAGTGGCTCAATCCTCTGGTACCGTCCGGTACATCCTAGAAATCTCACAGCAGCGATCTGTCAAACGCCCATAGTGCGGAAACACAAAATACGAAGCCTCAATGCAACCGTATGTCTCTGGAATCACGCCCCGGTCAGTCCTCGTCCGCGACGAGCTCATGCTGACAACTCGAGCCGTAGCTCACTCTGCCCGTGCAATCGCGGCAGCAAAACCATAACCAGTATCGATGAAGATAGATCATAGGAAGGAATATGACACAATGCAAGGAAATGTACAACCTAAGGTTTCTTAAGCGGAGTGGCGTGTCGTAAGTATGCCGCGGAACATACCCACGGTACGTCACTCTACTTTAGTCACCTATTCCATCAACCAAGGGTCATCCTACACGACGAAAGTTCGGGTCTAATACCCCCTCGACCAAGTCTAAGTTCCGTAAGGTCAAGCCTAAGTTCCTTATATAAATAACGCCCTAGGCTCCACATAGTCAAACTTAGACTCGAACCAAGGTCAATCTAGCGCTCTGATACCAACTTTGTCACGAGCCGAAAGAGCACGTGACTGGCCCTTGAACCATATGAAGTCTATAGGACCCCATCTGATCCAAGTAAGCCAAAAGCCCAGCAATCTAAAACCATTTAAAGAGTAAATAAGGAAAAACTATTTTTGAAAAAGTAAGGAAATCATGTTTGGAAATCAAAGTTTTTAAATAACTAAGCCGAATATGCATTTTTTTAAAATGTGTAACCTTTCCTGAAAATTTCGGCAGAGTTTCCTTTGTAAAAACTGGCCCCGAACGGGGTACAACAAGAATAATATATATGAAATGATAAAAGGCATCCCCAAGCGGGAGCTAGCTCTTCGTCCATCGACGGTCACAACCACGCAAGCAATAATAAGATACAACGCCAAAGGGCGAGGATCAAAACCCAAAAAAAAGAAACTCAAAACAGCCAGAAAACCGTAATACTACAAGCGCGACTCTAAGGTCGAAATAAAACAACACTGTTTTCTAAGTCTGAAACAATATACAAGTTTTGGTTGATGGAAATTCTAGATACAATAAATGATACATGAACAATGGCGGTTCTGATACAAAAGAACCCACCTATCCAAGCAAGTCACCCATAAGGAAGCAGTGTGCCAGAAATGCCGCTATGGAATCTGTACGGCAAAAACCTGCAAGGACTGGGGCACAACGGGGGTGAGTTGCCAACTCGTGAATAGAAAATATCTACAAGCAGAGATCGAATGCATGACCCATCCTAGGTCAATACGATCAGATATAAATAAACCTCAATATGAATAAAGCTGAAGCATGCTAAACTGGCAATGTAATCTCTACATGAGTGTAATGCCAATTGCTCGTGCTAGTGCCTCAGGTACTAGCATGTCATGAATATGAGGTATGATCAATGTAATCAAATCTGCACACACGTGGATCCCGTCCACTCGTCACCCAATGACAATAACCATCATGCAAGTAAATATCATGAAACCTGTGCATGGAAATATGAGGATATAACCCACCCGTGTCCCTCGCGACACGTCAAAATCATGGAACCGGAGTGCCCAGCATCGGCACTCGAAAAAATCATGAAAACCGTGCCCAGCATCGGCACATAAATCCTCATATATCGGGCTCCGTCAGTCCGGATCGGCCCGCGGGCTCTGTCTGCGGTATCGGCCCTCAGCCCCGGCAGGACGCCCAAATCTATCCATCGACTCTGGTCAGTATCCTCCGGATAACCGCCAGGTCCAACCAATCACCAGTAGGTACTCGCCCGCCTCCAGGCTCAATCGGCAAAGCTCATCGATCATCTTGCCGAGGGGAACCATACCGGGTCCACCATGTACCCGCAATCGGCTCATCCACTCCTCGATTCGGGTTTCACATGTCGCTCTCAGCACCGAGAAAACACATGGTGGACGCACTGAAATATCATATCAAGGGTAACCGGGTTTTTAAAGCAATGACATATTCTCTTTTGAAACACTCTCGGTTCCCAAATCCAGAAATATCATAGAAACAACATATCTCAATGCGTATAATCAAAAGCATGAAGTATGCGACATGTAAAGGAAGGTATGCATATCATCATGTCATGCAAGGATCATATACTGAATGCAATAGTACTACAGTGTAGTGACATGGCAATTATCGATGATGAGTGTGTGAGCCGGCAACAAGTGTACGTGGAACATATGCATCATCGATAATGGTGCTGGTGTCCTAGCAGCATGACTGAAATATAACCACAGTACAAGCGATGCAATGCAAATAGCATGAATATGCGGAATCGAATAATCAACGCAAAAGTAAAGAATCTACACCAATCTGTACAAGTCATGCAGGGGTGCCATTTGAAATAAGACGAATCAGGGCTTTTGGAAAAACAAGGGCTACGGTGTTTTAAGAAAAGATACATCATTTGAAAATATCCGTATGACCCTTCTGCCTATCTTTAAAATATCCCCGATTCGTTAGTTTGAAATAGGTATGACTCGGTCCAGTCTAATGTCTACTAAGTAATCTAGACAGGAGGGGTAAGAAACCACCTAATCTGAGTCAATATATATAGATATGATAGTCGGTGATCCCGCCTCAATAACATATCGTAAGATATCCTCGAGTCATGAGTGCGGATCTATCATCAATATCGGCTCGTACGGTAGATCGTCGTACGGCATCCCAATAGCTGGGTAGGGGTCAATATCACAGTACCTCATCACATATCAGGTATCACTATCATCAGATCGCATAATCTGGGGTACTACTCTAAGTCTAGTACAAATCGATACCATCTATAAAAATATGAATGCGGGTAAAGCACATGTCCAAAGGCCCGCTAAAACTATCATATCGCACCTCGAAGACAAGCTATGTCACATCGCCGATCTCACGGCCTCACATCAAGTATCATCTCAAACCACGTATCATCCTCAAATCACGTATATAAACACATAGTCCCATACCCATGTGTAGATATACGCACCATCATATGCACTCTAATAAATGAAAGAATGAATGCAAGTATGTGTGTAAATGTATGTGTGAGTGCAACCACTACTCTAGGGTTCGCACTATACTAAACCAATATATTCTTATCATCAAAATATCATTATTACCATCAATAACCCTAAACAACACATAATAAATATTCGTGTGTATACGTATTCGTATACATCACCACGGACTGCGGGGGTGCTATACGCCATCCACCCGACTTCTCCCCGTAGATATAAATCTACTCACATTGCTTCTCGTGTGCCAAAGCCGATGTCGCTATCTTCACCTCCTTTGCCTCAACATCACGCGGGGTACCTACAAGTATATCACAATGCTAAAGCACATGAAAATCACATCGGAAACCAAAATAGCACACGCTACCCGCATAGGTAAAAACCTATCGACTCGCATGTAAACACAATCAAAATCCACTTGTCGTTGACGTCCAAACGCCACCCGACAGGAATGAATCACCAAATACCAAAATCCATGCTAAAACAAGTCCCAAATTATACACCAACATAGGAAAATCAACCCAGATTTCACCCTAGATGGAATCAGTCAAAACTAGACATACTCAGGGTCAAAACTAGAGGAAATGGGGGCATGCACAGAAAACGAGGCAATTCCTTAAAATACCTTATTTTAGAATTTTCCATAATTTTTCCCCATTTATCTGTATTTAATTATACCAGAATATTAAAATATTCATTAAAATAATATTAAATTATAAAATTTCCCAAAAATCATATTTTATTATTTTGAAGACGTTACAGATGGATATTTTGATCCGTTTGAATATTCATCATATGCAACTTGTCAATCATGTATCAAAGGAAAAATGACCAAATCTCCGTTCACCGGACACGGAGAAAGAGCCACTGAACTCTTGGGACTTATACACAGTGATGTATGTGGTCCGATGTCTACGCATGCACGAAGTGGTTACTCCTACTTCATCACTTTTACTGATGACTTCTCTAGGTATGGACATGTGTTCTTAATGAAGCATAAATCCGAGGCTTTTGAGAAGTTTAAGGAGTATAAAAATGAAGTAGAGAAACAAACTGGTAAAAGCATCAAGACACTTCGATCTGATCGAGGTGGAGAATACTTAAGTACCAGTTTCCTTAAATACTTAAAAGAGAATGGAATTCTCTCTCAGCTTACTCCGCCTTATACACCTCAGCATAATGGTGTATCAGAAAGGAGGAATCGCACGCTATTAGATTTGGTGCGTTCAATGATGAGTAGTGCTGAGTTGCCACTTTCCTTCTGGGGGTTTGCTCTAGAATCAGCAGCATACTTATTGAATAGAGTTCCAACTAAGTCTGTGCCTACCACTCCATATGAAATGTGGAGCGGGAAGAGACCATATCTCAAGTATATCAAGATATGGGGGTGCCCGGTATATGTTAAAAAGCATAATCCGGACAAGCTCGAGACACGATCGGTTTTATGCAAGTTCGTAGGATACCCCAAGCATTCAAGGGGGTATATGGTCTACCACACTGAAGAACAAAATGTGTTTGTCGCTCGTCACATTGTCTTCTTAGAAAGCGAATTTCTTGCAAAAGAAATTAGTCGGAGCGTGGTAGAACTGGAAGAAATTCCAGAACCTCAAACTGCTACCGAGGACTTAGTAGAATCTCAGATTTCAATAGAACATGACGAACCAACGCCACTCCACAGATCTAGTAGGCTTTCTCATCCTCCTGAAAGATACTATGGTTTTCTTCTAGATGGGGATAGAGAGGATTGCATCATCGATGATGATGAGCCTACTAGTTTTCAGCAGGCTATTACGAGTAGTGACTCGATGAAATGGCTGGATGCTATGAGATCCGAAATGGAATCCATGTACACCAATAAAGTATGGACTTTAGAAGTTGCTCTTCCTGGAGTAAAACCAGTTGGATGCAAATGGATCTTCAAAAAGAAGATTGATGCATTTGGACAAGTGGAAACCTACAAAGCTAGACTCCTAGCAAAAGGTTTTCGTCAAAGACAAGGATTGGAATATGATGAAACCTTTTCACCTGTAGCTATGCTTAAATCCATTCGGATCCTGCTTGCGATTGCTGCCTTCCATGACTATGAAATCTGGCAGATGGACGTAAAAACAGCTTTTCTAAATGGACATTTAGAAGAGAGTGTTTACATGGATCAACCAGAAGGTTTCTTAGATAGTGGGAGCAGCGGAAGAGTCTGCAAGTTGCTTAAATCTATTTATGGATTAAAGTAAGCATCGCGAAGTTGGAACATCTGCTTTGATGAGACTGTCAAAGAGTTTGACTTTATCAAAAATGTAGATGAACCATGTATTTATAGGAAGATTGTAGAAAGAGCAGTAGTCTTCCTCGTTTTGTACGTCGACGATATACTACTAATAGGGAATGATATCCCTATGCTACAATCAGTAAAGCTCTTCTTGTCACAGAAATTCTCTATGAAAGACTTGGGAGATGCATCATACATTCTGGGTATTAAGATCCATCGTGATAGATCTAATAGAATGTTGGGACTTTTACAGTCCAGGTATATTGACACCATACTAAAGAGATTTAGTATGGAAGATTCCAAGCGTGGCAATATGCCCGCTTGTCAGGGAATCACCCTCTCCAAAGAGATGTCTCCAAAGACTGATGAGGAGAGGGCTCGCATGAGCATTATACCCTACGTTTCGGCGGTAGGATCAATAATGTATGCGATGTTATGTACCAGACCGGATGTAGCTTACGCACTTAGTGTGGTAAGCAGGTATCAGTCTGACCCAGGTGAGAAACATTGGATAGCGGTAAAGAACATTCTCAAATACCTGAGAAGGACTAAGGAGATGCTCTTGATTTACGGTAATGGGGACCTCCAGGTAGAGGCTTTTACCGACTCCGGCTTCCAAAGTGACAAAGATGATTCTAAATCCATTTCGGGTTTTGTGTTTACCCTCAATGGAGGGGCGGTATGTTGGAAGAGTTCCAAACAGGATACCGTCGCAGACTCAACTATGGAGGCTGAGTATATAGCTGCTAGTGAAGCCGCAAAAGAGGCTGTCTGGATGAGGAAGTTTATTTCTGAACTTCAGGTGGTTCCGTCCATTGCCAATCCAATACATTTGTATTGCGATAACAATGGCGCTGTAGCTTTAGCGAAGGAGCCAAGGTCCCATCAGAAATCCAGGCATATCTTAAGGCGTTTTCACCTGATCAGGGAGATCGTGGATCGTCGGGAGATCGAGATACGGAGAGTGGACACAAAAGACAACACGGCAGATCCATTCACCAAGGCCATCCCTCAAGTGCAGTTCGAGAGGCTGTTTGAGATGTTGGGCATACGGTACGCCAACAACTGGATCTGGTAGAGACAGTGGGTACTCATTGTGCCAATTATAGGCCTTAGTGCAAGTGGGAGATTGTTGGATATATATGCCCTAGAGGCCTATATTGTATAGGATGCTTGGGATATGTATGTACATGACAGTCTTGCTTGATATGATAGTACGCTATTTGGTTTGTCTTTATCTTAACGTATGATATATTTTACTTGGTGTCTATATATATATGTTGATAAAGCCCACAGGGTGTTTGTCTGACTACCGGCGTTGTGATGGAAGTCATACTAGTGGGAGCTGGATAGTCAATAGGCACACCCTTAGATGTCCCTGGTCGCAGGAGTATCGAGATTGGGCATCGATACTCCGGAGTAGACTAGTGTATACATATCTAGACCCTGAGGAGGGGCGATGGACTGGTCCCGCAGCCATTGGTGGAGTACACCTAAGATTGTATACAGATGCTCACTGGGTGTGAGTACACCGGACAGGACTCGACGAGAACTGACTGGATGGTATTATACCTAACGTCAGATAGCAGTTCTCAGGTGACATGTGTGCAGATAGTCCGTTGACTTAAGGTCATCATTTGTCTCGTGTGAGTTTCCAATGTGCTTTGATTATTACCCTACCACGATTCAAAGGAGTCGTGCAAACAGATTTTAGTTGGGCACAGTCCCGAGCCATATGGAGGCAGTGAGTCACTGTTAGGGATTCGTCTCTCCCGGTATAGGGAGTTGATATCGCACGGTGATCAGTTGGTCATTACCATAAGTCCCTGGCCAGGGCTGATTGAGAATTACTGATAGATTGATCAGTAGATTCTCAGATGGTGATAGAGCCATACCGACACGACTTGTACGGTTATTAGGGGTCTGACGTCCACCACCTCCTTAGACCATACATGCGATACTCTTAGATGAACAGACCGGACTGCGCGGATATTGTCACGGACAGGCTCAGTAGGATTTCAGATGGGTTACCTCATCGGCTTTCTTATCGACAACTACCTGGGAACCGTTACGTACAGCTAGCGCCGCTTGCGGTCTGTGGTTAAACCCACTGCCAGCGTAGTAGTTGAGTCTTTAGAGTCCCATACAGAGATTTCCCAAATCCAGGCAAAAAGATATAGAGGTCGTATGGTTTTACGACAAAGGTTCGGACGCATACGTGTTTAAACGCACGTACGACATTCGGACAGTTTTTACTAGCCGGCTTTGGTTTAAGCCAGATTCTAGTATCAGGTAATTGGATTTATACTGTCTAAAGTTTTTACGTGTTTTCACGGATGAGAGGGGCGTTCTCGTAATTTTCTGAGAAGCTTCTAGAAGGTGATGACTTGGAGGGAGAGGTGGCATTATCATTTAATGATTTAGTAACTCATTGTGAGTGATTCATCATGTCATTAATGCATTATTAAATGCTTAATGACTCACATAATGAATCACCCACTTGCATTTATGAAACATGATGAATAATCTCATATTATTCATTTCTTTTAATTCATTATGTTTCATATATCTAGTGAGAAGCTATTTCATTATTATTATTATCATCATTATCATCTTCTCACTCTCTCTCTTCAAGCTCTCTCTCCTTCACCAATCCCTAATCCTACCCCTCATGAGTTGAGAACAAGGATTAGGAAAGACTAATTACTCCATAACCTATCTCTACATCACCTTAGCTACTCTATTTAGCAACTAGAGAAACTAAGTAACCTCAAGTTTAGAGGTTAGAGCATGGATTAGGGTTCTCGGGTGGATCGTCTATCACAGAAGGAAGCCGAGGAGGACGTGGAGATCCAAAGAGGACGTAGATAACATAAAGACGAAGGACTAGAACCATTTGGTATAATCTCTTAACATAGTAGTTTAGAACTCTATAGGTTTTGTTAAGTATTGTTTAGCAAACGATTCATACGGTTATTCGATGTTTAATCAAAGAACAAGATCGTTTTTCATATTTCCGCCTCCCCACAAGTATTGGGGTGTTGAACATCGACTTACAAGTTGTTCCTAAAAATGTCGTCGGAATTTCGTCGAAACTTCGCCACGAACTTGTTTTCAAAGTACACAATTCTAGGAAAATTTTGAAAGAGTGAGCTTAGGATTTTTGGGATGAGAGGGTAGAGGGGAGTGGGTGTATTTATAGGGTAGGTTAGGGGTAGGGTAGGTGAATGGTTTTTAAATAAAAATGTAAAAATATATAAAATCATTAAAAGTTAGAGTAAATTGGGTATATGAAAGGTTTTAATGTAAAAATGTATAAAATCATTAAAAATTTGAGTAAATAGGGTATATGAAAGGTTTTAATGTAAAAATGTATTAAAAATCATTAAAATGGAGTAAATGGGAATTTCAAAGGTCTCTGAAACCGATCTAGGAATTTGAAGTGTACATGGGGGTTTAGAAGATGAAGAGACACAATATTGAAGAAAAATTTAAAACAAAATAAATATTAAAAATAATGTGGAGCATGGGATTTGAACTTTGGTGGCTTGGTTCAGCAATGCAAGGTATTACCAATGAGCTACAAGCTCCTTCTTGTAATTAAATTGCTAATTAATTACTTAAATGTTGTGCTCAGGGAATAAATACCCCTTTATGGATTTTAAAAAAATATTTGACAAAATTTTTATAGGAAAAAGTGTATAAGAAAATAGGGTTGTTACACAAATCCAATCAGTAACACTACTGTACAGTCCGGTCTCTTCGTCTGATATGTCGCATATCTCGTCTAGGGGTGGTAAACGTCAGACCCCAGTAACTTGATAAGTCATGTCGATATAAGGTCCATAACGGTTTGAGAAACTACTGATAACACTTACCAGTAGATCTCTGCAACCCTAGCCAGGGATTTCCTGTTATGGCCAATCGAGCATAGCGCAACATCAACCCACAATACCGGGAGAGACGAATCCTCTCCTATCGCTCATTGCCTCCATTTGACTCGGGACTGTACTTAAAAACCATCTGTTTGCACGACTCAGTAGAGCCGTGGTAGGGTGGAAACCAAAGCACAGTGGGAGACACACAAGACTAGATGACGATCTCGGGTCGACAGACTAACCTGTACCAGTGTTGTAGGGTGTTTTTCGTCACCCCATTGAGATGGGAATACGCGCGCGCTTGTCAGGCGCATTACAGATTCCCCCTGCCTAGGGTAGGCCGGGGTTTATTGATTGTGGGGATCCGAATCTCCGGCAGCCGCGGACTAAGCTGCCGTTAATTACCCCTCGCATTTGGAGCGAAGGAACCTCCGATTGACAGGTTAAACTGGTCATGCGAACTCAATATGCGGTGCGTTGGTGTGTGTATATTTTTTTTGTTTTGTTCTACTTGTAAAAAGAGATATATACATATATATATATATTTTCTATATACAAAAATAAATAAGTAAATAAATATTTAGAGATTTTTTTTATTTTTAAAAATTTATTATTATTTTTTTTATTTTAAAATATTATTTATAATTTATTTAATATTTATTATATAAAAAAAGGGATTAAATAAAGAAAAGAAGAAAAGAAAATAATTATGTTTTTTTTTTAATTTTTAAATATTATTTATAATTTATTTTTATTTATTTAATATTTATTTATTTTTATTTTAAATAAAAAAATGAGGAAGAAAGAAGAAAAGAGAATTTTGTATTTTATATATTTTTTTAAAGTGGGGTCACATGTTAGCATGTGACCCCTCATATGAGGGGGTCACATGTTAAACATGTGACCCGGTCACATGCTAGCATGTGACCCCTCATGTGAGGGGGTCACATGCTAAGCATGTGACCCGGTCACATGCTAAGCATGTGACCCGGTCACATGCTAGCATGTGACCCGGTCACATGCTAGCATGTGACCCGGTCACATGCTAGCATGTGACCCCTCATGTGACACATGCTAGCATGTGACCCCTCATGTGAGGGGGTCACATGCTAAGCATGTGACCCGGTCACATGCTAAGCATGTGACCCGGTCACATGCTAGCATGTGACCCCTCATGTGAGGGGGTCACATGTTAAGCATGTGACCGTTTTTTTTTTTTTAATTTATTTATTTAACGTGGAGTTCAACGCCAAAATAATTTTATATGGCTAAAAAAATGTAATGTGGAGTTAAACTCCCAAAAAAAAAGGGATTTTTTTGTGGAGTTAAACTCCAAAAGAATTTCTGTAGTGGAGTTGAACTCCAAAGGAACTTTATTTGTGGAGTTGAACTCCAAAAGATTTTTACTGTGGAGTTAAACTCCAAAAGAATTTTTGTAGTGGCGTTGAACTCCAAAATAATTTTCCTGGTGGTGGAGTTGAACTCCAAAAGAATTTTATTTGTGGAGTTGAACTCCAAAAGATTTTTACTGTGGAGTTAAACTCCCAAAGAATTTTATATGGCTAAAAAAAATGTAATGTGGAGTTAAACTCCCCAAAAAAAAGTATTTTTTTGGTGGAGTTAAACTCCAAAAGAATTTCTGCAGTGGAGTTGAACTCCAAAATAATTTTATTTGTGGTGGAGTTGAACTCCAAAAGAATTTTATTTATGGAGTTGAACTCCAAAAGATTTTCTCCTTTCTCCTTTGAGAAGAAACTCAAAATGGGTTCTCTTGAAACTCCAAGATCTAGATCTTGGATGATAAAAAAAGAGACCCTTTTTCTTCTCTTGATGGAGTTTTTGGAGATGGGTTTGTGGTAAAACTTTATTTAGTTTTTAAAAAAAGAGAGCTAAGCTCTTGATTTATTTTAAAAATAAAAAGGAAGAGGAAGAACTTGAAGAAGAGAGAGTGGAGGAACAAACCCTAGTTTTTGAGGGAATGAAAAAAGTCTTATGTTATTCATCATCATTTTGCCTTTTATAGGCTTACACATTTACATATAGCCCCTTAGGCTTTGCAAAAATGGCATTTTAGCCCATCCCATGGTTCATGTGCCATTTCTTTTTGCACATAAACCATGGGCTTACAAAATATTGGTTTTATGCCCATTTTGCATACATTCATGTATAAAAAATTACATAAAAATTATTTATTACATGATTTCATTTTTGGCATGGGGAGGGTCGGGCGCTTCATGTTTCGCACTCGACCTGGGCATGGGCCCACTTGACCTGGGCTTGGGCCCACCTGGTTTGGGGTTGACCTTGACTTTGACTCGGTCAACCGGGGTGTAAATTTTTACCCCAACAAAGTGCCCCCCATCAATAAATGCACACCGCACATTTGAGTTGTGTGCATGAAATTGATGGATCTTGAAGCTGAACTTCGAGGTGGAACATCATTCCAGAGGCGGAGCATCATCCCGGGGAGCATGATTCCCGGGGATCGGAGCATCATTTCGATGAGCGGAGCATGATTCCAGGGTTCGGAGCATCATTCCGAAAGGCAGAACATAATTCCATAGATCGGAGCATCTTTCCGAAGAGCGGAGCATAATTCCAGAAATCGGAGCATCGTTCCGATGGGCGGAGCATTATTCCAGGGTTCAGAGCATCCATCCGAAGAGCGGAGTATAATTCCAGGATTCAGAGTATCATTCCGAAGGGCGGAGCATGATTCCAGAGTTCGGAGCATCTTTCCGAAGAGCGGAGCGTAATTCCAGGGATCGGAGTATCGTTCCGATGGGCGGAGCATGATTCCAGGGTTCGGAGCATCATTCCGAAAGGCAGAGCATAATTCCAGAGATCGGAGCATCTTTCCGAAGAGCGGAGCATAATTCCAGAGATCGGAGCATCTTTCCGAAGAGCGGAGCATAATTCCAGGGATCGGAGCATCGTTCCGATGGGCGGAGCATAATTCCAGAGATCGGAGCATCTTTCCGAAGAGCGGAGCATAATTCCAGAGATCGGAGCATCGTTCCGATGGGCGGAGCATTATTCCAGGATTCGGAGCATCATTCCGAAGAGCGGAGCATGATTCCAGAGTTCGGAGCATCTTTCCGAAGAGCGGAGCATCATTCCAGGGATCGGAGCATCGTTCCGATGGGCGGAGCATAATTCCAGAGATCGGAGCATCTTTCCGAAAAGCGGAGCATAATTCCAGAGATCGGAGCATCGTCCCGATGGGCGGCAGACATTTTGACCGAAGCATAATTTCGATGCAGAGGTTGATTCCCAGGCGAAGCGTAATTTCAACAAGGAAGGCAGATATTCCGAGGCGAAGCATTGATTTCGACACGGGATACATTCTGAGACGGAGCATGATTCCGGCGCAGAGCTTGTTGGTTGACTTGATTCCAAGGTGGAGCATAATTCCGGCAGGGAAGGTAGATATCCCGAGGCGAAGCATGATTTCGACACGGGGTAAATTCTGGGACGGAGCATGATTCCGCCGTAGAGGTTGTTGGTTTGATTTGATTTGGGTTGACATCAGCATCGCTACACTAGAATATGGTACCAAGAGCGAATCGTCATTTGTCATGAGAGGGTTTGGGGATTGGTTTTTTTTGTTTGGCATCTGCATTGCTGCACTGGAATAATGCCAGGAGCAACTCATCATTTGCCCCGAGAGGATTTGGGAATTGGTTTTTTGGTTTGGCATCTGCATTGCTGCACTGGAATAATGCCAGGAGCAACTCATCATGTGCCCCAAGAGGATTTGGGAATTGGTGGCTTAGGAGACAGGTTTAGATCCCTGTCACCTAAGGCTTTTCCATTTTGTGAACCGTAAGGGTCTCACAAAGCATTTTCTCCCTACGGGTCGAAAGGATCTCGTAGGTGTATTTTCTCCTTAGGAGTCGTGGGGACTCCTAAGTGTATTGCTCCTTTGTGAGTCGTAAAGATCTCGCGCGGGAATTTTCTCCTCACAAAGTCGAGAAGACTTTGCGAGTGCATTTCATTTCTTCTTTTTTTTTTTACGGGTTTGCGCCCTTTCGGGTTTTCACAAACTCGCCGGCAGTCCTGCTGTTTTTACTCACGGAGCCCTTTCGGGTTTTCATCCGTGCCCATTTTGCTTGTGGACATACCGTTCTTCTTTTTTTGTTTTCCTTTTTTTTTTCTTTTCTTTTTTTCTTTTTTTCATTTTTTTTTCATTTTTTTTCTTTTTTCTCTTCTCTTTTTTTTTTGGAATCTTCCCTGCCGGTGGGACTTTGAATATGGTCTCGCCGGTAGGACTTGGGAGAGATTGGTATCGTTTTACGCCCGTGGATTGTATACGGTTTTGCAGGATGTATGATCCAGACCGTAGGGCCAAAAACATTTCGGGACTTTGTTGGCGTCTGCATCGCTGCACTGGAATATGGTACCAGGAGCGACTCATCATTCGCCGTTGGGGTATGGGAGTTGGAATTTGGTTGGCGTCTGCATCGCTGCACTGGAATATGGTACCAGGAGCGACTCATCATTCGCCACTTGGGAATTTGGATTTGGGATTTGGTTGGCGTCTGCATCGCTGCACTGGAATATGGTACCAGGAGCAACTCATCATTCACCGCTTGGGGGTTGGGGAGAGATGGCTTAGGAGACAGGTTTAGATCCCTATCGCCTAAGACTTTTCAATTTTATGGGCCGTGAGGGTCCCATAAAGGTATTTTCTCCCTGCGAGTCGTAAGGATCCCGCAGGTGTATTTTCTCCTTAAGAGTCGTGAGGACTCCTAAGTGTGTTTTTCCTTGGTGAGTCGTAAGGATCTCACGAAGGTTTGTTCTCCTCATGCATCGTGAGGACACATGAGTGGGTCTTTCCAATGAAGCATAATTCCAAAGGCGGAGACCAGCCGCGTAACTGGTGGTTGCGGTGGGGCATGGGTATGCTGAGAATTATTTGAGCCCGTGGATTGTATACGGTAGTCAATTTGGGGACTAAACGTAGGGCCGGAAGAATTTTGGAAAATTGGATTTTGGTTGGCGTCTGCATCGCTGCACTGGAATATAGTACCAGGAGCGACTCATCATTCGCCGTTGTATTGTTTTTTTTGTTTTCTTTTTTTTGTTTTACCGCGATTGCTCTATCATTTCAGCTTTTCTTATCGTGAAGGTCGCGATTGCCCTATCATTTCGGCTATTTATTCGCGGTTGCCCCATCATTTCGGCTTTATTTTGATTTTTATTTTTACTCGCTGATTTTTATTGCGAGTTGCACTATCATTTCGGCTTTTCTTTATTTTTCTTTTATTTACACATTTTTTTTTATTTACATTCCCAGTTTAACGACTTAGAGGTCGATTGTTTCCAATTTAATGACGTGGTGGTCGATTGTTTCCCAGTTTAACGACGTGGTGGTCCTCTGTTTCCAGTTTAACGACTTGGTGGTCATCTGTTTCCAGTTTAAAGACGTAGAGGTCATCTATTTCCAGTTTAACGACGTGGAGGTTATCTGTCTCCAGTTTAACGACGTGGAGGTCATCTGTTTCCAGTTTAAAGACTTAGGGGTCTACTGTTTCCAGTTTAACGACTTAGAGGTCATCTGTTTCCAGTTTAACGACATAGGGGTCATCTGTTTCCAGTTTAACGACATAGGGGTCATCTGTTTCCAGTTTAACGACTTAGGGGTCATCTGTTTCCAGTTTAAAGACTTAGGGGTCTACTGTTTCCAGTTTAACGACTTAGAGGTCATCTGTTTCCAGTTTAACGACATAGGGGTCATCTGTTTCCAGTTTAACGACTTAGGGGTCATCTGTTTCCAGTTTAAAGACTTAGAGGTCATGTGTTTCCAGTTTAAAGACGTAGAGGTCATCTGTTTCCAGTTTAACGACTTAGAGGTCATCTGTTTCCAGTTTAAAGACATAGAGGTCATCTGTTTCCAGTTTAACGACGTGGAGGTCAGAGAAGATACCTGATCGGGCAGTTGTCGGGTGTACCGCTGGAGTTTGCCCGAAATGCCTTATTACTTTGTCGGAGTTGATGGCCTTGCCCCCAGCTGGGGCCAAGGAAAGTCGTTCAAATACCGACTTGCATTGAATATGGCAATTGGAAATCGTTAACCCCTGCAAATAGAAACATTATTTCAGTATAGGTAATCGATATGTATATTGATTGAGTTCGCATGAACATTTAACCCGAAATATGGGAGGAGAGATAGTCCCACCGGGCGTGCCAGAATCTGTAGGGTGTTTTTCGTCACCCCATTGAGATGGGAATACGCGCGCGCTTGTCAGGCGCATTACAGATTCCCCCTGCCTAGGGTAGGCCGGGGTTTATTGATTGTGGGGATCCGAATCTCCGGCAGCCGCGGACTAAGCTGCCGTTAATTACCCCTCGCATTTGGAGCGAAGGAACCTCCGATTGACGGGTTAAACTGGTCATGCGAACTCAATATGCGGTGCGTTGGTGTGTGTATATTTTTTTTGTTTTGTTCTACTTGTAAAAAGAGATATATACATATATATATATTTTCTATATACAAAAATAAATAAGTAAATAAATATTTAGAGATTTTTTTTATTTTTAAAAATTTATTATTAATTTTTTTTTATTTTAAAATATTATTTATAATTTATTATATAAAAAAAGGGATTAAATAAAGAAAAGAAGAAAAGAAAATAATTATATTTTTTTTTTAATTTTTAAATATTATTTATAATTTATTTTTATTTATTTAATATTTATTTATTTTTATTTTAAATAAAAAAAGGAGGAAGAAAGAAGAAAAGAGAATTTTGTATTTTATATTTTTTTTTAAAGTGGGGTCACATGTTAGCATGTGACCCCTCATATGAGGGGGTCACATGTTAAGCATGTGACCCGGTCACATGCTAGCATGTGACCCCTCACATGAGGGGGTCACATGCTAAGCATGTGACCCGGTCACATGCTATGCATGTGACCCGGTCACATGCTATGCATGTGACCCGGTCACATGCTAGCATGTGACCCCTCATGTGAGGGGGTCACATGCTATCCATGTGAGGGGGTCACATGCTATGCATGTGACCCGGTCACATGCTATGCATGTGATGTGAGGGGGTCACATGTTAAGCATGTGACCCGGTCACATGCTAGCATGTGACCCCTCATGTGAGGGGGTCACATGTTAAGCATGTGACCGTTTTTTTTTTTTTTTTTTTTTTAACGTGGTGTTCAACTCCAAAATAATTTTATATGGCTAAAAAAATGTAATGTGGAGTTAAACTCCCAAAAAAAAAAAGGGATTTTTTTTGTGGTGTTAAACTCCAAAAGAATTTCTGCAGTGGAGTTGAACTCCAAAGGAACTTTATTTGTGGAGTTGAACTCCAAAAGATTTTTACTGTGGAGTTAAACTCCAAAAGAATTTTTGTAGTGGAGTTGAACTCCAAAATAATTTTCCTGGTGGTGGAGTTGAACTCCAAAAGAATTTTATTTGTGGAGTTGAACTCCAAAAGATTTTTACTGTGGAGTTAAACTCCCAAAGAATTTTATATGGCTAAAAAAAATGTAATGTGGAGTTAAACTCCCCCAAAAAAGTATTTTTTTGGTGGAGTTAAACTCCAAAAGAATTTCTGCAGTGGAGTTGAACTCTAAAATAATTTTATTTGTGGTGGAGTTGAACTCCAAAAGAATTTTATTTATGGAGTTGAACTCCAAAAGATTTTCTCCTTTCTCCTTTGAGAAGAAACTCAAAATGGGTTCTCTTGAAACTCCAAGATCTAGATCTTGGATGATAAAAAAAGAGACCATTTTTCTTCTCTTGATGGAGTTTTTGGAGATGGGTTTGTGGTAAAACTTTATTTAGTTTTTAAAAAAAGAGAGCTAAGCTCTTGATTTATTTTAAAAATAAAAAGGAAGAGGAAGAACTTGAAGAAGAGAGAGTGGAGGAACAAACCCTAGTTTTTGAGGGAATGAAAAAAGTCTTATGTTATTCATCATCATGTTGCCTTTTATAGGCTTACACATTTACATATAGCCCCTTAGGCTTTGCAAAAATAGCATTTTAGCCCATCCCATGGTTCATGTGCCATTTCTTTTTGCACATAAACCATGGGCTTACAAAATATTGGTTTTATGCCCATTTTGCATACATTCATGTATAAAAAATTACATAAAAATTATTTATTACATGATTTCATTTTTGGCATGGGGAGGGTCGGGCGCTTCATGTTTCGGACTCGACCTGGGCATGGGCCCACTTGACCTGGGCTTGGGCCCACCTGGCTTGGGGTTGACCTTGACTTTGACTCGGTCAACCGGGGTGTAAATTTTTACCCCAACAAGTGTCACCAGAGAACTGCTATCTGACGTGAGGTATAATACCATCTTGGAGTTCTCGGCGAGTCCGTTCAAGGTACCCAGTCTCCACTAAGCACCCGTATACCATCTCTGATGTCAAACACCAATGGATATGGGATCATCCATCGCCTATCACATAGGTCGAGAAGCTATACGCTAGTCTACTATGGAATATCGATGCCCTGTCTCGATATTCCCTCGACTAGGAACAATTAAAGGATGTACTCACAGACTACCCAGACCCCACTAGTATGATCTTTATCATAATCTTGGAAGTCAAGTACATATCCTAAGGGCTCTATCAACATGTAACATAGAGACATCAATTGTACATGTTAAGATAAAGAGCAACCAGATAGCATACTATCATGTCGAGCAAGAAAGTCCTCGCTGTATATGTCCAAGCATCCACTATAATATACATTATATGTACAATAATGGTCTCTAGGGCATACATATAACTAACAATGTGCATATTACTCTTCCATGTTGCAGGATATACAGATATGCTTACATTTCTGTTATATGTCGCATACAACATGCTTTATGATTATACGCATTGAGATATGCTATTTTCATGAGAATTCTGGATTTGAGAACCGTGGTGATTTCAAAAGAAAAGAATGTATTGTTTTAAGAACCCGGTTTCTCTTGATATAATATTTCAGTGCATCCACCATGTGTTTTCTCGGTTCTGAGAGTGGCATGTGAAACCCGATTCGAAGAGTGGTAGGCACCGTCTACGGGTACATGGTGGACCCGGTGAGGTACCCCGGGGCAAGAAGACTCGTATTTGTTAGACGGTGAGCCTGGCAGGGGGGACACTACCTGCCGGTGATAGTATTTGGACCTGGCGGTTATTCCGAGGATACCGACTGGAGTCATGAGATGGATATGAGGGCCGACCAGATATTGGGGCGCCTGAGGGCCGATCTGAGGATGCGGCGCCTGAGATATATGAGGATTTACGTGTCGATGCTGGACACGGGTTTCATGATGTTTCGAGTGTCGATACTGGACACTCAGTTTCCATGATTTTGATGTTTCGTGAGAGACACACGTTGATTTATATCCTCATACTTCTATGCATATGCTTTTATGATATTTACATGCATGATGCGGGTGTGTCAGTGGTTGACACGTAGACGGTATCCACATGCTTACAGGCATTCATTATTGTTGGATGATATCCACATGTATATAGGCATTGATTTTACTGTTGGCACATATATACAGATACGGTCACCCTAGATATCATAGTATTACCTTCATAATATAGTTGACCTAGGAGTCGTTGTTTATTCGATTTCTACCTGTTGATGTTCTCTACTCACGAGTCGGCAACTCACCCCCGTTGTGCCAAAGTTCTTGCAGGTTGACCGCATGGATCAGTAGCGACATCGCTGGTACATAGCTACTTCTGGGTGATTTGCTTGGTAGGTGGGACATTTGTATCGTACCCACTCTTGTATTTACTATTCATATTGTATCTAGTCAACTCCATCAATCAAAATTAGTAATTGTATAAGTAATGAGACATAGTAAGACTTGTAGTTGCGAGATTTGAGCGATGGGTTTTTGTTAGTTGTATGTATGCCCTAGAGGCCAGTATTGTACAGATGATGTATATTATATTGGATGCTTGGACATATATAGAGAGGACTTTCTTGCTCGACATGATCGTATGCTATCTAGTTGCTCTTTACTTTAATATGTATACTTGTCTCTTTATACTGTTTTATAGTTACATGTTGGTAAAGCCCTTAGGATGTGTACTTGACTACATGGACTATGATGCGGATCATACTAGTGGGGACATGGTAGTCCATAAGTACATCCTTCAAGGTCCCTAGTCGTGGGTGTATCGAGACGGGGCATCGATATACCAGTGTAAACTAGCGTATACGCTTCTCGACTCATGAGATGGGCGATGGATGATCCCATATCCATTGGTGTTTGACATCAGAAATGGTATACGGATGCTCAGTGGAGACTGGGTACACTGGACGGACTCGCCGAGAACTCCCAGATAGTATTATACCTCACGTCAGATGGCAGTTCTCTGGTGACAGTTGTGCAGGTTAGTCTATAGACCCGAGATCGTCATAGAGTCATGTGTGATTCCCACTGTGCTTTGATTTCCACCTTACCACGTCCATGAGGGCGTGCAAAACGGTGTTTTTTGGGTACAGTCCCGAGTCACATGGAGGCAATGAGCGATAGGAGGGGTTTCGTCTCTCCCGGTATTGGGGGTTGATGTTGCGCTGTGCTCGATTGGTCATAACAGGGAAGTCCCTGGCCAGGGCTGATTTAGAGATTTACTGGTAAGTGTTACCAGTAGTTTCTCGACCCGTTATGAGCCTCAAATCGGCACGACTTATCGGTTATTGGGGTCTGACGTTTACCACCCCTAGACTTGATATGCGACATATCAGACGAGGAGACCGGACTGTACGGGAAGTGTTACCGGCAGGCTTTTACAGGAGTTGGAGCGGGCTTGCTTGCTGATCTTCTGATCGCTCAATACCCGGGTAGCCGTTACGTCCAGCTATTACCGCTGACGGCTTGTGGGTGCTTGATGTGATCATCACCTACTGCCGGCATATTGATAAGTCTTTAGAGTCCTACATAGAGGTTTTACTGGCTCAGGCAAAACGAAATAGGAGCGCGTATGTGATATGTGCGAGATCGAGAATAATGCGTGTATGTGATACGGTATTCTATTCTCGCAACTTTTTATATCGCGAGGTTATATGTGATATAACCGGGTTATCGAATCATGTGTTAATTCGATAAGTCGATACATTGGATGTTACTCGGTTATATGTGATATGACCGGATTATTAAGTCAAGTGTTGATTTAATAATTTATTTTATAATTGTATATTTGATATACTAGTTTACATTAACTAACACTTGTTCACTTTAGGGTTTTTCTCACATGAGCACAACTTTAATGTTTATATGATATATATTAAAATTGTGTTTTCTTAATGTATCATGGTTGATGATACATATGTCTTGGGTGTATGAGACTTACACCATGCTATTTATTTATGTTGGATTTTGATATTCAAAGTAATTACAAAATTCATGGAGGATTAGCTAAATGCTTGAAGCTTGTGGAAGCATTGACTAATTCCACTAAATTTGTTTTTACTATGGATATTTCTTAACCCAACCATAAGCATTAGCCATGGTTATGTCTCTATAAGAGTTAGTATATGATACTCACTCACCATGGTTAGACTTCTCACTTGATCATTAGCCTCATCTCTTTCTTTTGTTCTTCTTCTTCATTGCTAAAAAGAAAAAGCTTGCTAGGGTTTGATCCAAAGTGAGAAAGATTGTGAGAAATAAAATTCTAAAGAGAACCCACTTCCTATTTCTCCATCCTCTACTAGACTAGCACTTTAGTTTAGGGTGTTTGCTTCACTAATTCTCAAGTTAGTGAAGTAGAAGCTTGAGTTGGCATCCCTTCGACGTAGATCATCTTCGGCCTCGAAGACTTCAAGCAAGGACGCGTCTTTCGCCTCGTGAAGCCATGCAAGGGTCCTGGAGAACCACGATCGCAGCGAAGGGACTTCAACAAGGAGCTAAAGAAGTGAAGGACCGATCTATAAAGATTGTATTTCGTATTCACCTAGTCGTAAACATAGTTTACTAGCATATGAAACCCTAATTTTCTTGCAACGATCTTGTTTAGGGTTATTCGGCACGACTAAATTTTTAAACGGGCATGGTTGATGCATTGTAGAACCTTATTAGAGTGCCTAGTAACCCTACAGTGGTATCAGAGCCTAGCTAGAGCATTAGGCGATGTGTTAACGAAGTTAAAACTCCGAACGAACCCGAATACGTCAAAGATAACCCCCTCTCTGTACATTTTTTCAAAACTGTGTATTTTCAGTATTAAAAATACCTAAAAAATTCAGCAGGGTTTTCTAAGAATTGTGGTGAAAATCGACAGCATGTTCCGTACAATCCACCGCGGAACCGCGGCCGTACCCTGCTTGGGCTGCGGTTCCGCGGCCGTACAGAGGAACCATGCCATCATTTTTGTACTGTAATTTCTTTTTCTGTAATTGCTATTTTCTGGGTATTTTTAATCTGACTCAAGTGTTGAGTATTTTGGGGTTTATTTTGTAATCGTCGATTCGATCGGAGAATTTAATTTTGTTTTGTTATTCCGGATAATTTAAAAAGTATTAAAATGTTCGAACGGATATCATTAACTCAATTTTTCCCGGCACGAAAAACATTCAAGTGTTGAATTTTTCTCGGGTTTAAATCTTTCGGAAAAACGTGCATGCGACGCGATGGACCCTCTAGAAGACAACAAACCTTAACTCGATTATGTGACCGTCGTGAACTGCCTTTTGAACCATAGGGTTCGGGGCAGTACGGCATGCCACATGTGGGGCGTTGGCTTAACCCTTCTACGGCTGGACCGTTGCTACTGTGACGTATTCTGGAATTTTTGAACTCCGCTCAAGTGTTGAGCTATTATGGAAATCTTGGGTATTTGTTTATTCGATCGGAAAGTTTAATACTGTGTATTTATCTGGAATGTGATACAATATGTGGAATTCATATAGTTAGGCATGAAATGCGAAGTATGTGATATTTCGGATTTACGATGTCTAAAGAGATTATGGATTCCAAATGTTGTAGTTTTACACTTACTTTTCTGCGACCGTAAGTGTAATATGTGATATCGCCGGTTTCGTTGCTATATGTCAACGACAATTAGGATGCGCATATTTACTTACATTGATGACATGTGGTATTATGTGTTGCTGGATATGTTATATTGGATCGTCGCGTTATGAATAGCCGGGGTTTTTTTTATGTGAGATGAGAGTTTTTATTTTCATTCATGTAAAATTAAATGTATGTAATATTTTTTTATTGGGGCACTTCTGGGATGAGGTCGATATCACCATTTGTATATTATTTACTTTTCCGCACTAGGATAGACCCAAGGAGGAGAGCACAAGTAACCGGGTTCTGGAGTCCAGTGGGAGACCTACTCGAGGAGTCGAGTCCGGTCTCCTAACTCTAGAATTAGTAGGGTTGCTTGCCGCTCTCGTAGGGGTCTAGGGGTGTGGGTTTGGCTATTCGTCGCGACCGTGGAATCCGTGTTTTATAGAGGCTCAAAATAAAATACGGACGTCCTAGTATATCCAATATTTAATATGTTTCTTCTGCTACGATATCTGTGATGTGATCATTTGATGTTCTGTGATAAATACTGTATATAGTATATATGATATATTATATAGACGTTACTTATATTTTACACCCGCGCTAGCCCTGCCCTGCTCTGCCGTTAGTTACCTAACCTAACAGTGCACGAGGGGACATCGAGGAGAATGCGGATGGCATAAGTGTACGTTATATTTATCTGTGATGTTTAGGTGACTTAAATGATGGGACTTCATTAATGTGATTAATGAAATAAAAGAAACCTAAAAGATGTTGTAGAATCAAATTTTTCAAAAAGGGTAGCTACAGTTTTTCTTTGCATAGCGATATATATGATATATCCCGCACCTTATTCGATGGGGAAAGAGCCGAGATCCCTTCACCGGGAGTGACCTCTTTAGCAAAACAGGTAGAAGCTACAACACTCGGTTTGTTTTTGATTGTTTTTGGAGTTTTGCTTTGCATACTGATATATATGATATGTCCTGCACCTTATTTGATGAGGAAAGAGCCGAGATCCCTTCACCAGGAGTGACCTCTTTAGAAAAACTAATGAAAGCCTCAAAATCACTCCATTTCAAAATTTCACATGATTCTACAACGATATCAAGTTCATTACGCAATAGGTTTTCAGAAAAACCTGTCGTAGCCCTCCGTCATTTCAGATAAGTCCTACTTAGTATTCATGCTACGTTTGTTGACCTCCGTCAAGGCATAGTGTGCGGTAGCTAACTAGTATTTATCTGCTTATGCATATGATGCAGATTGGATTAGGGTAATCGTACGACCTTGTTGACCTCCGTCAAGGATCGTGCGGGTGGGTTTGATTCAATCAAGAAATGATGGGTTGAACTTGACTTGCACCCTGTGGTTTGTTTACCTCCGTCAAGGTCATGGGATGCTTGGGGCAAAATATTATCGGGAATTTCAAGTGTTGAGATTTGCAATGAGATTGCATACCTTCTATGAGATAGTTGGATCCCGATACCCACTGCGAGTAATTGTTACTCCCGGGAGAGTTTTACACAGGATAATTAGCCGATCAAGTAGGTGTCTAGAAAGGTTTCAACGGGGTTACGCCTCTGGGAAAACGAGGTTTACTTTAATTAGGTCCGTGTGAAAGCACGGGGAACCTCCCTCAAAGTACCGACACTGGCCTGACTGAAAGATTGGCAAAATTGTAGGGTGTAATTAATCCCGGCTAGTCTTTCCGTTTAGGATTTGAAGGAAGATTTGATAAAAACAGTGGGAGCCATCCTGATTAGATAAAATAATAACCAATCTGATCTTGCAAGAGCATACGCTAAAGTGTTTTCTTCTCTCTCTCTCCAGGTAGCGACCATATCATGCTTTAATAAAGATAATAATATGGATGTATTGACCGAACCCGCATGTTATACTGTGCTGGGGAACGTTGGTTCCGTTCTTTCTTATAAGAGTTATAGGATTGAACAGGATATAGGGGAATACCAGGATTCCCATGCCACCCGTATGAAGAAAGTACATGTTGATGCATTTTCTTCGGGTGTGTTCGTTACAGAGAACTGTTTCTCCATTTCCTCTACGTCCTGGGTATTAGATACCGGGTCAGGATCCCATATATGTAATCAGTTATATGGGCTTAGAAAAGGTAGAGAACATGGAGAAGGTGATAAAGACATAAGGGTTGGAAATGGTGCAATTGTTGCAGCTAAAATCGTCGGGGAATATCAGCTTGTATTACCAACTGGTAATACATTGATTTTGAACGAAAGCTATTTCATGCCGAACCTGATATGCAACATTATATCGGTTTCTTTGTTCAGTAAAGAGGGATATAATTTTGTATTACAGGATAATGTTATGAACATTTTCCGTAACCAAAAGTTGGTTGGATCAGGCACGCCGTGCAATGGCATTTATGTTCTAAATCAATCAACAGTTCTGAGCATAACAAACACACACAAGAGGAAGAGTTCAGAAATGAACGAATCCTTCTTGTGGCATTGTAGACTGGGTCACATCAATGCGACACGACTGGCTAAGTTGCATAAGGATGGATATTTAAGTCTGTTTGAATTTTCATCTTATGACACTTGCCAGTCATGTCTCAAAGGCAAGATGACCAAAACTCCATTTACGGGACACGGAGAAAGAGTTACCGAACTCTTGGGACTGATACATAGTGATGTATGCGGTCCCATGTCTACACAAGCCAGGGATGGTTCTTCGTACTTCATTACATTCACTTACGATCTCTCTAGATTCGGATATGTGTTCCTGATGAAACACAAATCAGAAGCTTTTGAGAAATTTAGAGAATATAAACAAGAAGTCGAGAACCAAACCGGGAAAAGTATTAAAATCCTTCGATCTGATCGAGGAGGTGAATACTTGAGCAATGAATTCCTGGACTTCCTAAAAGAGAATGGGATTCTCTCTCAGCTAACTCCTCCATATACACCATAGCACAACGGTGTATCGGAACGGAGGAACCGCACCCTATTAGATATGGTGCGCTCTATGATGAGTATAGCCGAGTTACCTATTTGTTTCTGGGGATATGCACTGGAGACAGCAGCATACCTACTGAATAGTGTTCCTACCAAATCTGTGCCTACCACCCCATATGAGATATGGGAGGGGAAGAGACCATATCTTAATTTTATTAAAATATGGGGTTGCCCGGCATATGTCAAAAGACAAAAACCAGACAAACTCGAAGCAAGGTCTGTTTTGTGTAAGTTTGTTGGATATCCCAAGCATTCGCGAGGGTATATCTTCTACCACAGTGAGGAACAAAGGGTGTTTGTTGCTCAACACGCCACCTTTTTAGAAAAGGAATTTCTTGCAAAAGAGATTAGTGGCTCTGAGGTAGAACTGGAAGTGGTTCCAGCTGTACAAAGCACAACAGAAGATTTGGTAGAACCAAAGGATTCGGTAGTTCCCGATGAACCCCAGCCACTCTGCCGATCTAGTAGGGTTCCTCACCCAACTGAGAGATATTACGGTTTTCTCATGGATGGTGGGAGCAAGGATTGCATCATGGTTGATTATGACCCAACTAGCTTCGAGCAGGCCATCATGAGTGGGGACTCAGTGAAATGGCTGGATGCAATGCGGTCCGAGATGGAATCCATGTACACCAACAAAGAATGGAATTTAGAAGTTGCTCCTGAAGGGGTAAAACCCATTGGGAGCAAGTGGATCTTCAAGAAAAAACTTGGTGTAGATAGGAAAGTGGAGACTTTCAAAGCTAGACTTGTTGCAAAAGGTTTTCGTCAAAGACCAGGTGTAGACTATGACTAAACCTTTTCTCCAATGGCTATGCTTAAATCCATCCGGATCATGATTGCCATCGCTGCATATCATGACTACGAAATCTGGCAAATGGATGTTAAGACCGCCTTTCTAAACGGTGATTTAGAAGAGTGTGTGTACATGACTCAGCCAGAGGGCTTCGTAGATAGTGGGAGCAGCGGGAAGGTGTGCAAGCTGCTTAAATCCATTTATGGATTAAAGCAAGCATCGCGGATTTAGAACATCTTCTTTGACGTCGTTATCAAAGAGTTTGATTTCGTCAAAAACGTAGATGAACCTTGTATCTACAAGAAGGTGGCAGAGAATAAGGTTGTTTTCCTCGTATTGTACGTGGACGACATACTCTTGATAGGAAATGACATTCCTATGCTGCAATCGGTGAAGCTCTTCTTATCATAAAGATTCTCAATGAAAGATCTAGGTGATGCCTCCTGCATATTGGGAATTATGATTTATAGAGATAGATCTAAAAGGATATTGGGATTGTCCCAATCCAGGTACATTGACACCATACTAAAGAGGTTTAGTATGGAAGAGTCCAAACGTGGGTTTTTACCCACAATCTCAGGGCTCACTCTCTCCAAAGAGATGTCTCCCAAGACTGATTTGGAGAGAGCTCGCATGCAAGGGATACCCTATGCTTCGGCAGTAGGCTCTATCATGTATGCGATGCTATGTACCAGACCCGATGTAGCATACTGACTAAGTGTGGTGAGTAGGTATCAAGCTGATCCTGGAGAGAGTCACTGGACAGCTGTGAAGAGTATTCTCAAGTACTTGCGAAGGACTAAGGAGATGCTCTTGGTGTATGGTGACGGAGAACTCCAAGTGGAGTCCTTTACCGATTCGAGCTTCCACAGAGATAAGGACGACTCTAAGTCGCAGTCGGGATTTGTCTTTACCCTTTACGGAGGGGCGGTAAGCTGGAAGAGTTCCAAGCAAGAAACCGTGGCAGACTCGACGATAGAGGCTGAATACATCGCTGCCAACGATGCTGCCAAAGAGGCTGTCTGGATCAAGAAGTTCATTACTGAACTTGGAGTGG
This sequence comes from Agapanthus africanus, assembly GCA_030015575.1. NCBI lineage: Eukaryota > Viridiplantae > Streptophyta > Magnoliopsida > Asparagales > Amaryllidaceae > Agapanthus > Agapanthus africanus. The sequence continues at coordinate 273,507,293 of CM057348.1, forward strand.
TTCCATCCATTGAGCATCTAATACCTTTGTATTGCGATAACAATGGAGCGGTGGCTTTGGCCAAGGAACCCAGGTCCCATCAGCGATCCAGGCATATTCTGAGGTGGTATCACCTGATCCGGGAGATAGTTGATCGCCGGGAGATCGAGGTCAGGAGGGTTGACACGAAGAACAACACTGCGGATCCACTTACGAAGGCCATTCCCCAGATACAGTTTGAGAGACTCTTCGGGATGCTTGGTATGCGATACTACAGCAGCTGGCCCTAGTGCAAGTGGGAGATTGTTAGTTGTATGTATGCCGTAGAGGCCAGTATTGTACAGATGATGTATATTATATTGGATGCTTGGACATATATAGAGAGGACTTTCTTGCTCGGCATGATAGTATGCTATCTGGTTGCTCTTTACTTTAACATGTATACTTGGCTCTTTATACTGTTTTATAGTTACATGTTGGTAAAGCCCTTAGGATGTGTACTTGACTACCTGAACTATGATGCGGATCATACTAGTGCGGACATGGTAGTCCATAAGTACATCCTTCAAGGTCCCTAGTCGTGGGTGTATCGAGACGGGGCATCGATATACCAGTGTAAACTAGCGTATACGCTTCTCGACCCATGAGATGGGCGATGGATGATCCCATATCCATTGGTGTTTGACATCAAAGATGGTATACGGGTGCTCAGTGGAGACTCGGTACACTGGACGGACTCGCCGAGAACTCCCAGATGGTATTATACTTCACGTCAGATGGCAGTTCTCTGGTGACAGTTGTGCAGGTTAGTCTGTAGACCCGAGATCGTCATAGAGTCTTGTGTGATTCCCACTGTGCTTTGATTTCCACCTTACCATGTCCATTAGGGCGTGCAAAACGGTGGTTTTTGGGTACAGTCCCGAGTCACATGGAGGAAATGAGCGATAGGAGGGGTTTCGTTTCTCCCGATATTGGGGGTTGATGTTGCGCTGTGCTCGATTGGCCGTAACAGGGAAGTCCCTGGCCAGGGCTGATTTAGAGATTTACTGGTAAGTGTTACCAGTAGTTTCTCGATCCGTTATGAGCCTCACAACGGCACGACTTATCGGTTATTGGGGTCTGACGTTTACCACCACTAGACTTGATATGCGACATATCAGACGAGGAGACCGGACTGTACGGGAAGTGTTACCGGCAGGCTTTTACAGGAGTTGGAGCGGGCTTGCTTGCTGATCTTTTGATCGCTCAATACCCAGGTAGCCGTTACGTCCAGATAGTACCGCTGACGGCTTGTGGGTGCTTGATGTGATCATCACCTACTGCCGGCGTATTGACGAGTTTTTAGAGTCCTACATAGAGGTTTTACTGGCTCAGGCAAAACGAAATAGGAGCGCGTATGTGATATGTGCGAGACCGAGAATGATGCGTGTATGTGATACAGTATTCTATTCTCGCGACTTTCTGTATCGCGAGGTTATATGTGATATAACCGGGTTATCGAATCAAGTGTTGATTCGATAAGTCGATACATTGGATGTTAGTCGGTTATATGTGATATGACCGGATTATTAAGTCAAGTGTTGATTTAATAATTTATTGTATAATTGTATATTTGATATACTAGTTTACATTAACTAACACTTCTTCACTTTAGGGTTTTTCTCACATGAGCACAACTTTAATGTATATATGATATATATTAAAATTGTGTTTTCTTAATGTATCATGGTTGATGATACACATGACTTGGGTGTATGAGACTTACACCATGCTATTTATTTATGTTGGATTTTGATATTCAAAGTAATTACAAAATTAGTGGAGGATTAGCTAAATGCTTGAAGCTTGTGGAAGCATTGACTAGTTCCACTAAATTTGTTTTTACTATGGATATTTCTTAACTCAACCATAAGCATTAGTCATGGTTATGTCTCTACAAGAGTTAGTATATGATACCCACTCACCATGGTTAGACTTCTCACTTAATCATTAGCCTCATCTCTTTCTTTTGTTCTTTTTCTTCATTGCTAAAAAGAAAAAGCTTGCTAGGGTTTGATCCAAAGTAAGAAAGATTGTGAGAAATAAAATTCTAAAGAGAACCCACTTCCTATTTCTCCATCCTCTACTAGACTAGCACTTTAGTTTAGGGTGTTTGCTTCACTAATTCTCAAGTTAGTGAAGTAGAAGCTTGAGTTGGCATCCCCTCGACGTAGATCATCTTCGGCCTCGAAGACTTTAAGCAAGGACGCGTCTTTCGCCTCGTGAAGCCATGCAAGGGTCCTGGAGAACCACGATCGCAGCGAAGAGACTTCAACAAGGAGCTAAAGAAGTGAAGGACCGATCTACAAAGGTTGTATTTCGTATTCACTTAGTCGTAAACATAGTTTACTAGCATATGAAACCCTAATTTTCTAGCAACGATCTTGTTTAGGGTTATTCGGCACAGCTAAATTTTTAAATGGGCATGGTTGATGCATTGTAAAACCTTATTTGAGTGCCTAGTAACCCTACAGTTTTATGTTCGCTTTTGGGTTTATGACTTGCTTATTTATTTATCTTTTGTGGTGAACTTCGCCGTTGGGCGTCGTATACTTATATATACTGTCTTGCATGGTTGTGTCCGCCATTTGGAGAAGAGCTAGCTCCCACTTGGGGATGCCTTTATTATCATTATGTATTGTGGTTTTGGATCAAAAATTCAAAGGAGGTGCTGTCCAAATTTCTTAAAAAGTCGAAACATGTTTTTCAACTAATAAATTCCACTTGCGTTTTCATGTTCCTTTACATATGCATTTAGAAAACGTTGATTTCACTCTACCTTTATTTCAAAACTTCATCCCTTTTATTTTCTTAAAGGTTTAGATTTCTGGGTTTTCGGTTTACTTGGATTACGTTACGCCTTTAGACGTGGCATGATTTAAGTGCCGGTCACGAGCTAATATTTCAGGTCGTGACAATTGAATCCTTTGCTTTCACCAAATCATCAGCTGTTAGTTTGTCTAGCTGGAACTCCATCCAGTTCTACCCCATGACCACAAATTTCTTCACAAGAAATTCCTTTTCTAAAAAGGTGGCATGCTGAGAAACAAAACACCTTTTCCTCCTCAGTTAGGTAGAAGATATACCCTAGCAAATGTTCGGGATATCCAACATATACAGAATTGACTTTGCCTCGAGCTTGTCCAGATTTTTCTTTTCAACATAGGCCGGACAACCCCATATCTTAACTCGTTTAAGACATGGTCTCTTCCCATTCCATATCTCATATGGAGTGGTAGGCATTGATTTGGATGGAACCCCATTCAGTAGGTATGCAGCTTCTCAAGTGCATAACTCCATAAGGAAACAGGAAACTCAGCAGTACTCATCATAGAGCGCACCATATCTCATAGGGTGTGATACCTCTGCCCCGATACACCGTTTGTGCTGTGGTGCACTCGAAGGAGTAAGCTGAGAGAGAATCACGTTCTCCTTTTAGAAACTCCAGGAACACCATGCCTAGGTATTTTCCTCCTCGATCACATCGAAGGACTTTAATACTTCTACCCGTTTGGTTCTCTACTTCGTACTTATATTCCTCGAATTTCTCAAAAGCTTCAGACTTGTGTTTCAATAGGAACACATGTACGAATCTTGAGAGATAATCAGTGAATATAATAAAGTACAAAGAACCAGGCCTGGTATTTGTATACATAGGACCGTATACATCATCATGTATGCGTCCTAAGAATTTAATAACTCTTCCTCTGTTTCCAGTAAACAGAGTATTGGTCATTTTACCTTTGAGACAAGACTGGCAAGTATCATAAGATGAAAAATTCGAACGGATTCAAATATTCATCCTTATGTAACTTAGCTAGTCGTGCCACATTGATATGACCTAGTCTACAACGCTACAAGAAGGATTCGTTCATTTCTGAACTATTCCTCTTGTGTGTATTCTATATACCTTGAACCGTGGTTTGATTTAGAACGTATATTCCATTACATAACGTGCCTGATCCAATCAACTCTTGATTATTATATCCTTCTTTAACTTATTAAAGAAACTGATGTAATGTTGTATATCAGGTTCGGTATGTAATAACATTCGTTCAGAATCAATGTATTTACCTCTTGGAAATACAAGGTGATATCTGCCAACTGATTTGGCTGCAACAATTGCACCATTCTCTACACTTAGAGATATATCACCCATTCGCAGTTCTCTACCTTTCTGTAGTCCATGTAACATATTGGATATGCGAGATCCTGTTCCGGTATCATACACAGGACGCAGAGGATACTGAGAAACAGTTCTTGGTAATGAACACACCCGAAGAAGATGCAACAACATGCACTTTCTTCGATTGGGTGGCATGGGAATCCGGATATTCCCCTATTTCCTGTACAGACTTATAATAATTATAAGAAAGAATGGAACCAACGTTCCCCTGCACAGTATAACAAGCAGGTTCGGTCAATACATCCATATTATTATCTTGATTAAGACATGACATGGTCGCTACCAGGGGAGAGAGAGAGAGAGAGAGAAGAAAACACTCTGCGTGCGCTCTTGCAAAATTAGATTTGTTATTATTTTATCTAATCAAGATGGCTCCCACTGTTTTTATCAAATCTTCTTTCAAACCCTAAAAGGTAAGACTAGCCGGGATTAATTACACCCTATAAGTTCGCCAATCTTTCGGCTAGGCCAGTGTTAGTACTTTGAGGGAGGTTCCTCGTACTTTCGCATGGACCTAATTAAAATAAACCTCTTTTCCCAGGGGCGTAACCCCGTTAACACCTTCCTAGACACCTATTTGATCGGCTAATGGTAATGTGCAAAAATCTCCCAGGAGTAACAATTACTCGCAGTGGGTATCGGGATCCAACTATCTCATAGAAGGTATTCAATCTCATTGCAAATTTCAACTCTTGAAACTCCTGATAATTGTTTTTACCCCTGGTACTTATGACCTTGGCTATGGTCAACATATCATAAGTCCTAGTCAAGTTCTACCCGTCACTTCGTGATTAATTAGACCCACCCACATGACCCTTGGTTATGGTCAACATAATCATGTGACTGTCCTAATTAATCGCATCATATGTTGTGTAGGAAGACATCACTTAGCTATTGTACACTACGCCTTGGCTATAGTCAACATACGTAGCACGAATACTAAGTACTCTATTTTCTAAAATGACGGAGGGTTGCGGATGGTTTTTATGAAAACCTTTAACGCTTTGAACTTGATATCGTTGTAGAATCGAGTGATTTTGAAAATGAGTGTTTTTTAGGCTTTTACTAGTTTTGCTAAAGAGGTCACTCCCGGTGAAGGGATCTCGGTTCTTTCCACATCGAATGAGGTGCTGGATATTCTACAAGGAATACCACTATGCAAAGCATGAACTAAAAAACAATCAAAAGACAACACCGAATGGGTTGTAGCATCTTCCAGTTTCGCTAAAGAGGCCACTCCCGGTGAAGGGATCTCGGCTCTTTCCTTATTGAATAAGGTGCTGGATATTCTACAAGGAATACCGCTATGCAAAAAAGAACTAGAGCTACTAGTTTTTTAAAACAAGTTTCTACAAAATCTTTAGATTTCTTTTATTTCTTTAATCTCATTAATGAAGTCCCACCAAATTATGCTTCCTAAGCATCATAGAAGAAACGAAAACAACAATATTTATTATATATCATATATATAATATAAGCATTCGTCTCAGAATATCAAGTGATCACATCACAGAATATCAACAGCAGAAGAACACATATGAAATATTGGATATACTAGGAATTCCGTGTTTTAAATTAAGCCAGTAAAAAACATGGATTCCACGACCGCGATGAATAGCCAAATCCACATCCCTAGACCTCTACGAGATAGGCAAGAAACCCTACCGATTCTAGAGTTAGGAGACCCGGTCTCGACTCCTTGAGGTGGTCTCCCACTGGACCCTAGAATCCGGTTACTTGTGCTCCCCTCCCTGGGTCTATCCTATTGCGGAAAAGTAAATAATATATATCAATGGTGACATCATCATCAACCCAGATGTGCCCCCAATAAAAGAATATTACATACAAGTTTTTACATGAATGAAAATGAAAAACTCTCATCTCACATAAAAAACCCCGGCTATTCAAAACACGATGATCCAATATAAGATATCCTAGCAACACATAACATCACATGTCATCAACCTAAGTAAATATGCGTATCCCAATCGTCGTTGACATATAAAAATGAAACCGGCGATACACCACATATTACACTTACGGTCGCAGAAAATAAAGTGAAAAACTACAACAATTGGAATCCGCAACCACCTTAGACATCATAAACCCAATGTATCACATACTTCGGATTTCATGCCTAACTAAATGAATTCTTTAGACATCGCATGCTTAACAATTATAAACCCCGCATTTTAGTCTAGATATTGAAAACACTTTTCAATACCCAGTCGAGTAATTCAACAACATTCCTGATAACCTGATCGAATGCTCTTCAGAAACTTTAGTAGACGGCCGTACCCCTGATGCCATCGACGAAGTGCACTTAGGCGGAACACCGCGGTCGCGAGTATCCGAACGGATGCTTTTGGCAACGGGGTTCTCCTACAGTCACTTGGTCGGGGCTATGGAGTGTGGCTATCTAGTATTGTTACCCGGCGAGTATCCGCGTACGCTACGTAATTGCGACGGACTTTTGATCCACATCAAAATTCCGTGGCAACCGGTCAAATTAGACTAAACCGCTGATTGATAAAATTCAAACTACTTATTACATAACTAATTATGTGGATTCCAAATATTGTATCACAATTACAGATAGCTAGACGATGTTAAACTTTTCGATCGAATAAATAAACACCCAAAATTTCCCAAAGAGCTCAACACTTGAGCGTAGTTCATAAAGTACCCAGAACATGCCACAGCACCTATGAACCAGCCGTAGAAGGGTCAACTCTTACCTCACCTATGGCGCCGCGGAACTACCACAAACCCTAGGGTTTGGTAGTAGTTCCGACGGTCACAGAATCGAGTTAGGGTTTCGTTCTTCTAGAGGGTCCATAGAAAACACTTGCACGATTTTCTGAAGATTTCAAACTTGAAAAAATCCAACTCTTGGAAAATTTCCAGCGAAGGAAAAATTGGGTTATTGATATCTGTTCGAACTTTCTAAAGTCGTCTAAATAACCCGAAATAATGTTACAATTTTGACTACGAAACACTCTGAATTGCCTTTGCACAAAGATAACATCACATGCAATTTTAGCAAAAACAAGCAACACCTGAAACACCAAAACCCAGAGACAGGAACACCCTAAAAAATTGAAGCCCGGAACCCTTACCAGGACCGGCCATGCTGGAAATATTGCTAATGTGGCCAGCCATTTTCCGGCGAGAGGGGTTCAATTTTCTTCTTCGTTCATGTCACATCACATGTAACATTCTACAGTTGCTTAAAAAATTTTTAGAGCCCATTAAAAAATCGACAGAAACTAGGTTTTAGTGTTGCATGTTTCGGAGTAGTTTTGGTTTCGTAATCTAACAAACATCGTTTAATTCTCTAGCATGGCTTTGATACCACTGTAGGGTTCCATAGGTGGCCACAGGGTTTCGGGAGGCATCGACCATGCCGTTTTCAAAATTTTTGCGCGCTAAAAAACCCTAACGCTAGAATCTTAACTAGAGAATTAGACGAACAAGCATGTAAACATCTTTACATCTACGTGAACAAGGAGTATAACCTTTGTTGACCGGTCCTTCACTTCAATAGCTCCATGTAGTAGTCCTTTCGCTCCAAGTAGTGATCTCCCGGACTCTAGTGAGGCTCCACAAGGTGAAATGAACAAGCTTGCTTGAAGTCTTCGAGGCCGAAGATGATCTACGTCGAGAAGACACCAACTCAAGCTACCTCTTCACTGAGTGATGATCTAGTGAAGAACCAACCCAATTTAAATGGCTAATAGAGAAGAGGTTGATGAAGTAGGAATTTTGCTCACTTTAGAAATGGTTTTCTCACTTATTTTCTTCACCTCTCATGAAGCTAGAAAGCGTTTGGAGATGAGGAAGAAGATGAAGTGTTAATAGAATAATGAGTGAGAATTGCAACCATGGGTGAGTTAGTGTCATACACTAACTCATGTAGAGAATAAACCATGGCTAAACAATAATGGTTGGGTTAATAAATATCTACAAGTAAAACAAAACTAGTGGACTAAGTCAAAGATGCTTTAAGCTTCTCCAAGCTTCCAAGCATGACAATTTTCAACTAATATTTAATTACTTTAAATAAATAAATCTAACATTATTATAAGCATGGTGTGAGTCTCATTCACCCATGTAGCATGTGGCATCATGCATGACATAAAAGATGTGCACTAATATATATCACATATATACTAAGTGTACACTAGTGAGAACAAGAAATCTTTAAGTGAGCTAATATTAGTTAATATAAATTAATATATCAAATATATAATTATACATTAAATTATTAAACCAACACTTGATTTAATAATCCGGCTATATCACATACAACCAACTAATATCATATGTATCTTCTTGTCGAATCAACAATTGATTCGACAGCCCGGCTATATCATATATAACCGACCGATATCACATATCGCGAGAATAGAATACGGTATCACATACGCGTATTAATCTCGGTCCCGCACATATCATATATGTGCTCCTACTTCGTTTCGCTTGAGCCAGGAAACCTCTGTGTAGGACTGTAAAGACTCGTCAATACGCCGGCGGTAGGTGGTGATCATATAAGTCACCCACAAGCCGCAAGCGGTCTGCTAAACGTAACGGCCACCCGGGTATTGAGCGACCAGAAGATCAACAAGCAAGCCTGCTCATACTCCTGCGAATCCAATCAGTAACACTACCGTACAGTCCGGTCTCTTCGTCAGATATGTCACAAATCACAGCCTGGGGTGGTATAACGTTAGACCCCAATAGCCTGATAAGTCATGCCGATGCAAGGTCCATAACGGTTTGAGAAACTACTGATAACACTTACCAATAAATCACAGCAACCCTGGCCATGGATTTCCTGTTATGGCCAATCAAGCATAGCGCAACATCAACCCTCAATACCGGGAGAGACGAAATCCCCTCCTATCGCTCATTGCCTCCATGTGACTCGGGACTGTACCCAAAAACCACCGTTTTGCATGACTCAGTAGAGCCATGGTAGGGTGGAAATCAAAGCACAGTGGGAGACACACAAGACTCTATGACGATCTTGGGTCGACAGACTAACCTGTACCAGTGTCACCAGAGAACTGCCATCTGACAATAGGTATAATATCATGTAGGAGTTCTCGGCGAGTCCGTTCAATATACCCAGTCTCCACTGAGCACCTGTATACCTTCTCTGATGTCAAATACCAATAGATATGGGATCATCCATCGCCCATCATATGGGTCAAGAAGCGTATACACTAGTCCATTCTGGAATATCGATGCCCTATCTCGATACTCCCATGACTAGGAACAATTGAAGGATATACTTACCGACTACCCTGTCCCTACTAGTATGATCTGCATCATAATCCTGGTAGTCAAGTACTCATCCTAAGGGCTTTATCAACATGTAATAGAGAGACAATAACTGTACATGTTAAGATAAAGAGCAACCTAATAGTATACTATCATGTCGAGCAAGAAAGTCCTCCCTATATATGTCCAAGCATCCACTACAATATACATCGTATGTATAGTAATGGCCTCTAGGGCATACATATTATTAACATATATATATATATATATATATACACTAACACATCCACACACATATATATATACATATAAACATATACACCCATAATCATATCACGTGTGTGCGTGCGTGTGTGTGCCAACCTTTACTCTAGGGTTTCGCGACTATGAAACTAAACTAAAAGCACTTTATTCCAAGTACGCTAAATATAACCTATGGTCTCCTAAAGTCTTTCTTGCTAAGTATTCACGTCTCACAATAACACATATGTATATATATCATATTTGCATCCTACACTACGAAATTGTGGGGGTGCTATACGCCATCCATCCGACTTCCCTTGTAGATATACATCTACTCACCTCGATCCTTGCTTGCCGAAGTCGATGGCGCCACGCTCTTCCTTGTTATCCGAAGTCCACATGAAGGTGCCTGCATATATAAACACATAGTATCGTAAACAGGAATCGCTTATGAAAAACAAAACGGAAAACGAAACACACATAGGTTAAAACCAATGGTTTACGCATGCAAGAATAACCAAACAACTCCTGATATCGACGTACAAACGTCAAGTGACCGAGATAAAACACAATACCAAAACTAAAGTCATTAAAAAGTCTTCAAACAAAATCAGCAACTCAAGAAAACGCCTCCAGATTTTGCCTTAGGTCAAATTGGGATATTTTGCACATAAGATAGGTCTATTTAACAGACGATTGAACTATGAACCAAACACCAATCCCAGAGTCCATGTCCTGGCCGCAATTTGCGGCCAGAAAGATTTTATTTGCGGCCAAAGGTTATGGTTAGGGTCTCGGGTCTTTAGGGTATACTCCAACTCACCTGCTCACTGTAATTGCTAAATAATTTTTAGGGTTCACTAGTTGCAGCAGATCCTATAATATCATCACAATTCCCACAAAATCCAATATCGGAAAAATTCAAAGTTCACATCTTGTTGTATTATCTCTTGTTTTGTCCAGAATTCAAACACTAGAGAGGTTTTATGGCCTCTACTAACCTCAATTACACTTCACAAACTCATAAAATCCCCTAACCCTCATCTTGGAATTTTCCAAAATCATTAAACCTCAATTACTAAGCTCTAAACTACTATAGAGGTTAAAGAAACTCAAATTATAACCCATGGGTGTAGAGATTACCTTATTTGGTAACTCAAGAAAATTCTTGAGCTGCCCAAAGTGCTCAAAATCTTGACTTGTTTGGTCCACCATACTTCTAGTGAGCTTGTGTACAATTTTTGTGAAGAGGATATAAGGTTTTGGTGTGGATTTGGAATGGTTTTGAGGGTGGAGGAAGAGGAGGAGAATGAGATGATGAAGATGATGAAGAACAACCGGGAGCAAAGAAGGATCCATGGGAATTTCTAGAGCTTTCTCACTCTATCTCTCCCACATCAACCATGATACATGTCACCTCACACTCTCTCTCTCTCTGTCACGACAAAAAATTTGGCACGTGACCGACACTTAAACCACGTGACGTCAACAGGCGTAACGCAATTTAAGTAAGCCGAAAACCCAGAAATATAAACCATCAAAAGTAGTAAATGATAAAAACATTGTTAAAAATATTTGGAAATCTCAAGTAAAAATCTTTAAATTTAAGTTTATTTTCTTAAAAATTTTGGCAGCACCTCATTTGTAAAAACTAGCCCCGAAAAGGGTACAAACATAAGATATAAGTGAAGCAACGTGTGATATAAATAAAGCATCCCCAAACAGGAGCAAATCATGCCCAAAGGAGGAAACAACCACTGCAAGCATAATATACGACGCCGTAGCGAAGAAATAGACAGTATAAGTGAAAACATCATGAAGAGATAAAACTGCATAATAAAAGTCGGCTCATACGAGCTCGACACCCAGAGTCACAAAATATACAATATCGTCCTCACAACTCGTCTCTAAGTCAATACATGAAATAGTAGATGGAGAGTACTAGATACAATAAAATGTACAATGAATATAAACGGACAACCGCAAAACCCACCTATAGCAAAATGGCTCACAGCCAACCGTAGAGGTATCCGCTGCAAAAAGATACAATAAGAAGCCCTGCCGCGACTACTCTGAGGGTCAAACCTGCAAAACACTGTGGCACAACGGGGGTCAGTTTCCAACTCGTGAGTAGTAAGTAACATAGTATAGATAATCGCAGGTATGCACGTACTGTGATACTCTATCACATGCAATCTGATAGTATCAATATGCTAATATAGATATGCAACAATCATGAAAGGTACTCTATCAAATACTACAAATACATGAAGCAATGCAAATCAAATGAATGCTGAGTATGGGATAAAACATGTCATCATCAATGAATCATTATCGTGGAAAAACCGCTGTCCATCAACGATACCCCAAATCCCAATAGCTCAAGCGCCGTCACTCTGATCGGCCCTCATATCCTATAAATCTCATGAAACCTGAGTGCCCAACATCGACACTCGAAAACATCATGAAATACTCGTGTCCAACATCGACACGCAAATCCATGTATATCATGCCCTGTTAGTCCGGATCGGCCCATATCCATCTCTCGACTCCGGTCGGTATCCTCCGGATAACCGCCAGGTCCAATCAATCACCGGTAGGTAGTAGTCCCTCTGCCTGGCTCATTATCTACTGCACAACATCCCTTTCTTACCCCGGGGTACCATACCGGGTCCACCATGAACCCGCAAACGGATCATCCAGCTCCTCGAATCGGGTTTCTATCACAAATCTCAGCACTGAGAAAACTCATGGTGGACGTACTGAAATATCATATCAAGAGAAACCGGGTTTTCAAAACAATGCATACTTTCTTGAAATAATACCACGGTTCACAAATCCATAAATCACATGAAATCCATATCTCAATACGTAAATCCATGAAATATGATATATGCAACATAAAACCGTAATATAAGCATATAAAGTGAAAACCTTTCTTTTAAATGAATCCAGTTTTTAAATATATCACGCGGTTCCCAATTCCTCCAGAATCAAATGCAACATCATATAAGCGTGTACATGTAGTATGCATGCATGATTCATTTCATAAGCTCAATAGAACAAATCAATGTATCAATATTGATAACAATACAATACTGCATAAGTGTCTAGGTTGTGCGTGTCATGGCAATTACTGACGGTGTGGGTGTAGCATACAATTTAGTTCTCATGCAACATGAACCGTCAGTAATGGTGCAGTGTCCACTGGGTACTAAGTCAAGGCATAACATGTAATGGTATGCAATGATGCACAATCAATATATATGCATATAAACATGCGGCTATAATATCATATCTAGCCCTGACGCATAACGCCATACGGGCGATTTCCCCGTAGATGTTAAATCTACTCACCGGTGATCTCGAGCTAAGTAAATCCAACCACCCGCTTCCATTTCTTCGCAGCGTCTGAAGTCCCCGCACTCGCCCCTATAATTTCACAAAACACAGCAAGTGCAACTTAGAAATCGACCAATAATACGTACAAACTACGTTAAAATCGATGCACCGACTCCAACACCCACTCAAGAGTTCGCTTAGCGGCTAACGAGCGTGTCGACATCACCAAAACAAACCCACGACAGCAAGCTACCCGAAACACCAAAACTACGTCGGACCAATCGTAACGCGCGTCGTCGAAACACTAAAAACAAGCTAATCGATCCCAGATTTTACATACCGTCACAACCTAAAAATCTAGCAGTACCAAACACCCTAAAACAACTGCAGACAGCTACCCACACAAACACAACATCCCAGTCCCTTGTACGGCCGAGCTCGCCGGAAAATCTTCGAATGTCGCCGGCCACAACCGGTCAGGTGGGGTTCGTGCTTCAGGTGAACACTCAGAGAAACTAACACTACACTACTACACTTCTAGATTTCATAGTAAACACTCGTAGTCACACCAGATCATAGGCATCCTAAAACGACACTAAAAACACGATACATGCACAAAACTATATCTTTTAGTGTTTTAAACTGAAACTAATTAGCAACACAACATTAAAAGAACCTAATTAACAGTAGAGAGGTCATTACCTAGCCACACTTGCTCAAAACCCTATCTTTCCATGGTCCGAGTGATCCTAGTGGCTTGATCTTGGCTTGTGAAGGGTTTTTTTAGTAGGGTTTAATGAAGATTTTGTTTGGGTTTGTGAGGTTTTGGTTAGGGTTTCAGTTTGAGGGAGGTGAGGATGATGAAAAATGAGGTGAAGAAAATATGAGAACGAGAGTTGTGAATGAGAGAGTGAGGGAAATGAGAATGTAAGTGTGAGTGAGGGATGAGGGAATGAGGGGTGAGTTCAGAGAGAGCCATGCCTTTCCCTCTCTTCATTTAATGCATGGCATGCTTGCCCATGCCTCATGATGCCATGCCACCCTCTCTCACTCTCTCTCAAGTCAACTAGTTTCAAAAACCCTTTTTATTTTAAAACTAAATAATTTAGATAAATACATATATCTTAAAGAAATGGGGTTAAGTGCCATGGCTACTTAAGCATGGTTAACACTAATTAACCCTAGGTTAACATGCACATGTGTGTGCAAGCCCAAAATAAATATTATTAAAAAAGTAATTAATTTTTATAAAATATTTGAAAATGATTTTTCGTAAACTTTTTATTAAAATCCCGCATTATCGCTTAATTAAGACTAATCGCATTCTAAGGTGTTATAATCTTCCCCCCTTAAAGAAATTCGTCCCCGAATTTTAAAAAACTTACTATGCGTAGGTTCAAAAAGATGAGGAAATTTCTTCCCCATCTCGCTCTCGGCCTCCTAAGTGACCTCTTCACTATTCAGGCTAGGCCAAAGAACCTTCACAGATGGTAAGACCTTTGACTGAAATTTCTTCACCTGCTGATCCAATATAACTACCGGCTGCTCGGTGAACGAAAGATCACGCTCTAGCTGAACGGACTGGTGATAAATCATGTAAGAAGGGTCATGAAGGTATTTGCGAACCATCGACACATGGAATATGGGGCGAACATCCGGAAAACTGGGCGGAAGTGCCAAACGATAGGCAACGGTACCAACTCGCTCAAGGATCTCAAAAGGACCTACAAATCTGGGACTAAGCTTCCCTTTCTTCCCAAATCTCATCACGCCCTTCATCGGAGAAATCAGTAGGAATACATGATCCCCCACTGCGAACTCGAGTCTGCGACGACGACGGTCGGCATAAGACTTCTGTCTGCACTGGGTCGCTCTCATCCTATCCTGAATCAACTGGATCTTCTCTATAGTCTCTTGAACTAGCTAGGGTCCCAAAATCCCGCTCTCGCTGAGTTCGGTCCAACAGACTTGCGATCGACACTTTCTACCATACAAAGCCTCAAAAGGTTCCATCTGAATCGTCTTCCGATAACTGTTATTGTAGGAGAACTCTGTCAATGGCAAGTGACGATCCCAACTGCCACCAAAATCAAGAACGCACGCATGAAGCATATCCTCCAGAGTCTGTATAGTCCGCTCTTACTGACCATCGGTCTGCGGATGGAAAGCGGTGCTAAAGCTCAAACGGGTACCCAAAGCTTCCTGTAGCTTCTGCTAAAGACGACTAGTGAACTGGATGCCCCTGTCGGATACGATGCATGTGGGAACGCCGTGCAAACGCACAATCTCATCAATGTACAACTGAGCATACTGAGCATAACCGAAAATGGTCTTCACTGGAAGGAAGTGAGCCGCTTTCGTCAATTGGTCAACAATCACCCAAATGGAGTGATACCTCGACTAGACCTGGGTAGACCCACAACGAAACCCATGGAGATCTGTTCCCATTTCCACACCGGAATAGGTAAAGGCTGCAACTCTCCTGCCGGTCTCTGATGCTCAGCCTTGACTTGCTGACAAGTCAGGCACCTCGAAACGAAATCCGTAACATCACTCTTCATCCTTGCCCACTAGTAGATATCTCTCAAGTCATGATACATCTTGGTGGAACCTGGGTGAACACTAAAAGCTGACTGATGTGCCTGCTTTAGGATCTCGCATCTCTACCCATCGGTATCAGGTACACACAAACGAGTCCCAAAACGTAACACACCCTGGTCATCAATCAAGAACTCCGAATCTCAACCCTGCCGAATATGCTAAAGAATCTCAGACAAACTGGCATCGGCGGGTTGTGCCTCACGAATACGCTCAAGTAGAAGTGGACGGGCGCGGACATGAGCAAGCTGTCCCCCAGTGGAAGTGAACTCAAACTGTACTCTACTGTCACACAAGATCTGCCAATCTGCAGAAGACCGTCTCTGAACTGCGCTCAACTAGGACAAGCTACCCCCGGTCCTACGACTCAAAGCATCGGCTACCACATTCGCCTTGTCCAGGTGGTAAAGGATCTCACAATCATAATCCTTCACAAGCTCCATCGAACGACGCTGTTTCAAATTCAGATCCCACTGCTGGAAGATGTACTTTAAGCTCTGGTGGTCTGTGAAAATCTGACACGACTCTCCGTACAAGTAGTGTCTCCAAATCTTAAGCGTAAAGACCACCTCGGCCATCTCAAGATCATGAGTGGGATAATCCCGCTCGTGCTTCTTCAACTGCCGGGAAGTATAAGCGATAACTCTATCATGCTGCATCAATACACAACCGAGTCCCACTCGAGAAGCATCACAGAAAACGACAAAGCCTCCCGATCCAGAAGGCAATGATAAAACTGGTGTTGTCGTTAATCGAGTCTTCAACTGCTGAAAAACTCTGCTCGCATGCCTCAGTCGAAAGAAAAGGAACCCCCTTTCTGGTCAGTCCGGTCAGCGGTGCAGCGATACTCGAGAAGTCCTGCACGAAACGGCGGTAATAACCGGTTAAGACGAAAAAGCTGCGGACCTCTGTCACTGATACTGGTCTGGGCCAAGGCTGTACGGCCTCGATCTTCCTCGGGCCCACATGAATACCTTCTCCCATAACCACATGATCAAGGAAGTCAACACTATCAAGCCGGAAGGAATACTTCCAGAATTTAGCAAACAGCTGGTGCTCTCTCAATGTCTGCAAAGCAATTCTCAAGTGCTTCTCATGCTCCTCTCGGCTCTTGGAATAAACCAGAATGTCATCAATAAACACAATAATAAACTGGTCGAGGAACGGCCTGAAAATCCGGTTCATCAAATCCATGAACGCTGCTGGGGCATTGGTGAGTCCGAACGACATCACCAAAAACTCATAATGCCCGTAGCGCGTACGAAAAGCAGTCTTCGGAACGTCATCATTTTCGAACCCGCAACTGATGATAACCTGATCTCAAATTAATTTTAGAAAAATGTCCCGCACCCTGGAGCTGATCAAACAAATCGTCAATGCGAGGTAAAGGATACCTATTCTGCACAGTTACTCGGTTCAATTGATGATAATAAATGCACAACCTCAAACTGCCGTCCTTCTTCTTGACGAACAAAACAGGAGCTCCCCAAGGCGAAACACTCGGACGCACAAGTCCTCTATCAAGCAACTCTTGCAGCTGATCCTTAAGCTCCTTCAGCTCCGCCGGGGCCATCCAGTAAGGCGGTATAGAAATAGGCTCCGTGCCGGGGATCATATGCAAAACTCAATCTCATGCTTTGGCGACAATCCAGGTAACTTATCGGGAAAAGCGTCGGGAAAATCTTTCACGATAAGAACCTCGTCCAACGAATCTACTATGGCTCCGGTATCATGAATGAAAGCCAAGAATCCCCGACATCCTCTCCTTAAAAGCCGACTAGCGCAAAAGGCAGAAATCAAACTGTGAGGGGCGGCAACACGGTCCTACCGCACAACAAGAACTGACTCGCCGGGAAAATAAAACCTGACTGTCTTCTCATGGCAGTCCACATACACGTAGCACGTAGCTAACCAGTCCATGCCCAGGAGAACGTCGAAGTCCAACATCTATAGAAGGATCAAGTCGACGGATGAATCTCTCTCTCCAATACGGACGACACACGACCGAAACACATATCGCGCAACAAACGACTCGCCAACAGGAGTAGTCACGACAAGCGGCTGATCTAGCAAACACGACTCTCGGCCCAATCTCGGCACGAAGTGTGTAGAAACATACGAGTGCGTAGATCCCGGATCAAACAACACGTGTGCATCAAAAGAACATACTGAAAGAGTACCTGAAACCACTGCATTGGACGCCTGCGCGTCCTGATGAGTCAAAGAAAATACTCGTGCCTTCCCTCTACCTGCAACCGGCTGTCCTCCGCCTCTGCCACCCCGTCCTCTCTGAACAAACCCTCCGCGACCACGACCTCTCTGAGCATAAATCTGAAGCGGAGCAACAACAGGCGCAAGAGGTAATGCTCTCTGAGGTGGAGAAGGTGGTAAGGTAACATGTGATACGGCTGCCTCGTCCTCACATGGCTCAGTACAATCTCGAACACGATGATAGAAACTCCCTCACCGGAAACATCCAGACGATGACTGTTGACCCTCCTGGGGATAAGAGCTAAACAACCGCCCTTGTCCTAAGCCTCTGCTACCTGAGCAAAATCTGTCGCGGCATCTAAACTTCTGTCTCCGTGCTGATATACCAGTACGAACACTCTTCGAATCCAGAACGACTGACGTCTCGGAAAGATGCTCTTCAACCAATAGGGCTACATCCACTGCTGCTGCATATATATCACAATGCTGCACGCTGATAGAGAGGAACAACTGGATAAGCAGGCCTTGTACAAACCTCTTGATCTGCATCTCCTCAGTGTCCACCAAATACGGAGCATACATAGATAGATGGGTAAACTACACATCGTACTCTGCCACTTTCATACCCGGAGTCTGGCGTAATGACTCGAAATTGCGAGCTCGATCATCGCTGACACTCTGTGGAAGAAAATGGGCAAGAAACACCATCACGAACTCAGCCTAGGTCATAGGAGAAAGACCTGCGGCTCTGCCCCTTTCTAAAGACTCGCACCAGTTATGGGCAAGAACTTCCAGAAGAAAACTCGTGAACTCTACCCATCTCGCATCGGAGCATCTCAGTGAATGACATGTCCTGGCCATCCAATCGATAAATGACTGCGGATTCTCAGCTGCATCAGTGTCGGTGAAAACCAGAGGCTTCAGCCCCATGAACTCAGATAACGATACGGTGATAACCTCCGTAGCTGTAGGTACGACTGCCAGAACAGTAGGCACCATTGCAGTGCCCGTAACAGGTGGGACAACCTCCTGTCGCTGTGCTCGACTGGCCTCGACTAATGATCCCATCATCTAACGCAAATCCTGCATACCGGCTTCTAGCTTAGTAATACGATCAAGCGAAGGTGGATCAATATGCTCCTGAACAACGGGCGTACCACCCTGGTCAGTCCTCGTCTCCGATGAGCCAACTATGACCTCGGCTCTCGCGGTCGCTCTTTGCGCCCTCGTAGTCTTCGGCGGCATAATGGCTGGAAATGAAAATAGGATTCAACAAGAACACGGAAATCAAATCACAAGGATGTATATATTGTCACGACCTAATTGTGGCATATGACCGGCACTTAAATCACGTGACATCTAAAGACATCCACGCAATCCAAGTAAGCGAAAATCCGTAATCTAAACCCTTTTTGAAAAATATTGGAGGTGAGGTTTAAATAATCATCCAATAAAATCAATTTAAATAACATCTAAATTTAACTAAATATATTGGAAAACCTTTATGACGTCTTGAAACTTGACATCACCTCCTTTACGTTTTTATAAAAACCCGATACAATATAATAAAATAGCATCCCAACAGAAGCTAGCTTTCACGTCTAAAAGACGGAACAGCCAAACAAATCTATAACAGATGTCGACTCTAAAGAGTGCGACATCACCACACATAAACTCTAAGTCATCGCTTCTAAGTGCATAGTATATCATTTCTAAGTTGATAGAGTTTCCGCTAGATACAAGAATATATGAATAATTAAGAGTGAGTATGATACAATAATAAATCACTTACCCATCAATCCCCAAAAGAATGTGTGTCCAAACCGCTGATAATCCAAGCGATAAAACTTGCAAGAAACTGTTGCACAACGGGGATGAGTTGCCAACTCAGTGAATAAAATTGCATCTAAAGGTAGAAATCGAAATGCATGACGATACCTATGTCATAAGTATAGTACTATCATAATCTGTATCGATATACTATATGATATGCAAAGGTGCAATACTAACTAGCATGCAATCACAAGTATAATATATCTATGTCATATGAATCAAAATCATGAATTTATTATCCGTATTGGAATTCCCTTTTTGTCTATGAATGTCTGTACAAATATATGCAGGTACTGTCCCCCGGATCAGTCCTGGTGGAATCCAATAAATAAATATCTAACTGTGTACCTCATGATAATGATCACATCAATATACATATAGATTTCCAGCATCGACATCGAAATCAACAATCTCTCGTGTCTAGCATCGATACGTAAATACAGATACCATCGACACCATATCAGCAGATGATCGCCACCCGATATCCTTACAACGATCAATATCCCCTGGATATCTGCCGTGCCCAGTCGAACCCCAATCAGTATCCCCTGGATATCTGCCGTGTTCATTTTATCTCCGGAATCGAGTCACTTCGTTAGGTTCCTCGCCTATAATGCGGCTATCCTGCCCCTCGGTCTCGACCGGGTCCACCATGTATCCAACTGTATATCTCCCCCACTCAGTCTGGATAACGTAAAAATCCACGACCGTATATCTCCGCCATTCGGTCCAGAACAAAACCAGAAAACACAAAACTCATGGTGGACGTTTTACTCATCATATCAAAATATCAAGTAAGGAATAAGAATAATTGCATAGTTTGTATTGATGATATACTATATATGTATATATATATAACAGTGTCCCATACCACCGATATATATATATATATATCATCAGCAGTAAAATACTCGGAAATCCTAAGAAAATCAAATACATCATCTATAGTACTACAACATGAATAGGAAACAACTACGTAATCATATCACATAATATAATGATTTCAATTCTAATGTGTCGTGGCACTACTAATGATGTGTTGTGTAACATACGCGTCTGTGCTCGTGCAACATGGAAATCATTAGTATTTGTGCAAGTGTTCTACGATGTAAAAATCTATATATTAACACATATATAACAGAACGATTCTACAGTGACATGGCAGCACCAATGAGGTGTAGTGTAACATATATTTATGTGCTTATACAGCATAGTACTCATTGGTATTTGTGCAGTGTTCTATCAGAGTTTGCGTAATGCAGAAACATATAATATAGATAATATAATGCAAACCTATAAAGTAATCTGAACGGACTTGTTTTAATTACTTGTTATGAGCTATACCATTATCTTTAGAAATGATCGGAACGTTAAGTTTTAAATAAGGAAGCCGCCTTTGATTTAAAATAGATGTTTGTATTAAAAACTGGCACGCATCCTGGTAGTTTATTTAAAATTCAACGAACCGTGGTTTTGAAAATAATATAGCTCATACCAGTATTACATTCTAAGACAGAACATAATCTATCTCTACGAGTCAAAGAATAAATTGGCCGTTATTCGGCATACAAGTTCATCATTTCCGATATGTATAAATCCTTGTATTATAGCTCATCATATCGTTATATCCCTATCATCTTAAGTACGGCATGATCCCTCGTACAAACTCATCAAATCATACCCATATCATACGGATCAAATATCACGTATATCTCATTTAAAAACTACATATAAAACTTTATGCAAATAGAACGTATACAAGATGCAATACCATATCGATGCTTTGACGAAAAGCTAAACTTAAGTAGACATCATAATAATAGTCATAAGCTTGCGGGGGTGCTATATGCCATCCACCCGACTTCCCCCGTAGATGTAAATCTACTCACCGGAAATACGTCGTGTCCTCTTAGGAATTGCCAATCCTTTTCCTTTCCTCGCGGCCTCCAAAGTTCCCGTATTGGAATCTAACATTACAATAACTTGTATAAGGAAACGGATACATTCCGATACATCAAAACTAATAAAACGCAATTTGTACGTGTTAATTACAATACGTATGACTATTGCAAATGACCTAATACTTAACCTCACTGAAATCAAACCCAACTCTGCATCGCGACAGAAAACAGATCGCGTTACGTTTTACCCGTGTCGTATTTTATATTTTTAGATATCTTTTCCGATATTAGCTTCCAGATTTTATATACAGTTAAACCAACTTGTTTAAATAATACCAAAATGGCAAGAATCTTACACAGAAACCTACCCAACTAGCCAAAACTCCCAAGCTTCCTACAAATCCGGCGACGCCGGAATTTCCCTATTGGTCGCCGGCCCAAGACCGATTCCCTTGGTTCGTGCTTCTTTGGTTTGTTCTAGGTTCAACATACATCATTTTGGCACTGTTTTGTTAAGTTAAAATTTATCTAAACTGCAGCAGATTACTACAGGGTCCAATTTTTCTTAAAATACGATATTATGGACACTTTGATTTCCAACTTTGAACTAGTTACAGAATCTGTGATTAAGGATTTTACCTTCAAGTAATTTACTGGAAGAACACCCTCCAAGATGCACAAACTCCTTGTCCTAGGTTGATGTTGGAACTCCTTAGCCATTTTCTCCTTCTCACTTCTCTTTTCTTTTGTTCTTCTTTGTTGTGTTCTTGCTTTTTCCTTAAAATTTTAGATTTTAACTAGCCAACTAATCTGAACACATGATATATGTGGTGATAGAAAGGATGAGGTGTAGGAGGAGGTGTCACCAAGCAAGATGTGGTGGATTCATGCAAGGAGGAGGTGTGGGGAGTGTATTGTGCATGAGAGGATGATATGGAATTGGTTTCTTTTTTACAAAATGAATTATCTCTTGGATAATATTCTGAACATAATCCTAATTTACCCCTTTTTCACTTACACCTTTAATCAATTCCCATTTGCACAATTTCCTAAACTTTTTACACAAAGACCCTTCACCAACTATGTTATTATATAACACTATTTTACTTTAAAATGAAGCTAAATTTATCACTAAAACCCTTATAATTTATTTATGTTGCATACTAAAATTTTAATTTAAATTGTTTTACATACATCTTATGAAATTGTCTTATTTGGTTTTAATAACTTTTTAATTTAACTTTTTATTATTTAATTAATTAATTTTATTTATTTCCAAGTTTTCAACATGTTACAATATTCCCCCTTTAAGAAAAGTCGGTCCCCGAATTTAAAAATTAACTTGACATACCCTCAAAAGGACGTGGAAATCTCTTTTGCATCGCATCCTCGGTCTCCCAAGTAGTCTCTTCGCCATTCTTTCCTTGCCAAAGAACCTTTACAGACGGAAATACCCTTGATCTTAGTTTCGTTGCCTGCCTGTCTAGAATAGCGACTGACTGCACTGTGTAGGATAAATCCGACTCAAGCTGTAAGTTCGGATGCTAGATCACGTGAGAATGATTGTGAAGATACTTGCGAAGCATTGAAGCATGAAACACCGGATGCACATCGGGAAAACTCGGTGGAAGTGCTAAGCGATAAGCTACCGCACCCACTCTCTTCAGAATCTCATAAGGTCCAATATATCTGGGTTTGCTTTCCCATTTTCCCGTAACGTGTCACACCTTCATCGGAGACACACGAAAGAACACATGGCCTCCAACATCAAACTTGAGTTTACAACGTCGTCGACCTGCATATGATCTCTGTATGCACTGGGCTGCTCTCATCCTGCCTCGTATCAACTAGATCTTTTCGGTAGTCTCCTATACTACCTGCGGTCCCCAAAATGCTACTCTTGCTCAGTTCATCCAGCAAACAAGCGATCGACATTTCCTTCCATACAAAGTTTCAAGGAGAGCCATCTGGATCGTCTTCTGAAAACTATTGTTATACGAAAATCTTATCGAAGGTAAGTGACGATCCCAACTACCACCAAAATCAAGGCTGTCTGCTCGAAGTATATCCTCTAGAGTCTGAATGGTCCGCTCTGACTGACCATCCGTCTGTGGGTGAAAAGCTGTACTAAAACTCAATCGTGTACCAAGAGTTTCTTGAAGTTTCTGCCATAGCCTGTTAGTAAACTGGGTACCCCTATTTGACCCTATGCTCGTTGGAACTCCCTACAATCGGACAATCTCGTCGATATAAATCTGAGCATACTGCGTAAACCTATACGTCGTCTTCACTGGTAGAAAGTGAGCTGCCTTTATCAATCTATCTATAATCACCCAGATGAAATCATACCCTCTGCTAGTCCTAGGTAGACCCACCACGAAATCCATGGAAATCTATTCCCATTTCCACTCCGGAATGGTTAAGGGCTGCAATTCTCCACCCGGCCTCTGGTGCTCTGCCTTGACTTGCTGACAAGTCAAGAATCTCGAAACAAACTTCGCAATGTCCCTCTTCATTCCTTCCCACCACTAAACATCCCTCAAGTCAAGATACATTTTGGTGGAATCAGGATGAATACTGTATGTTGATCTATGGCCTCCTCTAAGGTCAGTCCATCCGAATCTGGCACACCATGACGAGTCCCAAAACGTAATACTCCACGGTCATCTATTATGAAATCCGACTCTCTACCCTGCCTAACCTGATCCATGATCTCCGTCATACGAGCATCTGTGGCTATGTCTCTCGAATACGATCTAATAACTAAGGACGATGCGAACATGTGCTAACTGTCCTTCTGTCGGTGTGAACTCGAACTGTGCACAATTATCACATAAAATCTGCCAGTCTGTAGAAGACTGCCTCTGTAAGGTGCGCAAACGAGATAAGCTACCTCCAGGCCTCCGACTCAAGGCATCTGCTACAACATTTGCTTTGCCTGGATGATACAAGATCTCATAATAGTAATTCTTCACGAGTTCACTCTATCTACTCTACCTCAGATTCAGATCCCTCTGATAAAAATATACTTTAAGTTCTGATGATCTGTAAGAATCTGGCACCACTCTCTATATAAGTAATGTCTCCAATCTTCAGTGCGAATATTACAACAGCCATCTCTAAATCATGAGTGGGGTAGTTCTTCTCTTGCCTCTTCAACTGTCGAGAAGCATAAGCTACAACCCAGCCTTGCTGCATCAGTACACAGCCTAAACCCACTCGAGAGGCATCACAATACACCACGAACCCACCTGACCCGGAAGGTAGCGATAAGACAGGTGCAGTCGTCAATCGAGTCTCTAACTGTTGGGGACTCTGTTCACATGCATCTGTCCCAAGAAATGGAATTTCCTTCCTAGTCAATCCGGTCAACGGTGCAGCGATCCAAGAAAATTCCTGAACAAAACGTCTGTAATAACTGGCCAGACCCAAGAAACTTCGAACCACTATAACTGACATAGGTCTGGGCCAGTGCTGTACCGCTTCTATCTTCCTTGGGTCCACATGTATCCCATCGCTTGCAACTACGTGACCCAAGAAATCTACACTATCCAGCCAGAAAGCACACTTGGAGAATTTAGCGAATCCGTTACTTCTGATACCCTGTAGAGAAGTCTTCTTAATCTCACCTTCGAAGACTCGCCCCAATTTGTCGGTGGAAAGCTTACTACACGACCTCCTTCTTGAACTACTTGCACCTGGTCTGAACAAACTCCATCGGAAGATGTACATCAATTTCACCGATCTCGTATTGAAGTGCCACAACGGATTAAAATCCTAACCATCTCACCTCTGAACGGTTATGAATCCTGCCGATCCATCTATACTGGTAATGTCGTCAACCATTCAACTTCATGGACTCGGGAAACAACATCTCGATAACCTCAGCAATGATTGTTACCACTATTTAAACAGTACGTGACACCACAATTTTCAGAGAGGAGAAAAACATCACGTCTCAAGCCTGTCTGATCTCTAACAATGACTCAACCATCTGGTGCGGATCCCGAAGAAACTTGCCCCACAATTTGAACTCGATCATATATGAATAAACAACGTGTCTCTGTATCATTGAAAAGTCACCCCAGTCAGTCCTTGTCCTAGACAAGTCTGCTCTGACCGTTTCTCTAACTGTAGCCCTCTCGGCCCTCATAACATAGTGATCGAAACAATCAATCATGCACTGACGAAGGTAGATCAACGGAAGAAATAGAAGAAAAATCTCAAGATATAAATCCTAAGGTATCTTAGGCGGAGTATCATATCGTAAATATGTCACGGAACATATGTACGGTACGTCACTCTACCTAGTACCTACTCCATCAATAAGGGTCATCCTGTATAACCAAAGTTTAGGTATAAGACCCCCAAAGTCAAGTCTAAGTCCTATAAGGTCAAGCCCAGGTAACAAAATGTACTCCTAAACTCCATATAGTCACCCTAGACTCGAACAAAGGTTAAACCAAACACTCTGATACCAACTTTGTCACGACCCAATTGTGGCACGTGACCGGCACTTAAATCACGTGACATCTAAAGACATCCACGCAATCCAAGTAAGCCGAAACCCGGAATCTAAACCCTTTTTGAAAAATATTGGAGGTGAGGTTTAAATAATCATCCAATAAAATCAATTTAAATAACATCTAAATTTAACTAAATATGTTGGACAACCTTTATGACATTTTGAAACTTGACATCACCTCCTTTACTTTTTTATAAAAACCCGATACAACATAAAAAAATAGCATCCCAACGGAAGCTAGCTTTCACGTCCAAAAGACGGAACAGCCAAACAAATCTATAACAGATGTCGACTCTAAAGAGTGCGACATCACCACACATAAACTCTAAGTCATCGCTTCTAAGTCCATAGTATATCATTTCAAAGTTGATGGAGTTTACACTAGATACAAGAATATATGAATAATCAAGAGTGAGTATGATACAATAATAACTCACTTACCCATCAATCCCCAAAAGAATGTGTGCCCAAACCGCTGATAATCCAAGCGGCAAAACCTGCAAGAAACCGTGGCACAACAGGGATGGTTGCTAACTTAGTGAATAAAAGTGCATCTAAAGGTAGAAATCGAAATGCATGACGATACCTAGGTCATAAGTATAGTACTATCATAATCTGTATCGATATACTATATGATATGCAAAAGTGCAATACTAACTATCATGGAATCACAAGTATAATATCTCAATGTCATATGAATCAAAATCATGAATCTATTATCCGTATTGGAATTCCCTTTTTGTCTATGAATGTCTGTACAAATATATGCAGGTACTGTCCCCCGGATTAGTCCTGGCAGAATCCAATAAATTATTATCTAACTGTGTACCTCATGATAATGATCACATCAATTTACATATAGATGTCCAGCATCGACATCGAAATCCGCAATCTCTCATGTGCAGCATCGACATGTGAATATAGATACCGTCGACACCATCTCAACAGATGATCGCCACCCGATATCCTGACTACGATCAGTGTCCCCTGGATATCTGCCATGCCTAGTTGAACCCCGGTCAGTATCCCCTGGATATCTGTCGTGTTCATTTTATCTCCGGAATCGAGTCACCTCGTTAGGTTCCCCGCGTATAATGCGGCTATCCTGCCCCACGGTCTCGACCGGGTCTACCATGTATCCAACTGTATATCTCCCCCACTCAGTCTGGATAACGTAAAAATCCGCGACCGTATATCTCCCCCACTCGGTCCGGAACAAAACCAGAAAACACAAAACTCATGGTGGATGTTTTACTCATCATATCAAAATATCAAGTAAGGAATAAGGATAATTGCATAGTTTGTATTGATTATATACTTAACAGTGTCCCATACAACCGATATATATATATATATATATATATATATATATATCATCAGGAGTAAAATACTCAGAAATCCCAAGAAAATCAATACATCATCTATAGTACTACAACATAAATAGGAAACAACTACGTAATCATATCACATAACATAATGATTTCAATTCTAATGTGTCGTGGCACTACTAATGATGTGTAGTGTAGCATACGCGTCTGTGCTCGTGCAACATGGAAATCACTAGTATTTGTGCAAGTGTTCTACGATGTAAAAATCTATATATTAACACATATATAACAGAACGATTCTACAGTGACATGGCAGTACCAATGAGGTGTAGTGTAACATATATTTACGTGCTTATGCAGCATAGTACTCATTGGTATTTGTGCAGTGTTCTATCAGAGTGTGCGTAACGCGGAAACATATAATATAGATAATATAACGCAAACCTATAAAGTAATCTGAACGGACTTATTGTAATTACTTGTTATGAGCTATACCATTATCTTTAGAAATGATCGGAACGTTAAGTTTGAAATAAGGAAGCCGCCTTAGATTTAAGATAGATGTTTGTAAAAACTGGGGTGCATCCTGGTAGTTTATTTAAAATGCAATGAACCGTGGTTTTTAAAATAATATAGCTCATACAAGTATTACATCCTAAGACAGAACATAATCTATCTCTACGAGTCAAAGAATAAATTGGCCGTTATTCGGCATACAAGTTCATCATTTCCGATATGTATAAATCCTTCTATTATAGCTCATTATATCGCTATATCCCTATCATCTTAAGTACGGCATGATCCCTCGTACAAACTCATCAAATCATACCCATATCGTACTGATCAAATATCATGTATATCTCATTTAAAAACTACATATAAAACTTTATGCAAATAGAACGTATACAAGATGCAATACCATATCGATGCTTTGACGAAAAGATAAACTTAAGTAGAGATCATAATAATAGTTATAAGGTTACGGGGGTGCTATACGCCATCCACCCGACTTCACCCATAGATGTAAATCTACTCACCGGAAATACTTCGTGTCCTCTTAGGAATTGCCAATCCTTTTCCTTTCCTCGCGGCCTCCAAAATTCCCGTATTGGAATCTAACATTACAATAACTTGTATAAGAAAACGGCTACATTCCGATATGTCAAAACCAATAAAACGCAAGTTGTACGTGTTAATTACACTACGTACGACTATTGCAAATGATCTAATACTTAACCTCACTGAAATCTAACCCAACTCTGCATCGCGACAGAAAACAGATCGCGTTACGTTTTACCCGTGTCGTATTTGTTGCGCCACGGCAGCGCCCGGGCCGTCTATCCGAGGCCAAAATACGGAATCAAAATTTTCTTAACTTTTAAACTGGCGCTACCGCGGACAATAAACCCGGATCGTAACCATTAACCGATACTAGCTAATAAGAGAAAGGGTGAGAGATATACCGAGTGATCCGAGTCCTCCGGTCTTCTCGTCATCGTCCCGATCTCCTGCGGAAACTCCGGTCGTCGCCTCCTTGCCGGAAGGGCACCACAACGCCTGCATCTTTTACGGGCTCCCACCTCAATACCGAGGCAACTCGGGCACGAAGCTGGCAAGTCGACGTGCCCAAGATTTGCTGTAAAATGTGTAGTGTAGAAACTTTGTCTCTTGGAGTTTATGTAGTTGCCATTGATGGATGGGGGAAGAGGTAAAGAAAATTGGTGCTTTCAATTTTCTAGCAAGAAGAAGATGAGATGAAGAATTCCTCACATAACAAAATGAACTCTCTCATTCTTTTTCTCTCAAGTGAAGCGTCTCTCTCTCTTGTGAGAATGGTGGAGGAAACGAATATCAAACCATAACAAGAAGGGAGGTGAGTGTAGTAAAAGCAAGGGGGTGACCACATCCAAAAGAAATGATAACAAGGTCAAATCCATTCAAATCAACTCTAATCACCATCTAATCTCAAAAAGCAAGCGATCATGAAAAAGCAAAGATGCTTAACTTATCATAATGCCACAAGTGCAAGAAACCCCTTCCACAAATGTTATTTGCAAACTTGCAAATAACCCCTCCATCGGAAAAGTCCGGCCGGGAAAGAAAAAAGGAAAACCGGCCGGAACGGAATGCAAACTGGCAACTCCAGAAAACTGGTCCCGTAATAAATTACAGGAAAACCCCGATACTGTGCATACACACCCGCATCTGTATTCCGACCGGATACAAATGCAATGAGACAAAATCTACACTGTACTAAACTAGGATCCGGCTTAAACCAAAGCCGGCTAGTAATATCCGTTCGATCCTGATCCGTGCAATACCGCACGTATCTGATCGAACCTTGCCATATATCCATACGGCCACTAGTACAAACTGTCCGATCCTGATCCGTGCAATACCGCACATATCTGATCGGACCCTGCCATATCTCCATACGGCCTCTACAGCGTTTCGCCCGAAAGCTTGAGTAACTGAAAGTGTGGTGGACTCTAAAGACTCGTCAATACTATGGCTGTGGATTTAACCACTAGCACGTCAGAGGTATAAGCCAATACGTGACGGGCCACCAGCTATTGACCAAAAGGGACGTCGATGAGCGAACTCATCCTGACACCCTACTGAGCCTGTCAGTGACAATATCCGTACAGTCCGGTCCGTTCGTCTATGAGCATCGCATGTCGGGCCTAGGGGGTTGGTAAAAGTCAGACCCCTAAAAGCGGTACAAGTCGTGTCGGAGTGTAGCCCAGAACGCCCTGAGATACTACTGGAATACCTACCAGTAAATCTCCTGCCTCGGCCGAGGGCTTTGCGTAATTGCTCTCCTAGACACAGCGCGACCTCACCCCCAATACCGGGAGAGATGAACCCCTGAAGATCCGCTCACTGCCTCCATGTGGCTCGGGACTGTACCCAACTAAAACCTGTTTGCACGACTCCTTTGAGCCGTGGTAGGGTAGTAATCAAAGTACAGTGGGAACTCACACGAGACAAATGACGATCCCCAGGTCGATGAACTAACCTGTACACATGTCACCAGGGAACTGCTATCTGACGTCAGGTATAAGACCAACTAGCATGTTCCCGGCGAGTCCTGTCCGGTGTACTCATAACCTAATGAGCACCTGTATACATCTTAGGTGAACCAACTGACACCAGTGGCTTGTGAGACAGGCCACCGCCTCTCGTCGGGGTCTCGACTGTATACACTAGTCTACTCTGGAGAATCGATGCCCTGTCTCGAAACTCCCACGACTAGGGACCTTTTAAGGATGTGCTTATAGACCACCAGCTCTCACGTATATGATTGCCATCATACTGCCGGCAGTCAAGCAAGAATCCTAGGGGCTCTATCAGCGTGTAATAGCGACCTGTAAGGTCACTTAAGCAGTTCACGATGATAAAGGTAAACCAGATAGCATACTATCATCTCGAGTAAGACTGTCCTACCGGGATAGGTCCTCCCTCAATTATTGCAATCACGTGCCTGTGATCCAATAATTGACTCTGAGGGCACTATCTCCAACAATCTCCCACTTGCACTCAAGGCTAATTATTGCGATGTCGCATACTCACAGCCCGTGTGATACCGAACACCCAACTCCTCTACTAGTCAGTCTCACAAAGCCCGTTTGCGAAACTATTGCGTTCGAGGAATAGCCTCAGTGAGTGGATCCGCTGTGATGTTTCTTTCTATGTCTCTCTATATCTCAAGTTCGCGGAGAAAGCCATCTCCCGAAATGAGCAATACCTGTCTTAGAATGTGTCTGGATGTCTGATGGGACCTAGCTCATAAATGAACTCCAAATCTAAACTTCTTAGACTGTATCGTCAACTGAACTTAATCAGTATCCTGCGCCATGCCTTTCCCTCAGTATCCGTCTGGACCACCTGTCCAAAATACTGCCCCTCGTCAGAGGGAAAACTATAACTCTGACAGCCAATCTGCCATCCAGGTCACCTTGGAAGCCTGGAATGATAACTGTCTCCCGAAGGAGAATGCCGTTATCAAATCCCTAGAACATTCAACTTATGTTCTAAAGCTGCTTCCGATTGTTTCTCCAGGATTGGATTAATATCAACTTATTGCACCTACTGCAAGAACAACATCTGGTGCGGTACTTGACAACTCATGATTGACTCAATTGCCTAAGCAAGTGATCTGTCAATCATGCGTATCTCTAAAGGCTCATAGAATGCTGTCAAGGTACCCAGATTAGGAAACCACCCAAATCTAGATCTAAAACCATAGATCTAGTAACCAGTATGTCTGATATAATGTCCAAGTCCTTTGTGGAGAAACCACTGTGTGACGACCAAAGTATAACCGATCGTAGTATAGGAGTTTCTTCTCCTACTCTGTGTATGTCATCCAAATACCAGGATATTACACCCTACTACCTTCTCAACAGATCCATCCGCTATTCTGATGAAGTCAAACCTATGACTGTCACGTCAGAAATAGATGATCTATCTCCGCTACATCTGCTTTAGTCTATAAGTAGACATAAGCTACCTGTCCACCAATGCTTCCGCTGCTCCCACTGACTAAGACAATCCTCTGGCAGAGTCATATACACGTACACTTCTGAAGCTAGTTCAGAAAGACGCTATACTCATCCTCCTGCCGGGTCTCGCAGCCTGGAACAACAGTAATGGCAAGTGTGGGTAAACAAGAACTTCCCTGTCACCGTCCTTGAGGCTACCGGAGT
Organism: Agapanthus africanus; assembly: GCA_030015575.1. Lineage (NCBI taxonomy): Eukaryota > Viridiplantae > Streptophyta > Magnoliopsida > Asparagales > Amaryllidaceae > Agapanthus > Agapanthus africanus. Next base: position 273,539,473 of record CM057348.1, read on the forward strand.
ACCTCTCGGGTGCCTGAAGTTACCCACCGTATCTGCGTAGTGGCCAATGGAATGTCAAACCAGATTGAATCTTTAGGTTCCTTATCAAATCTTCAGTAATCGTTTGCGGTTCTGGAATCGCTTCCAGTTCTACCATACTCCCACTGCTGTTTTCTGAAAAATCCATTTCTTTTAAAAATGTGGCGAGTCAAGAACAATATCTCTATTGATCTTCAGGTGGTAGAAAGTCAACCCTCGTCATAGCCTGGGTCAACCCACAAACAGCCATTACAGAAACGTGCCTGTAGTTGTCCGGAGTCTGGTTTTAAGCATAAGCCGGACAACTCCCCATACCTTAACAATGTCAAGATATGAACTGTTCTATATCCAATATAGAAACAGAGGCACTGATTTAATTGGAACCAGATTCAAATCATGCAGCTGTGTCCAGTGCATGTCAACTAAATGGAAAGGGGCCGATCAGCGTTACTCAACTTAGGAATACTTCCAAATATAAGTAACCTGAAAGAGAAGCAAGTTCTCTTAATCATTACTATCAACTGAATACCATATACAAGTATCTACATCTTCGATCACCTTGAAGAATCCCGATACTTGCAATACTTGGTTCTCTACTTTACTCAAATACCTATAACTTCTCAAAATTCGGACCCTGTGTTTCCACCAGCTGTCTAAAAACTAGAGAAGTCATAAGTAAACCGAATATAGTACGACGACCAACCCCTCTGTCCTGATGGACGCTGGACAACATACAATACTCTGCACAAGTCCCTTGAGTCTGATAACTCATTCACTGTGTGTCGTTGGTTGAAAACTGTACTTATGGTTAAGAAGAATTACACCGCTGTTCAATGCTCCTTACCTAACCATCCACTGATATAGGTAAATGTCATAGACACAATTTCAAAAAGGTACATCTCACTCTATAAAAATAGACGTACAGATATATCAATTTGAAATTGGTGCATAACAACGGATATTCAAAACCAAATATTTGCCGACCGGCAAACAACCTAGGTGGCTTCATCAAATATCACCAATTACAACGAATTCCGATATAATGAGGATGGTCACCTAATTCCCAATAACTTACTCCCACTCATCATCTGTAAAACCATACAGATGTGAGAATCCAACCTGGTAAATACATACCCTGGAGCAAGTGTCTAATCGGGAAATCAGTTTTCTTTTAACAGTACACAGTTGAACTGAAACATTGAAATGTTTCGATGGGGTATCCTGGTATTCTTAGTAATGCCTCTTCCATTAACCAGATTCACAACTATAACCGTATAATTCTTTGCCACCTCTCTAAATCCCTTTATATGTCTTTAGTCATTACTTTCTGTACACCCCTTTAGGCCAAATGGTTTTCTTCCTTCCCTACCGTTCGGCACCAGCCTATGGTTTGGAAGAAGACTATCCAATAAGCATAATGGGTGTACTGTCCCAATCCTGGGAGCACTCGCAATGCGAGAGAAGGTGAAGATAAAAGACAACCGAATAAACCTTATTCCTATTTCTCCTCAACCAGAATCCATCCCCGAACTGGAACAAGTTCCTTTCGAGTTCGTATATAACCATACGATGGGGTATCTAATAAACTGTGGATCTTCGTAGTGATACGGAGTGTCGTGGAGAAATACAAAGGTGATTTAGGATTGGCGAAGAAATACTCGGTTTGGTCGTGAATAGCAGTCGCAATTTACTTTGCCCTCTTACTAATCCCTTTCTTTGTCTTAACTTAATACCTTCTGTACACCATCGTTATGCTAATTGGTTTTCTTCATTCCCCACCGTTCGGCACCAGCCTAAGGTTTGGAAGAAGACTATCCAATTTGCGTAATAGGTGTACTATCTCCTAAACCAAGGAGTACTCACGACCTGAGAGAAGGTGAAAGGAAAAGACAACTGAATAGTCCTATTCGTTTTCTCCAGAACCGGAAACCATCCTCGAATTCCTTCGA